>CM021101.1:817959497-818671026 GCA_007115665.2 Sequoiadendron giganteum
AGGAGATGATGGTTTGTGCATGAAGTTTGCTAATGAGATGTAGAATGAGTTTGAGATCTCAATGATTGGAGAGATGAAATTATTTTTGGGATTGCAAATTACTCAGTTAGATAAAGGGATATTTATATCTCATTCCAAATATGTGAAATAATTGCTAAAGAAGTTTGGTATGGAAGATTAATATTCTAATCTATACACCCATGGTGACCAGATGTAACCTGATAACAGATGATGATTCTCATAAGGAAAATCAGACTAGATACAAATCAATGATTGGTGGATTGATTTATCTAACAAAAACTAGACCTGATATCATGAATGTTGTATGTATTTTTGAAATATTTCAAGCCGATCCTAAGGACTATCATATGACTGCTATAAAAATAATTTTCAAATACTTGAAGGAAATAGTTGATTTTGGCCCGTGGTATCCTAAAGATGACGATCTTACTTTAAGTGCCTTTACTGATGTTGATTGGGAAGGAGATGTGAATGATAGGAAAATTACCAATGGTGGCGAATTTTTCTTGGGAAATATATTGATTTCATGGTTAAGTAAAAAGAAGAATGCAATTTATTTGTCTATTGCAGAAGTAGAAAACATTGTTGTTGCTAACAATTGTACTCAAGTTTTGTGGATGAAGAAGATGATGAAAGATATCAGAGTTGTGTATGATGAACCTATTGCTATATTCTGTGATAATTCAAGTGCAACTAACATTTCCAAGAATCCAATGTTGCATTCAAAGACCAATCATATATCTATCAAATAACATTTTTTGAGAGACAAGGTGAGTGATAAGGAAGTCAGACTGGAGTATGTTCCTACTAAGGAATAGATTGTAGACATCTTTACTAAGATATTACCTAAGGATAATTTTGAGTATATCAAAGGGAAGTTAGGGGAAATTACCCATCTTCATCAGAACTAATATGCAAAAATTTATATCAATATGAGCATTTCAAAATCATATATTGATTCAGATTGATGTTGTGGTGGCTGCTACTCAGAGTGAGTAGTCAAAAGATTAAAATATGTGGTTCAGAGCTTGTTTATCTTTGTCATTGATATCAAAGGGGGAGAAGAATAATGTGAAAAACTCTCAAAGAATCAAGGAGGAGAAGAGCAATGTGAAGATTTGGAAGAAGAAGTCATGAGTGAAGAGTCATAACCTAAGGGGGAGTAAGTGTTGAAGTTAGTTGCATTGATGGTGTTTTTCACATCATGTGTTGCCATCAATGCTAAAGGGGGAGATTTTTGGATGTTGTGGGGTTGTTGATATGTGGTTGTCATTGATGTCAACACTATTAACATTAATGCCTTTAAGACTGCATATGTCAAGGATATTGAGAAAATTGTAATAAAATAAGTTACAAGTTATTTATGAAGTAGTGAAGATCAGTTTAATGGAAAGTTTAGTATTTTTATGGTGAGAAGTTGCAGATTAAAGGGTTTGTTTTCAAGCCTATCTAGTTTATCCACCAAAAGTTTCAGAGGTGGACATTAATATTTGAGCAAGCTATGAGTTTTTGTGTTCCAATAGTTATTCTATTACAAAAGCTTGTGTTCTTGGAAGAAGATAATGTGATTCTGGTAATCTGATTTGTTGTTTATGTTCCTCTGGTGTTCATGGATGTTTCTATACCATGATCTATCTATTTTTCACGTCCGTCTTGATTGTTGTGCTCATGATCTATCTATTTTTCACGTTCACATTGATCGTTGTGCTCATGATCCATGATTTTCTCTTGCGTGTTCATGTTTTTCATGTTCATTGCCGAAAAAGTGATTATATCGTGTTGTTGATCTTTGAGGAAAAATATTGGGACGTGTTTTGTGTTTGAGGACATTGTTTTGGGTCTCTACTATGTTTTGGCTGACCTTGGTTGATTCACATTAATAATGTTTATTTTTTTGGGCTGACAATTTACATTCACTCTATTATTTTTTTCAAGCTAACATGAAGCAATGTAATTACTTGTTGCAGCTATATATGAGTGATTGTTTATCTCATTTGATTTATGTATGATGCAAAGTGTGTGAGTGTTATGTGAGAATAAATATCAAATCATTTGAAGGTAGAGCAAAGTGTGAAGAAGAGTGAAGAAAAGTGAAGAAGTGTTCATGTGCTTAATCAAAACTGTAATAAGGCATCAACGGATGCTTCTTTCTCAATTCAAATTCTTTAGATGGATTTGATCTAAATGTTTTTGTAAGATAGTGAGTCTTCCTTTGTATTTGAGCACTGAGCTCTAGGAAGTGTGCCCGAATGCATGTGCATTCCCATTTATTATTCTAATAATTTTAATAGAGTATAAACTTGTGGATTAACCTTCACCATGGTTTTTCCCCTAACAGGGTTTCCACGCAAAAATATTGGTGTTATGTGTTTTTATGATGTGTTGTTGATTTATTCTTTCATGGTGATTAATCAGATCTAAGAATAAGGGTTGACAAAATTAATAAGTTTGAAATTATGTGACAACTAATTCACCCCCCCCTCTCAGTTGTATGCCCTTGTGTTGCCAATAGATTTCAATAAAACCAAATTTCGTTCAAATAAGGAAGTATATGATTTTGAATGTGCCGAGATATTAGAGGATTTTGACAATGAATTTTATGATGAAAATGATTCTAACAACTGGGAATGGGAATCCTATGCTTCTATCACTTACGAACTGGATAAAATTTTCCATGATTCAAACTCACCTAGCCATAAGGTAACCAACTATATGAACGTCAACATCAAAGTCAATACCTCAGTCCTTACCTTATCAGCTACTCTCCCATAATTTGTAAATATTTATGATGGCATTTCCCTAGTCTACCCACAACTGGTTGACTGGGACCAACAAGGTCCTATCGATTTTGATAACTTTGAGAATGTCGAAGCTATTGTTGAGTTCATGGGACTGAGAGAAGGAATGCCATGGGGAGACCATAAAGGTGGCTTCATGATAAAAATTGATTTGGAAGCGCAATTCGAGGAGATTGCATCACCCTCCAGTCACAAAAATAATAATAAAATGAAAAATAAAAGGTCTTTGGGTGAAAACCGTGAGGCACCCTCTCATCAAGAAAAGTAAAAATAATGGACGTATCTGAAGGTGAAAACCTCCATGAGGCACCTAAAGATGGAGGGTTGGAATTTCTTCCTATCACACAAGAGTGATCACCAATGCTAATTGAAGATACCCTGGAGGTCAACATTGGAGCACCTAAGGATCCTAAGATGGTGTTACTAGCAGCTTCCTTGAGAAAAGAAGAAAAATCAGATTCCAAGCATTCTTCACACAACATAAGGGTAATTTTTCATGGTCATACATTGGAATGCCTGTATTGTACCATGATCTAGTCCTACATCACTTATCGTTGAGTCCAGATGCTAAACTAGTAAAGTAAATACTTTGGAAAATGCATCCGCAAACAGACTTGTTCGGCAAGATAGAACTAAAGAAACTCTTAGATGTGGGCTTCATTAGGTCTATTGCTTATGCAAAATGGATCTCCAATCTAGTACCTATCACAAAACAAAATTTTCAAATCCACATATGCATTGACTTCAGAGATTTAAACAAGGCCTACCCAAAAGACAACTTTCCTCTCCCTGGCATCGACATGATCATGGATCTTATAGAGGGATACAAGATGTTGTCCCTTATGGATGGTTTATTTGGATATAATCAAATTCATGTTTCTCTAGAAGACAAACATAAAATAGCTTTCACTTTTCCATGGGGTACCTATTACTGGAATGTCATGTCCTTTGGCTTGAAAAATGCAGCAGCTACATATCAATAGGAAATGACCCCAATATTTCATGACCTAATGTATACCTTAATGGAGGATTATGTTGATGATCTCCTGGTAAACTCCTTAACTAGAGCCAATAACCTAAAGATTGTAGACAAGGTCTTCTAAAGACTAGAAGAGTACAAGGTTTGTCTCAACCTGAAGAAGTATGCCTTTGAGGTAAAGTCCAAAACATTATTGGGATACATCATCTCACATCAAGGCATATAATTTTATCCTTCCAAGGTAAAATCCATCATCGATATGCCTATGCCAAAGAACATCAGTCAATTAAGGAAATTACAAGGGAAACTACAATCTATTAGGAGATTCATTGCTCAACACATTGACAAATGCCATCAATTTCAATACCTATTATGTAAAGGGATCCCTTTCATATGGACTGACAAATTCTAGAAAGCCTTTCAACATTTAATAAAAGAGTATCTCCTAAAATTTCCTATCTTGATGCCACCAATAGATGGAAAGTCCCTCATATTATATGTATCCACAACCACAACAACATTGGGGGAAATACTTACTCAAAATGATCATGAGGAAAAGGAAAGAAAAATCTACTATATTAGTAAGACCTTGGTGGCGTATGAACTCAACTACACTCCGATCAAATGGGCCTGCCTTGTAGTGGTCTTTGTAGGAAAAAAAATAAGGCATTGCATGTTGAATCACCAAACAAAGTTGGTAGCAAAAATTGACCCACTCAAGTATCTTCTCAGTAGAGTAGTGTTAATAGAGTGATTAGCGAAATGGGTCATGGTCCTTAGTAAATATGACATCAAATATGTCAAGAACAAGGAAATCAAAGGACAAGAAATACCAGATCAACTCACAAATGTGCCAACACAAGAAAAACATTCCCTCGTCGTTGATTTTTTGAAAGAGTCACTTTTTAATTTTAAAACAAGTAATATATGGAAGATGCACTTATATGGCTCTTATACCAATCATGGCTCAGGTGTCGGGGTACTATTCGTCACCCCACAAGGTGCCATGATATCAAAATCATTCAAAATTGCATTCCCTTGCATAAACAATATAGAAGAATATGAGGCCCTATTAACGAGATTGTGTATGGCGGTCAAGTGGAAGATCAAAAGTATAGAGGTCTTCGAAGATTCACAGCTAGTCATTAATCAAGTCAATGATGAGTATGATACAAAGGATGAGAAATTGACTCCCTATAGTAAAATGGTCGACAACTTAAAATATTTACTTTGTCAACATCACCCTTTGTCAAATACCCCACATAGAAAACAAAGCAATGGACACGATGGAAAGCATTAGATCACTCTTGGACATACCTAACAGCGTGTCACAATACGAGTTCTTAGTGGAATAGCTATTTTTCCTATCTTCGATGTCCAAAAATATGAAATGGTTTGTAAATTTGTTGGTCTCAATTCACCTTTGTACCTAGAAAGTTATCATTACCCCCATTCCCATATTTTACCTGACAACTTATCCCGTAACAAATGTATGAACTTTATCTGAAAAGCCTCTTGTTACGCCATCATTGGGGATACTTTGTACTGGAAAACCTTTGACAATGCCCTAATTTTATGTTTTGATAACTTTGAAGCACAAAAAACCTTACATGAAGTGCATGAAGGAATTTGTGGTGCCCACTCTAGTGGTCCTACCTTAGCCAAAAATATTATGCAGTTGGGATACTATTGGTCGAACATGGAATAGGATGCATAAAATTTTGTTAAAAGATGTAGAGAATATAAAGTTCATAGTGATCTCATTTATGATCCAACATAGGAAATAAGGCCCATCACTTTGCCTTGGCCCTTTGCTCAATGGGACTTGACCTCATGGGAAAAATTCACCCACTTCCTCAAATGGCCATAAATTCATTATAACCGCCACTAAATACTTTACTAAATGGGTAGAGGCCATCCCCCTTACGTACATCATTGAAAACCAAATCAAAAATTTCATTCTTAATTATATCATTTGCTGCTATGGTATTCCACAATATATAATCATAGAAAATGGTTGTCCCTTCAAAAACCAAGACATCATTGAACTATGTGAACAATTCCACATCCAACACCATTTTTCCACTCCCTACTACTTGTAGGGCAACAACCAAGCTGAGGCATCCAATAAAACCATCATTAAAATCCTTAAGAAAACCATCAATGATGCTAGTCGTGACTAGCACGTCCAACTCAACCCTACCTTATGGGAATATTGAACCAACATTCGTACTCCTATTGGGAACACCCCATTTTCCCTAGTATTTGGTTTAGAGGCTATTCTCTCCATTGAGGTTGAAGTCCCCTCTCTTTGAGTGTCCATGAAATGGTTAATCAATGATGAAGAGTATAGGATATCTAGTCTGCATGAGCTAGAATTACTAGATGAGCTGAGGAAGAAAGCATTGACCCACTTACAAGCATATCAGAACCACATTTGTAGAAGTAACAACAAGAGGGTTCTAGTCAGATATTTTGACATCGATGACCTCGTAATAATTTAGAATCATGAAAACCAGGCAAAAAGAGATAAACTTGGTAAGTTTGAGCCTAATTGGCTAGGCCCTTGTGTCATCACAACTTCCTTCAGTTCCAACTCATATCAGTTGTCTACTCTAGAGGGAGAACCAATATCTGAGCTTATAAACATCTTGAACCTATGCAAGTTTTACACATAGCTTCATAGAGCTTAGTCAAAACCATAAAATACAAAAAATGAAAAAATGGGAAAAAACCCAAAAATAATAGTAAGGAGAAATAATCTATTCAATAGTGAAAACCATCTCAATGGTGCTTTGGAGAAGTACCATGGTGAAAACCTGACAAATAGGCTCCATGTGTAGACAATCATTGCTCCATCATCTATTATCACTTCAAAGGGTCTTTTCACCTTCACCCATATTAATATAATTGTCCCTCCTTTATTTTGTAACACCCAAAGTAAGATTAGTTGCTAGTCCTATGGCTTGGGATTGGTTGACACTTGTAACACACCACACAAAATCCCTCTTACAATCCAATCCCACACAGTACTTGACTGGGGGAAATACCTAACACCCATTCTTGGCAGAATAAACCTCTAGATCTTCAGGACCTAACACACTTGGAAAATACAAAAACATTCAGAAAACATGTCAAAAATGCGAAAACATTCATAAAACATGTCAAAAATGCAAAAAAAATCAAAAAATGCCAAAATCCCAAAAACATCCAAATAATCTAAAAAATACAAAAAACAAAGTCAAAGTCTCTTATGTAAGTCTTTGTCATTGTTGAATTACATTGCCTCTGCAACTGGACATAGGAAAGGTCATCTATTGATGTGTCCCCAAGGCACTAGGTCAATTCCTTCTAGGTTTGTCAAATAAAACACAATAAAATCATGAATTATTCTTTGTCAAATAAAGAAAAATCAAGTTGTTTCAAACTACGAGGTATCTGTGTGTATAAAATAGGCAAGGCCATCAATCGATGAGCCCCCGAGGCTGCACTAGGTCAGTCCTTTAGGCTTCATCACATTCACTATCACTCATGTCTGATGTCTTCCAATGAATAAATACTTTTTAAGTTAGTCCTGTTGGTCAAAGTCTAGTCAAAGTACGAGGCTTCTATGTGTATAATGTAGGAAAAGCCATCAATCAATGCACCCTCGAGGCTCTATATGTCATTCATCTTAGAGTCTATCATGTTGGTCATCTCACATGGTCATACAACGAATGACTTGAACACAAGGTCAAAAATGACACAAAATCCAACTAGTCGAAAGTCAGTCCAACCTCAAATCTATCAAATCAATTATTTAAGGGTCTTCAAGATGTGCCCTTCATGACATCAAACTCTTTTTTATCAAAAAAATTATTTAGGATATGTATTTCCTGAATCAACATCAAATCTATCAAATCAATCATCTAAGCGTTTTCAAGATGTGTCCTTGACGTCAAACTCTTTTCTATCAAATAATTTATTTAGGATAATTCTTTCCTGAATCAACAACAAATCTATTAAATCAATCACTTAAGAGTCTTTAAGATGTGTCCTTCTTGATGTCAGACTCTTTCCTATCAATTGCGAGCCTTCAAGATGTATCCTTCTTGTTGTTAGACCCTATCATGTCATCTATTCAGGATGTGTTCTTCCTGAATCCCGACCCTAGCAATAATAAAATTTGACATTTAAATCTTGTTTCGGATGTGTCTTTCCTAAAGAATGACCAGCTAACCTCGTCATCACCAAGTCAACCTTGGAAAATAAATAAGATCTGACACACATGTCTTGACAAGAATTTTTCATTTAGTTTTTCAATGATTTGATATGAGCATGTACCTAGCCACCTCGACGATTTCCTATGACAAATTTAGAGGAGCAATAATATTACATGAACATATCTTGATTTTTGACTGATTATCTTGTCTTTTTGAAATTTTCATGTCACTAGCCACCTCAAGGATGTCTTGGCAACAAGATTTATAGGAGAAATGATGTATGATGATGATTATATTATATTTTTGAAATTGTCATGTCACTAGCCACCTCAATTATGTCCTAGAAACAAGATTTAGAGGGGAAACGACATATCATGATGACTGTCTTATATTTTTGAATATTTCATGTCACTAGCTACCTCAAGGATGTCCTAGAAACAAGATTTAGAGGGGAAACGACATATCATGATGACTGTCTTATATTTTTGAATATTTCATGTCACTAGCCACCTCAAGGATGTCCTGACATCAGGATTCAGAGGAACAACGACATTTTATGACACACTTTCTTTGGATTTCTATTTGTGGTTTGTATCAAAAAAACAATTGGGAACAATTGGGTTCCTAAGTACAAGTCACAACAATCATTTTCTGCGATTGTTTGTTTTCGGAAAAATTACAACATTACAGACTATTGGTCTACCTCATATCATGGTGTTTCTTTTTTGTTGCAATAAACCCCCAATGATGATTAAAATACAAATGCTTAGTGTAATGACAACAAAGTGATGACATATCTTTCTTTCACGCTAACATAAATATTCTTGAAGATAAAATTCTTCTTCCATCGCATCAGGATGGTGTACTGTGACACACAAAAATCACCTGCATTCATTACAACACTAGAGAAACATACATATTACATCCATTTTGTATAAGGAAATAAAATCATCAAAACATTATCATATATATTTACATAACATGATATATATATAGATAACACAATGCATATAATGACTATATATCATAACTCACTTCCATCCATTACATCATAAATCAAGTGCATCAATCATAATTAAAAAAATACATCAACATCATCAAATAAGAATGAATCATAAAGGAATCATCAATGCATCACTTAAACAAACACATCATATAATCACCACAAAAAAATGCATCGGATATGTGTGTGTGTGTGTGTGTGTGTGTTTGTGTCACAATATAATATCCAAGATGTATATAAAAAATGGAGCTCGTAGTCTCTATAATAATAATACAATGTTTATCCAATTACCTAATCGGGACAATTTCCAATCTTTTTTGAATTTTTCAAAAACTCATCATTTTTCCTTAGGGGGCATACCCTTACCTATTTCACACCGAGACATGATTGGGGCATGTTATTCATTTTTCTTTGACGCCAACACCAAAATAAAATTATGTCAAAGGGAGTAAAAATGTAGACACTGAAAAATGGCTTAGGCCTATGACTATATTTTTTACCAACTCAAGATACCCACAAAATAATTAAATGATTTTATCATTTAATTATAACTTAACATCACATTTCCTCTAATTAATTAAATAGTTTTAACCATTTAATTAATTCATTTGCATTATTCTTCTAGAATTGATTAATTAAGTAAATTAAATTAATTTACCTTAATTATGTCATCATTTAATTCAAATCTCTTCTTTTAATTAATTAAATAAGTTTCATAAATTTATTTAATTAAGTCATTTAAATTAAATCATATTTTCCCACATTTAATTAAATAGATGATTATTTTTTTAATTAAATATTCTATCTCCTCACCTTAAGTGACTCCATAAATTAAATAGTTCATTAAACTATTTAATCACATACACACACTTCCTCCATAAGGAAATGAATTAATTTAAAAATTGTTTCCTTTATTTGAGCACACATCTCTTGCATTTTCAAGTAAATATCTCATGTATAATTCTCTTTACTCCTGAATAACACTCTCTTTCAGTTCACTCAACTAACTGATATATCATATCCTTCTGACTCACACACTCTCTCTATTATATCTCTTGACTAATCAATCAAATCAGCTAACTATTCAATCAATCTCTCAATCAAATCAGCTAACTATTTAGTCAATCTTTCAATCAAATTACTTAACTATGCAATCAGGTCCTCACACTCGATCTGGACAATTCAAACGCAAATCAATATTGACCATCAAATTTGTGAAGCTTTTGTAAAAGAATATTTTTAATTCTATTTTTAGAAATAACAATATTTAAAGTTTTGCTGTCAAAATACTTACAAGCTAATATTGCACACTCACGATCTGAGGGAATTTGAGCATTTCAAAGAAAATTTGAGGTGAATAATGGAGATGAGTCAAGAAATCATGGGAATTAGGTGATATTGTTCTTTTTATTGAATTCTTTTGTTGCATTGCACTTCATTATTGATTTGGAGAATCTTAACATGATCTAGGAAATTTTTGATTGTTGTCATTTTTTATGCTTCCTTATTCTTGTTTATTTTCCTTTATCACATTTGGTGAACCCAACATGAAGTAACCGACTTTGAGAAAACTTGTAGAAAATTTGATTTTTATAGGAATAGGTACAAATTGATGCATTTGATGCATGGAATGACGCATTTGACATCATGAACCGCATATAAAGAGGGAAAAACCTCATATGACTGGAAATGATGCATCTATGGATTCTTTTGATGCATCTACTTGGTAAAATGGATTTTCTAATTTCTAAAATTCCAAGTTATTATTTTAATAGTTAAAGACTATTATTACTAATTTAGAGTTTATAGCATGTGATCTGGTGGAGTTAACCTAGATATTGTAAGATTATTGACATAAGACAAAATAAAAACTTTCAAACTTCTAGTATGTGATTTTGCAGGATGATTTTCAAAGAAAATAGTTTGAAATTCCTATCTTATCTTTCTTTCTTCCATGTTTTGAGTCTTCACATAGGTTTTCTTTTATTAATTAAATTGTTAATTAACCCTGCTTTGAGTCTTCACATAGTGGGTTGTTATTTTCTCTTATCACACTTGTACCCATTCACGACTACTAGCGAATGAGTCCTCCTTAATAGGAAACCCTGTTTTTAACATATATGTGATGGATTTTTAGTGATATTTCACCTCCCCGAAGCTTGGTCCTAGAAAATTGTGCTAGGACCCATTCACCCAAGGTGGTGAATGGGTCCTCCTAACTTAGGAAACCCCTTTATGAACTTATTTGTGGTGAGATTTTAGTGATTTCAAATTCTAGATCTGAGGTTGGCTTGTGCTATTTGAATTTTAGGATTAAATCTTAAATGTACTATAAATAGAAGGCTATTTTCACCTAGTTTCATCCTAGATCTTCATGAGAGATTGAACCATAAATAAAATAGGTGTGAGTGCTAATGTATTCTCCTTAGTTCATTCAATAAGATCATAGGAATTCTAATTTAATTGACTATCAACCTCAAAGGTGATTCAATTCTTAACAAGGAAGACCTAGGAATGGCTCTTTTAAGTTTTGAGGGTTTCACCACCAAGCAAAAGCTTGGGAAAGACAAATAAGCATTGAAATAAAAAAAACTAGTAATGCAAGCTAAATGAATGATGCAAATGATGAAATTATGCAACTGTAAGTTAGGTTATGTGTACCTAGAAGTTTTGGAAATGTAATGAGGATTCTAGAAATGCAAAAATGTTGTCAAAAATGACTATGGAGAACTAAGACGCCCTTACTGTTGACTTATTCTCGTTGTTTTTTTTGGGAAAATGAAAAATATTTGGATGCCAAAATTGGATATGAAATAATCTCTACAAAATACCTTTAGGAGGACAAAGAAACCCTAGGTGGCGACTTACTCCTGTTTGGAATTTCTGGAATTTCAGAAGGTGATCTTGAGATAAAGAGTCTGCACTTCCTTCTCCACCAAGTCTCCAAATCTGAACCTATAAAATAACCTACAGACAAAGGAAATTTGATTGATTGTTTATGGGGCTTTGCCTTGGTCAAACCCCTTGTTTGGTAATTAAACCTTGATGAAAAAGAATAGATCTGAAAATGGAAATGTGTATGCTCTAATCTTAAGTGTGTCTAAGATTATGCAAGCTAGAACATGGAGAAACCAGGTATTTAAATGTGTTAGAATAGAATTCCTAATATGCAAATTAAAATGACCTACAAAGGAGACCTCTAATCTCCCTAATAATACATGAACATGAAATAACCTTCCTTAGGCATAAAAAATAACAAAAATTGAAGATGGAATCAATCAAGAAACAAGTCCTTAGGCTTGGAAGAATGGATAGTTGCATCTCCAACCTAGAATCTCTCATGATTCTCCATAGGCATCCATAATTAGTCTTTGGAAATGTTAGATCTTGACTTGAAAATGGACTTGAAAAACTTGCAAAAACATAATAGAAGGCTGGTCCAAGACTTCAATTCCTTGCTTCTTGAAACTCCCCTTCACTTACTTCTTCTCTCTTCAAAAACTTCTCTTGATTCAAATTGGCTTAGGTGAAAATGGGGTGGGAAACTTAATTTTATAGGCATCCCTATCTAATAACCTAGTTATTAGATCCCAAAGGCAAACAAAATACTAATTTGAATCAAGGATTTTCATTTCCCTCTCTTAATTCCCGAAAATAAATCCCTTGGGACTAAGATGCCCTAGGAGACATCTTGGTCACACTAGGTGGGACTAAGATTCCACCAAGGATGTCTTGGTCCCACAAGGCTTAATTTGTGATTTTGAAAGGTGGGTTACCAAGATTAATGATTTCTTATGTATTTAGGTTAGGTTTACGAATGAAATATGCCTCGAGATGCACAAAATGGGATCTTAGGGGACCATAATAAGTTCAACCTAAAGGGAATTTAGTGTAAGGAGTGCTAAAATAGGTCTAAATTAAGTTTGAAAATGTAGAGGGTATGAACTTTTCTACAGTAAAGAAATCAATATTAGATTCACAAGAGCAGTTGAGAGACACTAAAGCGAAAATTATTGAAGTTTTGTAATGATAGAAAAATTTCCCCTTAACTTGGCCTTGATTTAGTGTTGTCATATTCCTAACATATTCACATTAGGTCTTGGGCCCTTGTCAACTAAATGGATTAAATGATACCTTAAGTGTTGTGAAGTGTTGTAACTCACTTTCACACTTTTCTAAGGTCCTGTTAATGAATCACACCTAAATAACCTCTTTTCAACATTAATATTTCCTTATTTCAAAGTGTTGTAACACATTTTCACATGTTTCTAGGCTTATCATTACTAATAGGGCTTTATTATGCTTTAATTGGCCACATTTTGCATCCATAAGCCTTATTTGTGTGTATTTTCAAGGATAATCTTGACAAAAGCTTTTAAAATGCCAAAATACCAAAAGCTCACCACAAATTCCTAAGGTAGGACACATTCACCATTCTTGGTGAATGAGTCCCCTTAGGTGGGACCCATTAACCCAGGGTGGCGAATGAGTCCCATTTAGCTCAAAATCAAATTTATTTTAAATATCTGGGGGGATTTTATTTTGCGAGATCCAATGTCGGCTTGTAGTGTTGTAATTTCAATAATTATTGCATAATTGAGTACAAATACATGTTTCTTTGATTCATTTCTCACCTAGAAAGTTTACAAGAGTATTCAAGAGAATTCAAGGGCATTCAAGGGTAGATTATTCAAAATTTTAGAGCATTCTTCAAGTATCAATCATCATGTCAAATATCTCTTGCATCATGTTTGTTATTGTGATAACAATTGTGGTGTAGCTTTTTGTGATTCAAGAAAGTATTGTATTTAGGTTATATCTCTTTCAAGCTAGATTCAAAAACCACCTCCATCATAGCCATTTCAAGCATACTTGCAACACCTTATTGCTAGGGTTTGGTGATTTTTAGCATCATATATTGTTCATTCATCATTCTCCTTTCATAATTGATTTATTTCAAAGGATTGATTTAAAACAAAGGGTTTGACCAAGGCAAACCCCTATCCACTAACCCACAAACATTTTCCCCTCTCTTTTATGTGTGATTTTCAAGGCTAGGTTGCAAATTTCCTAAGGAGCAAGATTGGAGAAATTTTGCAAAACATCCAAAGTTGTTAAAGTTGTCATCAAGTGTTGAAGAGCCTGAAAGATCATCTACATGTCACAAATTGTTGTTTCAGATCCGAAAACCAATGAGGAAGAGCAGAGTAGACTGAGGAGTACATAATCAAATTTTGAAGTTTCAAAAAGCATAACTTGACTAATTCACTGCTTTTGGAAACTGAGTCCTAGTTCTAGTCATTTTTTAGGACTTTGCAGATTTTGATACCCTTTTACGTGAAACCTATTCCGACTCAGTTTCTCGAAAATAAGACTGATTCACCCAGCTTGGAAAATAAGTCCCACTTAGCAATAACAAAATAATTTCCAATAATTTAGACCTTCATTTAGCCACCTTCCGGATTCATAGTTGCACACATTATTTTTTACAATTTTATGTTTCATTTCAACCACTTTCTAGGCCATTTAGTGTTAGTTTACATTCAATTAGGGATTTTCATTTCATTTTGCATTTCACTATTTTTTCCAAGTCTAAACTTGGTGGTGAATCCCACATTAGATCATATTCAACCCCTAGGAAAACCCTTAGCAAGATCTCTTTCTCCCTTGCATTCAGATCTCAAGGGTTATCCTTGAATGAAATTGGAAAGGTGGGTATGCTCTATGTCCAAAACCATATGATAGCATCCAAACCAATTTTTCACCATTTCATTTTAGCGGAGCTTTCATTTTTACATCCGATTTCACTAAAAATCATTCAAATTCTGCATTTGTATCTCAGATCTAGATCAGAAAAAATAAAGAGCATAAAATTCAATTGAAAATTTATGAAAATTTTGAAAAAAATCATTCTCGGGGCTCATTCATCACCTTGGGTGAATCAATCCCTTTGCACATATTGCACTACATTTTTGGAATTTACACTTCAATTTTTGAGTTTATGTTTTCTATTATTTAATTTTTGTTTCAATTTCTAGAATTTTTGTTACAAGCATTTCATTGTTCTTAGCTTATATTGTATTTGCATTCACATTGCATTTAGTATCACTTGTATCAGTATTTGGCGCCCTATTGCTAATATTGTAGTGAGATGATGTTTGAGATTCATGTCCTTCATGATAGCACAATTGTTGTGGATCTTGGGTTGTCAAGCTCTTTCACTCCTAGTATTGGCATTAGTACACTAGGTGTGGATAACACCCTTAGCAACTCTTTATCTTCAAGTAGTATGCCTCTTCCATGTTGACCCAAAAGATTTTCTTTCATCTTTATCTTTTATTTTCATTTTTTCTTGTGTTTTCCCTTTGGGGATGACACAAGGCATCAAGACATTCATGTCTCTTCCATGTTGACCCAATAGGTTTTCTTTCATCTTTATCATTTTTTCATTTTATCTTGTGTTTTCATTTTGGGGATGACACAAGGTGTCAAGACATTCATGTTTCTTCCATGTTAACCCAAAAGGATTTTCTTTATTTTCACTCTCTTTGTGTCTTTCTTCCAGTTCTATGTGTATTTGGGGAATGATGAGAGTTTCAACTCTCTCAAACAACATTGTGGCAAGAACATATTGACCCCAAATCCATAGATCCTTTATGTGTTTGGTGTTTTCATTTTGGGGGCAACCCCTCTCTTTTTTTATTTCACATGACGTAGCTTTACTTGGAAACATATGACTTGGCATAGGGCTTTCCAAGTTGTCTCTCATGTCTTCTTTATTATTTTCATTTATAATTGGCTACTTTAAAGTAAGTACTTACAATATGGTCTTTAGAAATTCCTTTAAATAGGGGGCATACATTGGCATTATTCTTTTGTATTTTCCTTTTTCATGGTTCATGGTGTAGTATTCTTACTTTGTATGATGCATTTTATTGCTTTTTGGATGACATTGGGTGTGATGTTCTTCAAAAGCCTGATCTCTCTTAGCATATTATATTCCTCTTAGTGGATTGATGCGACACACTACATCCCATTAGTTGTGAATCTTTTATACTTTGATCAGTCCTCTCTTGGAGACATTAGGCACAATGTTCCCTAAGATAAAGACCTCACATGAACTAAGCAAGAATCCTTTGAACATTCCATTGTTGTTTCATTTTGCACTTGTTATTATAAGGCCACCTTGCATAACACATCTTGCATGCCTGTGGAGCCATCATGTTTTTCATGAGCTCCAAGCATACAATGTTTTGCTTGTCTCATGAAGCTCGAAAACTATTTTTTCATGGTTCCTTATCAAAGTTATCAAGATGTATAACTTTGGTATGGTTTGAGTGGGAATTCTGACCAAGGAATGACTTCCCCATATCCACTTGTGTGCGTGTGTCAGTACATACTATCCATGGGTGTATGTTTCTCACCTTTTAGGTCTTCTCACCTAGCGAACAACCTAAAGTTTCATCACCTCAGAGTGAGTATGAATTTTCTGAACAAACAACCTAGATCTAATCCATATCGTGATGGAAAAATGATCAAAGCTTGATCCGATCTTTTTACTTTTTCCTTTTCCTTCATTTTTGACACTGCATTATTGTGCATTGTTGTTTCTCTATCATTTTCATGTGTGTTTCTTTGTGCTTATGTTGGTTTTCCATAGCAAATTGGTCTTAGGGGCTTGCACACCCCCCTTGGTCATGATTGTCATATCTTACCGAAATTGGTACATTTGAACCCCCCTTTGATCGTTATGGAATTTGGTCTACTTTAGTGTGAGTTGGAAGTAAGTTCCTCCTCTCACTAAACTGGGGGCTAGATGTAATGATGGAAAAAGGTCCCCTTAACTTGACTTTGATTTAGTGTTTTAATATGCCTAACATAATCACATTAGGTCTTGGTCCCTTGTCAACTAAATGGATTAAATGATACCTTACTTAAGTGTTGTGAAGTGTTGTAACTCACTTTCACACTTTTCTAAGGTCTTGTTAATGAACCATGCCTAAATAACTTCTTTTTAACATTACTCTTGCCTTATTTCAAAGTGTTGTAAAGTGTTGTAACACACTTTCACACTTTTCTAGGCTTATCATTAATATTTGGGCTTTATTATGCTTTAGTTGGCCCCATTTTGAATCCACAAGCCTTATTTATGTGTATTTTCGAGGATAATCCTAACAAAAGCATTTAAAACACCAAAATACTAAAAACCCATGTCAAATTCCTAAGGTGGGACTCATTTTCCATTATGGGTGAATGAGTCCCCTTAGGTTGGACCCATTCACCTAGGGTGGCGAATGAGTCCCATTTAGCTCAAAATAAAATTTAATTTAAATATTTGGCAAGATATTATTATCCAAGATCCAATGTTGACTTGTAGTGTGGGTATGTGCAGGATCATCATGGGCCAAAAGGTTGCAATATGATGGGTATGTGTCTGATGACTTGTTTTTTACCCAAAATTGATGAAACAAAAAGGGATTTTAAAGGAGATTCTCCACTTTTCACCAATATAAATTATTCTTTACTTTGAATTTAATAAGTAATTAATATTCATTTTCTATTCAAATTACGACTAAAGTCATGATTGATAGAATGATTGAAAAAACATTTGTAGCTTTCAAATGGTAACACTTTTTTTTAATCCAAAACATGTGTCAGATTCTATGCTTCACATACTATAGGATTAAAACAAGAAAAAATTAATTTCATGAAGTTTTGACCAAGTTAAGGTGGTCAGACATACGAGTTTTTAATAATTTTTAAAATTTGTAATAAAAAATTCATAATTAATTATTTACTTGGAAAAAAATTACAAAAAAATATGTATCATGTGAGGGCATGAGTCCTCTACTTCTTATTTTTCCCCTAAATTTGAAGTACTACTGCATTGAAATTTCAAATTTTCACCAAATAGATTTTTTATTTTTTTTAAACAAGCCTAGTAGTTTAGAAACTACATTAAATTTTATAAGGATTCTATTCTTACATATTTTTGAAATAATATAGATAACTTATTCAAATTTTTACATGAAGTTTCCTAACTTTGATTTTTTTGATTTTTTTGCCACTTAAGGTCTTGCTTTTTCCATGATGATCCTGTACATACTCAAGTTGTAATTTCAGGAATTCTTGCATAATTGAGTATAAATACAAGTTTATTTCATTCATTTCTCACCTAGAAAGTTGAATGAGCATCCTTATAGGAAATTTGAGCTCACAAGAGTATTCAAGAGCATTCAAGGGAATTCAACGGAAAATTATTCAGCATTTTAGAGCATTATTCAAGAATCAATCATCATGTCAAAGATCTCTTCCACCATGTTTGTTATTGTGCTAACAATTGTGGTGTAGAGTTTTGTGATTAAGGAAGCATTGCATTCAAGATCTATCTCCTTCAAGCTAGAGTCAAGAACCACCTCCATTGTATCCATTTCAAGAATACTTGCAACACCTTATTGCTAGGGTTTGGTGAGTTATAGCATCATATCTTATGCATTCATTGTTCTCCTTCCATATTTAATTTTATTTCACGGATTGATTTCCTAAGAGGGGTTTTACCAAGGCAAACCCCTATCCACTAACCCCTCAACATTTTCCCCTCTCCTTTGTGTGTGATTTACAAGGCTAGGTTGCATATTTCCTAAGGAGCAAGATTGGAGAAGTGTTGCAAAGCATCCAAAGTTTCAAAGTTTTCATCAAGTGGTGAAGAGCCTTGGAGATCATCTACAAGTCACAAATTGTTATTTCAGATTCAAAAACCAATCAGGAAGAGAATATTAGACCAAGTATGAAATCAAATTTTTAAGCTTCAAAAAATCCTAACTAGACTAATTTGCCACTTCTGGCGAATGAGTCCCAGTTCCAGTCATTTTTCAGGACTTTGTAGATTTTGATACCCTTTTGCCCGAAACCTGTTCCGACACAGTTTCTCATAAATAGGACGGATTCACCTAGCTTGGAAAATGAGTCCTATTTAGCTATATAATAGAAATATTTACAGTAATTCGTACCTTCATTCAGCCACCTTTTGGATTCCTAGGTGCACACATTCTATTTTACATTTTTTGGTTTCATTTCAACCACTTTCTAGGTCATTTAGTGTTAGTTTTCATTGAATTAGGGATTTGCATTTAATTTTGCATTTCATTATCTTCTCCAAGTATAAAATTTGTGGTGAACCCATCATTAGATCATATTCATCCCCTAGGACAACCCTTACCAAGATCTTTTTCTCCCTTGCATTGAGATCTCAAGGGTTGTCCTTGAATGAAATTGGAAAGGTGGGTATGCTCTATGTACAAAACAATATGATAGCATCCAAACCACTTTTTCACCATTTCAGTTGTATTGTCGAAATTCAAGGTCATATCATCATGTCAAAATAATAGTGCATCATGGATGCTGGTGAGCTAGTATGTTGATGTAGCATTGGAGATCATATTCAAGCATTCCTTCATGTCAAATTCTAAGATCATGATCTATATATAATGAGGCCACTTCATGCAAGATTGCTGATTTGTACTCCAAGGTTTAATTGAGGATTGGTGAGTTTTGGGATTACATTGTTCATTCATCATTCCTTCATGCATTTCCATTATTTAATCACAAGGTTTAATTACCTAAAATGGGGTTTGACCAAGGCAAACCCCTATTCCCTAACAAACAACAATTTTCTCCTCTTGAATGTGTGATTGTAGGTTTTAGGTTGAAGAGCAAGATTTGGAGAAAAGTTGTGAAAGTTCAAAAGTTCAAAAAAAGTTCATCTACATCACAAGTTCACAAAAAATATTCTACAAGATTTTTTTTAGACTTGGGAGCTGAAAACCTGGGATCTAGGAGTGTAGACATTAAAGATCAAAACCCAAAAATTGATTTATGAAACCCTAATAGGGACCCATTCACCACTAAAACTGAATGAGTTCTCAGAGAGGCCTAAAGTAGTGAGCATATGGAGTATGAAGTTACAGATTGAGATGAACAAAACATGGAAATAACTTTTGATAAAACCTAATAGGGACCCATTCACCACCTTGGGAAAATGAGTCCTTAGTGGGCCCTGAAACAACACTTTCCAAAAAGGGTACACACCATTTAACCCTATAAGATAGGGGGACCAACCAAACCAAGGCCCTAGGTCATGGAGAGTTAAGAGAAGAGGGATTCCCTAACTTACATCATGCTAAGTGGGTGTTTAGGTCAAATATGGAGATTTAAGAGCACTCTCAAGTTCTTATGTCACTCTACTAATCCAAATGCTCAAATGGGACTAGACGAGCCTATTTCTAGAATTTGGAATGCACCTAAGATAGCTCCTTGCTCAAGGACAATAGCACAGTTTAGGGATGATAGAATGATGTTCTAGCATCTCTTTGGGGTGTTGGCATTCATATGGCTAGAAAGTGAAAAGAACAGTACCAAATTCAAAGAAACCTACTAATGACCTAGTAAATAAGATTTAGTGAACTAAACAGAATAATGAAGTACTATAAATGACTATAGGAATGATAAAGGAGATAGAGATAATGAGGGTGACAAATTCCAACTCACTAAAAGTCTATTTCGATAGGAATCTCCATGCACATGTACACATACACATAACAAGAGAGGAAAAATGTTGGGGCTATATAGGGTTTTTCCTCAATAAAAGCCTCGCTTTGGTGTTTCCACCTCCATGGACAACTAGATAGATAGAGAGAAATAGAAAAATGGTAAAGAAAGTAATGCTGGAATAGAAATAGAACCAAACACTTCGAGAGACACAAAGCTACATAAATCCAACAAAATAGACAAAGCGTTACCATCCTCGACCAAAGGCACTGAAGACCAATGAGAGAGGAATGCAAGCCCATAATAATGGTAGAGTCGTCATAGTTGCAAAAACGTCGAGAGAGGCCTCACAGACACCAAGCTAAATATTTTGTGGTAGAGTACATAGGATGTTGTGATGTTGGAGACATGAAGCTAGTAGTGCCACAAGTAACTCAAACATATGAAATTGGTGTGTAGAAGCTCAAGAAAATACTAGAGAGATTGTAGAAGATCAAGAATTTCTAAAAGATGAACTGAATGAGCAAGATAGGCATTTGAAGATCAAAATGAGAGGGAAAGATCCATTTTTGGGATGATTGGTCGACAGAGAGGTGTTAAATTTTATCCCCAATGAGGAGCGTAACGTCCTTGTAGAATCCAGAGGTAGGAATCTATTAAGGAAGGTAGTGCACCACACAAACATCCACACGTCATGCTCACATCCCCAATAAATATTCCCACACTAACACAAAAGATAGGCACCAAGTATATGCATTGTTTCAATGGGTGATGTGGAATTTCACATTTGGGTTTGATTTTCTAAGGTGGAGGGAGGCAAAAGAGGAATTTGCAAGGGGGTGAAAATTTACTCCTATACATTTTTCCCCAACTTTAGCGAGCATGAGTGCCAATGAATTTTCACTAAATTAGATCGAAGATTTTACAAGTGTATACCTAAATTATCAAGGAAGTAGATTACAATCTAGTGAACTCGAAAGTGCAGGGTAGGCATATAGCTCCATAGGTAATCTCTCTTGAGGAGGTTTGAACAGAGAACTTCGTAGCTCCTCATAACAACAGAGTTGAAAAAAGTAGATTGAAGGCCCACAGACCAACGATGGAAAAATCCTCCAGAATGCAAACACTTCACAAGCCCTTAGACCTACAAAGA
Organism: Sequoiadendron giganteum; assembly: GCA_007115665.2. NCBI lineage: Eukaryota > Viridiplantae > Streptophyta > Pinopsida > Cupressales > Cupressaceae > Sequoiadendron > Sequoiadendron giganteum. Next base: position 817,981,201 of record CM021101.1, read on the forward strand.
AGGTGCCTCCCAGGTACTCTCTCTTGAAGGAAGCCCAATGTGAGGGGAATCTATAGAGTTGGAAAGGAAAGCAGCTTCATAGGAACACTTGCAAAGCAACATGTTAATCAATAGATAAAAAATGCTAGAAAAAAAGAGCAACCAGGTAGGAAGACAAGCAGATAGTTGAAAAACTAAAGGAGGAGCTTTCAAAGAGGTCCCTTGGGAACCCTTCAAAAGAAAAGGGGCCCACTCGAGGAAAAATTAGTTTGAAAGCGGAAGAAAAAATTTCTTAAATTTATTCAACATCAAGGAATCCTTTGAAAAAATGTTCACTTTGTCTAGGAATTTGAAATGAAGAAAATGCTCCCTCATGAGGGGAAGATTAAGGCTTATCTCACAGGAAAAGTTTCTCCCTTCTCAGAGGAAATTGTTTTGAGTTCTTTCTCTACGAACTCACGATGAAGAAAACATGTTTTGCTAGGGGTCCTTGTTGAGAATGTAATTTTTAAAAACTGTTTTGAAAATATTTTTGAGAAAAGATTCGTTGGCCACTGAATGCATTTTTTGAAAATAAAATTTGTCATGATATCCCCCCTTTAGGATGGTGTGTGCTAAACATAGAGGCATGCGACATCCTAAGGAGAGAAAATTAAGAATGAACAAGTGATGTTGTGGCCCGCAAAATATGGCAAGATGTCACTATGGTAATGTTGTCACATAGGAGAGGGACAACACATGTGCACCACAATATCACAATGCTAGCATAAGAATAAGAGAACAACAATGCAAAGAAATCACAAATAAGGGACACATGCACGATCTTATATCTTGGGGTTAGGACTACTCATAAATATATATAAGTATAATAATAGTATATTAATGAATTGTGATCAACCCCCTAATATGTCAAACCATAGGAAGAATGCACAAAAAAAAATTAAAAAAAAATTGGCTGAACATGGAAGAGAAGCCTAAAATGCCCCCAACACTTTGCATCATCCCCAATTGTCAAAAATCAATACACATAATAGAGGAAGAATGATGCTACAAATAGATGAATTTGTATGACACATAATCGATCCGGTATCCAAGCACCTATGAGGGTGACAAGGGTCATCCAAGAACACATAATGCAAGCACAGTGAAACACAAACACACACACCCACACTCTACTCTATAGATAAAGAAGAGGTCCCCCCTAGCACTCATCAATGAAGAGGTCATTGGCCTGCCAATCTACATCATTATAAAGGGAAGGTAGATTAACATCCAAGGGTGGAATATCAAGGGGGGAACCCTCTGACCCTCTCTCAACAAGAGCACAAGAAGAAGGCCCCTTGAGGTCTTCTCCAGTTTTTTCTTGTGGGGGTGAACATCAAAAATTTTGTGAAGATTGATCAAAAGGATGGGACCTCATCCAAAGAGTTAAACATGCACTTAATAGGAGTTCCATGTGTTACCTCAATGGATGAGGGAGGTGGCACCCAAGATTCACCACTAGGCTCATCGATTAACTCAGGACTAGTGATGAAATCTAGGGATGCCAAAACTTCTTTCATAACTAGGATGACACATGCTAATGCAAAACCACCTTCGTAAGAATGTGGGCTCCTCTTCTACCCCCCATTGATAGAAGAGCCATCCTCCCTATTTTTCTTGTTTAGAGGATGCACAGTCCCAAAGGACAAGGCAGAAGGCCCAAAGGAAGAGCAAAAAACCGCTACGGACACCACCAAGGTTTTTGGCATGTCCACAGGCTTTGAGAGTGGTAGGAAGTTTGGAAGGGACATCAAGGGAGGAGGCTCAACTAAAGGAGAAATAAACACATGCACCTTTCTAGGGTTAGGGGTGTTTACGCTCATAGCAAGAATTGAAATCAGTGCCAAGGTTGACATAATTAAAACAAAGGAAAAAGGAGAGGAAGACACAACAAGGTCATAAAATAGGGGAGGTCAAATCCCCTTCCTTCCTATGCAAAGTTGCCTTCTTAGTAGCCAAATTATTTTTTGAACACTTGTGCTCACATGCAAGGCAGTTCCTGCAACTTTGGAAGCTAGATGCTAGGAGATGAGATGGAACAGAAGGCTCCTACTTTTCGATTGGAGTTTCCATCATAGCCATTCCCAGTGGAGGGAGGAACTCATGAACGAGAGCAAGAGGGAGAGACTAAGAGGATTTTTTAGCAACAAAGGGGGAGTCAATTCTAATGCCTTAGCAATGACCTCTTCCCATTCACTAGATTGAGAGAAAGAGTGATAAGAGGCTAAAAAGAACTAGACATAGAGGAATCCCTAGGGGGACCTTCCCTCTTACCATACCAAATGGGCCTAAGAACAATGGGTAGAATAGGAAGTTCAAACATTGGATGCTTTGGATTTCACCAAGAAGACACCATAGGATTCTCTAGCAAATGCCTAGGAGCATAATTTTATAACGTCATAGTAGGCTGAGAGGAAGCGGAAGGGGGAACAACAACCAAAAAAGAGAAAGAAGATTGTTGAGCATGCTTCTCCTTTTCTCTTTTTTGAGCCAAGGTGGCATCACTATCAACCTTCAAGAAAGCCCTATGTGAGATGGCATAGGGAGATGGAGGGTATCTAACTTTAGGCATTAAGTTCTGACTCTTGTACTTCACATAGTTCTGATACAAGAGTTATGTCATATGAGGAAGCATACCAGAGGGTGTAGGCCAAAAATGATCCAATGAATAGCTACCATTCACAACTAGTGGTTTATAGTTGATGTCATGCCCTACATACACTGTATGCTCATGGATGAGTTTAAAGAGTTTATGCACTATCAAGGGAACTACATTCATAGCAAAAAACTATGGGATACCTAGTTTCACTCTGAAGTGTTTGGACCCTAGGATTAAATCTCAGAGTAAATTTATTGATTTAGGTCTAACAAGGACCGACAAGATGAAGCAACCAAGGGGAGGTACAAAAATTTTGTTGCACAAATATATGGTACTCTGAGATTCATCATACCCATATTTGTGTAGGAAATTAATCAACATAATCTCCTCAATTATGATATTCACCCAACACATGGGGTCAACAAGAACACATGTCATAGTGTTTCCATTGATTCATGTATGAATGTATAAGGGAGATAATTCTCTATTATAACCCATTGACAGGTCCTACGAGGTGAAATTTGTATGGGGAGAACTACTTGTAGGTTGTATGGATAGGATGGGCAGATGTAAAAAGAGGCGATTACGTACACTAGAAAAAACTTTGATAGAGCCCCCAAAGGTTTTGCAATTAGATAATGACCCAACTAAGGTTTCATTCCATAATGCCTACAAAACCTTTCAACTACGCCACTAGGGCTCATAGGTTGGGTTGCAAGGTGAAATTACTCAAAACACTCACACCCACAATGCTCCTTGGATACGAGGAAAGGAACTTTTAGAAACGCTAAACAAAACCAAAATGGTTCAAGCCAGGTTCACCAAAATGTAAGGTAGGGAAACAACTACACCAAGTATCCATGTCATAGAGAGCCAAGAGAAAAGGGCTTCCCTAACTTACCTCAAGCTAAGAAGGTGGTTAGGTCAAAGATAGAGAATGAAGAGCACTCTCAAGTGCTTTTTCCACTCTATTGATTTGAATGCTCAAATGGAACTAGACAAGCCAATTTATAGAATTCAAAATGAACCTTAGATAGCTCTTTGCCCGAGGACAGTAGTGCAGTTAAGGATGACAATGCGGTACACTGGTATCTCTTTGGGGCATTGGCCTTCATATGACTAGAAAGTGAAAATAATAGTACATAATTCAAAGAAACCTACTAATGACCTAGTAAACAATATTTAATGAACTAAATAGAATAATGAAGTACAACAAATGACAATAGGAATGATAAAGGAGATAGATAAAATAAGGGTGATGAAGTCCAACTCATTGAAAGTCTAGTTTGCCAGCAAGTTCCACACATCTGTACTCCTAAACACAACCAAGAGAGGAAAAATGTTGGGGTTGTATAGGAGTTTTCCTCAGTCAAACCCCTACTTTGGTGTTTCCAACTCCATGGAAAGCTAGATAGATAGAGAGAAATAGAAAAATTATAAAGAAATTAATGCTAGGATATAAATAGAAGTGACCACTACAAGAGTGAACCGTGGATGTTTTAGGAACGAGGATTATCTTACCCTTCTAGGGTTTTGCACCTAAAAGGAGAGAGGTTTTTCCACCAAAATGGATGTAAGGCTTCATTCAAGACTTAATGTAGATGTGATATATCTAAATGAGGTTTCCTAAATGAAATAAACTAAAAATAGAGATGAATACTAATACAAAACTATTGAAATGTACATTGTTTAAAAACACATAGTGATATGAAAAAAAAATAGATTAAAGGTAATAAAAAACAAGATAGAAGGGAAAATAGAAAGAGTGCATCTAGAAATAAATAGGAGTTGAAGTGAAGACTGCAAATGCCTCTGAAATTTTGAAAAAGTCTAATTTTTTGGCCAACTAGGACACTCCCGCCAAGCTGGTCGACTTAGTCATAGATCTGGAAAACTGGTCGGGGGCCTCTTTTAGCCAATTGGGTATCCAGATCTCCAAAAATATCAAACAAAAATATACAATGGGAGTAAGTCGCCACTTTTGGCGACTTAGTCCACTCTGGATTTTTTGGAAATTTGAGAGTGGAAACAAAGGCCTACAGGTTGCACTTTGTTCTCTGCCTAGAATCCAAATCCAAAACTATGAAATCACCTACAAAACATAGTATAGCTTGGTGTCTAATGGGGGGTTTATTTTGGTTGGACCCCTAGTTTTTATTTAAACCTTGAAAGAGGTAAAGAAATTTGCATAAAACCCTAGCCCTAAGTGTATCTAAAACTAGGAAATTTGAAGTAAGATGCAACCCTATTCCAACATGCAAGAATAAGATGCATAGGAGAAACTAGAATAATGTAATTCTCACTCCAAGGGACCCTAAATCACATTAGAAATGAATCTTAATTACATGCAAAACTTCCTTAGGCTGAAGATAGTGTGAAAACGAAAGATGGAACCACTTTGAAAACAAGTCTTTAGGATTGATTTCATGGCTAGTTGCATCTCCCCAACCTAGATTTCTCCTTGATTATCCATAGGAATCCATAATCAACCCTTTGAAATGTGAGATCTTGGACAAAAAGTGATCTTGAAGACATGAAAAAACCTTAGCTTGCTGCCCTAAGCTTCAACTTTGTTGTAGATATACTAATGAATCTTATTGTGGAAGATATTCAACACTTGACTCTTGAATTTTCTTGAAAAAATGACTACAAGGTTGTGGAAAATGACCTAAAAACATATATTTATAGGCATCAATACCTAATTGAACATTATTTAGAACTAAGAGGCTGACATCCATCTGAATTTTTTATTAATTCATTGATTTTCCCGCTCAAAATTGAAAATTACCCCAAAAGGGACTAAGTCGACACCTTGGGCAACTTAGTCCCACCAGAGGTTTTTGAGGTAGGTGTTGTGAAATTTGAGTAATTTGAATGTTATTTGTCAAGAATTGCTTTATTTATGGGTGGAATAAGCCTCAAAGTCCAAATAATGAGTCTTAGGGGCAAATAAATGTTGTTTTAAGAGGATGATTGGTGCAAGAATTCCAAAATGGGTCCAAATTAAGTGTGAAATTGTCTCTTTCTTGAAGAGTATACAATTTTATAGATTAGATTCAGCCCCCACTTTAGCTTCCATATGAATTTATGCACATATGCAAGCTAAAGGACTCTAAGTAACACATTTTATTTCATAAAAGGATACTCATTCAAAATATGGGAGAATGAAGCCTCAACATAGTTATTTGTAAAACAACAACATTAGGAACCGCATCTTGCAACACGAATTCGTTACTTGTCAAAAAATCCTCTTATACAAATTCTAGAAATCAAATTTGAGGGTAGATGTTTGCTTTGATTTTGCTTGCTTTACAAAGGTGGAATCAAGGTAGCAATCTAGCCACATCGAATAAGGAAATTCATATTGTAGGATGTATTTGAGTACCATGCCACATAATGATAGATGATTGATGGTGTAGGGTGCGGAAGCATGATTTTGACGCAACAAATGGTGTCAAAGATGGAGTTCACTAGAACCTCTTATGTTATGTTGAATAAAAAGCACTTTATTATCTCTAAGATAGGAAATATCCTAATGTCATACATGAGAGTGAAAAAGAGTTAAAAGAGTTAAAAATGAAGTAATTTTTCACTTACTTTTATAGATTACCTTCTTTTAGTGTGAGAGTGATTAGAGAATAGTGAAAGATGTCAAGCAAACGAAACTACACACCTATGAGACTGGACATGCTATAGGACCAGGTGGAATTCAACGAGCGTCATCATGAGGTGAGTCGATATTTCTACCTTTGCTTTGTGTTTACATTGTTATTTGATGATTTTTATGCATTTATAGGTTAATTTAGGATCTTGGAAAAAAATTCACGAAGTGTCACCTTTTTTTGCAAAGTGTCCCATTTTTTCGCGAAGTGTCCCTTTTGTTTGCAAAGTGTCCTATTTCTTCGCGAAGTGTCCCAAAAGGGTTCTAAAGTGTCTAGGGCCTTTAAGAAAGCACACTAGAACAACATTAGTACACTTGCATGATGAATAGATTAAAAATTAAAGATGTTATATGGTTTATAGGGGTATGTGTAGGATCATCATGGACAAAACAAGCCCTTTAGTGGCGATAAAGTTCAGAAAAATTAGAGTTAGACAAATTGATTTAAAATTTGGAATAAGTTATCTATATTATTTCAAAAATATGTAAGAATAGAATCTGTATAAAATTGAATGTAGTTTCAAAATTATCAGGTTTATTTAGAAAAATAAAAATATATTTGGTGAAAATTTGAAATATCAATGCAGTAGTACTTAAATTTCAAGGAAAAAATAAGAAGTAGGTGTCTTTCTAACTACCCTAACCACAATAAAATGATAATTTTTTTAATAATATTTTAGATATAAGTAGAGGACTCATGTCCCAATGTGATGCATATTTTTTTGTAACTTTTTTCCAAAAAAATAATTAACTATGAAATTTTTATTACAAATTTTAAAAAAATAAAAAAACTTGTATGTCTAACCACCTTAACTTGGTCAAAACTTCATGAGATTCAATTTTTTATTTATTTCTATAGTATGAAAAGCATATAATGTGATGCATGTTTCGGATTCAAAAAATTTGATACCATTGAAAAACTATAGATTTTTTTCAATCACCCTATCAATCGAGACTTTAGTCGTAATTCAAATTGAAAATGAATAATAATTATTCATTAAATTCAAAGTAAAGCATAATTTATATTGGTGGAAAGTTGAGAATCTCCTTTAAAAACCCTTTTTGTTTCATCAATTTTGGGTAAAAAAAAATCGTTAGCCACATGGGCCATCATATCACTTACATATCGCCACTTTTTGTCCCATCATGATCCTACACATACCCATAGAGCATATTTTTGTGTTTTTGATATGTACCCACCCATTCATATCAGCGTCTAGGTGGTAGGAAGATGAGTTTTCTAAGAGATTTAGCCCCCGAACTTGCAGTAGAGGATACATAGCACTTGCAAGCTATGAGGATATATTGGGCATACCTCATGCCCCCATGAGGTACCATGATGCTATGCAAATGGCGCTATGTGAGTGATGGGATGCAAACATGTGTACATTCCACCTTTCGACCAGGGAGATGATGATTACTCTAGAGGATGTGCACCACATTCTCTGAGTTCCTATTCAAGGAGAGTGGGTTCACTTCTTGAGAGATCACACCTTCTACGAGAAGAAGGCCAATATGTAGTATTGTTTGGATGGGCTAGTGCATGATAAGCAAGTCAAAGGACAAATCAACTTGGCGATGCTACTGTATTCACAAGCATGAGTTTTCAAACAGATCATGATGCATACATTGGCACTATTAATCATCCCAAATGGATGTGCAACACACATAGAGGGAGGGCTAGTTCACTTGATACGTGGGATTATAGAGCACATGACAGTATACACCTGGGGGCACTATACCATAGCACATTTATATTATGATCTTGGTCATTTTGTGTTTCAAGAAGTAGACATCATGATGCATTAAACAACTCAATAGGTCTGGTGCCTTAAGCATATCACATGCACAAGGCCTACTAGCTTCCTATATACGATAGTAGTGGGGTATCCTTGGGCCTTTGGCTATCCTCTATGATGGTTGTGGTAGTACAAGGATTTACATTTTGGAGACTAAGATTGGACTAACAGCATGATTATTAGATCCCATGGAGACCTTATCAGCTGACACTGCAGTGGCTAGATCACATGAGGTAGTTGAGGAGATTACAGTTAGACTAGTTTTTGGTTGGCCATCATGATCATGTAGTATGTCCTTTCTACTATGATCAAGTCATGCGATAGTTTGGATAGATTCAGAGGTCACCCAAGACACATTCCTTTTTCAGGAGGTTAGTCTAGAGTGCTCGGAGATAGGGTGATAAAGTACAGCTCATGCTAGACAATGTTGTTGAGAGCTACTCTAATTTCTTAGATCATGATCAGCCTCCAGTGTCTAACATAGATAGCATTGATGCCACATAGGAGCATGAGGAATGGTGGATAGTATCATGACCAACTCCTATTTATCTAATTGATGAGCCTATAGGAGATGCCAGACCATTTTCAGATAAGGTAGATGATAAAGAGGATAGGGGTGAGGAGAAACGCTATAGGGTTGTAGACATATTTATCAATATTATTGATGAGGAGTATGATGAGGATGTAGATATTGAATATGATAAATAGGAGGAAGAGGAGGAGGAGGAGGAGGAGGAGGAGGAGGAGGAGGAGGAACGGGAGGAGGAGGAGGATCCACCCTTGAGCGAGAGTGATGAGGCAACAACTGAGGATCAACACAAGTGGGGAGAGCCTTCTCCCATTCGTATGATGATATCATGAACATAATCAGACATTAGTACCCATGGTCATGGAGAGGCTAGCATATCTTTCATGCCCCCTACACAAGATGAGGTTGATATTGCTCAGCCTACAAGAGATATAGGTGATGATATTTAATTTTATGCATGTAACTTGTGGTTTTGTGTATTTATTTTATGTATATATATCATGATGTGTACATATTGTGTATTGTTTCTATCTTGTAGGAGCTAAGAGAGATTGGCGAGATCTCTACCATCAAGCAACTGCAAAGATAGTGTCAACAATTATAGATGAGGAGGAGATGGACTCATATTATGTGCCCCCACCTTTTTTGGAGCAGGATCCAAAGTCACTAGGGCCATTCATGAGATTATGAGAAGTATATGAGAGTCTGAGGAGGTGAATCCACCAAGCTGAGACTGCAATAGAGGCATAGTCATCGCAGACCCAACCAAAGGTTGAGAGACTAGAGGAAGAGGTAGCATGACTACAAGTAGAGAGGGATCAGATAGTAGGGGAGCAATAGGTGTCCCTTGGATGAATATAGGGCTTAAAGTTTGCACTCAAATTCGGTGGATTGCATTCATGATCACATACAACCATCACCGATGTCCAGCTACTAATGTAGCACAAGTACTAGACCTCGAGGGGTTAGGTACCCACATTCCATAGTGAGATTGTATATTTTGATGATATGTATAGAAAACATTTGTGATATATATATGAGCATATGTTGTTCTATGAATTGTCTTTATGTGTGTGAATGTTAAATGACAATGTGATTAATTAAATAGGATTTGTAAGATTAGTTAATTAATGTCTTCATGATTTAACAAAGATTATGTGATCTAATTAAAATTTTCAATAGTTTCTATTAGATACAACATGGTGATTAAGTATGTTATGCACTTATTATTTAAGCTAGAATAACACACAAGATGAATTTGAATAGTATGAAACATAAAGTAACTATGAAATGAATTAAATAATCAATTTAGTGCTAAAGACACACACATAACCATTTGTCAAGAATTAAACAATGGGAAATCATATAGGATATAATCCAATAGCTCTAAAAATACTTCTTTATCATTCATACCATTCAAAGGGATTAGAAATAATACCAATGTAGATGTGTGGCATTGATAGGGTCTTTAAGGGGTGTACCATCTAGCTCTGTTAATGTGTAAGCACCCGATCTATAACTTGAATTAATGATGTAGGGTCCTAGCCAATTAGGACTGAATTTTCCTTTTTTAGTGTAGTCTATAGTAGTATAACATTGATTTTCATATAAAACTAAATCACCCTTGTTAAATGTCTGAGGGATGACATGATTATTATAAATTCATTGTAATTTCTTAGTGTAAGCTTGGAGATGCTCAAAATCGTTAATGTGTTGTTCATCAAGCATTTCAAGTTGGCATAACTATTGTTCCTTATAGGTAGTGTTATCCATAAGACCTTGGAGATAAATCCTTAATGTGGGGATTTATAACTCCAAGGGCATGATTTCTTCAGTACCATAGACAAGGTTATAGGGTGTAGTTCCTATAGATGATCGCACACTTGTTCGATAGGCCCATAATGCATAGTGTAATTGCGTGCCAATCTTTCTAATGTTTCTTAATAGTTTTCTTGAGGATTTGTTCTAGAGTTTTCTTAGTAATTTCACCTTGACCATTAGATTGTAGGTAGTAAGGTGTTGAAAAATGATGTTGAATATGAAATGTATCCTCGAAATTCATCACATCATTATTTTTAGATGGCATTTCATTGTCTAAAATTAATGTGGAAGGGAGTCTGAAGCAAGCAATAATTTGTTCCAATATGAAACAACATTATCACATCAGTAATTGTGGAGTGAAGAGGAATGAATTCTACCCATTTCATTAAAAATAAATTGTTATAATGATAAATGTATGTCCAATAGAAGAAGGTGGTGAAATTTTTCCAATGAGATCTAATCCTCATACAGAGAAGGACCAAATATGGATTTGGGCATAGAGCTTGGAAGTAGGAGAATGGATCAAAGTGTTGTGTTCTTGACATTTGTGACATCAGCTAACATATGCAAAGCAATCCTTTTCCATATTTCTCCAATAGTATCCCATACAAAGGATTTTTTGCAATAAGGATTGTCCCCCATAGGTGCCTGCATGGGCTTGTTCAAGGGTTGTAATAATTTAAGAAATCTCTAGGACATCTAAGGACAATTTCATCAAGGATCTTCTATACAACACATCAGGGAGGATTATGTACTTGGTGGCTAACTATTTAAATGAGTTTGGGTGTTCTTTGTTGTAGCCTTAGAATGGTACTATCTTTTAAATAATTATATATGGTATCAAACCATTCACTTGAGTTATCCTGGATTGTTTTGAATTCATCATCAAATTTATCACTGATGGAGGGTTACATGATTTGGTGAATAGTGAGTGTGACATCTTTCAAAGGATCAAAAGGGGATATGAGAGAAGCCACACTAGCCATTGCATCTACATGATAATTATCTTTTTGGGGGATGTTATCAATGGTGAACGATTGAAACTATTCTAACAAGGTCATTACGAGAGACTTATATTGCAATAATTTGTCCTTTTTAGCTTGGTAGATGTCGTTTATTTGTTTGATCACTAATTGTGAATCACCAAAGATTTTAATATATTTGACTCCCATCATTAAAGTATCACACAATCCAGCAATTAATGCCTCATATTCAGTTTTTTTTTTTGTACATAGGAATTTTAATTGATACGACAATGGAATAGGCTTCCCAATGGGTGAAATTAATATAATCTCGGTGCCAGATCTTTTTCAACACTTGGACCCATCAAAGTATAATTCCCATGTATGAACCTCTATTGTCAACACATTTTCATTGGGAAAAGAGTCATTGCTAGGTAGAGATAAAGGAGAAGGGGTATCAGCTAAGTGGTCGGTTAAGGCTTGGCCTTTAATTTCTTTTGTGAAACAAAATTAAGGTCAAACTTAATCAAAAAAATTACCCATTTAGCTATACATACTAATAAGTTTGTTTTATTGAAAATATTTTTGAGAGGAGCAATTTTTTTCATTAGTTGTGTATTAGGGAAGAAATTTTCAAGTTTAATTTCAAATAGCATAATAAATCAAACCCCCAATCAGCAATAAAGCACAATAGCAAGCAAGAAGCAAATAAACATGAAACAAAGTCATGTGATATTCATGCCTACCTTGAATGACCTCCATTGGCCTTCTCCATCTTGCTACAAATGATATGATTTCCCTAATATTTGACATACAACTATCACCTATGCCTTCGATAACAAAAATATTGAATTATTGTGAGTGCTCAAGTATTCAAGTTCTCAAGCATGTTGAAAATAGTTGTGTGTGTTAATAATGGCTTGAAAGAGTGTCTTTTAAAGAATTACAATTTGAGAATGGATGACCAGGATTAGAAGTGGATAAAAACTTAAGATCAATGACTAGGATTGAATGTGATAAGAATCATTAGGGTTAGGGAAATCTTTGAAATGAAGGGTTGAGATTTAATTGAAAGAAATTAAATCAATGGTGGAGAAAAAGAGGTAGTTGGAATAATATAAAATATTTCATTTATGGAAGAAAGTTGACTTTTGGGTTTAATTCATAGTTTAGAATAAGATAGGAGGTAGTAAACAATAATTTTAATTATTTACTTGTGGAATGAAAAATGAGTTAAATGAATAAGTTTCTTTGATTGAAGGAGTAAAGGATAATGAAAAAATTAGATAACTAATGGTAATTATTTAATTTGTAGCCAAGAATGAGTAATTAAACAAATTGGAAATTTATTTAATTATAGGAGTAAAGATTAATTAGTGATGTATTTGTAGACATGGAAAATGTATAATTTAATCTGACATGCTTGATCCTCATTACTAACGACATTTCCTCCTAAATCATATTCTCATCTTATCATCACGTTTTCATCTCTTAATTAGATAAATCATTATTTATTTAATTAAGTCTTTCTCCTCTGTTGATTAAATTAATCAAGTTAATTCAATTAACCCTAAATACCTCTTTAATTAGATAATCCATCTTATTTAATTAAATCCCTAAAGTCTTCCCATTAAATTGAATAAATTAAACGTTATTTGATTTAATCTAAAATTATCCCCTTTAGTTAAATAAATCAAATCATTTATTTCATAAAATATTTCTTCTCAATTCTTGATTTAAATTAACTCACAAATTCAAGTCAAAATTGTCACATTTCCTAATCTCCCATTAAATTAACTAACCTTTGGCTAATTTAATCCTAATCTATGTCACATCCTCTACAAAATGCAACTTGTACATGAAAATAGATTTAAGTCATTTATTAAATCTCTATTTTCCCTCACATGGCATAAAAAGGGAATATTCCCTCAAGTTTGAATTCAAAAAGTCCAAGTGGATGGGTACATCCAACAAAGAATTCACTCCTCTTACATATCCTTGTGCATTGAGCCAAGTGACATTAACTTCATTCTTTTCTCCCTCCAACATGTCACATTCAAATTTCAAATTTGAATCTCATGGCATTTATCATGCACATTGACCAAAATGTGCTCGTTCCTCCTCCAATCACATGCGGACAAATGGCCTTCTCTCATTGGTTGGTCTTTTGTCCCACATTTCTCAAATCTTGCTCCTTCTTCCAATTTGAAATCTATAAATGAGAGAATCTTCCTCTCATTCTACCATCCAAAATTTGAGTAAACTAATTATACTCAAATCCATCTTCAAGCATAGCCATTTTCATCTCTCTATGTCAAATTCTTAGCTAGGTTATGCAGGAATTCAACCAAAGTGGATCAATCATCATCAAGCTTACAAAGGAGTTGGGAAAAGGCCAATTTCGACACACCAATTGGCACCAATTCCCCAATGGGATTGATAGTGTGTTCATTAAAATAGGATTCATTTACTTTCATTTGCATTGTTCTTCATTTTCTTCCTATGTTAATGTTTCAATCTAATTTCATGAGGAATCTTTGTTTTATCTTTCATATTGATCTAATAATGTGTTTGTTTGTTGTGTTTGTGCAGGTATAAAACCAGGGTTCACATTTTGGCACTAGGGGGGAAAATCTCAAGGATTTCATCACGTTTTTTAGAAATTCCATGCTTTTTAAACATTTTTTTGTGTACACAGTAAACTACGCCGTTGACAGTTTACACGATGGTATATTGCACCACTTTCAGAGGTGCACCACTATATTGCACCATACTTTTCCTAAACTGCACCGCACCCGCTTTCCTGCTCAATTGTTTTCAAAATCTTAAACTCTGTCACAGATTTTTGAGTTGCAAATTGTGCCACGTGACAAACTCCGCCGCAATCACGCTCTCTATTTTCTGCAAAGTGTCGCTTTGAGTCTGGGTGCAATGCTATATTGCGTCGTTGAATCTCCAAACTGCACCACTAAGTTTCCAAATTGCACCGCATTTGCAAATTGCATTGCACCTGCAGATTTCTGATTTTTTTTAACATTTTTTGTGATGCAGGAACTTCTCGAGGTCATAACTTTTGACTTAGATGTGGGTTTTGGCTGAAATTTTACAGGTGGTTTCGTTATGAGGTGGCATGTGGTTTTTCTACCAATCCCAAATAGATTGGTGGCCATTTAGGCACATTTTTGGGGCTTGAAACTTTCATCTTGGCCCTCAAAATGGCATTTTAGTGTTTTTTCCTAGTTTTTTTAAAAATGTATTTTTTAATAACTCAAAACCCATGTTCCCAATTTTGGATGTTAGTTGAGAATTCATCCTATCTTAGTTTTAGAAAGACTTTGGGAAAAAATAGGACTCTCAAATTTATGCATGCAAAATTACCAAAAACGGAAAAATCTAGCAATTGTTGAAATTTGCCAAAAAACGGAAATTTCTTGATCAAAAGTGAAGGAAGGAAAATAGAGGCCAAGGGTTCTTTATGAGGTTATCATATCATTGTATTAAGTTTTTTTTTAATAGTTTGGGAGAACTTATAATCCCTTTCTAGGAATTTGTTTACTTTCATGCTCTCAAGACACTAAAATTTCTTTTGGGCTCTAAAAAGAACAGTACAAATTTTCTTTCAAATTTTGCAAACAAGGGGCTTAAAAAGAACTTTAGAAAAATTCACTAGATTTGGTTTAAGGACTAACAATTGAACAAGGAAAATCTCATACTTCCTTTGGTGCTTAAAATTAATTCACTATTATTTTGAAGGATAAAAATGAACAAGTGTTTTCTTGTCTTGTAATTACTTACCCAATCTTTGTGAGTGTGAGTGTGGCATATTACGAGTGTTCTCCCTTTATTATTCAATGAAGGTCGATTGAACTATGGGATATGCTAGCTTTCTTTTGTTTATCTTAGTGGGCCTGCCTTGTGGGAAAAATTAATCACCCAAGGGAACGACCAAACCAGGAACACACTAAAGCCAAGCGACTTCAAACTGGTATATAAGTGTGGATTCTTGAGGAAAGTTCAAGAATCACGAGGATTATTTCGATGAGAAGGGAAACAATGGTCTCTCACCACATGGATGGTCCCCCATGAACAGAATGCTCACATCAAAAACCTTTGTTTAGCAAAGGCCAAAATCCTAATCTATTTGTTGGGGAAAAAGGTCATGTCCTTTGAAGCCGCCCCACATATACATGCAATTCTATTGCAGAGATGAAAAGTATGCCATGGGAGATTCATGGGTATTGATGCTTGGACGACCCGAGAAGGGAGTGCACTGTAAGGGGGAATCTGTGTGGTCAAGCATCTAATCAACCGCACTGAATATGCACAGCTGGATTTATCCAAGTGAAATCCCAACAAATA
The DNA here is from genome assembly GCA_007115665.2 of Sequoiadendron giganteum. Taxonomy (NCBI): domain Eukaryota; kingdom Viridiplantae; phylum Streptophyta; class Pinopsida; order Cupressales; family Cupressaceae; genus Sequoiadendron; species Sequoiadendron giganteum. The sequence goes on from CM021101.1 coordinate 817,996,952, forward strand.
TTTCTCTTCATCCTAGTATTGTACATTTTCTTGGAATAAAAAACACATTACTTTGATCAGAAACATTAAAAAACAAACATCCACAAAATCTTCAAATTTCAAACCCTTTAGGAGGGGAAAATACCTTCAACCAAATCCAAGTGTTGTTTCTTTCCCTACGGATTTCATCCTTAGAGGTCTCTAAGCATTTGGATTTACATCATAATTTGCTCATACTAAAGTCAGCCTAGGAAGCTATGCTCTTGAAACCTTGATTTTCACATAATGGACATTGTGTAATGAAAAGGAATTGAGACATAGACATTCAGTTTGAAAAGTATAATCAAGAAAGTGTTTGTTGTAAAAAGAACCAAATCTAAGGAAGATAACAGATAATTGAACCACATGTGCTTGGTCCCTTTTGAGTCATTTGGTTTTCATGCAAACATTGGTATTTTGGTTTGAACCACTTTTAGCGAAAAGCATGATCTTCATTACATTGGTCTTGTAAGCAGGTCCTCGTAGGGTCATCTAGGATCAATTCAAACACTTCATCTTTCCAAATATTTATCAAAATCCCATTTCACCAACAAATTCTTGGGAACTTTGAAAACATCACTTATGTTAGACTGTTAGGAAAAATCAACATCACCTTGTTTGACTTAACACACTTAGTCAAATTCCCAATCCTCTTGAGTGAATTTACATCTAGGATAACACAACTTCCTAAGGTTTACATGTTCAACATCCCCTTGCTCGGCTTAACACACCTAGATAAATTATCCTTTTGTGTATGAGTTTACTCTAGGATAGCACAAATTCCTAGGGTTTTACAAGTTCATCATCAATTATCACCTTGTTTGATAAGCCCTAAAGTCTAACATTGATCCAAAGTTCCTAAGAGTTTAAACACCCATATCATTCATCAGTTTCATCCTTCATCTCATCATTGGTCCTAAACCCCTCAAAGGTCAACAAGGTCAAAACACAAGGGGAACATGGAATATAAACCCGACTCATACATGTCATGAGTAGTCCAATTCAACCAAACTACTTAAGCCTTACAATTCTAATTGATTTTCAAAACTTTCATTTGTACAATCCATACATGGGATCATTATCTCCTACAAACATCAATGGTACAAAAAATGTGAGTTTTCCCAATCTAAATTTTGGAACACCTTTCCCTTTGGTAGATTTAAATCAAAGTAACAACTTAAAAATCTATCAACCAGAAAATCAAGGCATGAGGCTTCCCACTTTACCAACCATCAATCAACCGAATCCAAGAAACACCCCCTTCATTAGTCAAAGCATCATATCAAATCCTCCCATTTTCCCATCAATATTGCAACAAAAGATGACAACCATCCAAAAAACCCCAATGGTCAACACAACTACCATCCCTCAAGTGTCTCAAGGACTAAGCATCTCAATCACACCATTCACCACTCAAACCCTGGCAATCAATGCGACCATTCTTCTCATCACAATGTTCAACACCATTCTCAATCCACCACCACCATCGCCAAAAAACAATAGGGTTAATTCATTCTCCATCATGTTGTAATCCGCTCAACAAGATGCCCACCAAAAGGCACACCGAAACCAACAAGTTATACAAGCCGCACAAGTTGTACAAGGAGCACAAGTAGCCCAACAAACATAGGCTCAAGCTCAAGCCCAACACTAGGCTCGAAAGGTGCAAGAACAATACCGAAAACTATTGCAAGAAATCCATCAACAAGTGTATCAACAAGTAGCTCAACAAAAATCTCGACAACAAGCATTATTGGCACAACAACATGACCAACAACAAGCATTGTTGGCTTAGTAGAAAATGTAGGACTTACTTGCTCAACAATGCTTGCAAAAAATTCCCACCACAATCGTTGAAAATAATGATCAAGATCCTTCGACCAATGATCCTGTTGAAAATGTCTCTACATCACCTAATTATTTAGAGGACATATCTCAATAATTTATTCCAAAGAATGATCAACATCTTTCACCAAGGTCTAGCAATGATCCTTTGAAAAACATATGGACATCCTTTGACCTCATGAAATTTGAGAAACTTCCTATGCCTAAGGAAGATATCCAAGAACCCTTTATAGAGAATCCATTCTTTGAAATTGACCCATGTCAAGAACTTGATCCAAAGCATGTCGAAAGTAATTCTGAGATCATTCGGGACCAATAATTTGTATCTCCAATCTACTACAATGATATAATGGACACTCTCCTATCTATATGGGATGATCACATCCACATAGCACATACTCCTCCATCTACCCATGAGATTCTTTCTTTGGATGGACACGTAGATGATCTTCATTTAGAATAGGATTCCTTTAGTCCTAACATTATTGCACAAAATGAGCAAGATATTGATAGTCAAACTCATTTTTTAACATCAAGATCAGATATATCACAAATTCAGACTGAGGATATCATGTATGAAGATATCCAACATTATCCACTCAAGGAAATAGGTCAGACAAAATAGGATATTCTAGAGTCAACAAAGCAACAAATTGAAATGACGTCATCTGCAATGGTCATTTTTCAGAGAATGCATTTTGGAAAGGGCATCTCAAAACAAGGAGAATTAAAGAACAAAGGTCCTACTATCACCATATTGGGGGTAACTTCATCTCAAGAAAATGTCAACATAGGGGGCATGAAGGATCCTTATGATGAAACCAATGTCAATACTACAACTAGCCATGTCATGAATCTTCATCCACCCGTCACCCCATCCACGAATTGGGACCAACATCAAAAGAAGGTTTTGAATCAAAACACAAATACCGTTATCAAAGAAAAATAAGATAAGAAGCAGGAAGGAAAAATCAAATACAAGTGGATACCAAAGAATACAAATAAATACTATCCCTATCAAACTCCATTAGTCAAAGAAACAATGGGGAAAAATGAAAAATGGAAAAGTATCCATCTAAGATGTCCACAAAGGAAAAATAAAGTTTCTCAAGCAACATACAAAATACATCAGGTAGTTGGTCCTGATTCCATACACACTCTCGTATCCACCCATCATTGCTCATATTCTCAAGTTTGGAGAGTCAAAAGTTCCAAACTATCAACCAATCCATCTTTTACTGCTAAACACACTCTGCCATCCATGCCTCCATGCATGATATCCAATTCTCACATTGACCATGTATTGGAAATGATCTTTCATCATAAGTATTCAAAAGGCACTCTATTGTGATGTGTGCACAAAGGCAAAGTTAACTCTGATATCAGAAAAGCAGATCAAGAATCTCAAAAGTTGCATTCAAGTGCACGTATCTTGGCAAGACAACTTCTTCAAATAGGATATCGATGGCACATTATGACAAAAGCATCTACATCAGCACCACTAGGTGGTTCAACATGAACATAAAATCTCTTGAAAAAAGCAAAAAATAAAAATATAAAATTATTAAAAGTCCAAAAAAAAAAGGATTGAAAACAATAAAGAGAAAAATCATCATCTAGTGAAAACCACTACAGTGGTGCTTTGGATAATTACCATGATGAAAAATTGGCAAACAGGTGTCATGTGTAGAATCGAGAATCTATGTGTGCCAGTTTAGTTGAAAGTATCTTATCACATCCATAATCAAGCTAGCATCCTAGCCATATCATTTATTCATCCATGAACCATTTATCCAACCCATTACCATCTATCTGCATTATCTTGATAAAATTTTGGTACACACTTTACACTTGTTTATGGTAAAAATCTTGACATGGGTCATTTTTCATTGATCCCATCCTACCCAACACTATCTGAGCCTTGAAGCATTATCCAAATAAACATCCTCTATCTGAACCCCTTATCTTATCACAAGATAATCCTTGGCATCCTTTGCATTCTTACCATATCCATCCATCCATCTATCCAAGCATCCACTCATGGCCTTTCAAACATTACTAGATGCTGGGGGTAGATATTTGCATCTTGCTTTGGGAAAAAACCTTGATCTATATCCTCCAGCTTATGTGGTGATCCGAACATTGGAAAACATGAAATAAAATTGGTCAAGCATTTGTGAGCACAAATCCAAATCACTATCCCATGACATATTTTGACAAAAGGATGTTCCTTATCAAGCTTTATCTTTTGTCAAACATCAATCCAAGACAATCAATATCAGTTGCATCTAATGTGTTCTTCAATTACACATCAAATCATCAAAAAAAAATTGTTCCAAATCAAGCTTCATTAATCTTGATCAATCGAGTCCAATAAATTATCACCTTGTTTGACTTAACACACTTAGTCAAACTACCCTTTTGTGCATGAGTTTACTCTAGGATAGCACAACTTCCTAGAGTTTACAAGTGCATTGTCATCTTATTTGACTTAACACACTTAGTCAAATTATCCAATCCATCATCAACTTGTTTGACTTAACACACTTAGTCAAACTACCCTAAAGTGTATGATTTTACTCTTGGATAACACAACTTCCTAGAGTTTATGAGTGCATTATCACTTTTGTTTGACTTAACACACTTAGTCAAACTATCAATCCATTAATCCAATCGATCAACATTAATCTTGGTTTTCAATAAAACCAAAACAAAGCACTCATATCATATCCATACCTAAATGTCAAAATCATGCGAAAAATCCAAAAACATTCAGAAAATCCATCAAAATCCAAAACATCCAAATCATTCAAAATCCAAAACATGTTGAAAATCTCAAAAAATATTCAAATAAAATCATCATTGAGTCTTGTCAATCTTCCATATTGACCAAACTACATCGTCTCTGAGCTTGAACGTAGGCAAGGTTGATCTTTGATCATTGCCCGAGACATTTTAGGTTAGTCCTTAAGCGTCCATTGCAATGATTTGGAAACCTGTTTGCCCATTTATCTCATCAGTAGTCAAGTAAATTTTCATCTGAACTACATCATCTTTGAGCTTAAACATAAGCAAGGCCACCCTTGATTGGCCTCCGAGACACAAAATCCAAAAAAATTATAAAACATCTCAAAAATACCAAAAATAGTCTCAAAATATTTAAATAATCCAAAATGGTGCTTTCATCTCATCTCGCTTTCACCCACGATTATCATCTCATAATAAATTCAATCATCACCTTCATCTTTTGATGAAGCAATCAAAATCAAGTATAGCAACTGCTAAAGTGAACACGCTAATCATTAGAGTCTTAAGTCTAAGTCACTAAGAAAACAAGTTGATCAACTCGGAGTGTCAATAGATTATCTCCCAATTAGTTTCACCAAAACCCTGATCAAAAAATTTCCTAGGATGTATCCTTCCCACGATGGACATAAGAATCAGGTACCTTGCAATAGTTTAGCCTTGGCGAGTGATATGATGAACATTAGCTTGTTTGTTTACTTTTTCTTGGTCTTTTTGACTTATCTTATTTTGTGCTCATTCCTAGGACCTCTCGATGATGCCTAAAAAAAAAGGTTTAGAGAGAAAATAATGGTGCAATGATCATTGTCTTTTTTATTTTTTGTGCTTGTTGGATGTTCTTGTAAAATAATTTGGTGAATACTTGCTTTGTTAGGTCCGTCCTAGCAAGGTTTTTGTATGTCAAGTGTGAACATGAATACTCCTATTTGATTATCAAGTCAAAGTCCATCACACTAGGTACAATGCCATCCTGATCCTTTATACCTTGATGTATTATACCTATGTGTGTTATCAAACATAAAGTAATTGGCCCTTTGAAAATCCCAAAATCCTGGTAAGAAAATCATCATCATCATCATCATCATCATCATGTAGGCTTGTTGGATCCTCCTTCCATCCATATTATTCTTCTTATTCTTCTATATTTACTAACATTTCTATCTAAAATTGGTGTGTTGTATCAAAATACACATGAGGCTACCCATGGTCGATAACTGTCTATACATCATTAAAACTGTCTACATCAAAGAATTATGTTTCATCCTTTGATCAATAGAACCACTCCTCTCGCATTTTATCGTGATATTGATAAGAAAATCAAACATTTCCACTCGATCTCTCGAGGGGGCAATATACCAGCATAATCCTTCTCGCTAGGGCAGCAGTGGGGCATATGGAAAATCAGATTTTTTTTGAACTTTGATCATAACAGATTGTTCTTTGAACCAATGCAACAAGTACATTGCTTCAAAGAGGGGAAAAATGTAGACATGAAAAATATACAGTTCAATCTGACATGTTTGATCCTGATTACTAATGACATTTCCTCCTAAATCATACTCTCATCTTATCATCACGTTTTCATCTCTTAATTAGATAAATTATTATTTATTTAATTAATTCTTTCTCCTCTATTGATTAAATTAATCAAATTAATCCAATTAACCCTAAATCCCTCTTTAATTAAATAATTCATTTTATTTAATGAAATCCTTAAAGTCTTCCCATTAAATTGAATAAACTAAACCTTATTTGATTTAATCTAACATTATCCCCTTTATTTAAATAAATCAAATCATTTATTTAATAAAATATTTCTTCTCAATTCTTGATTTAAATTAACTCATATATTCAAGTCAAAATTTTCACATCTCCTAATCTCCCATTAAATTAATTAACCTTTGGTTAATTTAATCCTAATCTATGTCACATCCTCTAGAGAATGCAACTTTCACATGGAAATAGATTTAATTCATTTACTAAATCTCTATTTTCCCTCACATGGCATAAAAAGGGAATATTCTTTCAAGTTTGAATTCAAAAAGCCCAAGTGGATGGATACTTCTAACAAATCATTCACTCCTCTTACATGTCCTTGTGCATTGAGCCAAGTGACATTAACTCCATTCTTTTCTCCCTCTAGCATGTCACATTCAAATTTCAAATTTGAATCTTAAGGTATTTATCATGCACATTGACCAAAATGTGCTCATTCCTCCTCTAATCACATGTGGAAAAATGGCCTTCTCTCATTGGTTGGTCTTTTGTCCCACATTTCTCAAATCTTGCTCATTCTTCCAATTTAAATCTATAAATGAGAGACTCTTCCTCTCACTCTATCATCCACAAATTGAGTAAACTTATTATACTCAAATCCATCTTGAAGCATAGCCATTTACATCTCTATATATCAAATTCTTAGCTAGGTTATGCAGGAATTCAACTAAAGTGGATCAATCATCATCAAGCTTACAAAGGAGTTGGGAAAGGGCCAATTTCAACATACCAATTGGCACCAATTCTCCCATGGGATTGATAGTATGTTCATTGAAATAGGATTCATTTACTTTCATTTGCATTTTTCTTCATTTTCTTCCTAAGTTAATGTGTCAATCTAATTTCATGGGGAATCCTTGTTTTATCTTGTATATTGATCTAATAATGTGTTTGTTTGTTGTGTTTGTGCAGGTATAAAAATAGGGTTCACAGTATTTAAATAAACAAATATAATTTATTTATTTAAATAATCATCGAGGAATAATTAATACTTTAATTATGTGAGGGAGAAGTTTGGTCATCATAGAAAAATATAGTTTGCAAGTCTAGGCCATTTCTATGTGTCTCCATTTCCCCCCTGTTTGACATAATGCAGTTTATCGTGTTGTGTCAAAGAAAACAAGTCAAAATATACCCCAGTGTGAATGTAGGGAGAGGAAGGATGGTGAGGAGGTAGTAGTATGACCCTCGAGAGGATATGGAGATTCAAATAGCATGAGTGTTCTCACGAAATGGATGAGAAGACTAGAGGATGAAGGAATAGAAGAAATGTTAGTGCATAAGACATGGGTGTTAGGACGAAAAATGAGTACTTCAATATCTTTCTAAATAACATAATAGGTGTTGGATAATCATCATTAGGCAGTAAAATGTGACAAATGGACAACAAAAACCAAGATATGACATAGACCATGGTGTGAAAGTTCATCCACTTGCGAAAAATAGACAGTCGTAGAAAAGGAATGTCTTAACTCATACTAAGGTCCAAGTAGTATTTTTGTCAAGACACACCAAATACAAAAATCAAGGAAAAATAGGTCATGAGACATCATCACACCTCTAAATCCTTCATGGGACATTGTTGAGGTAGCTAGTAACATGACCAAGAGACAAAACAATATAAATATAAGACAAATAAACCAACAAAATCAACAGCCATTCAATATGTTTAGCAATATTTGTTTGTCAAAGGTTGATTGCTTGATGGTTTCAAAATTTGATGATGTGATAGTCTAACAATTTTGATGGTTTGATGATGCTTTTCGTCAGGAAGGACACATCTTGAAAAGGCCAATGATTGTGCAATAGATCCTGTTGTCAGGAAAGACACATCCTGAAAAGGAAATTTACATTGTCACGAAGCCTAACACTAGGAAAGACACATCCTGGAAAGGAAAATGATATTTTGATGAGGTCCAATTCTAAGAAAGACACATCTTGAAGGGGACCATAAAGTGACTAGGCTGACATTGTTTTGGCAATTTGATTTATTGTGGCCTGAGGACTGATTGGACTATGTTGTTGGTTGGTCCACGATTTGAATGTTAACATTTCAATGATTGTCTTGTGTCTGAGTTTGACTGTCTGACTTATTGGACTAACGTGACGAACCCTAAAGGACTAACCTTGGTGACCTTAGGGACTCTTTGGCTAATGGCCTTGCCTATGTTGTTCACTTAGAGATCTCTTAGTTCGACATGACTCTTGACTTTGTTGCAATAACAAAGGACTAAAATTATGATTTTATTTGACAACACCTAAATGACCTAACCTAATGCCTTGGGGGCACATCGACAAATGGCCTTTCCTATGTCTAGTCACAAAGGTAATGTAGTTTGACATTGCAAGGACTAACCTGACTAACTCAGACTTTTTTTTTTGGTATTTTGAAAGCTATTTGGATGTTATTGTATTTTTGACATGGTTTGATTTTTTAATTTTTTGGAGTTTTATGATTTTTTTGTCTTTTTTGAATATTTGATTTTTTTGTCTTTTGTTGAATATATTGATTTGTTTGTATTTTTGGGAATATTTGGTTTTTTTGTCTTTTTGGTAATATGCTAACCTCCAATGAAAAGTGTAGAATCCAATAGAACCAGGTGTTAGGAAATTTCCCCCAGCTAGATTTAGGACTAACCATCAGGGATGGGCTAGGATAGGGGTTTATTATGGATGGAAGATGGAGGAGAAAGGATGCAAGATGCCAACCGCTTGAACGTCATGATAAAGATGACCAATCCTTATGATGGGTGTCAAATGGGAGGTGATGGGAGGTAAAGGGGTTGTGATGGATGAGGGTGGTAGACCAGGTAGATTGATAGTAGATGATGGAGTAGAGACTGACTATGCATGTCGCCTATTTTCTAGGTTTTCATTCATGGTACTTATCCAAAGTGCCAAAAAAGTGGTTTTCACTATTGGATGGTTTTATTTATCTTAACCATTCTCATGATTTTTTGTTGTCACCAAGATGCCTGTTTGCGAGGTTTTCATCAAGGTAACTAGTTTTTATTTTTTTTGGTATTTTTATGGTCTTAGAATGACTCTTTGAAGCTATGTATAGAACTTGTGTAGGTGCAAGTTGTTGATAGGCTCTGAAAAAGGTTCTCCATCAAGTGTGGATAATGAATAAGCACCAGAAGAGAAAGATGTTGTTATGACATATGGACCAAGCCAATTGGGCTCAAATATGCTCGGTTTCTCACATTCTTCTTGTTTTTTCAGATTCTCCATCAACACTAATTTACCAATGTCGAAGTGTCTAATTAAAACCCATTTATTGTAACTGTGGAAAAGGAAATTTCGATATGCCTGTAGATGAGTCAATGTCCTTTTTCTATGATCATCAAGGAATTCTAACTCATGCAAACGAGATATACAATATTCCTCATCATCAATAAGCCTTTTCATGGAGACTTGTATGGAGGCTACCTCAACCTCGATAGGAAGGATAGCCTCAAAACCAGAGACTAGGGAAAATGGAGTGGCACCCATGGGTGTGTACATGCTCATGCGATACGCCCATAGGGCAAGGTTAAGCTAAATTTTCTAGTCATGATCAACATTATTGACAGTCTTCTTAAGAATGTTGATTATGGTCTTATTGGATGCCTTGGATTGGCCATTGCCTTGTAGTTAATATGGCATGGAAAAGTGGTGTTGAATGTGGAATTTCTCACATAACTCTCAGACATCCTGATTTTTGAAGGGATGACCATTGTCAGTGATGATGGTTTGAGGGACACCATATCGACATATGATATAATTGAGGATGAATTTGTAGATTTGTTTACCGATAATGTATGCCATAGGGATGGCTTTAACCCATTTTGTGAAGTATTTAGTGGCAGTGATGATGAACTTATGGCCATCTGATGAGGTGGGATGAATCTTTCCTATGAGGTCAAGTTCCCATTGGGTGAAGGGCCATGGTGAAGTGATAGGCTGCAAATCCTTCCTAGGTGCATGAATGAGGTCACTATGTATCTGGAACCGTTGAGATTTCCACACAAAGTGATAGGCATCTTGCTCCATTGTACGCTAGTAGTAACCCAGTTGCATGAAATGGCTAGGGTCAGATCACTAGAGTGGGCTATGCATATACCTTTGTGTACTTCACGTAAGGTAGTTTGGGCTTCATTAGTTTCGATACATCTAAGTGAGGTGGTGTCAAAGCTATGTCTATATAAGGTATCATTGATGTTGGCATAGCGAATGACTTTATAGATGAAGGAATTGAATTTATTGTTGAAAAGGTTGGGTGGTAGGGTCTGGGAATGTAAGTAGACATAGATATACTGGTACCAAAGGGAATTGAGGCCAACAAGCTCACATACCATCTCAGACTCTGGGACATCAAATGTAGGGACCGAAAGTTGTTCCACAAAGAACTCATACTGTGACATAGTATTAGGAATATCCAAAAGAGACCCAATAGTGGCCATGACATTTGCTGCTTTATTTTGAACATGTGGCAATTGGAAAAGGAGATGTCTACAAAGTCTTGCCTAAAACTATCAAGAATTCTTTTGTATGGGGTCAATTTCTCATCCTTAGTATCATAGTCATCATTAATCTGTCCAATGACCAATTGTGAATCACCAAAGACTTGTAGACTCTTGATTTTCCATTTTATTTCCATACATAATCCCATTGAAAAGGCTTCATATTCTGCAATGTTATTTATGCATGGGAAGGATATCCTGAACAATTTAGGGATTGTATCACCTTGAGGGGTAACAAATAATATATCTGCACCTCATCAATGATTGGTATGCGAGACATCAAAATACAATTTCCATGTTACACCTATGTCTAGAGTGAATATGGACTCATCTCAAAAATATGAAACCAAAGGGTGATCAGTTTATGTGGGCATTTCTGAAAGTTGGTCATTGATGACTTGTCCTTTTATTTCCTTTCATTCCACATATAAAATTTCATATTCACTAAGTACCACAAACCATTTAGTCAATTGTCTTATTAATGTTTCCCTATTGAGTAAATATTTCAAAGGATCTATTTTGGCCACAAGCTTAGTCTGATGATTTAACATGTAGTGTCTCAACTTTTGAGTGGAAAAGACCACTACAAGACAAGCATGTTCAATTGGACTGTAGTTAAGCTCGTACCCCACCAAAGTGAAGCTAATGTAATAGATTGCACATTCCTCTTCCTCGCGGTCATTTTGAGCCAACAATGCCTCCAATGCAGCTATAGTGGATGAGATGTATAGAATTAGGGGTTCTCCATCAATAGGCGACATCAGGATAGGAGGCGTCAAGAGATACAATTTAATCTTCTAAAAATATTACTCACACTTGTCTGTCCAAATGAAAGGAACTCCCTTGTGTAAAAAATATTAAAAAAGGTTGACATTTACCTACAAGTTGTGCAATGAAGTGCCTAATGGACTGGATTCGACCCTATAGCATTCAAAGTTGACTAATTCCTTTAGGGGGAGGCATGTCTAATATTGCTTTGAATTTTTTTAGGTCTACTTCAATTCCTTGACGGGAGACATTGTATCCCAAAAAATTTCTTGATGTCATGCCAAAGACACATTTCTTTGGATTTAGGTGGACCTTGTAATCTTCTAGCCGATTGAAAATATTGCCCACGAATCTTAAGTGATCACCATGTGTCAAGGATATTTCTAGAAGATCATCAACATAGTCTTCCATCAATGTGTACATGAGATCATGAAATATGACTTGCTCATAGCTCTCTGGTAGGTTACGCCTACATTTTTCAATCCAAAGGGCATAACATTCTAGTAGTATGTACCCCATGGGCAAGTGAATGTTGTTTTGTGTTGGTCTTTAGGAGTGATATGGATCTGATTATACCTCAAGAATCCATCCATGAGGGACAACATCTTGTGTCCAGTCATTAGGTCTACTATGATGTCTATATTCGGGAGTGGGAAGTCATCCTTCAAACATGTTTTGTTTAAGTCCCAAAAATCTATGCAGATATGGATTTGGCAATTTTTTTTTGTCACTGGTACAAGGTTTGAGATCCATTTTCCATAGTCAATAGGTCTTATGAAACCAACATCCAATAATTTCTTGAGTTCGACTTTGACCAACATAGCTATTTGAGGGTACATTTTTCTAATTGTTTGTTTGATTGAATTTATGTTGGGATGCAATGGTAGATGATGCAAAACCAACTTGAGATACAATCCTGGCATATCAGCATAATAACATGCAAAATTGGTTTGGTTTTATGTGAAAAATTCTTGAAATTTTGATTTTTCCTCTTCTGTTAGGGTTGCTGCAAAGAGAACAATCTTAGGATTATTTGCAGTACTGATGTTGAATTCCATTACGTCTTTGATCAACATTGGGGATCTCTCTTGGTTGATAGGGATAAAGTCCAATCCTCTATCCTCGGGTGCCTCAGAGAGGTTTTTTCCCTTAGATATGTCCTTTCTTTTTACTTTTTCTTCATTAGAAGTCACCTTGCAGATTTCACCTACAAACCATTAATTTTTTATTTTATTTTTTGAATTTTTGCAACTAGAGGGTGGGACAATCTCACCAAAATATGTTGCAGTGTCAAGGTCTATAGTGAAGCCAACTTTATGGTCCCCATGTGGTATGCCCTCTTGTAGTCTCATAAATTCAACAATGGCCTCATCATTTTCAAATGTGTCAAAGGGTAAAAGTACAAAGTTGTGTCACACTTTTTTCCAACTTATCAACACCAGTGAATTTTAGTATTTATAACTAAAAGTCAATTTTGTTCAAACATATGATCTAGTAAGATTCATTCTAGATAAGTTAAATATGTCCATAACTTTTCCAGCTAAAATTGTTGGCTAAATGCATATATAGCAGCACTTTCAGGCCAATTTACTAAAAAAATGAAATTATTTGAAACTTCAATGTTTCAACAACTCCTACTCATATAAAAAACATATTTTAAAAAATGTAAAAATACGCTTTTGTAGATCCATAAGTGTAGCTTTCAAATATATATTTATTTTAATATTTCAATTATTATTTATATTTTATTTTCATTTTTTTACTAAAATTAGATTATCAGCACAAAAATATTACGTTGATTACCACGTCAATAAAAATACTAAAACTTATTTAATTTTTGTTTTTTAAATATAATTCCCTAGATAAAAAAATATAGATCAAGATAGTATAATTTGTTTTCTATTTTAGAAAAATATTCAATATAAAAGTTGACGTTGAGTGGAAACAGTCGTGTTTTAATATACACACACTGAAATATTTATTTAAAAATATATATTTATTAAAATTGCAAAACAAAATATTCATGCCCTAAAGTTGCAAGTTATAAATATACACACAAAAAAATGAAGGAAAATAAAGAAAATTTACTATACAAAGCTTGACGTCGAGTGGAACATAATTTTTCATCATTTTATTAGCAACTAAATTATAGTATTAATTTATAAAAAAGTCTATTCAAATAATTTTTTAATTTTGTGAAAAAATACAAACATAAAATATACTAAAAAAATACACATTTTATTAGTTTACATCAGTTCAAAATTCAAAACATATGTCACTTTCTAGTGATTCAAGTTTAAAAGTTAGATCAACATTGAATGTTTCCTTTATAAAGGTGTGACACAAATTTGTACTTTTATGCCCAAGGTAGGTGGATCTTGTTGGTCCCAATCGATGAATTGTGGGTAAATGAGGGAGACATCATTATCATTATTGGTGAAGGATGGGGAAGCAACTGATAGGGTAAAAACCGAGGTATTATCAAGATCCCAAAAGGATTATATCAAGGATTTTTCATTTGTGGTCTTTGATGGGTTAGGTTCATAAAAGGAGTTTATGCGAATATTGATATCCATGAGGTTGGTAAAGGATGGGAAAGGTATGTCAAATTCCTGACAAACATGATAAAGATCATAGTCACTTTTGGTAGAGGAATCCCACTCATATTCATTAGAGTCAGTGTCACCATAATAAATGTAGGTAGGATCCTCAGATGTCTCAACATCTTTTGAAGAACTCGCATCCTTATTTGAAAGCACCTTAGTACTTGGAGTTCCAATATTAACTGGTATGAATCCTAGCCCTAAGTTCTTTGGATGCCTAAGAGGCATCAAGGGTTCTCTCATTAGATTTTTATGTACACAAAGTCCATTGATTTCATCATAACCCATTTGTTTCATGACCTCAAAATCTTTTCCATATTGTTCTATTGGTAGTGGAGGAAAATCTTCCTCATCTTTGTAAATCCAAGTTGAAATATCATTAATTTCTTCTTTGTTTACCTCGCCCCATTTTGTGAAGGTGGTGGTGGGAGGAATTTTAAAGACAAATTTGGGTTCTATCTTGAAACAAGGCCTACCATAAGACTTGGGAGACTTAGTTAGCTTCGTGATGCAATAGGTAGTATTTATTTGATACTTACCACAACCTTTATCTTGGGTCTTCATTTTGGGGTTGACGGATGGGGGTTTGGATGTGAATGATTTAATGAGGGTGGAGGGATCGATGTAACTGGATGAAGTGGCTATGGAAGTGGATGCAGAAGCTTCTCGATTAATAGGAACTTGGCGTTCAAGAACTCCCCTTAAATTTGTGCAATATTGGAAGGGGTTTGGGTTGCCAATGATCGTGACTTCGGTGACATTATATGGAAATTTCAAGCATCGATGATAGTTGGAAGGCACGAATTTCATGGCATGAATCCAGGGTCTGCCAAGGAGAAGGTTATATGGGAGTTCAAGATCCAAGACCTAGAATGTGGTGTCCATAACTGTAGGTCCAACTCTGATAAGGAGTGTGATAACACCCTTAGAAGAGTAGTCTTCATCATTATAGGCCTTGATTATAATACTTTTGGTGGTGTCTAAACATGCTTCAGAATAGCCCAATTCCTTGACCAATTTTAAAGTGAAAATGTTTAGTCTAGCTTTGCCATCTACCAAGACTCGTCTAACCTTGTGTTGCTGGAAAAATAATTCAAGGTGCAATGGGTCATTATGGATAATTTTTTTTGTAGACTATTATTTATCAAAAAATGAGACATGGATTGAATTGGCCAAGTTTCCAACCATGGCTTCAAACCGGTTAACATCTAGGTCGGTAGGAATAGAGCTTTCTTTCAAAGTCTTATCGAGGATAGCTTTGTGTTTAGGTGATAGGCGTAACAGCTCGAGGATCGAAATATGTGCAGGTGTCTTGCCAAATTGTTCAACAAGATTATATTGGGCTTTATATTATGGATTCTTTGAAGAAGGACCAAATTAATTAATCTTATGCCTATGGGTAGTGACAACACATTCATGAACCTTTTTAATGGTGATGGTGCTGAAATAGTCATCAGAGGCACAAAGGTGATCAATTATTTGTGAGTAATCAAAGGTATTTTGGTATAATTGGCCTAATTGTCTATTTTTCGACCTGAGGTGGAGGGCTTTCTCGAACCATGGTCTTGTAGTGGATTCTTGAAGATTGTATGCTCTTAATTAGAAGTTTGTTGTTGTCCTTCAACCTCTATAGTACCATTTTCAATTAGGTCTTAAATTATGTTCTTCAATTGATGACATGATGAGGTCTTGTGTACTTTAATGTGGTGGTAGTCACAAAAGGCATTGTCATCCCACCAAGATGGTTTGAACTGTCTTGGGTCGTATTTCAGTTTAGGTTCTTGAATTTGTATGACCTATGATTGTAATAGCTTCTTCAAGACAATCATTTTTTTCTGGTAGAGGAGTGTATTGTCTCCATGGGTATGGCCTTGGTTGTCTTGGGGGTCCTCGTTCTTGAGTATTTTGGACCACATTGCATGCTTAGTTTGAAATATATGGTGTATTTTTGTTTGTGTTGGGTGCCTTGAGAGTCAATGTGGGACCTATTCGATTCACAAATTTTGTGTCTACGACTCCATCGTGTGATAAATTCTTATTACGGGATCAAAACCTGATTTTTTCGTTAAAGGTCTGATGGTTGTGGTTGTTTTTGTTTTCATGTGTAAGTTCACCTTGGGCGATTAGGACCTTTTCAAGTGTGATGCCTTTCTCAACCAAGTCTCCAAATGTGGCACAAAAATACACTTGTAAAGGGTGTTTCAACTTGGACCTGATATTTTCTACGAACATGTCCACTTTTTGTTTTCTAGAAATATCGACGGGACATTGACTCAGCATACTACACCATATTTGGAAGAAATTAATAAAGGAATGTCCTTCATCTTGTGTCAAGTGATATAAGGTAGCAACTATGACATCATTTTCAATGTTATAAGCATAATTCTCTTCGAATTTATTGGCGAGGTCATTGTATGAGTTTATAGACTCTTTAGATATCAATGCAAACCATTCAAGTGTAGGACCTATAAGAATTCTAGGGAAGAGTCTCAAAAAGTAGGAATGATAGTATGCAACATCCACATAACTAGTGGTGAATTCTTGTATATTCTCGAGAGGATTTCTCTTTCCCTTATACTTAGTAAAGGTAGGGATGATATACCCAGGAGGGAAAGGAGGCATGTATATACTAGTTTCATATAGATAAGGATGTAGATCATGTGATGAGTATGTCTTCTTGTTTGACACTTGCATCCCTTCCACTTTCTTTTGTAGGGAAGACAACTAGGTAGTTAGTGCATCTATTATGAGATTGTTCGCAACATTATTATGAGGTCCCAAAATTGTGTTGTGTGGTCCCATGTTTGGTTGCAATGACATGTTTTGGTTTGGAATGTTGTGTCCATGAGTATGGATGTGTGATGTGTAAGTTGGGATGTGATAATTCATTGAGCTATGTTGTATTTGTTGGGTGTGTTGTCCGTGTATATTTTGGTTTCCAAAAAGGATTCCTTATGTGTAGCCATATGATATGTTTGGTTGTTTTGTTTGTGATCCTTATCCTTGTTGAAAAGGATTATAGCCATGTAATGTGTTTGTATTTTGACAATGTGGAGCATTCATGGTTTTTCCTTGCAAGGTGTTTGTATTGATATGAGGATCTTGTGACATGGTATTTGTGTTTTGTTGATATCCGTGGATGAGAACCTTTCTTGACTTAATTCTACCAAGGATGTTATATGTGGATGACCCTATGGCCTGATATGATGACCGAAAGGGAGTAAATTCTAATCCACAGGGTCGCATTGTGAATAATGGTTGTGAGGTAGTTTGTGTCATGGACTATGACATAGATTGTGTCGCAAAGATGGATGAAGTGTTGGTAGTTGTGGTATGTGGGCTTGTGGTTCCAATGGGTATGGAAATTGTGAGTTTTAGTGCAGATTCTCCTTGACTTGTTTGTGTGTTTTCCTTGGGTGACGTTGTTGCACATAAGGTATTGACATCAAATCCTTGAGGTAGTTTAACTCCTTCATGTAATAATTTGGCTAAATATCATTCAGGGTCCAACATGACAATTTTGTCCACAAGGGAGGCTACTTAAGGATTTTGTGTAGCAGCATCTACTTCTTCTATGAATACATTTCCATCTTTGTCTCTAACAAGGAATTTTTTGAAAGGATTGTGAGTCTTTGGTTGTTGATAAGATGTAGACCCCAAGTTGACATTGTCACGACTTTCAAGGTGGATATTGTTGTGAGGATCATCAGTTGTATTGTCATAGTTGAGGGTGCTAGTGTAATTGTAAAGGTCCTCAGTGTCATGAAAGAGGTCCATTTCTCAAAATTTCTTCTGCAATCTAGTTTCAACCATATAAGGCTTGCTCAAAATGTAGGTGGAAAATGAAAATGGTATGAGACTAAGACTATGTTTTTGGTATTTTTGAAATAAGGTATTTCCCAAATGTAATGCAACTATTTTTTTAGTATTTTTTGTATTTTAGGGATGAGATATGTCTTATATGCAACACGACTAAGGGTACGTGCAGGATCATGATGGGCCAAAAAGTGGCGATATCTAAGTGATATGATGACCGATGTGGCTGATGACCTTTTTTTACCCAAAATTGATGAAATGAAAAGGGTTTTTAAAGGATATTCCTAGCTTTCCACAAATATAAATTATTATTTATTTTGAATTCACTAAATAATTATTATTTATTTTCTATTTGAATTACGAGTAAAGTCCTAATTGATAGGCAGATTGAAAAAAATCTATAACTTTCAAACAATATCACATTTTTTTAATTGGAAACATGCATCACATTCTATGTTTCACATACTATAGGATTAAAAAAATTAAAATGAATTTCATGAATTTTTGACCAAGTTAATGTGGTGAGACGTATGAGTTTTTATATTTTTTAAAGTTGTAATAAAAAATTCATAATTAATTATTTAATTTGAGAAAAATAAAAATAAAATATGCGTCACATCAGGACATGAGTCCTTTACTTATATTTAAAATATTATAAAAAAATATTATCATTTTATTGTGGTTAGGGTGGTCAGATAGACACCTACTTCTTATTTTTTTTACTTAAATTTAATTACTACTACATTGAAATTTTAATTTTTCACCAAATAGATTTTTTTTTTCTAAATAAACCTAGTATTTTAGAAACTACATTCAATTTTATAAAAAATCTATTCTTACATATTTTTGAAATAATATAGATAACTTATTCAAATTTTTACTTCAAGTTGGCTATTCTGTTTTCTCTAAATTCTATTGCCACTTAAGTGCCTATTTTTTCCATGATGATCTTGCACATACCCCTAAAACTGATGATGATAATATTGGATGTTATGAAATCTAGAATGCATGAATATGCTCTTTCAGGTCTAAAATTTTGTGGTATGAAGGATGCAAGTTACTAATAGGTGATAGATACCTATAGTGAACTTGAGGGCTTAACAACTTTTGAAAAACTGAAGAATAGGATCACTAACTGTCTGAGGGTAAACCAATGTTTCAACTAGGATTGTCAAGTGGTATTTTTCTAAGACAAGTGAAAAGAGTGACAAAGTGAGTTTCCCAACTAGACTTGTGAGTAGAAATTATCACCAAAATGACAAAGGACTAAATTGAAAGTGACTTGGTCAAATGAAAATCTTTTGTTGAAGCAATGATTGTGCCAAGGGAGAGATAATTTTTCTATCCTAAAGTACACAAGGTGTCAAGCCTAAAATTTAGAGAAAGGTAACCTAATGTGATGTTGTGGTATGCAAGTAATGAGGATGCTAAGGTACCTAAAATGGTGACCTAATAATGAAAATAAATCGTGTAACCTGTGAATTGAGCAAGTTTTTGGTTTGAAACAGGAATCACAACAATAAATTGGTCTGAAAATGGATCTCAAGAGTTTGACCTAATTTTTATTGATTGGTTTAAAACTATTGCGTGGTGTAATGTTGTGAAGTGTTGCAATTTTCAAGTTTAAGGTTTGTTTGCTTCTTTGTTTGAAAGACACACATAAAAGACAAGTAGACAAAATGTTTTTTTGATTTCGATCATAAAAAACACTTTGCACAACCTAACTGGAAAGGGATTGTATACTTGGTATAGGTCACTGAAATACCCTGGATCACTGTTGAACACCTCTCCTTCTCGAGAGTAGATAGCTTAGAATTTTGGTCGCATAGGATCCCCCTTATAGTGCACTCACTTCTCTGGCTCACCAACTTTGAAGTGCCCAAAGAGGAATTTTCTATCTCTACTTAAGGGAGTTAGTAGTAAGTATCTTTGAGCATGATACTGTACCCAACACTATACCAAGTGACAGTCAAAAGGTGAGGCTTCTAAAAACAAGAAGGTTCTAGTGAATACTTGGGGACATGGCACCTCACGAGCATCCAACAAGCCACTTAAGGCTTTAATCACTCCACTAGGGGCTCTTATACCTTTAAAAGAAAAGGTAGGTAGTCTATTTCAAATGACACTATATGGCTAAGGCCTACATACCATGAGGACTTGATAGTTTAGACTTATCCTTTTATATATCGAACCGAACAAATTACGGGTTAAAGTCATTCCCTCTTTTAAGGAGGGCCCCTTTAAAGGTAAACAAAAGTGAATTTGAAAACTTTGTTTTTGGTCATCCAAGATCGCTCTAAGGCACGAGGAGAGTGCATACACAAAGATTTCAACTCACACTTGCAAGATTGTTCATTTTAATCCCAAAATCCAAATGTGTGTGGTTGTACAAAATTTCTAAAGGTGTTTCTGATTCTCAAGATTGCCAAATGGCACGAGAGAAGAACATACACACCTTGAAATAGAATGAAAATCACAAGACAATGTAGGCACTAGTAAATTTTAAACCCGCTTATGATGTCAACTCAAGCACTCAAGTTATTTTTAGGCCCACTAATCAGTCTTTGTGAAAAAGACATGCAAGACAAAGCCAAGTAAAGCTATAGCCCTACAAAGTGCGATTAGTAGTTTTGATCACCAAGCTTTGAAAATCAAAAAATGAATGTTCAAATCTTAGTCATTCGAACCTACAAAATGAAAGATAAAAAATTAGTCCTGAAATCAAAAATTAAAAAGAAACGTACCAATTAATCTAACTAATTAATCTAATCTAAAAATCTAATTAATCTAGATTAATAGGAAAATCTAAATCTAAAAAATGACAAAACCAAATCAAGAATGCAAAGAAGACATGAAGTATATCAATTCTATGATGGATTGGTGCTTTTTGAATATTTGAAAGGGGTAAAAGCACAAAGTTGTGTCACACTTTCAACCAACATATCAGCACAACTGAATTTAAGTATTTCTAACTAAAAATCAATTTTGATCAAACATATGACCTAGTAAGATTCATTCTAGCTAAGCTAGATACTTCCATAATTTATTCAACTAAAATTATTGGCTAAAAATATATAGAGCACCACTTTGAGTCCAATTTACAAAAAAAAAAAAAAATTGAAAAACTCAAAGTTTTAATAACTCCTCATGTAAATAACATT
Organism: Sequoiadendron giganteum; assembly: GCA_007115665.2. Lineage (NCBI taxonomy): Eukaryota > Viridiplantae > Streptophyta > Pinopsida > Cupressales > Cupressaceae > Sequoiadendron > Sequoiadendron giganteum. The sequence continues at coordinate 818,018,249 of CM021101.1, forward strand.
TTTAATTTTTTTTTAAAAATACCCTTTTGTAGATCCATAAGTGTAGTTTTCAAAAATATATTTATTTTAATAATTTAATTGTTATTTATATTCATAGTTTTATTTATACTAAAAGTAGGTTATTAATGAAAAATATTAGGTTGATTACCATGCCAAGGAAAAATAGTAAAACTTATTAAAAAAATTATAAAAAAATATGATGCACTAGATAAAAGAATCTATTTGAAGATGGTATAATTTTTTTTCCATTGTAGATAAATACTTAATATGAATGTTGACATCCAATGGAAATAGTTGTTTTTTATTCACACACATTTTAATATTTATATACTAATATATATTTATCAAAATTGGAAAAAAATATATCCATGCACTAAAGTTTCAAGTTATAAATACACACAAAAAAATTGAAAGAAAAAAAATAAAATTTACTATAAAAAGTTTGACGTCCCGTGGAACTTCATTTTTCAGCATTTTATCAACAACTAAATTATAGTCTTAATTTACGAAAAAATAGTTTAAAATAATTTTTTAATTTCTTATAAAAAATAAAAACATAAAATATACAAAAAAATACATATTTTACTAGTTTACATCATTTAAAAATTCAAAACATATATGCTACTTTTTAGTGATTCAAGTTTAAAAGTTAGATCAGCATTGGCCGTTTCCTTTATTAAGTTTGACACAACTTTAGACTTTTACCCAAAGATCCCTTTCACAAACCTTGATAAGCCAATGAGATGATAGACAATGAGATGCTCATGAACTCAAGTTGCCTATAATGAGGATGCTCTAAAATGGAGATGTAAAATGACAAAAAATGCATTGAATTTATAGGAAATATTGAGAGAGGAGAGGCCAAGAATGAGAAATGTGGGACTAAAACCCAAAAAATAGGAGAGAGCCACTTGTCACAATGGGATTGGCCCATGCTTGTGAAATTTTTGGCCAATGTGCCCATTTCAAATTTGAAAATGGCAATAAATGAATATGGTTGAAGATTTTGGGGGGAATTGTGTTTGGCCAAGAAAGTCAAATAGGGGAGCTAATGAGGGCATATTCCTTGCGAAAATGCCTTTGTGAGGGAAAATAGATGTTTTAATAAATCGATTTAAATGATTTATTGTGCAATTGGATGAATCTAGAGGATTCAGGCGATTAGGATTAAATTAATCAGGGTTTGATTAATCTAACAGGATTTTAGGTGATATGACATTTGATTTGAATTTTTGTATTTATTTTAAATCAAATGAGAAGAAATGCATATGAGTGATTTAATTAGATATATTTGATTTAATTAGATCAGGAACTGTAGGAGATAATTAAATAATTATATTTATTTAATTAAAGAGATAAGCTTAGTGAATTAATTAAATTGGTTTATTTAATTAATAGATGAAATAACATTGAATGAAGTATGATTAGATTTTGCCCCTCTTTGAATCAATGTACCCATTGCATTGGTTTAAATAATGACGCCATTGACATGAAAATTTTAAAAAATTATGATTTTTTTAGATGCCCCAGCGAAAAGAAGTATGTTAGTAAATTGCCCCCTCGAGAGATTGAGTGAAAAGATTGAGGTCAATCTCATGACAAAGAGGTTCAAAATGGATGTATGGATGGTTAGACTATATGATCTTAATGATAATGATGATGTAAATGAGATGTTTGGAAGATTCTTAGAATATCAAATTTATATTATCCTAAACAACTTGAATGATGATGCAATGCATGTGAGATAGATGAGATGGATGATGTTGTCCTATGATGATATGACATGATTATGCAGGATGCAAGATGGATGCATTTTTAGTGTGAAAGAGGATAGAAGAATAATGGATGCATTGTTAGAATGAAAGAGAAATAGAAGAATGAGAGGGATCAACCCCTAAATCTAGGAAGATGCAAAAGTCCAACAAGTCCACTATTTGTCGATACTTTATTGGATATGATGATGAATGATGATGATGTATTGCTTATACAAGGATGGGAGAGATAAAGAGCATACCCTTCTTTATGTTTGATTACACACGTAGGTGCGATGCATTAAGGTATTAAGAACCAAGATGGCATTGCGCCTAGTATGGTGGACTTTGACTCATCAAACAAATAGGAGTAATCTTGTTAACACTTGACAAATGAAACCTTATTCAGATATCCTACAAATCTCGGGCCAAAACATAAAGAGGAAAGCCTTCTTATGTGGTCAACAAGATACCTAAAACATCCTTCCTACAAACAAAACAAAGTATGCATGGCGAATTTATTTTACAAGAATATCTAACAAGCATAGTAGATAAAAAGATAATAATCATTGACCCATTCCTTTCTCTCTAAACCTGTCTTGTTTAGGCATCATCGAGAGGTCCTTGGAATGAGCGTAAAATAAGATAAGTCAACAAAGACCAAATAAAGTAAACAAACAAGCTAGTGTTCTTCATACTGCTAGCCAAGGCTAAACTACTGTGAGGTACCTGATGCTTATGTCCATCGCAGGAAAGCTTCATCCTAGGACATGTTGTGATCAGGGTTTTGATGGGACTAATTTGGGTGATAAGCTATTGATATTCTGAGCTGACCAACTTGTTGACTCACTCTAACCACAATAGGAAGTAGGTGTCTGTCTGACCACCCTAACCACAATAAAATGATAATGTTTTTTTATAAGATTTTAGATATAAGTAGAGGTTCTCATGTCCCGATGTGATGCATATTTTTTATAGTTTTTTTCCAAGTAAATAATTAATTATGAATTTTTTATTACAAATTTTAAAAAATATGAAAGCTCATCTGTCTAACCACCTTAACTTGGTAAAAAATTAATGAAGTTCATTTATTTATTTATAATCCTATAGTATGCAAAGCATAGAATGTGACACATGTTTTGGATTCAAAAAATGTGATATCGTTTGAAAGTTATAGATGTTTTTCAATCAGCCTATCAATTAGGACTTTATTCGTAATTCTAATAGAAAATGAATAATAATTATTTATTAAATTCAAATTAAAGAATAATTTATATTGGTGGAAAGCTGAGAATCTCCTCTAAAAACCCTTTTCGTTTCATCAATTTTGGGTTAAAAAAAGTCATCAGCCACATGGGCCATCATATGGCTTACATATCGCCAGTTTTTGGCCCATCATGATCCCGCACATACATAATGGGTATGTGCAGGATCATCATGGAAAAAATAGGCCCTTAAGTAGCAATAAAAAGACAAAAAATCAAAGTTAGACAACTTAACGTAAAAATTTGAATAAGTTATCTATATTATTTCAAAAAAATGTAAAAATAGAATCTATAGAAAATTGAATGTAATACTAGACCTTTATTTAAAAAAAAAAATCTATTTGGTGAAAATTTGAAATTTCAATGTTGTAGTATTTAAATTTTAGGGTAAAAATAAGAAGTAGGTGTCCGTCTGACCACCCTAACCACAATAAAATGATAATATTTTTTTATAACCTGTTAGATGTAATTAGAGGACTTATGTCCCGATGTGATGCATATTTTTTTATAATTTTTTTCCAAGTAAATAATTAAATATGTATTTTTTATTACAACTTAAAAAAAAAAAAATCTCGTCTGTCTAACCACCTTAACTTGGTCAAAAATTCATGAATTTTTTTTTTTTTTTAATCCTATAGTATGCGAAGCATAGAATGTGACGCATGTTTTGGATTCAAAAAATGTGATAGCATTTGAAAGTTATAGATGTTTTTCAATCAACCTATCAATAAGGACTTTATTCGTAATTCTAATAGAAAATGAATAATAATTATTTATTAAATTCAAAGTAAAGCATAATTTATATTGGTGGAAAGCTGAGAATCTCCTCTAAAAACCTTTTTTGTTTCATAAATTTTGGGTAAAAAAAAATTCGTCAACCACATGGGCCATCATATGGCTTACATATCACCACTTTTTGGCCCATCATGATCCTGCACATATCACTCATAATAAAATCAATCATCAATGATTGATTTTATTATGAGTGATAAAATTCATAGGTGAAAGCGAGATGAAATGGATGCACCATTTTGGGTTTTCAAATATTTTGAGGCTATTTTTGGTATTTTTGAAGTGTTTTTCAAATGTTTTTGCTATTTTCACATTTTCCAATGTTTTTGGTATTTTCAAGGTTTATGATGAAGAGACTAACTTAAAGACCTATCTTAGGGGTCTCGAGAGCTGATCCATAGATTAGCCTTGCCTATGTTATACACGCAGAGACCACGTAGTTTGACTGACAACATAATTGATGATGAAAAGATAGATGGGAAAATGGAATGCCATTTTATTGTGACGGACGCGTAAGGACTGACCTAAATGTAAAAAAGATGGACAAACAGATTGCTAATGCAACAAATGCCTAAGGACTGAGCTAAGATGTCTTAGAGGATGATCAAAGATCAACCTTGCCTACGTTCAAGCTCAGAGATGACGTAGTTTAGATGACAATTGACTTGACTGTTGATGAGATAGATGGGAAAACAGATTTCCATTGCAACGGACTCCTAAAGGACTAAACTAAAATGTTAAAATAGATAGGCAAACGGATTTCCATTGCGACGGATGCCTAAAGGACTAACCTAAAATGTGAAAAAGATGGGAAAACGGATTGCCAATGCGAGAGACACCTAAAAGGACTGACCTAAAATGTTAAATAGATGGGCAAACAGATTGCCCATGCAACAGATGCTTAAAGGACTGACCTAAAATGTAAACTAGATGGGAAAATGGATTTCCATTGCGATGGATGTCTAACCTAAAATGTAAACTAGATGGGCAAACAGATTGCCAATGCGATGGATGCCTAAAGGATTGACCTAAAATGTGAAAATAGATGGGCAAACGGATTGCCATTGCGACAGACGCCTAAAGGACTAACCTAAAATGTCCCGGGGGATGATCAAAAATCAACCTTGCCTACGTTCAAGCTAAGAGACGACGTAGTTCAGCAATATGACTCTATTTTTTTGATTTTTTCCAATTTTTGACATGTTTTTTATTTTCAATGCTTTTGAATTTTTGATTTTTTGATGTTTCTGAAATTTTGATGGATTTTTTGATATTTTTTGATTTTCGCATGATTTTGACAATTGATATGCGATTATATCAATGCTTTGTTTTGGGATTTTGTTGAAAACCCAGCTTAATGTTGATCAATCAGATTGATGGATTGATAGATTGTTTAAGTCTATTAAGTCAAAAAAAAGTGATAATGCACTTGTAAACTCTAGGAAGTTGTGTTATCCTAGAGTAAACTCATACAAGAGGGTAGTTTGACTAAGTGTGTCAAGTCAAACGAGGTGGTTTTGGATTTGATAATTTGGCTAAGTGTGTTAAGCCAAACAAGATGATAATGGACTTGTAAACCCAAGGAATTTGTGTTATCATAGAGTAAACTCGTGCATAAGATGATAGTTTGACTAAGTGTGTTAAGTCAAGCAAGGTGATAATTGATTGGATTTGATTGATCAGGATTGATGAAGCCTGATTTGGAACAAAATTGCTTTGATGATTTCGATGTGATGTTGACGTGCTCATTAGATGCAACTGATATGGATTGCTTGGATTGATGTTTTATGAAAGATAAGGCTTGATAAGAAACATCATATTTCTGTCAAAATATGCCATGGGCTAGTGATTTGACTTGGTTCTCACATAAATTTTAACCAATTTTATTTCATGTTTGCAAATCATTGGATCACCACATAAGCTGGAGGATATATATCAAGATTCGTTCGCAAAGAAAGATGCAAATATCTGCCCCCAGTCTCTAGCAATGTTTGAACAACCCTAGGTAGAATCTTGGATAGGTGGATGGACGAATGGATATGAGTCATCTTGCAATAAGATAAGGGTGTTTGCACAAAGGATTCTCATTTGGATAATGCTTTAAGGCTCAGATAACGTTTGGATTTAATATGATCAATGAAAATCACCCATGTCAAGATGTTTACCGTAAATAAGTGTGAAGTGTGCACCAAACCTTCATCAAGATCAAGATAAGGTAGATAAAAGGTAATGGGTTGGATAAACGGTTCATGGATGAGCGGATAATATGGATGGAATGCTTTCTTTATTATGGATGCAATAGGATGCTTTCTCCTGAACTGACGTACATAGATGCTCGATTCTACACATGATGCCTGTTTGCTAGGTTTTCATCATGATACTCATCCAAAGCGCCACCATAGTGGTTTTCACTAGAGGACGATTTTTTTCTTTACTGTTTTCAAATCCTTTTTTCAGATTTTTTTGGATTTTTGTATTTTTATTTATTTTTTTGTATTTTTTGAGAGATTTTAAGCTGATGTTGAGTCACTTGGTATGACTAACATTGATTCTTTTGTCATAACATGCCATCGGTATGTTGCTTGAACAAATTTCTTAGCCAAGATATGTGCACTTGAATGCAACTTTAGAGATTCTTGATCTTCTTTGTTTACATCGGACTTAACTTTGTGTTTGTGCGTACATCACGATAGAGTGCCTTCTGAATCCTTATGATGAAGGGTTGTTGCCAACACATGGTCAATGTGAGAATTGTATATCATGCATGGAGGCGTGGATGGAGCATGTTTAGGTATAAAAGGAGGATTAGTTGATAATTTGGAGCCTTTAACTCTCCAAACTTGGGAATATGAGCAATGATGGGTGGATACGAAAGTGTGCATGGAATTAGGACCAACATCTTGATATACTTTTTATGTCGCTTGAGAAACATTTTTTTTTTTGTGGACATCTTGGATGGATAATTTTCCCTTTCTGATTTTTCCCCATAGTTTCTTTGACTGCTGGATTTTGATAGGGATCATCTTTATTTGTATTTTTTGGTATCCACTTGTATTTGATTTGTCAGATATGCTTCTTAGCTTCTTTTTATTTGATAATTTTCTTTGTTCTTTGATTCAAATATTTATTTTGAGGTTGGTCTCAATTCATGAATGGGGTGATGGGTGGAGGAAGATTGATGACGTGGCTGGTTGTAGTATTGACATCAACTTCATCATAAGGACTCTTCGTGCTCCCTCTGTTGGTGTTTGCTTGAGACGAAGTTGCCCCCAATTTTATAAACATATCAATGATATGTTCATATCCCTTTCTTGTTGAATAACCAAGGCCTTGATGTTTAGGATTGCCAAAATATGCAATGGTTCTCGGATACCTTTTCCATGTATACCTAATCCTTTGCCTTGATAATTCATCTACTCAAAAAAAATATTTGTAGTAGGATATGATTTGCCTTGGAAACAAGGTGTTAATCCTTCTCTGCTCTGTGGTAGATCTTCAAAAGTGGCAGCTTCTTTATTGATGAGATAGCTTGCTTTAAGAAAGGTAAGTGATCCAAGTTTATAACTGATAGGATCCTCCATAAGCGGGATAAATGCCTAATTGATATATTTGTCTTAATCTTGTGAGATATCATATGGCAATGTTTCTTTAAGAAGTGCATACATTTTTTCCTCATGATTCATTTCATAGGGTGTTTCCGATTCAGGACCTCTATAGGAGCCTTCTTTATGATCTATTTCTGATATGTTTCTGTAAGATTTTTCTACACTTTGATCATGTGTACAAGTGTTAAGAGTAGGAGACTCTTCTTCCTTGGTGATGATTTCAAGAGTATGAGACTCTTTTTTTGAACGAAGATCATCTGTGTGTCCATCCAAAGAAATCATCTCATGGGTAGATGGAGGAATATGTGCTATATGGATATGATCATCATTTGCGACATCTTGTATAAATAGAAGAGTGCCCATTAGATCATGTTATAGTATCTTGGAGATACAAATTATTGATCTTGAGTGATTTCAAAATTGCTTTCGACGTGCTTTGGATCAAGTTCTTGACATTGGTCAATTTTAGAGGATGGATTGCTTTCAAAGGGTTCTTGGACATCGTCATAAGGCAGGGGAAGTGGCTCAATATCCTCTTGATCTTTGAGTGGACTTGGATCAAATGGTGAGTTGAGGATTTCTTCGATATATGTAACCATGAGGTCAAAGGATGTCAATATGTCTTGGAAAGGTCCATTTATAGACTTTGGTGAAAGATGTTGATCATGCTTTGGAATAAATTCTTGAGATATGTCCTCTAACTCGTTAGGTGATGTAGAGACATTTTCAACATGATCATTGGTCGAAGGATCTTGATCATCATTTTCAACAATAGGATCAGATGATGTTAACATTTCTTGAATTGGATCATTGTTATGCGTTGTTGGTGATTTTTGATCATGATTGAAAAGTGGCTCTTGGTGTGTGTTAATTTGATCATTGGATGAGATGAAAAAATCTTCAAGGTTCTCATTGATGGGTTGATCTTGATCATTGTTTTCAACAATTTTGATGGGAATCTATTGCAAGCCTTGTTGCATGAGTGAGGCTTGTGTATTTTGCTGAACCAACAACACTTTTTTTTGGTTGTGTTTTTGTTGTACCAACAATGCTTTTTGTTGGGCTTGTTGTTGAGCTACTTCTTGATGGATTTCTTGTAATAGTGCCCAAAATTGTGCTTGCACCTACCGAGCTTGGTGTTGGGCTTGAGCTTGAGCCTGTGCTTGTTGGGCTACTTGAGCTACTTGTATAGCTTGTGCGTCTTGTTGGGCAGCTAATTGTGCTTGTGATTGTTGAGTAGCTAGTTGTGCAGCTTGTTGGTTTTGGAGTGACTTTTGGCGGGCAGCTTGTTGAGTGGCTTACAACATGATAGAAATTAATTTTTCATAATTTTTTTTGGCAGTGGTGGTGGGGGATTGGGAATGGTGTTGATCATTGGGGTTGCTTGAAGGGTTGCCATCGATTGTTGTGATATCAATGGAAAAATGGGAGGATTCGATATGATGCTTTGACTTATGAAGGGGGTGTTTTTCAAATTCGGTTGATTGATGGTTGGTAAAGGGGGGAGGCTTGGTTGATAGATTTGTAAGTTTTGGTTCTGATTTAAATATACCAAAGGGAAAGGTGTTCCAAAATTTAGATTGGGCATGCTCACATTTGTTGTACCATTGAGGTTTGTAGATAATGATTCCATGTATGGATTGTACAAATGCAAGTTTTGAAAATCAATTGGCATTGTAAGGCTTGGATAGTTTGGTTGAATTGGATTACTCATGATGGAGGAATCAAGGTTATACTCCATGTTCCTCTTGTGTTTTGACCTTGTTGCAAAAGTAAACCTCTAAGGTGTTTAGGACCAATGATGAGATAAAGGATGAAAGGGGTGAATGATATGGATGTTTGAAATTTTAGGAAGTCTAGATCAATTCTAGACTTTAGGACTTGTTTTGATTCGATTTGGATAGTTTGATTAAGTGTGTTAAGCCAAACAAGATAATGGTGAACTCATAAGCCCTAGGAAGCTGTGTTATCCTAGAGAAACTCACATAAGATAATGAATTTGCTAAGTGTGTTAAGCCAATGAAAGTGATCATGAACTAGTAGACCTCAGGAAGTTGTGTTATCCTAAAGGTAAATTTGTTCAAGAGGATTAATAACCTGACTAGGTGTATTAAGTCAAATGTAATGATTTTGATTTTTCAAAAGCCTAGCATGAATGATGTTTTCAAAGTTCCAAAAGTTGTTGGTGAAATGGAATTTGATAAATGTTTGGATGGATGAGGTGTTTGACTCGATCCTATATGAACCTAAGAAGGACTTTCTTTACAAGACCAGGGTTTTGAAGAACATGATTTTCCCTAAGAGTAACTCAAACCAAAACAACAATGTTTGCATGGAAAACCATAAGACAAAAGTTTGCAAGCACATGTGTGGTTCAATTGCTAGTTATCTTGCTTAGGTTTGGTTCTTTTTACCACAAAACACTTTCTTGATTATGTTTCAAACTGCATGTCTAATGTCCCACTTTCTTTTCATCCCACAAGGTCCATTATGTGGAAATCAAGGAAATTAGGGAAAAAGTTTCCTAGGTTGACCTTAGTGGAAATAAATGATGATAAAATCCAAGCACTTAGAAACCTCTAAGGATATGATCCCTAGGGAAAGCAAGAGTACTTGAATTTGTGAAGGGTATTTGTTTCTGCCAAGGGGTTTGAAATTTGAAGATCTTTGTGAATGTTTGTTTTTCAATTTTTTTGAGACCCAAGCAATGTATTTTTCATTTCCAAGCACATGTACAACCCTAGGATGAAGAGACAATATTTTGTTGGGTTCCCACTTGCATGAATTCAGCTATGCATATTCTTTGCGGATGACTAGATGCTTGACCATATTGGCTCCCCTCCACAGCACACACTTCTCGAGTCAGCCAAGCATCACTACCCATGAATCTACCATGGAATAATTTTCATCTCTACAACAAAACCGCATGTATAACGTGGGGCAGCTTCAAAGGACATGACCTTTTTCACCAACAAAATAGATAAGGATTTGGCCTTCTAAACAAGGGTTTTAATTCAAACTTTCCATTCGTGGAGGCTGACTCATGCGGCAAGAGACCATTGTTGGTCTTCTCGTCGGAGCGAACCGCGTGATACTAGATTTTGTTCTAGTACCCACTTTTATATTGTAGAAATGCAAAATATACGCATGCATCTTATCATACTTCATTCAACATTATTTCATCTATTAATTAAATAAACCAATTTAAATAATTCACTTCTCTCAAAATTAAATAAATCCAATTATTTAATTATCTCCTATAGTTCTTGATTTAATTAAATCACATATATCTAATTAAATCACTCATATGCACTTTCCTCTCATTTGATTTAAAATAAATACAAATTTTGAAATCAAATGTCATATCACCTAAACTCTTGTTAGATTAATCAAATCCTAATTAGTTTAATCCTAATCACCTAAATCCTCTAGATTCATCCACTTGCACAATAAATAATTTAAATTGATTTATTAAAACACCTATTTTCCCTCACAAGGGCATATTCCCAAGGAATATGCCTCATTAACTCTCATGTTTGACTTTTTTGGTCAAACATAATTCCCCACAAAAACCCTCAACCATATTCATTTATTGTCATTTTCAAATTTGAAATGGGCACATTGGCCAAAATTTGGACAAGAATAGGCCAATCCCATTGTGACAAGTGGCTCTCTCTAATTTGTTGGGTTTTAGTCCCACATTTCTCAATCTTGGCTTCTCCTCTCTCAATCTTTCCTATAAATTCAATGACTTCTATCTCATTTTTCATCTAAAATTTGAGCATTATCATTATAGGCAACTTGAGTTCACTAAGCATCTCATTGTCTATCATCTCATTTGGCTTATCAAGGATTGGGAAAGGGCTACCTTCTACACAAATGATAGCACCAAAACACCATAGAATAGATATACTTCATGTCTTCTTTGCATTCTTGAATTATTTTTGTCATTTATTTTGAAGAATGTTGTATTATTCTATGAGGATATTGGAATTGTGCTAACCATTTTCAAATTTTGATGTCCACAAAATGGCACTAGAAGGAGGGCATGACAATATTTCAAAAAAAAAATCACATTTTCTATTCTCTGTTTTTAGCTCAAATCAATAGGCTACTCTTTGTTTGCTATACTTATGATTTTCCTTAACCAACGACTATGCTCAGCTAAAAAATATTTGTCTCAGAAAATTTTCTTTGAAATGATCTTTGCCTTAGGATGTGTATTATTATGTGTCTATTTTATATCGATGAATGCATTAAGTTATTGCAATGTCTTTATTTCTATTTTGAGTAGCCTTTAAATCTTGTGCAGCCTCTTAATACTATGCAAAGACCTCTTCATAATATCTGACAGTACTTCCATAGCTTCATCAACGAAGGCCACTTAGGGATTAAGCTTATGGTTGGTTTAAGAGGTTGGATTCTCAGTGTTAGATAAGTTCATATTGCATTAGTGGTTACATTTCATTTTTTTTTTGCGTTGTTTTGGATCAAGCATCTTTTAATATCTCATAGTTACCATTTCAGCGGTAAAATAAACTTGTTTCTCTATACACCAAATAAATAGCAAAGCTATTAGTAATGTGGTATAGCATTGCTAAGCAAGTAAGATCACATAAGAAATTGGACATCTTAAAATTCTTTCTTATATTGTGTTGGTCGGCTTTTCTGGTTTCTAATTGTTGATACTCATCGACGGCTTGCTCAGTCATTTCATTCCATGGAAACCAATACACCAAACATTGGTTTACTCTTGTTTTATATTCCTCCTATAATCGATATCAAATTAAATGTTTTGCTTTATATTCTTCTTGTAACCAATATCCAATCCATTCTCTTTTTTCTCACTATCATCCATGTTAGTTAATACCCATATAATGGTGATGATCAATCAATAACTATGTCAAATGGATATTTGAAGAATTTTCCAAGTCTAGTTGTGTTGCTTATATCACTTGTTATTGCATCATCTGAACCATGCTTTGTAGATACCATCTAAGTCATGTCTTCCCTGTTGAATCCCTCATGGGTTTGTTTAGAAAAGAATAGATCTTACCATAGCTTTATTTACAGTTTTAGAAATCGGTATGTTTGGAGTAGATTTATTTGAATTTGAAGACCACCCCTTGCCTATGTTTGCCTTTGCTGAGAGCACATTGGCTCCATATCGCGGGAGTCCCCACATTCCTAATACCAACAAACAATATCAGCCTTGTTATCTATTTCTGTTAATTTAGATCTGGGTGTTTGGTGGATCAATATCAGCCTTGTTATTGCTTTGTGCCATCGGAAGTTTGTTTCTATCAATTATTAACCTTGTTCTCCAGTTACCACTGTGGTTGCAAATAGGAATTAAATCCTGTATTTTGGTTGTATTCACCCCGTTGTTGGAGAGCTGAAGATTATTCTATACATTCCTATTATTTCCTAGCGCATGCGAATCTAAGTATTTCATGTATTGTGAGTACTTAGATCAACTTATGGTGATATTATTGCCATGAATTATCTGTGTCTGGGTTTTACCCAAATCTTAGTGTAAAGGTTCCTACAGGTTTATAAGCACATCATTTGTGTTAAGTATGCATGGTAGGTAAATATGAGTGGATATCTCTTTAGTATGAAGCAATAGAGTTGGCTTCTTTTAGTATATCTTGTGATGTTTTCACAAATGACTAGCATAATATATTGACTTATAATGAGCCCTTTCATTTTTAACCATTTTTTCCTTCGTGAATAAAACTAACACATTGATGAAAAGAGAAGGAATGTGTTCATGGTTCCTCTATCGGCTTTTCCTCCTAAAAACAAGTTATCTACAAAGATCAAATCAAAATCTGAACAGGTTGTGCTAAGCTTTTATGCTCCGTATTATTTCTTACACTCTTGGACGTCAATATGTTTGAAGTAGATTTCTTTGAGTCTGCAGACCATCCACTGCCTGTGTTTTCCTTTGCTGAGATAAAGTTTATTTCTCTCTAAATGTACGTGTGGTTCCTCTGGAAACTCTTCATTTTGGAAAAAAATCATCTCATATTCCACTAGAAAAGATATCGGAGGCAAAGAATCAAGTCTGTATTTTCCTTTTTCTATTAAGAGTTCAATATAAGATTTGCAAACCTCGTGTCTTTGGCCTCGCACCTTCTTAGAGTGGCTAGTGTGATTAGATATGACACAACCACTCTCAACCATGCAAACATAAAGATCAGTGACAACACATTAAGTAGCTCATAAGGCTGTAGCGCGCCGAATGGGAGAAATGAAAGGTCAATAAGTATTTGAAATCTAGGGATCAATGGGAAATACTTGCTCACATTTTACAGTTGTCTCAATTGATAGATTTTTTTGAATACAAAGTTAGTTTGCATCCATCATAATATCTTAGAGCTAGAAAAGAAGCCTGTGCAGTGTTGTGGTAGGTACAAATATACCGCCTTTATTTGCTATTCGACTAGACTTCAAACTCTAATGACATCCATTGAGTGTCAAAGACATATCTAGTGTATCTTGTTTCAATCTTGTAGCTCTATCACATCTAAAATAATAATGTGACTGACAACGTGAGGTAGAAGTTTTGAAGTATTTAATGTGATAAGTGGTGGGGAGTTTTCTCATTGATGAAGATAAATGAGTTTACCATTAAATTTCTAGTTGAACTGTCAATTTTCAGGCAGTCAAATCTACAATTTCCTATTGCTTAATATATTTTGAACATTGCAATAATTTTCCTTTTATAGGTGTGAGCAGATCCAAAAGCATGCAAACCAAAGGATGCAAATTGGGCTTCTATTTGGGACTACACTTGAATAATCTGAATTGTCTAAAATTGATTCCTTCTGCTAAAATAGAACTCTATTTGCAAATGATTTGGGTAAATTTTTTTTATGATATTTTAGCTAAAGAAAAGTTGAAATGTTTCATAGGTTTACGTAGCTATTTGAAATAATTTATTAGTTCTGGATCAACAAATATGATGGAAGTACCTTTTGTTCTGATTCTAGGATAAACACATTTACATTCCCACATCCAATAAGTACAATCTTAGGATTGGACAATCTATAGGGAACTTTTGGTACTTACTCAGTGTGTTGGCTAATTTTAACATAGAATTTTTCATTACTTTATAATTTACATCATGTGTTGATTAAATTTTAAGTGCTAAGCCTATCATCATTTTGTTTTGAAAACTTTGCATGAAAAATGTAATTTATCTTTGTGAAAATAGTAGTGTATTCTTGATCTTAAACATAGTTGTGATTTTAAAGAAAATTTGATCTTGTGTTTTTACTTTTGCAGGTTAGGTTGGCATTGGAATCGAGCGTTAAAATTAAGCAAAGGAAATTTAAGCGAAGTTGGAAAACTTGAAAAGGAAAAGCATTTTTTAATGCTTGTTGTTATAACTCAAGGCTCCAATTACTACTTTAGTTTTTTGTTTTGAACCAACTCACTTTTCAATTTGGGTTTAAAATCAATAACTGAATTGATTTTTTTTCAAAGTTGGATTAAAATTGAACATTAGAAACCTACTAAATTTCAATTTGGGTTTTAAAAATTGACCAAGGAAAACATCACATCTCATTTTGGTGCTTTTAAAACAAACTCATCACTACTTTGAGGTATAAAATGAACAAGTGTTTGTCATGTTTTGCAATATTTTTCACAAATTAATATCATTCAAAATGTGTATGCGTTTCTCTCACGCTTCATAGCGATCTTGAGAATCAAAAGCATTTTGGTGATATTAAGTTGCCAAAAAGATTGCGTTCACATTTCGATTTGGGAACTTAAAATTGAACCAAGTATACAAGTGTGAGTAAAATTGTTGTGAGTGTTCTCCCTTTGTTTCTAAATGAAGGTTGATCTAATTACAGATAATTTTATTCACTTTTTTTATCTTAGAGGGTCTACCTTGTGGGAAAAAGTACTCACCCCAAGGGAACGACTCAACCGGTAATGAGCTAAACGCCAAGCTATTCCCAACTAGTATACAAATTCGAATGGTGAGGAAATTTCATAATTACATGAGCTCGTATGGACAAGCAGGTGATACTATTTATATGGGTTTATCTTGCCTCTCATGTGGCCTCCTGAATGAGTACCCTGATTACGAACCAAATTTGTAGAAGCCCAAAACCTTATCTATTTTGTTGGTGAAAAAGGTCATGTCCTTTGAAGCCGCCCCACTTTATACATGTGGTTTTTTTGTAGAGATGGAAAGTATGCCATGGGAGATTCATGGATACTAATGATTGGCTGACCTAGAAGTGTGTGTCGTGGAGGGGAGCTAGTGCGGTCAAAAATTTAGCCATCCGCACAAAATATGCGTAGTTGGATTCGTCTAAGTGGGAACCCAAAAAAATAGTCTCAACATCCTAGGGTTGTAAAAAGTGTTTGGAAGTAAAGAATACATTGCTTTGATTTAAAATAGTGGAAAACAAACATTCAACTAATCATCAAAATTTCAAACCTTTTAGGAAGAAAATACCATTGGAAAATTTCAAGTGTTATTGCTTTCCCTAGGGATTCTATCCTTAGAGGCTTCTAAACATTTGAATTTATATCTCCATTTTCTCACTAAAGTTAACAATAGGTAACCTTTGCCTTGATTTCCTTGATTTTTGCACTTTGTGGGATAAAGGGAAATTAGGATATTGGATATTTAGTTTGAAAAACATAATCAAGAAAGTGTTTGTTGTAAAAAGAACCAAATCTGAGCAATATTAACTCAATTGGACCCCACACATGTGCTTGGAATCTTCTACCTTTTTTGTTTTCATACAAACATTGGTCTTTTGGTTGAATTATTCTTAGGGAAAAGCATATTCTTCAAAACCATGGTCTTGTAAGTAAGTCCTCATAGGGTCATCTAGGATCAAGTCAAAACACTTTATCCATCCAAAAATTTATCAAATCCCATCTCACCAACAACTTGTGGAACGTTGGAAAACACCATTTATGCTAGACTTTTGGAAAATCAACATCATCTTCTTTGACTTAACACACTTAGTCAAATTATCAATCCTCTTGAAAAAAAAATCCTCTAGGATAACACAACTTCCTGAGGTCTACTAGTTCATGATCACTTTCATTGGCTAGAAACACTTAGCCAATTCATTCTCTTATGGGATTTTTCCCTAGGATAACACAAATTTATAAGGTTTACAAGGTTACCATCATCTTGTTTGGCTTAACACACCTAGTCAAACTATCCTCAAAATCAAAATCAAACCAAGTCCTAAAGTCTAACATTGATCCAAATTTCCTAAATGCTTAAACACCCATATCGCTCACCCCTTTCATCCTTCATCTCATCGTTGGTCCTAAACACCTTAAAGGTTCTCTTTCACAACAAGATCATAACACAAGAGGGACATGGAATATAAACTTGATCCATCCATCATGTGTAATCCAATTCAACCAAACTATCCAAGTCTTGAAATACCACTTGATTATCGAAACTCACATTTATGCATGGAATCATCATCTCCTCCAAACCTCAATGGTACAACAAATGTGAGCATGCCCAATCTGAATTTTGGAACACCTTTCCCGATGATAGATTTAAATACAAGTCCAAACCTACAAATCTATCAATCGAACAATCAATGCATGCGTCTTATTCCAAACAACACTATCCCACCAAATCCATACATGCCAGATACAAGTTTTTCAAACATGACCATTTCGAATCCACATTTGGTAAACTTTGGGATAGATATGCTTGCAAATCAAACCAATGTTGTTCAAAATCCAAGCAATATGTTAATGATTTCATATATTGATCCAATTCAAGGTAACACCATGCAAAATCAAAGTTACCTAAATTAAGGCAATATGATTCCCAACAACAACAATGTTCAATTTCAATCTATCATGCCAAATCTAAACATCACACTGAATCATAACATTATCCAGAATCAACTTGTCCATGATCCCAAAAAAACACCACAAGGATGCATTCCAAAGCTACTTGCTAAACACTTGGCTTTAGTGTGTTACCGATTGGGTCGTTCCCTTGGGTGAGTAATTTTTACCACAAGTTAGGCCCTCTAAGATAAACAAAAGCGAGTAAACATATTCATAGTTTGATCAAACTTTGTTCAAAAACAAAGGGAGAACACTTGCAATAAGTTTACTCACACTCGCAAGATGTTTTGTTCAAGTTTAAGCCCAAAAAATGAAGTGTGAAGGCAATATTTTAAACAAACTAATATCACCAAAAGACTTTTGATTCTCAAGATTGCCGTGAAGTGCGAGAGAAGTGCATATGCCTTTTAAATGATACTAAGTTGTAAAAAATATTGCAAAGTGTGAAAAATACTTGTTCATTTTAAGTCCATAAAGCAGTGATGAGTTCGTTTTAAAAGCACCAAAATGAGATGTGAAAGTTTGCCTTGTCCAATTTTTAAAACCCAAATAAAATCTAGTGAGTTTCTAAGTTCAATTTTAACCAAATTTAAAAGATCAAGTCAAATGGTTAATTTTAAACCCAAAAAGAGAAGTGAGTTGGTTTAAAACAAAAAACGAGAGTAGAAAATGGAAGCTCTAGATAGTTAAAACAAGCATTAAAAATGATTTTCAAGTCTTAATTTCGATGTTCTATTTCTTTAACTCATATCTTATCCACAAATTGTTTTTGATGTTTCAATGCTGCAAGTTCCTTGGGCAAATGAAATCGCTCCTCCTACAAGATAAAAATAAATAAATAAAATGAGACAATTATGCGAGGATCAAATTATTTATTTAATTTCTTTTTAAGAATTCACTTCAAACAATAGAATGGTGCCAAATGAAATGACTAGTGATTATGAACTAATAATACAAGCATTAATAAGAATCCCTCTTTTTAAGGTCTTTGTTCATCTAATCTCCATAATCAAATAACTTTATCTTCTACCCTTCATCAATGTTTGCACAATGCAGATTTTAAATTGTGCAAAACGTTCCTTAGACAATGATAGTAAATGCAAAAGAAAAGCTTGCAGAACTATTCAATATTCAATGCCACACAAAAAAACTTGATTTATTCTTATATGTACCCTACACAACCATCCAAAGACAACAACAATATTAAAGTGCATTTTCCCAAGAAAGTAGATGTGAGACATGGGTGAATAGCGAATGCTTTCAATCCATATTAATGAACAAGACATAATGAGTATAGAAAAGATAGTGAATAAAGATCATTTATGAAGCTATTCACACAAAAATTATTTACAGCAAAGATTTGTTTAGTAAGAGCTCAACATTAAAATAAACTCATTCAAGCACCACTTTCACAATAGCAACTCCTACGTCACATGGTTAGCATTAATGGGGTGATATATTGGGATAAGGGCCGCAAATCTAGAATAAAACAAATCACGAGGTATCATGAGGAGTCTAGCACACTACAAGTATCAAAGGAGCTATCAATATCAAGGATAACACTGTCACCATCGATTTGGTAGATATGTATGGAATGCAAACTAATTGACAAGATGGCTCATTAAGAGAAGTGGTTTTATGGACGACAACAGTTACAAAAAATTATGGTGTTTGACCAAATGACCATAAAACACAAATCGTTCACTTCCAGGAAGTGTGAGTCTAAAGAAGCCTTAATTGAAAATGATGCCTCAAGCCGAAATAGTCTCTGCTACCAGGGATATCTGCTAGGAGAAGCTACCTAAGATAAAGATTTGTACCACACTATCGATTGGAACAATAGAAGAAACAGTCAACTTTGGATCCTAAGGGCAAACAGTGTGGCATAGTGCTTTTATACCAGTGCAAGGGACAAATATTCAAGGGTAAGATATTCCCTAATAAAAGAAATTAAAATACATCTTATTCTACTAGTGCAAAGATATAGAAGGGTGGTATTTGTTAGATAAACTAACATATATGGAAGATGCTTGGAGAGGGGCGTACAATGTGCTAAGATTTATTGCAGAAAAGGCCTTAGAAACTTCCAAGCAGATGCAAATGCAATCAGCAGGTGCAAGTTGAATTCCCAACCTTTGCGCAACATCCTCCCCTTTCAAATTTTATTGGACAAGGCCTTCCATGTAATTGATATCTTTTCTAGCGGAATATAAGATGAATTTTTTCTAAAAGGAAACGTTGATAAAGGAACCACACATGAATTTAGAGAGAAATAAATTGTATCTCAACAAAGACAAATGCAGGCAAGGGATGGTCTTCTAATTCAAAGAAATTTACTTCAAACATATTGCACTAGTTCAGGAGAGAAATAAACTATATCTCAGCAAAGGCAAACATAGGCAGTAGATGGTCTTCAAATTCAAAGAAATCTACTTCAAACATGTAATGTAGAAAAAGAACATTTTGAATGGTGTGATAAGAATATTTACTTCATTTAACTCAAAAGGATGAAAGCTATTAAGCTTGAAGGATGCCACTGGGCTTTAGCCATTGACAAGAAAAATGCATGCACTATAAAGAGGTAGATGGCCAGAAAGATTGTGTAGCATGGAAAGGTAGATGTGCAAAAAGGTTGATAGACATATTTAATTAAACAAGAAACCTAATCTGGAATGACAATCGATAGTCCCATCTTGGGAAAGGGAATTGAGACCAAAAAATATAATCGATCCACAATCAAATCCACTAAAATAATTTGATGCTCCCAAAGTGGCTACAATCTTAAAGCTATCCCCCATTATCCAATCAACCACTTGCAGAGTCTTGCACATCCTTTCCCATAGTTAAATTTTACAGTGAGCATCACGAAGGGCATAGATGCAGCATGTACAACAAGAGTAAGATAGCCTTGTGAATAAATTATGCACAATTATATCAGAGGCATATAGAGATAAACCCACTATCAAAGGCATATAAATAAATCATTTTCCGCTATAAAGATAAATCTGCATATCAGAGACATTTACCTTATGACACAAATTGTTCGAAGTGTTTACAGAGCTATTTAGAAACCAAAGACCAAGCAAATATATCATAGAGAATCATGTTCATTATTTAATGAATTCAAATGGTATTATGATTAAGCTCGTGTATTTGAGAGACAAGTTAGAAACTTGCGCAGGCATGAACTCATATCAGAAACTCACATAGACACGAAAACACCATATAATCCATGCAAATAAATAAATAAATAAAAATGCAACATATCATATTTAAAATGAGAAAGATGTAAAGAAAAATGGATATGAATATGTGGATCTGCAGAAACCCTTATTTCCTGTAATTTCCAAACAACTTGCAAACAAAATGTTGAATCTCTACAAACAAAATGTTAAAGCCCTCCTTCTAGCATCATTTTGTGGATGTTGAAAATCTGCAAATGGTTGGCATAATTCTAATATCTTTATAGAATAATACAACATTCTTCAAAACAAATGACAAAACCAAACCAAGCATGCATAGAAGACATGAATTATATCTATTCTATAATGGATTGGTGCTCTTTGAATATGTGAAAGATCCCTTTCCCAACCCTTGATAAGCCAATCATATGATAGACAATGAGATGCTCATGTACTCAAGTTCCCTATAATGAGGATGCTCTAAAATGTAGATGTAAAATGAGAGAAAATGCATTGAATTTATAGGAAATATTGAGAGAGGAGAGGCTAATATTGAGAAGTGTGGGACTAAAACCCATCAAATAGGATAGGTCCACTTGTTACAATGGGATTGTCCCATGCTTGTGCAAGTTTTGGCCAATGTGCCCATTTCAAATTTGAAAATGGCAATAAATGAATATGGTTGAAGATTTTGAGGGGAATTGTGTTTGGCCAAAAATGTCAAATAGGGGAGTTAATGAGGGCATATTCCTTGGGAATATGCCTTTGTGAGGGAAAATAGGTGTTTTAATAAATCAATTTAAATGATGTATTGTGCAAGTGGATGAATCTAGAGGATTCAGGGGATTATGATTAAATTAATCAGGGTTTGATTAATCTAACAAGAGTTTAGGTGATATGACATTTGATTTGAATTTTTGTATTTGTTTTAAATAAAATGAGAGAAAATGCATGTGATTGATTTAATTAGATATATGTGATTTAATTAAATTAGGAACTATATGAGATAATTAAATAATTGGATTTATTTAATTAAAGAGATAAGCTTAGTGAATTAATTAAATTGGTTATTTAATTAATAGATGAAATAACGCCGAATGAAGTATGATTAGATGCATGTGTATATTTTGCATGTCTACAAATCAAAATTAAATTAGAGAAATCTAAAGCTATATTAATTAGAAAAATAAAAGCTACAACTCAATCTATATTAATTAAAAAAAGATAAATCAATATTAATTAGAAAAAAAAAGCTAAATCATTAATTAGAAAAGAAAACTAAATCTATATTAATTTAGAAAAACTAAATCTATATTAAGGGTATGTGCAGGATGATCATGGAAAAAACAGGCCCTTAAGTGGAAATAAAATTCAAAAAATCAAAGTTAGGAAACTTGACGTAAAAATTTGAATAAGTTATCTATATTATTTCAAATATATGTAAGAATAGAATATGTAGAAAATTGAATGTAGTTTCTAAACTACTAGGTTTATTTATTTATTTTTAAAATCCATTTGGTAAAAATTTGAAATTTCGATGCAGTAGTACTTAAATTTCAGGGAAAAAAAAGAAGTAGGTGTCTGTCTGACCAACCTAACCACACTAAAATAATAATATTTTTTTATGATATTTGAGATATAAGTAGGCAACTCATATCTTGATGTGATGCATATTTTTTTGTAATTTTTTTCCAATTAAATAATTAATTATGATTTTTTTTATTACAACTTTTAAAAAATATAAAAACTTGTATGTCTGACCACCTTAACCTAGTCAAAACTTCATGAAATTAAATTTTTCTATTTTTAATCCTATAGTATGTGAATCATAGAATGTGACGCATATTTTGGATTCAAAAAATGTGATACCATTTGAAAGCTATAGAATTTTTTTCAATCAACCTATCAATCATGACTTTATTCATAATTCAAATAGAAAATGAATAATAATTATTTATTAAATTCAAACTAAAGCATAATTTATATTGGTGGAAAGCTAAGAATCTCCTTTAAAAACCCTTTTCGTTTCTTCAATTTTGGGTAAAAAAAAAGTCATCAGCCACATGGATCATCATATCACTTAGATATCACCATTTTTTTGGCCCATCATGATCCTGCACATACCCTTAATTAAAAAAATCTAAATCTATATTAATTAAAAAAAGATAAATATGTATTAATTAAAAAAAACTAAATGCATATTTTATAAAAAAAATTAAATCTGTATTAGAAAAAAGCTAAATCTATGTTTTTTTCTTTGGTAGGTAAATAGCTGGTATGACCAACACTATATTATCAAACAAAAAATATTATAGTCGATACCTTTCGGCTATGTTCAGAGTACAAGTTTCCCTATAGCCCCAGAATCCATAGTTTTTATCATTCTTTCTATTATCTTATCTAATACTATACTACCCACATAACTTTAAACACAAACTATACTTCTAAGCTCATCGGTCTTATGGCCTCCTCACCTTGCTTCTCTTCGGCTTCCATGGCCTACGTAGAGAAATGAAAAGGGGGTGGGATTCAACATGTCCTGAACCTTAAGCCTTTGCTTCTTTGTGCATTTGCTTTGCATTTGCTACACGAGACTTGAATGGACATTCCATTATGCATCTTCAATGTGCAGTGCCGCTTGCGATTTCCTCCAAATCTCGTTCATCGTCTTTTATCCAGTCCTCCCTTGAGTCTGGTAATACCGGGGTTGCCATCCCATTATTATCCTCCTTGTCATTTTCCACATCAAACCCCTCTCTAGCCATGTAATTACTAAGTGCTTCTTTTGTCATCGGCTCGGTGAGCCCTGTCGTATGAAGAAGGAAATTGAGATTTCTATCGATTTCTTCGCAGTGTTCTGTGAGTTCCTCTAGTTCTACCATTAACAGGATTGGAAATTTTGGAACTTGTCTCCCACGGTGTCTCTTTAGAAGGTAGTAATATTGCAGCATGGGTATTTTCTTGAGATCATCAATGTTATCTAGGACTACGTCAATTTCACCCAAGTATTTCTGCTTGAACACACACTGGCATAAATTCTTTATCCTAGATTTCTCCATTCCCCTATAAAGTGCTATTGCTAGGAACATTCCAGGGATATCGGTGTTGAGATGGTGCTTATGGTAAGACCATATAAACTCTCATCCTAGTACCTTCCTTATCGCGTGGATGACTAGTTTTTTCTTTACCAAGAGGATTCCTCGCAACCTGGTGTCCATCACTTCCCCCTGGAATGGCACACAGGTGTATCCATTATTCTCTTCACCAAACTTTACCAAAATTTGTTGCATTTGTGACATTTACCTATGTGCTATCTATTCTCATAGCCAGTTGTTCCTTTCCTGGCCCTGTTATAAATGCATCGTCTCTTCATACAAGTGAGCCTTTACTCCAATCCTGCATTCTCGAGGCCGTCTACTTGATGTGACTATTATGTGCCTTGAATTGATCAACTAGATCTTAAAAGGATGATTTACCTGCCATTTGTGACATTGGCTCCTATCCCCAAAAGAACCTTTCTTATTGATTGTGATTGTCGATGTCATCATCATTTCTACACCCTTCAAGTTGTCATGACCCTTCACTCTGATTTGGCTTGGTTGTCTTAACCCGAGTCATACTACATCCCCATTTCCGCATGTTTGGCTAGGCTATCAGCCATGGTATTACCTTCATGGTATATGTGGCTAATACAAAAATCTTCGAAGGATGATGCCAAGGTTCGTATCGGACTTAACCAGCACCTCAATATCTAGTTCAAAGTGGAGTTGTTTCTGATAGAATTTATTACGATTGGTGAGTCTCCCTCTAGATGTAGTTTCGTTGCTATGAGGCTCTTCCCTAATTCTATACCAAATAGAGCCGCTCTGGTTTCTACAATGTTATTTGTTGCTTTCCCAATGCTTTTTTCTTCTAGTGGTATCATCTTACCTTTGAAATCTCTTGCCGTGCACATCCAATGCTAGCTACTCCAGGGTTCCTCAAAGAGGCACTGTCGAAGTTTATTTTGATCCAACCCGGTTGTGGTTTCTGCCAAACCATTCCATGTCTGATTTCTTCCTTTTGTGGTAACTTCAAAGTGCTTACAATGGGAGGGATGTGTAACCCATCGAATTTATTGGAAATTTCTATGTCGCTATTGGAAAACACATTCTTTGGAAAGGTTATCATTTTTGCTGCACTATTTACTATTTCAAACACTGCCTTCACCAGTCGACCTACTAATTTTTCTCTCCCCAATGATTGCTCCTAAACAATATGCCTATTTATTTCGTTCAAGATTTCCCCTCTATACTATGGATGGAGTAATTTTCCAAAAGCTATTGAATACCCCTTTCTGATGTTTATTTAGCCATGTGGCTATATAGTCCCATAGGTTTCGTGACAAAGGATTTGAGTACACTAGAATTTTGAGTATGAATTTCCAACAGAATTCAACATAGGGGCAACTAAGCAGGAGATGGGATGTTGTCTCTGCCTGATTTTTTCACATAATACATCTATTGGGGCCCCTCAAACCCATCTTTGATAACCTATCTTGGGTTAATATCCTACCCTAAGTGGCTAACCATGTGAACACCCCGGCTTTTGGTAGAACATTTTTCCCCCAACAAAGTGTATTTGGCCAAGTTTTCCTTTCCACTCCCCTTTCCTTGATCCTGTACCCAATCTTTACCTTATACTCACCATCTTCTGAGGCACTCCATCTTAGGACATCTTCCCCTTCACCAACAAGGAAGGTTCTAGGTTCCAAAAACCCTTTTTGGGCTATTTTTTGCATTGTAGGGGCACTAAGTGTATTTGGGTCTTTCCATATCCATTTGTGGACTCCATTTTTCCATTCAATTTTGCGATAATCACTTACCTTGTGGCCCCATATCCTAGTAGTTTCTTCCTTGATGGCCTCTAGGCCCATCATATTGTTTAGCTTATTGTGTCCATCCCACAAATCTTCCCAAAATGATGATTTTCTGCCATTATGGACTTCCCACAAGACATACTTATATATGATATCCTTGTATTTACATATGAAGTTCCAAATTGTCGATCCTTTGGGTGGATTGAGTACCATGACTATGCTTATTGGATCGTTTGAGTCGAGGTATTTTCTTCTTAGGATTCTAACCTATTTTTGATTGCTAGTGTATATTTTCCAAACTAGTTTGGCACCCATGGCCCGGTTCATCTCCTTTAGCTACCTTATTCCTACTCCACCTGTGGCCTATGGTTTACATACCTTATCCCATGCTAGTAGGGGAACCCTATTTGAGTCCTCCGGTCCATTCCAAAAGAATTTTCTCATAATTTGTTTAAGCTAGTCCATAATGCCCTTAGGGATCTTTAGGCAAGACATTGAATAGATGGGGATCACTGCCAAGATGGTTTTAACTAGGATGAGCTTGCGAGCTGATGTTAGCCATTTTCCTTTCCAGAGTTCCATTTTCTTTCTGCTATTTCCTACTAGTCTATCCCAGAAGGTGATGCGGTTTACTCTAGTGAAAAGTGGCATCCCTAAAAATCTCCCTAAAAGGCTGGCTATTCTGATACCCAAAATTCTTGTGAGATTACGTTGCAGGCTAGGTTGGGTATTGAGAAAAAATGCTTTTGATTTTCTCCAGTTGATGGCTTGGCCAGAGGCCTTACTATAATTGTTCAGGACTCATTTGATTTTCCTTGCTTCTACTCTTTTAGGTAACCCAAAGAGGATGGTATAATCCATGAATTGTTGATGGAAAGTTGCTCCTACCCCTGGTGCTACCTCTATTCCTTTCCACGAACCTTCCTCTTTGCATTGAACAATTTTCCTGCCCAAAGTTTTTGCCATTATGATGAAGAGAAATGGGGATAATAGGTCACCTTGTCTTATCCCCCGGGAAGGTTGAGGATTGAGAATCTTGGACCACTTATGCAACCTTTAATCCATTCCACTATCTTCCTATCAAATTTGAATCCTAATAGCATATCCAGCAAGAACTGACTATCTACCCTATCATATGCCTTTAGGATATCTAGCTTTAGAATCATGCTTGGTAATCTTAACTTCCTGGCTGAATGGATCGTTTCATGTGCTACTATTATCCCTTCCACAATTGATCTACTTGGAATATATACACTTTTCTCTTCCGACATGATTTTATATATTACCATTTTGAGCCTATTTGCGATGATCTTCATGATTATTTTTTATATTGTGTTACAAAGGGAAATTGGCGTATATTCTCCCATGCAGTTTGCCATTTTCTTTTTTGGAATGAGTGCTATGAAGGTATGATTGATTGCCACTAACATTGTAGTTTCCCTTCTTGATTCTTCCACTGCTTTGACTAGATCTTCCTTAATTATTTCCCAATATGTCTAGAAAAAGGAGGCTGAGAAGCCATCTAGACCTAGGGATTTGTCTGCACCTAGTTGGAATGTTGCCTTCTTGAATTTTGTTAAACTAATGAGTTTAGTGAGTTCTTCATTCTCATGCTCTGAGATCAACCTTAGGATTCCACTAATGAACTCCTCCCTTGATCCTATGTCTATTTGATCTTCTTTTTTAAACAATGCCTCAAAGTACTTAATTGCTTCCTAATTGATTTTGTATGTTGTTCTGGTGAGGGACCCATCATCTTTCCTTAGCTCCGTTATCCTGTTCATATTTATTTTGATCCTGGTTGAATTGTGGAAGAACCTAGTGTTTCTATCGCCTTCTTGGAGCCAATTTTCCCTGGATTTTTGCTTCTAGTGACATTCCATTCTTGCTAAAGATTCGGATTGGGCCTCTCGTAGTTCTTTCTCTTTTAGGTATTCCTCCTCCCCCATACCATTCTTGATTATTTTCTCATTTAGGATTTTGAGCTCATTTTCTATCTTATCACTCTCTTCAAAAATGCTCTTTATTCCATACTCGCAATCCTTTTTTGACATGGGCAAGTTTCTTCTAGAAGGATTAAAGATGTGAGTGGTTATTGATCCAAACTTCTTTCCACCATGTCAAGATTTGTTTGAAAAGGCTTGGGTCCCTCATCCACATTTTTTCAAATCGGAAGGGAGATTTTCCTTTGAAATATCTAGCTGAAGTTCAAGTTGTACTGGAAAATGATATGAGCCACTCCATGGTAGAATTGAGGCTTCCATCAAGTTCATTCCTTGATTCCATCCCCCTGACACTAGAAATCTGTCCAATGTTTTTCCTATTTCGGAGTGGCCCGATCTTCTGTTGGTCCAAGTGTATATTCCATTATTGGTATTAATCTCCCTTAGCATATTCTTGTCTATGAAATCCTGGAAATCTACTTGGGATCTCATTAGGTTTTTCAATCCACCCTTCTTCTTTGAATTGTTTAGAGTGGCATTGAAGTCCCCACCAATTCTGAATTTTTTAATCTTTTAACTATATGAGGAAGGTGGAGATTTCTGCCTAGAGGTATCTTTTGTGTGCTAGGGCTATAGGGCTGTAAACATTAATTAGATTGAATTCTGAGTTAACCTAATAGAGTCGCACTGAGACTATTGTCCAATTTTGCTTTGCCTCCATGAGTTTGCAGCATAATGAAGCTGGGTTCCATATTATCCCCAGGCCCCCAGATGCCCCTATTGATTCTTTACAACATCTTTCCCATCCTTTCCAACACTTCAGTCTCCTTTCCTATTCCATCTTACTCCATTTTTTTATCCTAGATTAATAGAATATCTGGCTTACTACTATCTATCTGATGCCTAAGGGGGAGCCATTTACTAGGGGCGTTTAAGCCCCTAGTATTCCAACTTATAATCCTCATGGTTCCACAGGAAGGGGGAGTAACTTCCCGTTTCTAAGGATTGTTTGGCCTATTTTGGTTTGGCCTTTTTTTGTACCTACTATTTTTATTTTTTCGTTATTGGTCTTATGACCTCTTTGACTGTTCGATTTGACCCTTGGAATTTTTCTTGTCAAGGGTATTTGTTCGATTCCTCTTTCAACCATTATGCCCTCCTAATATTCTTTTTAGCTTCCATCCCCTTCTGATTTTGATTCCATACTGCTTGACTCTTGTTCTTCCTCTAGTCATTCCTCTGAGCCCTTGTGGTTATTTGGTGTCTTCATTTATGATATCTCTCTGATCACCACCTTCTGGCTTACCTCATCCTTTTTCTTTATTGCTACTAGTTGATTCTTAGACCTGATGTCTGTGAGATAAGGAAAGCCATCTTCCAACTTTGTACCAACTTTTGGAAGGATTACATAATCATTTTGTCCTCGCCAACTGGTTATGTAATTCCCTCTTGTCAATTGTCCGAAGGTTTCTTCCCTCCAAACACAACCTCCTTTGGTCCTATTTTCATTGCTTCCACTAATTCTTTCTCCAAGAACTCGATTGATGCTCCTGTCTCTAGTTTATTTATTTTCTCCAACTCCTTATTCTATTCGGCTTCACTAGTGTTGTTGTTCTCTCACTTTCTTGTACAGTCCTTCTTATCATTCTTCAATGATTTTCATTTAGGTAATATCTGTAGGCTATCTTCCTTAATCACCTCTTGTCGCCAAGTTCCTTCCTCGGTTATGAGTTCTATCACCCTAGGCATCTCTAACCCTTGGGATTTTGATATACACATTCTAAAGTATGATCCTTTACTCCTATCCTCCTAGATGTTGTCTATACCTTGAAGGTTACCTAAGAGTTTACCTATTTCCTTTAGGGTTTCCTCTAACCAGTACTCCAAGGGTAGATTGTATAACCTCACCCAAACCGCACTTTCCTCAATCCAATATTTCCTTGGGTCAAAATTTGATCTCCACTCTATGGGGTGTACTTGGGCACTATTCAGAAACTAGGGCACTGATTCTAAAGCCTTATTCCTCCCTTCTACGTTCAGGAGCTTAATAAAAAGCTAGTTATTTTCCAAAGCTTTTACTGATGTCTCTTCCCCCCATGTTGCCCTAACACCAGTCTTCCATAGTTCTCCAATTTTTTTGTCCTTCTACCCCCCATTTGAAAAACATTCCTATCTTTTGCAAGGTTTCACGAATATTCTTAACAACTTCATTATTGATGCTAAGGAATGGTATATAATTTGGTGTGGAATTACCTTTGTTTACTATGTCTTGGTTATCTGATGCAATACCCTTGATTGTATTGGACATTGATGTTTTCTTTGGGATCGCTTGGCGCTAGTTTCTGGTCAAGTCTCTTTTTACTCCTTCTTTTTCCCCAAACCACCCGTTTGATTTTGTGAAGTTTCACCTCCCCCTACTGTTGAAATCTTGAGTTCCTTCCCATCTTCCATTCGCAAAGTGATTAGGTCTCACCCATGGAGGTCCTTGGGCTTGCCGAGCCCCTTTTCTCCTTCGCTTCTGATCTACTTCTATTTGATACCGGTGTTGATAGTAACCGTGGCATTTATCCACCCATATCCCGTTCTCCATCACCCATTGAGGCCTATGTGTTTCTGGTCCAGAGTCCCAATCCGTCCTTCCATACGTCGTCCAACCCTTATTAATGTTCTCCCTGAATTCTTCAAAGAGTGTTGTGCGATCTAATTCTTTGCTCCATTTCTCCTTGCTTCTTGCCTCCTTTTTTGATGCCAAATTCCAATGCTGACTAATGCTCGCCTCTAGTGTGTCATGCCTTTGCTTCTTCTCCTGCCTCAACTTCTGGTCCCCACTTTGCTATTCAACACCCTTCTTTGGTTCACGGACTCCCGTCTGCTCCACCTTGCAAGACTTCACCACCACATTGGTTTTCACCTCTTCGCACATTTTCATTTTTTTTACATATCTTGTTTTCATTATATAATTTAAAATAAAAATTAAAACTAAATCTATGTTATGAAAACAATCCAAATCTGTATTAATTAAAAAGAGCCAAATCTATATTAACACTAACAAAAAATCAACATCATTAATCTATCTAGAAAATGAATTAATCAATGAAGACCAACAAATGTAGAAAATAAAAATGAATCAAACAATTGTCGGCACCGAAGAAATTAATGAATGCACCCCGTGTGTTCAACTAACTTTCGGCGTAGTGAATGAACTCTGTGGGTTCAGCCAACTTTCGGCGTAGTGAATGAACTCTGTGGGTTCAGCCAGCTACCAGCTACAGCCAACCTTCATACACATGGTTTTTATGAGAAAAATATAGAATTTCCGGTTGAATACTATAAACGTACGCTTGATGTTGCCAAAGAGAAATAGCTAAACCTTCCGAGCAGTAAGGGCGTTCAAAGCTGGGAATAGCACAGAATGAGAGCTTTAGTTTTCAGGCAGCGCAAGAAAGTTTGGAGGAGCAGAAAACAATGGAGCTGGGAAAGGCAGCGAACACAGTGAAAAAGTGTTTGGAGGAGAGGAAACCAATAGCGTTGGGGACGACAGAATGCTGCCAGTCCTGCCAGTCTTGCATTCTGGCCACTCTCAGCTGTGGGGAGCCCTCACACACATGTGCTTGATGTTCATCGACCTGGGGAAACCCACACACCACCTTGCAACTCACTGTATATGCTAAAAGTCTTGCAACTTACTGTATATTCGCGTCATGGGTAGACCCGCATAGCTGTGTTCATGAAAAGCCTTAATAACAGCATTCAATAGAAATCAATACATCTAACCTATTAGATATATGTCTAGATATGTGTACAACAACATTGTTGATATAGATTAGAATGTCACGGCTTAGGTTTGTACTGTTAAGATTCAAAATTTCAAAAATTTAAGGGACGAACACAGACTTGTGCAAAACTACAGTTGTATATGGATTGTCATATAACATAAGGCTGCAATAAGCTCTACCATTGACTATCTCCATGCATAATTAATAAGCGCGTTGGTTATATCAAGTGGTGGCCCTGTCTTCTAGAGTAATCAATAAGCAAGATAATAGCGTGAAATCCAAATTCTCTATGCCATTGCGAACAGTATTGATCTCTATGCAAAAAACCTAAGTTTCAGTATAAGCATGGAGGGAAACGATTCGCATTAGCATGAGACAATCGATAAATATCATTCATTAGTTTCTCTGTAACTGATTAAATGTCTTAGATAACACAGTTTATTAATAAGCGATTACAAATAGGTAATTAGAAACATAAGCTAATTGATAAACATATACTAATTAACTGGTTGCAAAAACTTGCATCAGATAAAAATTTTCAGCAAACAAAATATTTGGGTTCACCAAATGTAACTGGTGAAGAATTTTCAAGTTAAGTGCAAGTAGCATAATAATTTAAAACCTCAATTAACAATGGAGAACAATGGCAAGCAAGAAGCAAATAAACATGAAACAAAGTCAGCTGGTTTTCAAACCTCCCTTGAATAACCTCTATTGGCCTTTTCCATCTTGCTGGAAATTATAGAATTGCCCTCAAATTTGAAGTTCAACTATCACCTATGCCTTAGACAAACAAAATATTGAAGAAATGTGAGTGTTTAAGTAGTCAAGTTGTCAAGCATGCTGAAAATAACTGTGTCCAAAATGGCTTGAAAAAGTGTCTTTTAAAGAATTCCAATTGGAGAATGGATGGCCAGGATTAGAAGTGGATAAAAACCTAAGATCAAGGGTTAGGATTGAATGTGATAAAAAACATTAGTGTTAGGTCAAGCTTTGAAATGAAGGGTCGAGATTTAATTGAAAACAATTAAATCAATAGTGGAGAAAAAAAGATAGTTGGAATAATATAAAATATTTAATTTATGGAAGAAAGGTGACTTGTGGGTTTAATTCATAAATATGAATAAGGTAGGTGGCAATAAATAATTATTTTAATTATTTACTTGTGGAATGAAAAATGAGTTAAATTAATAAGTTTATTTGATTGAAGGAGTAAAGGATAATGAACAAATTAGATAATTAATGATAATTATTAAATTTGTAGCCATGAATGAGTAATTAAACAAATTAGAAATTTATTTAATTATAAGAGTAAAGATTAATTAGTGAGGTATTTAAATAAACAAATATAATTTATTTATTTAAATAATCATAGAAGAATAATTAATACTTTAATTATGTGAGGGAGAAGCGTGGTTGTCATAAAAAAATATAGTTTGCAAGTCAAGGCCATTTATATGTGTCTACAAGTTGTATTTTTGCATTTAGTAAATAGTGTCACAACTTACTAGTAAAGAATACAAGAGCCAAACATTGTTTTTCAATTGGTGTGTATCATGTTTCATAATCGATTAGGGTTCAACTAATGTAATAAACACGATGCTCTTTTCCATTGTCATCTGGTTGAGCCAGCAATGCTACAAGAGCATGAGTGGATGTGGCGATATAAAGGATGAATGGTTTGTTTGGTCTAGTGGGTTGTAAAACAGGCAAAGTTGCAAGGTATTCTTTCAAATTCTCAAAGGCTTATTTACAATCCTCATTCCAATCAAAATGCACATCCTTCTTGAGGAGATGTGTGAAAGGTAACGTTCGATCAGCTAAGGAGGCGATAAAATGACTGATGGCCTGAATTCTTCCTTGTAACATGTGTAATTGTGAAATGTTCCTAGGAGGTGGCATGTTAATTATAGCATCAATTTTATTTGTGTCCACCTCGATGCCTCTGTGAGATATGATAAACCATAAAATCTTTCCACTATCTACTCCAAAGACAATTATTTTGGATTTAAGCACATGCTGTATCTACGCATCTGTTCAAAGATTTGTCGAAGAATAAGCACATTATCTTGTTACATTAAGGATTTGGCTAGAATTTCATCAACATAATCTTCTAAGATTTTATGTATGTAATCATGAAATATCAATGTCATTGCTTGTTGATAAGTTGTGCCTTCATACTTTAATCCAAAAGGCATCATAACCCAACAAAATATTCCCCAACAAAATGTGAACGATGTCTTGTATTGATCTTGTGGGTTAATAAATATTTGATTATATCAATAAAATCCATCTATGAACGACAAAAAAGCATGTCCAACAGTTGAATCCACTATCATATCGATATTAGGAAGAGGAAAATCATCCTTTAAAGATTCTTTATTCAATTCACGAAAATCCATACATATGTTAATACGATTATCAAGTTTAGCAACTGCGATAATTTTTGATATCCAAGGAGAATAATCAATAGGTCGAATGAAACCTATGTCAAGGAGTTTTTTAAGTTCTCCTTTAACATGCAAGGTTGTCTTAGGGTTCATCTTGCCTATCTTTTGGCGAACAGGCTTAGCATTGTTAGCAAGAACAATGTTATGTGTCACTATTTTTGGGTCTATTACTAGCATATCTGAATACTTCCAAGAATTTTTTTTGAGAAAGTCATGAAGCAAGGTTGCAAGATCCTCTTGTTCTTCATCATCAAGGCACTTCCCAATTTTAATGACTTTATCTTTATCATCTATGTCTATTGGTATATCAATTGTATCTCCTAAGGGGAGTGCATTTGACTTAGGAAAGGCTGGATCATATGGTTCCATGCTTGTGGTTGTTTCATTGGTATCAATAATGTTTTGTTTAGTACTTATCATAGCACATGTAGTGTTTCGCTTAGGAAGACATATCTTATCAGAAGCACCAAACATTTATTTCGAAGCTTCATCTTTGTCAAAATATTCCCATGATGGTGGTGAATCCACATGAAGGAATTCGAGATATTTGAGTGCGAGGTTGATTATTGGTTTACATGTGATGGTGTTGATGTTGAGCGATGGTCGTTGATTTTATTTTATTGTTTTAGAAAAAAAATACCCTAAACTAGTATTTGTCTCTTGTGTATTAGGTTCTATGGGAACTCGAATGTCTTGTTCATGTTTTCCACAACCTTTACCATTGTATCCCAATTGTTTCAGAAGTTCATAACCTCATCCATAAAGTCTTTCCATTTGGGTGTTGCCACAATAATGGGTTACACTTTTTGGGACATTCTGATTTTTGCTGAAATCACATATTTTTAGAAAATATAATGATTTAAGCCTTAAAAAGGTTCCATTTTAAGGGTTTTAATTGAAGAGGATTTGATCAAACCCACTTATATCAAACCCCCTTGGATAGAAAGCCGCTAGTTTTAAACCATACCTATAATGGAGTCTCCTCTACACCTATCAAAATGCTAATAAAAAACCACTTTTGATTTACCTTTTAGGGCATCAAATTAATTTATTTAAAATTATTTTTTGTAAAGATGTAGTCCTTATTATAAGCTTCCCAAAAAGTATAATTTTAAATATATTTAATTTCATTATTATATTTATTTTTTATTTCTTGTGAATGTAGGTTTTTCAATGAACATCGAGGTTTTTATTTCACACATACGGAAAAATAGGAAAAGAGAGAAAAAAGTTTCTTAAAAATCCATGTACACTAGCTATTGATGTCCTAATTCCAACAAAAAAGAATAAGTTAATTCAAATGAATACAAAAAAAGTTATGCAACTAAAAGTATAATATATCCAAATTATAATTACTCTGAATTAGAAAATTAATTAAAAAATGTATATGCAACAAAAAACTATGAAAAAATATCCATCCCCTAGATAATGGTGTGAAAACACTGTATTTAAAAAATTAGAATTGTATGCTTTCTATAAAAAAAGTTATGCAGTCGAAAGCAAGCATCAGTTTTTGAAAATGATGTTTAGTTAAAAAAAAAAGCTAATAAAAACTACATAAAATAATTCACAATTTACTTTTTAATTTAAAAAATATATATAATTAGATTCTCAACACAAAATTTCACAAATCACTAGTTTTCTTCATCTTCAAATTCTTAATGGTTTAGCTTCTATAGGCGTACGGAAGTGAAGATCTGGTGAAAAATGTTGATTTCAATGTCAAGTTTGGCCAAAAAGTGTAACCGATTATTGTGGGATCACCCATTTCCTTCAGGTTGGGTGGTGGTTGATAATCTATCTTATCAAAATTTGTTGTGTATGTTGTATTTTGTTTAAAAGTAGATGAGGTAGATGCATGGGAAGATTATTTTGAATTATGAGTAGACATGATTGTTGGTTGTTCTTGGTTTTCATCCACTTTTTGTGTGATTATGTATTCAACCATAAATCAAGGTGTAAATTCTAATGATCCCAATCATCACCTAATAATTGAGACATGGGTTCTTCTTATTGTTGGCTAGTCTCAAGAGGTGCTATGTTGGAGGTTGGAATCAATGTGTTGAGAGGACTTGTTGTTCCTTTTTCAAGTTGTAAGCAACTTTCAGGCTCAAGGTCTATTTCAACTTGATAAACTTTGTTGTTATAGACATATTTTATTATTCGATGAAGGGTCGAGGGCACTACATGCATCTCATGAATCCATGGTTTACTTAAAAGAATATTATAGGATATGTCATAAGTGATGACATGAATATGAGTTTTCAACACCACCATTCTGATTGTAATAGGTAAAGTAATTACTCCAAGCAGTTTATTTGTGACATTGTCAAATCCTCTAATAGATAAGGAATCAGACTTGATTTGTGATTTATCCACGCGTAATATATCGAGAAGCTTCACACTAAAAACATTAAGGGCATAGCCATTGTCAACAAGGGTCCATTTGATGCCTATTCAATTGAATTGGGCTATTATCATAAAGGCTTCATTTTCCTTCCTTAATTTTAATGGAGGGAGCTCACGATGATGGAAGGTAATGTCTACATTAACAATATTCATTCCTTGTATGAGAGCTGCCACATAATTTTCATTTGTACTTGGAGGAACCACTATTTGTTGTAATGTTGTTTCGAGCATAGAGTGATAGTTTGGTGAATTCTGAAGAAGATCCCAAAGGGATATCTTGGTGGGAGTATTCTTAATTTTTTCAACAAGATCATA
Source organism: Sequoiadendron giganteum (assembly GCA_007115665.2). NCBI lineage: Eukaryota > Viridiplantae > Streptophyta > Pinopsida > Cupressales > Cupressaceae > Sequoiadendron > Sequoiadendron giganteum. The sequence continues at coordinate 818,054,459 of CM021101.1, forward strand.
CTCCCTAAGGTGTGAATTTAAGCGAGGGGCACTAGGTAAAATGGGATTGGGTGAAGGAAAGGGTGTTGGAGTGGCTTGTTGGGGTTGTGAGTTATTTCTAGTGTTATATGTGTGAGTGACAATATCATGCTTAGGTGGGTAAAGGGTAAACTCAATTTTAGGTGGAGGTTGAGGTTTATAGGAAGTTGGGTAGAGGATGAGCTAAGGTTGAATTACATTGACATATTTTTTGTAGGGTTCTCACAAAAAACCCTAGTGGATGACCTTGGTGAGATGAAGTCCTGAAGGACGTCATCTAAAATGTCCAAGTCATCGCAACTAAGAGTTTTAGGAGATGAGTTATCATTGGTTGGTTTGGGTTTTTCATTACAAACCTTAGTGGATGAACTTAGTGAGAGGAAGCCTTGTAGAGCTTCATCTAACTTATCCAAGTCATCACTACTAAAGCGTTTGGATGATATAATTTTTCTAAAGTGTAGCATTGTGTGGATTGTTTCATGTGGTGTTTCTAATTTTTTATTTTCATGTTCTAATGAATGTGACCTAAATGAACTAGGAACAAATGTTGAAAAGGAAACTCGCAAAGATCTAATGCTAGCCATAAATGCCATGAAAGTAAATTATGCTTGTTCTAATGATGATCATGTAATAGGAAGTAATTGAACTGAAACAAAAAAGTAACCGAAACAAACAGTAACTTCATAAACTGGAAACTAAATGCAAAATATACTGATGTAAAATGAGTATTGGCACTAAGTCACCTAGAGTGGCAAATTAGTCCTAGTAGGGATATTTTTTAATTTTTTCTAATTTTTCTAATCGATGCTTATGTGTTTTGTATCATAGAATGAAAATATAAAGCGCATATACAAAATGTCACTATTGTTCAAGGAGATGAGGTGCAAAACTAAACATTTCACTAATGCAAAGTATGAAACCCTAGGATGTAAATTAAAACCATGCAACATGCAATGTAATTTTAATAGAATATATTCCTAGGATGTAAATGCATGCTAAATCAGAAAGAGGATGTTCTAGATGCAGGTTCACTAAAATGAACCATAGGTTTTCGGGGAAGGAGGATTCTCTTACACTTCTAGGGTTTTTCACCTAAAAGGAGAGAGGTCTTTCCACCAAAAGGAATCTAAGGGTTCATTCAAGACTTAATGTAGATGTGATATATCTAAATGAGGTGTCCTAAATACAATAAACTAAAAGTAGAGATGAATACTAATACAAAACTAATGAAATGCACATTGTTTGAAAACACATAGTGATATGCAGAAAGATAGATTAAAGATATTACTAAACAAGATAGAAGGGAAAACAGAAAGAGTGCATCTGGAAATGAACAAGACTTGAAGTTAAGTCTGCAAATGCCTTTGAAATTATCGAAAATCTAATTTTTTGGGCAATTGGGAAACTTACGCCAAGTTGGGTGACTTAGCTAGATCTGGTAAATTGCTTTGGAGCCTGTTTAAGCCAGCTGGGTATCGAGATCTAAAAAATCCCTGAAAAACATATTCAGTTGGACTAAGTCGCCACTGTTGGTGACTTAGTCCACTCTAGCTTTTCTAGAAATCCAAGAGTGGAAATGGAAGCCTACAGTCTACAATCTATTCTCTACCTAGAATCTAGATACAAACCTGTGAAATCACTTGCAAAACAGAGTATAGTTTTGTTTCTAATGGGGGGTTTTCCTTGGTCAAACCCCTAGTTGGTATTTAAATCTTGAAAGAGAAAAATAAATCTGCATTAAACCCTAGCCCTAAGTGTATCTAAGACTAGGAAATTTGATGTAATATGCAAACCTATTCCAACATGCAAAAATAAGATGCATAAGAGAAACTAGAATAATGTAAGAATCATTCAAACAGACCCTAAATCGCATTAGAGATGAATCTTAATGACATGCAAATGATCCTTAGGCTGAAGATAGAGAGAAAATGGAAGATGGAACCACTTTGAAAACAAGTCTTTAGGATTGATTTGATGGTTAGTTGCATCTTCTCAACCTAGATTTCTCCATGATTCTCCATAGGCATCCATGATCAACCCTTTGGAATGTGAGATCTTGGCTAAAATGTTAGCTTGAAGACCTATAAAACCCTAGCTTGGTGCCCTAAGCTTCAACTTTGTTGTAGATAGACTAATGAATCTTCTTATGGAAGATATTCAACAATTGACCTTGAATTTACTTGTAAAAATGACTAAAAGGTTGTGAAAAAATGACCAAAAAAATAAAATTTATAGGCAACAATACCTAAGAGGCTGACATCCATTGAATATTTTTATTAAGTCTGTCATTTTCCTGCTCAAAATTGAAAATTACCCCAAAAGGGACTAGGTTGCCACCTTGGGCGACTTAGTCCCACTGGGAGTTTTTGAGGTGATTTTTGTGAAATTTGAGTAATTTGAATGTTATTTATTGGGAATTGCATAATTTATGGGTGGAATAAGACTCAAAGTCCAAAATAATGAGTCTTAGGGGCCTATAAATGTTGTTTTAAAGGGATGATTGGTGCAAGAATGCCAAAATGGGTCCAAATTAAGCGTGAAATTGTCTCTTTCTTCAAGAGTATATAATTTTCTACGTTAAAAAGCGAATTAAAGCTACAAAAATCCAAGAAAATAGAAAAAAGAGTTGCCACCCTTGACCAAAGGCATTCAAGACCAATGAGAGAGGAATGCAAGCCCACATCAATGGTAAAGTCGATGCAGTCACAACAATGCCAAGAGCAGCCTCACTAGGCACCAAGTTGAAGCTTCTATGGTAGAGTACATAGGATGTTGTGATGTTGGAGATGTGAATCTAGTAGTGCCACAAGTAGCTCAAACGTATGAAATTGGTTTGTAGAATCTCAAGAAAATTCTAAAGAGATTGTAGAAGATCAAGAATTGCTAACAAGATGAATTGAATGAGCAAGATAGGAATTTGAAGATCAAAATGAGAGGGAAAGAGTCATTATTAGGTTGGTTGGTCAACACAGAGGTGTTACATTTTGTCCCCAATGAGGAGTGTAACATCCCTACAGACTCTAAAGGCATGAATTTTTCAAGGATGATAGCGCACCATGTAGACGTCCACATGTCATGCTCACATCCCCAAAAAATATTCCCCCATCAACACAAAAGATAGGCACCAAGTGGATGCATTCTAGATGGGTGATGTGAAAGTTCACATTCGGGTTTGATTTTCTAAGGCGAAGGGATGCAAAAGGGGAATTTTCAAGGGGGTATAAATTCTTTCCTATCCAAACCCTCCTTAAACCTAAATTTTTGTTATTATAATAGTTAGGTTTAATTTTTGCACCTTAGTTGTATCATATTGCACACATAATTGAATGAAACACACACCTAGTGAAAATTAGGTTCATCATTGATACCCTATTGATGGTGAACCTCTTTTTCTATGTTTCATTTTGGTGAATCCAAGTTTTGAACATTCTAATTTATAATTTGGAGTACATTTAAGCCCTAGATCTAGGATTTGCATAAGTTTGCATTGCATTGCATTTCTTTGCATCTCATTTAGGGTTATCAAAATTGTATCAATTTATATTGTATATAGGGGTCTTAGGATTGCATATTTTTCATTCTTTAAATCTAAAAAATACAAAAAACTATTTATCTTGCATATCATTTTACATTTTACATATGATTTAAATTGGGTTAAAATTGCATTTCAAAAAAAAAGTGTCATATAGGTCATCATTTCTCCTTCATTTCACTTGCATTTAGACATTAAATTTTTGAAAATATTGATACTGAAGTTACAGTTTGAAACTAGGCACAAAAACATAGAAAACAACTTGAAATTTGCACTTTTCACCTCTTTAAACCCTGATCTAGGACCCATTCGCCCTAGGTGGTGAATGAGTCCATGTATAGACATTTTAGGAAAATTTATTAGTAGTTGTTAGTCTTTGGTTTTCATTTTTGTTGTTGTGTTTAGATTTGAGAAATAAATTCTTGAAACTATTTGTTTTTGCATTCAATTTATTGGTCATTTAGATAGATTTTGCAACATTGTGGAAAAAAAATTCTTGCATATCTTATTTAAAATAAAAGTGTTACATTTCTATACTTTTCTTTCATTTCCAGCATCATTACATTATTAGATAGATTAGCTTACATTTTACAATCATTAGTTCTAAACAAACAAAGAATGGTTAACCTTGGAGAAAGCTGTAAGGTAGGGAGACCAACCACACCAAGGCTCCAGGTCAGGGAAAGCCGAGAGCAGAGGGATTTCCTATCTTACCTCAAGCTAACGGGTGTTTAAGACAAGAATTGAGAATGAAGAGCACTCCCAAAGTGCTTGTCACTCTACAAATCCAAAAACCTAAATGGGGCTAGACAAGCGGGTCTCTAGAGTCCAAATTGCACCTCAGACAACTCTCTTTGTGAGGAAATAGTGAGGGTTTGGGATGATAGTGTGGCGGGCTGGTGTCTCTCTAGCATGTGGGCATCTGTACTGCTAGAAAACATGAAATACAATACAAAAAACAAGAAAATCTACTAACTGTCTAGCTGACTAATTTTGACAAAATAAAAAAATTAATGAAATACAAGAAATAGCTATGTAAATGATAAAGAAGGTAGATGAAGATAAGGGTGATGAATATCAACTCATTGAAGCTCCAATTCTCCATCTTGAGCTCCACACACACATGCACCTACACATAGCCAAGAGAAGGAAAAAAATTGGGTTGTATAAAGGTTTTCCTTAGTCAAAACCTCGTGTTGGTGTTTCCACTTCCACAGACAGCCAACAAAGCCACGAAATAGACAGTATGATAAAGGAAATAGAAAGGAAAGTATTGAACACTACAAAATATAAAATTCTACTCTATCAAACCACAATAAGGAAAGAAATTGAAGCAATACCACCCTCACCCAAAGGAACTCAATGCCAATGAAGGGATAATGCAAGACAATGAGCTTGGAAAATTTGACACAACCCTAGTAGTGATGAATGGAGGTCTTCCAAGACTCTAATATCACAGGTTCTATGGTATCATAACACATAAAAAGATGAGGTTGATGGAGAAACAAGGTATTGCAATGCTTAATGGAGTTGCATGAAAAATGCTAATAGAGTGAAGTTGAATGAGATAGATTGCTTACAAGATTGTCCCCAACTCAATGAATGTGAAATGGATACATTTGAAGATCAAAATGGAAAGGAAAGGGCCATTTTTTAGGTTAATTGGCTGACATAGAGAAGTTATACTTCATTCTCAATGGAGAATGTAATGTCCATGCAAACTCTTGAGGTAGGAATCTATCAAGGACGACATTGCGTTGTGTAGATGTTTGTGTGCTGTGTTTGCGTCCTTGACAAATATTCTCCATTGGCACATAGGAAAAATGCCAAGTGGGTGGAATGAAGATGGGTGATGTGGAATTTCACCTTCAAGTTTGATTTTCTAAGGTGAGGGGATGCAAAAGGGGAATTTACACAAGGGGTAAAAATTTTCTCCTATACATTTTGCCCCCACTTTAGCAAGTACAAGTATCGATGATTTTTTAATAAAGTAGATCAAAGAGTTTAGAGATGTATACCTGAACCATCAAGGAAGAAGACCATGATTTGGTGAGCTTGAAACTTTTCTAGGGCAGGAAAATAAATCCATAGGTACTCTCTCTTTAGGAGGTTCAAACAAAGAATTTTGTAGCTCTGTAGAACTACGAAGTTGAACAAAGTACATCGAAGGCCCAAAAACCAAAGATGGAAAAATCTCACAGGATGCAAGCGCTTCACATGCCCTCAGAATTGCAAAGAAGGCACCCCCAAATTATTCTCTCTTGAAGGAAGCCCACTATAAGGGGACCTGCAGAGTTAGACTAGAAAGAAGATTAACAGGCACACTTGCAAAGCAACATGTTCATCCGTAGATAAAACATGTCAGAAATAAAAAATAAGCCATGCAGGAAAACAAGCAGGCAGTCACACAAACAACCAAAATATTGAAGGAAGGGATTTCAAATGGGTCTTTGAGAACCCTTTAAAAGAAGAGGGTTCGACTCAAGGGATTCATGCTTGAAAGTGAGAGAGCATTTTTCACAAACCAATTCAACATCAAGGAATCCTTTCAAAAGATGTTCACTTCATCAAGGAATTTGAAAGGAAGAAAATTCCCCTTGATGAAGGGAAGGTCAAGGATTCTCCCGTAGGAAAAGTTGTTCCCTCCTCAGAGGAAATATTTCAAGTTTTTTCTCTGTGAACCCATGATGAAGGAAACATGTTCCACTAGGGGTCCAAGTTGAGAATGCAAATTTTAAAAATGTTGACAAATATTTTTGAGAAAAGATTCATTGGCTACCGAATGCACTTTCTAAAAATCAAATTTGACATGATACACCCCTTTAGGATGGTGTGTGTAGAATAAAAGATATGTGGCATCCTAAGAAGAGAGAAAAAATAATGATAAAGTGATGTTGTGTCCTATGGGACATACCAAGATGTCACCATGACAATGTTGTCCTACACATGAGCACCACAACATCACGAATCATGCAAAGAAGAGAGAAAGATATAAAAACTACAAAAAGAGACAATGAAATTATAAACAAGAGGAATAGGGGAAATCTAATATTTCAAGGTCAAATTTTCTCATAAATATATATAAGTATAATTGTAGGGTATGTGCAGGATCATCATGGAAATAAAGGCCCTTAAGTGGCGATAAAATTCCGAAAAAATCAGAGTTAGGCAACTTGATGTAAAAATTTGAATAAGTTATCTATATTATTTCAAAAATATGTATGAATAGAATCTGTAGAAAATTTAATCTAGTTTCTAAACTACTAGGTTTATGTTTTTTTTAAATAGATCTATTTGGTGAAAATTTGAAATTTCAATGCAGTAGTACTTAAATTTCAGGGCAAAAATAAGAAGTATGTTTCTGTCTGACCACCCTTACCACAATAAAATGATAATATTTTTTTATAATATTTTAGATATAAGTAGAGGACTCATGTCTCGATGTGATGAATATTCTTTTGTATTTTTTTTCCAAGTAAATAATTAATTATGATTTTTTTATTACAACTTTTAAAAAATCTAAAAACTTGTATGTTTAACCACCGTAACTTGGTCAAAACTTCATGAAATTCAAATTTTTTTTTTTTATCCCATAGTATGTGAAGCATAAAATGTGGTGCATATTTTGGATTCAAAAAATGAGATACCGTTTGAAAGCTATAGATTTTTTTCAATCAGCCTATTAATCAAGACTTTAGTCATAATTCAAATAGAAAATGAATAATAATTATTTATTAAATTCAATGTAAATAATAATTTATATTGGTGGAAAGATGAGAATATCCTTTAAAAGCCCTTTTTGTTTCATCAATTTTGGGTAAAAAAGATGTCATCAGCCACATGGGCCATCATATCACTTACATATCACCACTTTTTGGCCCATCATGATCCTACACATACCCAGTATATTTAGTGAACTTTCATCAACCTCCTACTAAATCAAACCATATGAAGAATACACAAGAAGAAAAAATAAAAATAAAAAATTGGGTCAACATGGAAGGGAAGCCTAAATGCCCCCAACAGTTTGCATCATCCCAAATTTGTCAAAAATTAATACATATAATAGAGGAAGAATGATTCCATAAATAGAGGAAGTTTCATGACACATAATCACTCTTGTATCGAAGAACCTATGAGGGTGACAAGGGTCATCTAGGAACACAAAACAAAAGCATGAGGGAACACAAACACATACATACACACACACTCTACACTGCATATGAAGAATATACAACCCCCTAACACTCATCAACCAAGAGGTCATCAGCCTCCCAAACTAGATCATTATATGGGGAAGGCGAGAGAGCCTGCAAGGGTGTAATTTCAAGGGGGGAACCTTCTAACCCTATCACAACATGAGAGAAGGAAGGAGACCCATCGAAGTCTTCTTCACTTAGTTCTTGTGGAGCAAAGGCTAGTGACTTTACAAAGATCACCAATAGGGTCAGGACCTCATCCAAAGAGTTAAAAATGAACTTCATAGGAGTGGCATGTGTTACCTCAATGGGCAAGGGAGGCAACCCTTGAGATTCACTACTAGGCTCATCAAGTGACTCGAGAACAATGATGAACTCAGGCGACACTAGAAGTTGCTTTGTCACTAGGATGACACATGCTAGTGCAGGACCATCCTCCGAAGAAGGTGGAATCCTCTTAAACCCCCATTGTTGGAGGGGCCAACCTCCATTTTCTACTTCGTTTGGGGATGCGAGTTCCCCATAGATTAGGTAGAAGGCATTAAGAAGGAGAAAACCATGATAGACACCATCAAGGCATGCTCGACATCTCCCCCGACTTAAAGAATGGTGGGATATCTAGGAGGGACATTAAGAGAGGGGGCTTGACTGATGGAGTAGTAAACACCTCTATACCTTTTAGGGTTAGGGGTGTTCATGCTCGCAATAGGAGTTGTAAGAAACACTGAGGCTAACTAAACTAAAGCAAAGGGGATGAGAGAGGACGACACAACAATATGCCTTGAAACATGGGTGGTTGAATCCCCTTCCTTCCTGTGCAAAGTGGCCTACTCAGCTTCTAGAGCCTTTCACCGATGCTTGTGCTCATGCGCAAGGTGGTTTCTATGACTTTGGGAGCTAGAGGTTAGGAGTTGAGATGGGGTAGAATACTCTTTCTCAGCCATCAGAGTGTCCATCACAACTATTTTTGATGGAAGGAGAGAGACCTAGATGGGAGTAGGAGGGAGAGATTGAGAGGAGGTTGGAGCAACAGTGGGGGTAGTTAGCTGTAATTCCTTAGCGGCGAGCCTCTTCCCATTCACTACCTTGGGAGAAGGAGTAGTAGGAGGATGCAAAGGTCGAGACATAGAGAATCCCCCATGGGGAGCCTTCCCCTTATCATACCAAATGGGCCTAGGCACCACAGGATTTTATATCAATCACTTAGGAGTAGAATCTGATGATGTTGTAGCGGGGTGAGAGGAAGCAACAAGTGAGACAACGTAAGAGGAGGAAGGAGGAACTCGAGCATTCTTCTCTTCCTCCCTTCTTCAAGCCATGGTGGCATCACTGTCAGGTTTCAAGAAGGCCCTATGCAAGATAACATAGGGAGATGGAGGGTATCTCACCCTAGGAATTAAGCAACCTTTCTTGTACTTCTCATAGGTCTAGTACAAGAATTCTATCCTAGGTGGAAGCGGACCAATGGGTACAGGCCAAAAGTGATTTAGAGAAGAGCTACCACACACAACTAGTGGTTTATAGCTAGTGTCATGGATTATGTGAACTAGACCCTCATGGATAAATTTTAGACACTTATGGATGACTAAGGGAACTACATTCATAGCAACTAACGAGGGGATACCTAGTTTCACTCAGAAGAGTTTGGTTCCCAGGATTACGTCAAATAGAAAGTTCAGAGACTTAGGTCCAACAAGGATTGACAAGGTGATGCTACCAAGGGGAGCTATAGAAAGCCCATTATGTCTATAGATGGTAATTTCAAGTGTGTCACACCCATCTTTGTGCAATAAATTGATCAACATAATCTCCTCAGTAATCACATTCACTTGACATGTTGGGTCAACAAGAACACCTATTACAAAAATTTTGTTGATTCATGTGGGGAGGTATAGAGGAGATGTCTCTCTATTATAACCCATCGATAGGTCTTGCGATGTGAAGTTTATGCCAGGAGAACTACTAGAAGATTGCACATAAGGGATAGGTAGATGCAGAAAGGAAGCCATGACATGCACTAAGAAATACTTTCATAGAGCCCCCAAAGGTTTTGCAATTGGCCAGTGACCCAATTAAATTTTTGTTCTATGACACTTATGGAACCTTGCAACTATGCCACTAGGGCTTGCAGGTTGGGTTGCAAGGCTAAATGCCTTAGAACACTCACACTTACAACACCAGGGAAAACATTGGTGGAAAATATTTGCCAATTGGCGAATAATAGAAATTGAGAGCTCAAAAAATGGCAAATAGTACAAGCTAAAATGGGGACTGAATTGCCAAGTTTTTACAAAAAAATAATTTCGTCTCGATTAATTTTCCATATAAATGATGTGTCATTAGTACTGATTTGCCAATAGTTTATATAGTAATTAAAAATATTAATAATATTCACTAATAATATTGTGTAATTATGGAGAATCAAGAAGGGAATCTACTATATTCGCACCAAGCTCCTAGAAAGACGTTTGATCAAAGCTCTGTTTGATCTCCATTGTTCACTATTGCCAATAATTCATGACATACGTCATCATCATTGTATCGACAAGACATCCCTAAGTGTCCCACCGATGATGTTCACTCACGCCGATAAGGCTTCTATATTCCACCTGGGTTCCACCAAGGCACAGGTACACCACTTGTGTAATTACGGAGAATCATGAAGGGAATCTACAATATTCACGCCAAGCTCCCGAAAAGACATCTAACCAAAGCTTTGTTCGATCTCCACCGTTCACTGTTGCCAATAGTTCATGGCATACGTCATCATTGTGTTATCAATGGGACATCCCTAAGTGTCCCAATGATGATGTTCACTCATGCTGATATTCGCTCATGGAATGAACTTGTAGCCGTCCAATTTAAAAGCTAATCGATGGTAAAAATTTCAAGTTTCATTTAGTCTTACTTTTCAAGTGATATTTTTTAAAAACAATTCATTTGTTGTCCCTGGACCCTGTGAGGGGGTGTTTCCCCCTCAACCCCCACAAGGGGGCTTTGCCCACTTGACCCTATTAGTGATTGCTGCCCTCGGACCCCTACTTCAATATTAAATATATATATATATATATATATAAGGGGCAACTACATTGACCAACTATGCAAATTTTTAAAGGAGAGATTCACCATTGTAATTAACATTTTCAGTGATTTCACTAGGATTCGCCACTGTGATTATTATTTTTACCAATTATTCATTAAGATTCGCTAGGATTTTACAATTTTTTTCAAATAAAAGGAAAGATTCGCCAGGATTTTACACCTTTGCCGAGGGGGGGAGGGGTTCTTAAATTTATCCATGTACAACACTCCTAGGATATGAGGAGACGACCCTTGAATACAACTAAACAAAACCAAAATGGTTCACATAAGGTTCACCAAAATGTAAGGTAGGGTGACCAACCACACCAAGTCTCTAGGTTAGGAAGAGCCAAGAGAGGAGGGCTACCCTATCTTACCTCAAGCCAATGAGTGTTTAAGAAAAAAATTAAGAGTGGAGAGGACTCCCAAGTTCTTATGTCACTCTATAGATTTGAAAACCTAAATGGGTCTAGACGAGCTGGTCTCTAGAGTCCAACCTACAACTCAAATAGCTCTCTATCTAAGGATGGTAGTGTAGGTCTAGGATGAAAGTGCAACATGTTGGCGTCTGTATGACCAGAAAATGTGAAATACAGTATGAAAAACAAGAAAACCTACTAACTGTCTAGCTCACTAATTTTGATGAAATACATAAAATAATGAAATACAAGAGATAACTACATAAATTATAAAGAAGATATATGAAGATAAGGGTGATGAATATCAACTCACTGAAGCTCCAATTTTCTAGCTCGCTTTGAAATCTTGTGATTTCCCTTTTTGTGTTAGGATGGGGGTCTAGGTCAAACAACACTTTGGGGAGAAAGATTAAAAATAGAAAATCAACTCTAAAATGTAATCTATCACTTGGATTTAGTAGATTAAACATAAAACTGAAAGAACCTACAAATTTTCTAGAAGATCTACAAGAGATAAATGTTGTGTACCTCTCACAAAATGGTGTTTTTTAGAAGCTGTCTAGGGACTCATTCACCCTATGGAAAATGGGTTTTTTCTAGGGCACTATAAGAATGGTTTTGAGGTTCTCTACTCCTGTGTCTGGACTCCCAGATCCTCGATTTTCATAGTTGAACAACTGAAAATAAATCTTGTAGGTGAGTTTCCATGAAATTGCAAGAATGATGACAACAAATGCAACTTTGACAACTTTGCAATTTTTCTCTTCAAGAGATCTTCCGCGTAAAATATTCAAAAAAAAATCAAGAGGGAAAAATGTTGTGTTGTTGGTGAATGTGGTTTTTCCTTGGTCAAAGCATGTTTTGGTAATTAAACCTTGTAATAAAACAAGGAAACATGAAGGAATGATGAATGAACAAAGCAATGTCACAACTCATGAAACCCTTGAATGAACCTTGGAATGTATATCTCTAACTTCCATGAAATGGATTCAATGGATTTAGATCTTAATCTTGAATCTTGATTTAAACCAATGCTTTGAATGCTTGAATGGATCTTGAACACCACATCAACATATTAGCTCAAATAACATGAATGATGCGAGAATGCTTTGAAATGATAATAGGATATTGATTCACATCATGAAGGAAACCTTTTTACAAACACAATTCAATCAATATCAATCAGCTCTCCAACATTCAAAATCCTATCTTGACACATTTTGTCAATTCCACCATTCTTGTCTTGTAGCACTCAAAACAATGTTTTCTAAGCACAAATAACATAATATTCCTCAAACATAGAAACCAAAAGGTTTTTCAGACACCCATTATCCTCTTCTTTAACATATCTTAAAATCACATAAGGTCACTTTGGACCATCACCTCCAAATCACTGCTGCTACATTGGAAATGACTATAATTAGCCCTATTTTCCAAAGCATCAGCCCACCAAACTCACTTCCATACTTGAAAATACTTTTTTATAATATTTAACAGGTTACAAGCAGCCAAAAAAAATCATTATTAACAATTGGAACTCACACAAACCCACCAAATCACTAAACCCTTGATTTAGGCCATTTCCATGCTTGAACCAATGAGGGTTTATTGAAAATCCACACTCCAGGATTCTACTCTGCCAACAAAGACGTCAAAAAATTCAAAATAGGTCTTGGAATTCTCCTAAAACCTTCTCCCATCCTTTATCAAGAATATTTCATCAAACTCCTATTCTTAGCCATCAAATTTAGGTAAAAACTCAAGAAAATCGATTGGGCAGTAATCAAAACTCCTTCAAACTCTCCACCCTGCTCCTTAATCCTACTCTAACATTGAAACCTACCCTAACCCACCAATTCTACAAGGTTCCGAGAAAATTTACAGGTGGAATGGGTGTGTATTGCAATGTTTTTCACTCTCAACCCTTGAAATAGGATTTTTAGCCCGCCTACAACAAAATGTCCCTAAAATACATCAACTATGATGAAATTCAATCAAATAAAAACCAAAGTGATCTTAACTCATATTCCCATCGAATACAATTCAATTTGGATCAAAATCAACATCTACGGGGTAGTACAATGGCCTGGAGCAGAAACTTTCACTGAAAAGCCCAAAAAAATGGAGTTTCTATTTCCTTTCTTTCACAAAATCTTCAACAACAACTTTAAATCGAGTTTTCTCAAGAATTTTTAAACTTTTCCAAGCAAAAATAACTCATTCAACAGACTCAAACCAACTTTTGAACTCCCATGACTGTTGGTATTCCTCAAACTTGCATTTTTGCACTTTTACATGACAACATTTGACAATATTGCAAAAATGTGAGAAAATGAACTCAAATGACTCCAACTAAATTAGAAATAGTCTATTATGACCTTATTAGACCCAAATAAGACTCTAAACCCCAAAAACCAAACTTTAGACCTTAGATGACTCTATTTGCATAATTTGCCATGGTGCCCCTACACTAGATCTTAATTTTTGCAATAATTCTTCAATAAATCTTCTCTTGAATGCCTTGAAATTCTCTAAAATTGCTCCAATAATGATCTCATGAAATTTATCTTAAGATAACTTAAATTTTCTAGGTCAAACATAGTGAAATGAACTTATATTTATCGGTATGTAACATTAATTTCCCGAAATTCAAATAACACAAGCCGACATGTGAATATAGAATTGAAATCATTAAAATACCGCCAAAAACATAATTAAAATTTAGGTCCTAGGCCTAATTGAGGACCCATTTTCCCTTGGTCGAATGGGTCCTAGGTCACTCACCTAGGACACACATTGCTCAATGATAAGTGTAATGTTATGGTATTAATGAATGTTGGGATTTCCTCTTCAAAAGTTGTAATTAATTAAGCTTGGATTTGAATTAAAGGGGCCAATTAAGGAAAATTAACCTGAATTAGTAAATGGATTCCTAAATAAGTGTGAAAGTATAAAGAGGTACACATTACAACACCACATTAAGACATAATTAAGTTCAATTTAATTAATAAGGCCCTAAACTTAATGTGAATATGTAAAAAACATATTACAACACTAAATTAAGGTATACTTTAGTTTATTTTATTATTGATTCCCAAATTTAGTGTGAAAAAGGGATAAATTTTCCTACACTATATTAAATAATATTTAAAAAATGATACAAAATATTTGAAAATGAAAATATTTAAAATTTATATATATAAAATTTTAAATATCAATAGTTGACATCATTTTCAAATTCTTACTGATTTGGTTGCTATAATTCATAAGCAATGAACATTTCACTAAAAATATTGATTTTAGTGTTCCACTAATGACAAAAAGTGGGATCAACCCACAATGATGTGTCCCTATAAAACTTATCAATACCTAAATATCAACATTAGTGACAATATCTCCCATAGTATAGATAAGATGATAAGTCCCTAGTTAATATACAAATCTATGGGGGAAGACATCATGACCTTGATGCAAATTATGGTAATGATTTGCAACGTGGGAAGCATAATTCCTTTGATGTGAAAAGTATGTTAATAAAAACATAATGTATAAATAAGAAGGTTTCGGTAGTCCACATGGTATGCAAACATCAATTTTTTTTTAAGGTATATACTCTATTAAAGTGAGATTGAATGATCTACCCAAGGTTTGATTCCTTAAGGTCTCAACTATGATAAAATAACATAGAGGGCAATCTATTGCTATTTTACAAGGGGCCTATGGTGAATAATTAATATTTTGTAAATTTACTAGACACAAGTTAGTTCTTTATCTTATACCAAAGTCACCATTTATAATGTTAAATTCCTTGATATAGACAACACTAATGAATGCTCTAGTATTATGATATATTAATGGAGCATAAGGTAACATTAGTCTAAAACTAAACTACTCATCAACTAACAAAGGGATAAAAAGGGAAAATGACATGGAAGGTAAGAGAGAGAGGTTAAAGAGAAGAGGAGAGGAAGGTTGGGAAAAGAGAACTTATCAACTATTTCATAGGAAAAGGGATCATATATTGAATGTCTAGATCACTAGGCTCAAGCCTTTTCTAATAAACATTGGAATTGACATCGACAAGGGTATGAAATTGACTTGTGGCATAAAAGGTGAGTCAACCAACCTTGGATCTGATTATTTGAAGGCCTTAGATATTTTATTTGATGTGATGCAATTACATAACTATATAAACTATAAAAATGAAATGTTCTATTATGAATTATGAGAAACCAAAAACACAAATAAATTTGGGTTCTAAAAAACTAGAAGATGGACACTGATACACTTGGGGTTTAAATCTGTCCAAGATTTGTGTTGTCTAGGGCACAAAGATTCCCTAGACTGAGGACTTGGATCTAGAAACTTCTTTCACAAGCTTGAGTTCTTTGGTCTTTACCTTCCCTCTTTCAAATTAGGCTATCAAAACTTTATCTCTTGGTAAGAAAATGCAAATTCTATTACTTATCAACTTGTAGGTTTTTGATGCATGAATGAGAAAATTATCTTCAATATTTCTCCAATTCACCTCATATATGTAGCCTACACATGTGAGAAGAGAGTAAGGGTTGTGCCATATGGGGGCTTGCCTTAGTCAAACCCCGTGTTGATATTTCTACCTCTACGATGGAAAAGTTGATAAAAGAGAGCTTATCCTTTTGAGAGATAGAGGCTAAATGATAAAAAAATTATGAATTGACAATTTTTTGCAGCTCACCACTCAGATATGATATCCTTGATGGAATGAAGTCATTCTCATCACCTTCAAGGATTCTTCGTTGCTTAATTTTATTGGATTTTAAGTCCTACAAATGTTAGTGCTAAAAAACAAAATGCATACAAAACATGAATGAAACTCACATAAAACTTGACATCATTCTTGAATGACAAAATGCTGCAATATTTTTGCTAATTCTATCCTTGATTGCCCTTGACTAATTTTAGGATCTATAATTTTCTCAATAATTTCTCTTAGGACTTGAAATGATAAAATGACTAGGTATTTACATGCAATTATTCTAATTTCCCAAAAATTAAATACCAATGGCCAACAATTAAAATTTGAAATTTAAATAATAAATAATTGACATTGACATATTAAAAATTGGAGCCAAAATAGGTGGTCTAGTATGTAGGGTTCCTTAGACTAGATCCATCTTTTTCAGGGATCAAAAGTGTTAGCTGGGTAAAATATAAAATGCCTAGTTTAATTTTCCATGTTTGATTTTCTAATAAATGTTTTACAATGGGAAATAAAACACATAAATATGAAATTAGGTGCATAACTAGGTCTAAGAACATAGGGGGAGAAAAACCTAATGTGAAATTGTTAAGGGTAACAATTTTTTATGCTACATCAACTAGGAGGGAAACCATCAAATTTTAAGCCTCCTATGCAAAAAACAGAGAAATTACTTAAATAATTATTAGCCATGAACAATGTGAAGCTAATTTTAGTCACCTAAATTTCACCACTTTCTATCATTAATTATATAAATTAGTCCACTCTAGATAATTTTCATTAATTAGTTAGTTAGTTATTTCTTGGTTAATTAATTTATCAACTAATTAGTTCTCATCTCTATCCACTAACACCATATCATAATTAATTAATTTTTTGTCACTATTAATTAATTAATTAGTTTCATAAATAAACTTTATGTATAGAACTAATTAATCATGCAACCACTTAATTACTTATCCTCTCAACATGCCATTTTTAAAAGTCAATCTCTTCCACTCATTTAGCTCATGAATTTTTTTGATTCCATAATTTATACTTACATATATTCCCAAATTAAATAAATCAAAAAAATCAAAAGGTCATGCACAACAATTTTAAATCAAAATCAAGAAAACAACTCAAAGTGCTAAATTAGGTGAATTGATCTTAACCATTCATCTCGTCATTTGAAAACCTATATATAAACCTCTTATTTCTCAATCCACATATAGAGAAATTTATAGGAAATCATCAAGATACTATATAAATCTTGTAGAATCATTTAGCATCCACAATCCTTAATTCAAGCATGGGAAAAAATGAATAAATGCTCTATTTGAGGCTTTTTGTCTTTCAAATAGGAATTTTAGTTATTATTTTTAATTAATAGTTTTATTACAAAGTCATTGAATATATTTTTGTATGCGCAATGGGACCCCTTGGTCCTAATATAATTTCAATTTTGTAAGTTTTTTAGCTTAATATTGAAATATTTTACAAGATTTAGTTAATTTTTATAGGTTACCTACATTTTAGGGCACTTTGGCACAAAAAATAATGCTAATGTATCTATCAATGTATTCAGAAGGCTTGAGAACTTGTAAACCCATATGAAATTTGTCCAGTTTAGATAAAATTATAGTGAGAGAAAAAATCTTGGAAAGGTTATACTACACTTACACATGTGTACAATACGGTTCAAAAAAAGATTTCAATTTTTTTAATTAATTTTATTTATTCTCTCTCTCACACACACATATTGACCTTTTTTCACCACTATAGGGTAGTGATGGGGTTATCAATATTATCGACCCAATGGTGGCTATCAAAACCCAGCGCTAGTCCTCTTTCCACATCTTCAACATACCATCACACATCCATCCTATCACTCGCCATTTGTGTCTATACCCATTTTCCACCCTAGCAGCACTTAGCTACTTAGTCCCCATGTACCACTTTGTTTCCATATCTATTAGTAGTGTTTCCAGCCAGCCACCAACCCCATAACTCTCTAGATCCATTGTAAGATTCAATGAAGGATACTATTTTCAAACAACCACAACTCAATCATATATAGGAATTTTTACTTTCTTTTTTTTATTGTAATAGGGTAAAATTTTAGACTTTTTGTAGTGATATAAATAATTATTTTGTCATGACTCATTTTTTTATAAATTATGTTTTCATTAATTTTTGTTGTGTCATAATTTTTAGAAGTTCAAATCCTTGTAAATTTTGAATCAAATTTGAGTTCTATTTTTTCAAATTAAATAATTTTTTCAAGTACTATACAATGGTGCAAGTTATTTATTTATTTATTTTCATTAGAATATCTTCTTTAATGTTGTAGGAATCTTTTTTATTGTTAATATTTTTTTTTTGCATCATTTTTAAGTTACTAAAACTTGCATGTAGGATCACTTGTCTAAGACTCAATTTACAATCAAACCTTGTTATTGCATTTTAAGAAATAAATCAATCTTGTTCAAAATATTTGATGTGATTTTATTTTTTATTCTTTCCTCTTATGCCTTAGTATGAATTTCAAGCTCTAAATAATTATCTTCACTTGTGTATCCTAAAGGTAGTTCGTGTATGCTCTCTTTCACTTTGTGTGACCTTGAAGATCAAAAACAAATATTGATTCTTTTATTATCCTTTTATACATAGTCCTAGCTTGAATTTTATCACCAAGAATTGACTTAAACCCATGTGTTCTAGTGGTTTATGTAAATTTAGGGAATGAAGATTGAAAGACTATCAATAGGGTGGATTTATAATTTTTGGCCCATCTTTGTTTGTGAGAGAAAATTGAAGTGATGAGGGACTTAAACCCGATCATATGCCTTTGAAAAATGCCATAATTTCATAGATTTGGACCTCACATACCTTCAAGTATATAGAGGAATTATTAGTTGAACCTTGTGCAAGCCTAATATAGTGAACTTATTGATCATTTTGTTCTTGTAGTGCACCAATAAGTAGTCATCATTGAAAATTTACCGACATTAAAATTCCAAAAATAAAATAATAAGCTATGGGCATTGTCCTCTCATGCCTTGTGTGACCTTAGAAGATCAAAATTGATCAGCACCCTAGAAATAAAACATACTATTTACAGTTAGGTCAAAGTGTATTTATGAACTAAAAGGAATTTACTTTACTACCACTCAATTAACAATATGGCTCAATAGTTAGTATTATGAAATTAACCTTAAACTGAAAAACAAAAACAAGTTTATCATAGTATTGATGAAAAATGAAAAAAAAGACACCAAAATAATTCATATATAGATGCCACCAAAGATGATCTATCAGATGTACACAAGTGCACCCATATTTTTTGTATAGTGTTCTAACTACTGGAAAAAAATAGAGATAAACAACACTGCAAATTTCTACAGAGAAAGAGAGGAATGAAACATAATATACAACATTCAACAGAGACCAAAAATATTAAAACAAAAATTATCTATATTAATGCCTTTTTGTTTACAGAGCTGCTAGTTATCTTTCATTCAACATTCAAGGAAAAAAAGAGTATCCAAGAAACATTTTCAAAATAGGGATTTTTTTCTCTAGGAGACAAGAGAAACTTCTTGAATACGCTAAAATATAGAAGAGTCTAGAAAAAAAAAAGAATAAATTAGGAGGAGGGAAGACGAATTAAATGTAGAACTTTGTTGGAGAGGATGAGCTATGGTGGTAGGGGAGATTAGATAGGCTGAGCTGGAATCCCACGTACACCAACACTCCCCCTTAATCTTCATTGCCATGTATGTCTGCAGTACCAATTCCTTCTCGGAGATGCTCAAAAACATTCTTTGCAAGCGGCTTCTTGAATATGTCTACTAGTTGTTCATTGAACCTAAAAAAATCAAGATATATGTCAACATTGCTAACCAATTCTTGAATGAAATGATATCGTGTATCAATATGCTTGCTCTGTTTATGAAAAACATGATTTTTTGATAAAGCAATTGCAGAATTATTATCGCAATAAATTTATGTAGGTTATTCTTGTGGATGTCTCAAATCTAAAAGTACTCTTCTCATCCATACTGCTTGGCAAGATGCTGATATGGTTGGAACATATTCTGCTTTAGCTAATGAGAGTGTCACAATTGGTTGTTTATTTGATGCTTAAGAGATAGCACTCAAACCAAGATGAAATATATAGCCTGAACTATTTTTTCTATCATCCATGCTACCTCCCTAGTCATTATCTGTACATCCAATCAGCTTGTAATCATCTCAATCTGTATACAAAATCTCATAGCTCTTTATTCTAACTATATATCTTAAAACTCTTTTTCCAGCTTTCCAATGTGATTCTTTTGGTTTGTCTATGAATCTAGAAATGAGACTAACCCCATACATGATATTTGGTCTTGTGGTGGTTAGATACATAAGGTTGCCAACTAATCTTTTGAATACAATTGCATCAACATTAGGACTTTTGTCATCCTTGCTATGTTTTAAACCCAATGCAATAGGTGTAGGTGCTCGATTCACATTTTTCATCTTAAATATCTTTAACAAATCATTAGCATACTTAATTTGAAATATAAAAATTACTTGATCATTTTGACTTACCTCTATACCAAGAAAATATCTCATGAGCCCCAAATCAGTCATATCAAATTCTCTTTCCATGACTAGATTGAAGAGTCAATTGACATGTTACCTATCAATATCAAATCATCTACATACAAGAATACTATCAATATTTCTCCTTCATCATTCATTTTGACATACAAACTTGGTTCATTGCCACACTTGTTAAACTCATTGTTCACAAAATAAGAATCTATCCTGTTATACCAAGCTCTAGGAGCTTGTTTCAAACCAACTAGTGTCTTTTTCAATTTATATACCTTATGTTCTTCTCCCAAAACTTCATAACTAGGTTGTTGTTTTATATACACTTCTTCTAAAATTCCATTCAAAAATGCTGATTTAACGTCAATTTGATAAACCCTCCAATGTTTTTGAGCTTCTATATATAAGACCATTCTAATGGTATCCATTCATTCCACACTTGCAAATTTTTCATTGTAGCCTACGCCCAACTATTGTGTGAAGCCTTTAGCTACTAGTCCTTCCTTGTGTTACTCTACTTTTCCATCATCATTATACTTTGTCTTGTAAATCAACTTAACTATAATCACATCCTTGCCTTTAGGAAGCTCTACTAGATCCAAAGTTTGATTCATTTCAATTGATTTAATCTCATCATCCATGGCTGCAATCCAATTGTCATCCTTAATTGCATCTTAAAAAAAATCGGATCAGCTTGTGTTAAAAATGCAAAATTAGTGTATAAATCATCATTTTCAGCCTCTTGTATTTCATCATAAATCTATCGTAGACTTCATGTCTTCTTTGAAGTGTTTATAGACCTTGATCTTAGTGATGCAAGTGTTGGATTAGAAGACTCACTACTATTATTAATTCCTAGAGTAGTTGGATTTGGAGTGGTAGGTGTCTTAGAAGGTGTTGTAGGAATTTTTCTTGTGTAGTAGGATTCACAACTTGAGTTTCATTCTTTTCATTCTCTTGTGGAACACTAGCTACAACTATAGTTGTTTTGTCTATGCTGCCATCCCAGACTTCTTCAAAAAACTCAACATCACAGTTTATTATCAACTTCTTTGTGATAGGGTTGTATAGCTTATATGCCTTGGATTGCTCACTATATCCCATAAATATACACTTCTCTCCTCTACCAGATCTAGTTTATTTCTCAACTCTTGAGGTATCAATGAGTATGCTACACATCCAAAGACTCAAATGTGCTATGTTATGCTTCCTTTTGCTCCAAGCTTCTTTTGGTGTTTTATTTATCACTGCTTTTGTTGGACATCTATTTAATATGTATACGGAATATGCAACTGCTTCAGCCCAATACTCATTTGGTAGATATTTTGTTTTTATCATACTTTGTGTCATTTCCATAATTGTTCTATTCTTTCTTTCAGCTACTCCATTTTGTTAAGGAGTATACCTTGTTGTAAATTATTTTCTTATGCCATTTCCTTTGCGAAAATTCTGAAAATCATTTTATATGTGCTCTCCACCTTGATTGGTTCTCAATGGTTTGATATAATATCCACTTTCTTTCTCAACTTTTTCCTTTAACTCCTTAAAAACAACAAATGCATCTGATTTGTATTTCAAAAAATAAACTCACACTTTTCTGTTGAAATCATCAAGAAATATCAAGAAATAGAGTTTTCTACTTATGGATGGTGTTTGCATAGGTCCTCAAAGGTCTGAATGCACTATCTCAAATGGATGGTTTGCCTTATAAGACTCCCCAACTAGATTTTTTTTTCTATATTTCTTTGCCAGTATGAAACTCTCACATGTTATCTTAAGTGGCTCTATTGGTGGCAATCTATGTACCATTATTTTCTTGTATAATAGCTGTAACATTTTGAAGTTTCAATGCCCAAGTCTTAAATGCCATAGCCAAGATTAATTTTTGTATGAAGATTTGAAAGCTAACTCAACAACTGTTTGCAATTTTTGTGACTCTAAGAATATTTCACTTCGAATTCTAAGTGTAAACATCCTATTTTTTGTCATTTCAACTTTTGCAATCAGCCTATTGCTTGGTTTCTTGTATAGAATCACACATTCACCAGTTTCAAAGTATATTCTATATCTTTTTTGCACTAGTTGCCCAATGCTTATGAGATTTTGTTGCAATCCAAGAACATAATATGCATCTAGAATATGTTTTTCCTCACCTTGCTGAGTTCTTATGTTAATTGACCATTTGCCTATGACTGAAACTCGTTGATCATTCCCCAATTTTACTTTTGATTTTACTAAATCATCCATTGTTGTGCAAACATCTCCTTACTCCCACTCATATGATTACTACAATCACTATTTAAGAACCATACCTTTTTGGAACTCTCTTGTGCTACATTGTATGTTATCAATATGGTGTTTTCTTCACTAGTGTTGGGCTTGTCTTCATTTGTAAAATGTGTCTTTTGCTTATTCATGTCATATTGTATTTTTCTACATTCTAATGCAAAATATCCAAATTTATTGCAATAATGACATTGGATGTTGGATTTATCATACCTTTCTCCTTGATGATGACTATGCAAATGGTTGCTTCCCCTTCCTGTTGTTGGTGTAGAATGAGCATGTGAGCTTGATGCTGGTCTTCTACTCTCAAATTGTGTATTTTCTCTTCCTCCTCTTGGTATAAAATGTTTTCTACCTCTACTGTAATTTGATCTTCCTCTTGTTCTACCAAACGAAAGATGATTCTTGAATGCATTCTTCAATGATGATATCCCTGATCGATTTAATCATTGCTCATGTACTAAGAGTGATCCCATTAATTCATCTACTAATAGCTGAGTAAGATCTTTGGCCTCCAGAATGACTACTACAACTGAATCAAACTTTGTAGGTAGGCTTCTAAGTATTTTCTCTACAATTTTTTGATCTTCAATGGTGTCTCCATAGGATTTGATCTGATTTACTATTGACATTGCATGAGTGAAGAATGAATCTGTTGTATCTAAATCCTTCATTTGCAAGTTTTCAAAATCTCTTCTAAGAATTTATAATTTTGTTGTTTTCACCTTGTCTGTGCCTTGGTATGCAGTTTGCAAACTTTCTCATGTTTGCTTTGATCTTGTGGCAACTGAAACTTCTGGAAAGATTGATTCCTCCATTGCCTGCTAAATGAAAAATAGTGCTTTAGCATCTTTTTTTTTAATTTTCTTTCAACAAATCTTTCTTAGCTTGTGACAGAGCCTGATAAGCTTGCTGGTCTGCTAGTTTAGGAAACCCATTTTCAACCAAATCCCAAACATCTTGAGAGCAAAACAAGGTTTTCATTTTTAAACTCCAATAGTCCTAATTTGTGTCATTAAAAATTGGAATTTGGGGTTGTGAAATGCTTCCACTTGTTCCTGCCATGATTTAAAAAATAAAAATTGCCTCTGCAATAAAACCCTTTTCATATTTTTTTCAATCTTGCTTTTATCTGCAAATCCTTTCAACTATTCTGCCCTTTTGCTATTTGCAAAAATAGAACTCTGATTTTATTACTAATTAACCCTTACTACAAAATTTTGAATTTCTTCATGATTTGATCTTCTGGAGCTCTCAACATCCAACGCTTCCCACAATCAATTCCGCTCTTATACCGCTTTGCTGGAAAAAAACAGAGATAAACAACACTGCAAATTTCTACAGAAAAAGAGGAACGAAACACAATATACAGTATTCAATAGAGACCAAAAATATTAAAACAAAATTGATTTATATTAATGCCTTTTTGTTTACAGAGCTGCCAGTATTCTTTCATTCAGCTTTCAACCAAAAGCAAAGTATCGAAGAAACATTTTCAAATCAGGGCTTTTTTTCTCCAGGAGACGGGAGAAGCTTCTCAAATACGTTAAAATATAGAAGAGTCTAGAAACAAAAAGAAGGAAGTAGAAAGAGGAGGAAAGAAGAATTAAATGTAGTTGTTGGAGCGGATGAGCTACTGTGGCAGGGGAGAGTAGACAGGCTGAGCTGGAAGCCCACGTACGCCAACACTAACCAAATAGCAGCAACCGAGTTGAATAGCTATTTATAAGCTGCAACGATAGTGGATTACAACTGATCAGAATGAACGATAGATAACACAAGTCGAAAGTTGCCCACGTCACAGGGAATTTGAGCACCCCCATCTGCCTAAATCCATATTCTTCTGCAGACATGGCCAGAAGACAGCGTATCATCAGATGCTTCAGATAATGTATGGGCACAAAAAAATGTTGTTTCTCTATCCCAACACATACAGAGAAACAGCCTTTGGAACTGACGTTCTTATCTTGATCTTGCTTACTTCCATTCCCCAGCAAAGCATA
Source organism: Sequoiadendron giganteum (assembly GCA_007115665.2). Taxonomy (NCBI): domain Eukaryota; kingdom Viridiplantae; phylum Streptophyta; class Pinopsida; order Cupressales; family Cupressaceae; genus Sequoiadendron; species Sequoiadendron giganteum. Next base: position 818,079,322 of record CM021101.1, read on the forward strand.
TCTGCTGCTTCCTGCGTCCATTTTAAGAGCCCCTAATAACCTGCATACCTTCTTTCTAAGGCTCTCGAACATGTCTTCCTAGCTTGTGCACCAGGCTTTTGCTCTAATATCTTTTATAGCCACAATCCAGAGGGATTTAAAGGACTATGTACTCGGTAAACACTGATTGCCTGGGGACTTTTCGTAACTCAAGCGAGCTAACAACCTTTCCACGAGGAACATTAATTTCTTTAAGCATGATTTAGAAGACTAGATGTCTTTTATCTTTTCAAGGTACGTGGGCTTAAGAATTTTGTGTTTAATAATAAACTCAATACGCAGAACACACGGTGTATCGACATTTAGTAGGCACTATGTTGGACCAAAATGAGATGCTCTTCTATTGCCTAAACAACCGGTTGAATATCCTCGTAGTACTAGATGTGGGAGCTCTTTTCCTGGGATGCTAGCACGTAGTGCAAAAATCCTCGTGTAGCATTGTTGTCCTTTACCAGTCATTCTACAACTTTCCAGAATGTTCAGCTCAAACACCAAAATCATTCTAACATATATGCATAGAGTCGAAATTTTTTTTTAAAATGGTTGGTGTTTTTTAGGGTTTGTTTCAATCAAACTCCCTTTTTGATTTTTTTATCTTTATGGACAACCACAAGGAAAATGATAGATAAATTCTTGCGAATCCTATCTACATTAAGGATTGAAAAATAAAATAAAATAGTGAGTTTGATTTATGAGAAAAACCATCATTAAATGTAAAATAAAATCAAAGATAATGATAAATAGATTTATTTTTGTATCAAAGAAGTTATTTCGCAATAAATAGAGAAAGTAAAAGAACACAGTAAGAATGTTACCCATAGCAAAGATATTCCCATGAATGTGATAGATGTAGAAATGAAAACCCTTCTTTGAGAATCTCAAACTGAAAGAAAATGACAACAAATAGCTTTGATAGATTACTATAATAGCTAAAAGTATTTCAGCTGAGTTTCCATGTTCTCTTGAAAAGACTGTAAAAAGATCTTTGAAAATGGTAAGAAGAAGTGTTATTGTTTGTTGGATGAGAAAGAAGAGATGTTACTTTTTTTGTTCAAGTGTTATGACATGCACCATAAATGAGCAATGTATAAAGTACACTTCTAAATTTCAAAAATTCACTACACACGTCGTGTTCATGTTGAGGGAATTTTTTCTTAAATTAGGCATTCAAACAAGTAATATCTTGTTTTCTTTGAATGCAGATAAAATATTTCATATAGATAAATATAAAATTATTCTTTAAAACATAGATTAAAGCAAGTTCAAAATATAAATGTGAAATTGCATAAATATTCAATTTTTGACACTACACTTTGTTGTAGATGAAAAAATTGAAGTGATGAGAGACATGATCTCAATCATATGCCCTAGAAAAATGTCCTAATTTCATAGAATTGGCCATCATATAACTTCAAGTATACCAAAGAATTCCTAGTTGAACCTTGTGCAAGTCTAATATAGTGAACCTATCAGTAATTTGATCATTGTAATGTACAATAAGTAATTAGCCTCAAAACTTTACTCACATCATACTTCCAAAAATAAAATAGTAAATTATGTATGCTCTCTTTTTCATAGCTTGTGGAGTCTTGAAGATCAAAAGTGATCAACACCCTGAGATCAGAGAACATATTATTTACCCCTGGATCAAAGTATGTTTGTCGCTAAAGTCAATTAAATTAATTATAACTCAATTAACATTGTATATGCATTTTGCATCATGGCTCAATAGTTAGAATTATAAAATCAAAAACTTAAAAATAGAAACAAGTATATTATAATTTTGATGAAAGAAAACAAAACTAACATTATATATATGGCAACAAAGATGATCTATCTACTGTACACAAGTCGTGTGTCCATAATTTTTGTACACTGTTCTAACCAAATAGCAGCAGCAGAGTTGCAATGTTATTTATAGGCTGCAACGATAATGCGTTATAACTGATCAGAATGAACGATAGATAACACAAACCGAAATCTGTCCACGTCACAAGGAATGTTGAGCACCCCCATCTGGCTAAATCCATATTCTTCCGCAGACATGGCCAGAAGAGAGCGTATCATCGGATGCTTCAAATAATATATGGGCACAAAAAAATGTTGTTTCTCCATCCCAACACACACAGAAAAACAGCCTTTGGGAATGACATTCTTATCTTGATCTTGCTTAGTTCCATTGCCCAGCAAGGTATATTTGCTGCTGCCTGCGTCCATTTTAAGAGCCCTTAATAACCTGTATACCTTCTTTCTAAAGCTCCCCACCATGTCTTCCTAGCTTGTGCACCAGCCCTTTGCTCTAACCTCTTCTAAATCCACAATCGGGAGAGATTTAAACGACCATGTTCTCGGTAAACATTGATTGCCTGATGAGTTTTGATAGGTCAATCGAGCCAACAACCTTCCCAATTATTTACAAAACTAATTGTTAACAGTTTCTTTTAGCTTGCACTGATTGACTTTTACGTTTTCAAGATACGTGGGCTTAAGACTTTTATCTTTAAGAATAAACTCAATACGCAAGCAACATCGCGTGACGAAATTTAGTAGGCACTGTGTTTGACCAAAATGAGATGCTCCTCTATTACCTAAACAGCCGGTTGAACAAACCTATATTACCTATCGGTAACTGCACTTCCTTCCCATCCAGATCTCTCGTTCGACACAGATGCGTATATAAAATTTAAGCTGGGCAATCTTGTCAAATCAAGTGACTCTGTTCAAACAAAAGTTTAGATTACCGTATATTTTACATTGTGAATCTGCAAATTCATCGTTGCAATTAGCCATCTAGAAAGAGAGTTTTCTTGTAAGAAATTGATTACTTTTCCTTCTTTATAATATATAAGAAGAATATTGCTACTTATAGCATATTAACTATCATCTTTTAAATTTTTTATACTTTGATGGGATACGAGGGGGTGATTTATATGAATCAGCATAACGTGTGTTTGATCTCGTCAACCATGGTGCCCGAAAATGATATCCAACCTGGTAAAATGATATCCGCATATACCGCTTATCAACCTTGCCCAATTCTTCTTTTATAAATGATAAGGTTACTTTCACCAAATAAATTGTATTATTTTCTTACTGCAGTTGAGATACCACTATGTGAGTTGAGCTCCTCATTGTTTATGCTTAGTTTTAAATGACCGATGTTAGCAGTGAGGGTTTTTCCTTGGAACTTATAGCTGCCATAGATGAAGTATTTTCAAACGAAACAAGAGATAAAACCAAGTCTGGCAATCTTCGTAAAGTGGCAGTTGAGCCTCTTGTCAATGTTGCATCACTATACTTTTATTAATGGGAGTTTGACAATCTCTTTGAACGTGCTACCATATAAGATTTGAGTCTTTAATGTTTTAGAATTTATTTTTCTTCAAAATCTTGGAAATGGTTTTCATCTTTGTTTGATCCAAACGTGAGAGCTTGCCTTATGTACAATTTTAGGCTTTTTAGGTTGGCCTTCAACAGTGTTGTCATATTGCTTTTCCAAATATTTTGTGGCTTTTCACACGGATTTGATCAGTAATTATGTTTTTATAGAAGATAAATTTTTTAAATATGTTTCTTGTTTATCTTTTTATGATTTTAATTGTAAACAATGAAGAGCATGGCATTCAATTGAGAGAATAAACCTGTCATCAAAAATTCTGATAAGGTAATCATGTTGCTAATTCTATTTAATATTGGTAAAAGACATAGTCTAATAATTTACCTGGTTGGTCATATCACCTTAGAGAAATCTCTTATTGCCTTGAGGAAACATGGTTGGGAAACCAATGACATCAAACTTACAAGTATTGAAAACCTTAGTAAGGGAAGTGATTTCCATCTACATTCAAGGAGCCACACCAATATTTTGCACTCTTGAATTGATCTAGTTATTAGATCACCCCTAACACCCTTTTAATGTTATATTATTACACTTAAAACTTTAAGGTTTATGAAAAGGGCTTTCTTAAATTCCCTATATAGGTTGAGCTCCTAAGATTGTCCATTCACTTTTGATCATTTTCATAAAAATATTGTACAACCAATAGGCTATTTTTTTTTGCATGAGTGAGGAATATAGTTTTTATTAGTTTTAAAATATAGATTTAAGTAGAGGAGAACCTCACCGCTCACTTGGAGAGATTTTTAGAGATTTAGGTGGGCTCCCTTTACTTTAGGCACAAGGTAGCTTATATATACCTACTCAATACATGTCTCATATGTCAAGTTCCTAGATTAAAAAAAAAAGTGTTTCCCTTTTAAAACCCTACACTAAACAATATGCACAAGGTTTGGACCATTGTTGGAGGTAAAAAATAGATGCTAGCTCTAAAACCTAGTAAATAGAGTGAATGAAAGCCTCATGCCAAAGTACATCAATATGTTTTACAAAATGAGTCAATTCAAAAAAATATAGAGATTCAAATAAAAAACTCAAGTTTATCAATTTTTACCTAGATTTTGAAATTTATTACTTCCTTAGTGGTTGATCAATCCTTCAGGTGTTCTCATAGTATGCCTCATAATAATGACAATTCACAAAGGGGAGAGCGTGGGTGCAAGCAACTCTATCCTACTAGGTTTTTTACCATGCCAAAATACCATAGTCTTTATTTACATCAACTTCCTCCCATATTTATGATACCAGAGAAAACTAGGTTAATAAAGAACCACTATGTGAACTTAATATGACATGATGATTTGGGAGAACATGAAATAGGCTAGGTCCTTTTGATACTTCATTCTATTTTTCAAAAGTAAAATATAATGATCACATTGTTTGGAGTTACAATCTATCCATGATTAATGTGTTGGACTTTAAAGAAAAATCATCTTTGATGTTAAAAATCATTGTATTAATGCATCTAGTTGTTTCTCTATTAATGAGAAAAAAGTTATATTGTTTTTGGTTGTTCTTGTCTATTAGACAATTATTTTCTTATGTTCCTTCTATATAATATTTATAATTAGAGGATTTTATCTATCTTCTTACACATAAAATGACACAGGGTCAAGCTAAAGGTACTTCTCTTCCCAATTCTCAGTTTAACCACTTCACTAATGGTCTCTTTGCAAATGATTATTTCCTTATAATTGTTGAGAATAAGGATTCCTTCCAAGAATTTTTAGTGTCACTCATATTTAACAAAGATTATCAATCAAGAATATAGTGGAGAAATAAAGGGGCTCGTCCAAAATATTGAATAAGCAAGAGGGACAATTTCAAACACTTTCTCCCAAGGACGACACCATGGTGTGCCCTCAATATAGGACACATTCAATAGAAGTGTTAAGGAGCAACCAAATGAGAGGATAAACTATGAGATGGAAATAAAGGGATGTTAATTGAATAAACCATCATGAAGAGGACTTTAGGGATAATGGAGTCTAGCTATACACATGACACATGCAATATGGTTTTCACTATGGTACTTATCCAATGCACCAACAAAGTATCTTTCACCAAACGATGGTTTTTCCCTTTAAGTTTTTAACTAATTTTCCTTTTATTTTTTGAGTTATCTTTATTTGCTAATTTTTCTTTGATTTGTTTTGAATTTTTTGGTTGGAATACTTTGTAAACTAAGCAAGAAATAATTTTAAATGAATGATATTCAAAGTTTCATCAAGTATTTGACCATCTAGAGTAGCTAATAATAACTTGTTAATAAATTATTCTTAGTTAAGATCATATCACTAGTGTGGGCACCATAGATACCATTTTAAATTTATGTAAGAGCAGATTGGCCTTTTTCATAGTTAGACACCTTAGTAAGGAACCACCAAATAATGTTCAATATAAAGTATCACCAATGATATTTAATCAAGTTGTGGGTTAGATGAAAGTGTTATATTGGTTATATTTAATATGAGTTGTTAAAGTTTAATTATGAAGGTAAGTATAAATATATTGATAATATGATAAATCAAGACCAATAATATGATGTATATATATTCTAAATAAAGGATATCATACACAAGTGTTAGAAATTTCTCAACCAAGAATTTTAAAAAAGGTTTATTAAAATCTCTGATGTTTGTACAAAGATTTCTTTTGGTATTTTTTGAAAATAAACACTTTGGATATCCATTTATGATAATAAATTGGGTGTATGGAACTAACATTTTTTTCCTTTTGTAATTCTTCTTTGACTAAGAGGACAATAATATGACACATCTTACATTTTTTTTCATTACTAGTTTAGCAACATGAGAAACCACAAGTTAGTTAACCACAAGAGAGGGGTCCAATCTATGCATGTCAACATAGGACCAATAAAAAATTATCAAATGTGTTGCATAAGATTGATGGCATTCTCTATTATTCTATAGGATGTAAAGTTGAATCTATATAGGTGAATTTTGGATTATCCTTTGTCCCCAGATTTACATAATTTATCTTTTCAATGAAGACTATCATTAGAGCGAGGATGTGTGGATTGGAGCGAGGAAGGAAGGGTGTGAGGAAGGGCACACTCAATTGCAGAGAATATCCCCATTTGTTGCTAGTGATGCTGATGACAATGAGGATGGAGATGAAGATGGTGCATAGGATTCAGAGGGAGGTTATTTTTTGTGTTGCCCTCAAATCCTTACGGCCTCCAATGGTCCTGATGGCGCTAACGATAGATTTGTGGTTGTTGAAGGAGCTATAGATAAACATGATGTTGTGATGGAAGCCGCATCAGAGGTAAAAGGCATGCAAGATGGTTTGTGTTGCTCACTGTCCCAATGGTAAAACCTTTCTTCTCTTTATTTCTCTACAGATGGTGTTAAAGATGGTGTTGGAGATGATGTTTCTAATTCTTGTGAGGGAGGTGAGGGGTTATTCCTTGAATTTGCTCTCTTTTCCTTGGCTGATTTAGATTTTGAGGATTCAGATGTTGGGTGGGAGGTTGAAGACCTTCTTTCCCCTCCTACCCTATCTTAGGAGGGGGACTCTCTAGATGAAGAGGAGGAGTTCCACATGGAATTTTTATTGGAGGCTCATTAGAAGGGAAATAAGATTGTTTAGATGTCTATGACTGAGGCCACTGATGGTGCTTACTTTTTGGGTTGTAGGAAAGGTTTCCTTTACCCCTCTAAAGGTTCCCTACCCTACATGAAGGATAGTGTGGATTCTATCCTTCTGTATCCCTTTTCTTTGAATGTAGAGGAGTGTAGGTCTCAGCTATTTGTGGATGAAGTTGTTGCTTCTTCTCTAGTTGTTGTTTCTTATGATGTGTCTAGGACTCAACTGTTGGTGGATGAAGTTATTCCTTTGTCTTCTTATACTACTTCTAAACGTGTTGTTCCTCTAGATGTTGGCCATGTTCTTACCCCTAGTGGGGTGAAGGAAGGTTTCTATAATGAGATTTCCAACAACTTGCATGATTTGAAAGCTAGGCAGATTACATTTGAGGTTCCTAATTCTTTTCTTGAGGAGACAACTAATTGGTTAAGGTTCTCACTTTTGGGAGACTTTGGGGTAAATATCCCAACATTGACGCTGTTTTCAGATGGATTTTTTGAATTTGGAAGCTTCATGGCAAGGTAGAGGTTTCTGCAATGTTGAATGGCTTTTTCCTTTTTTTCTTTTTTTGTCAAGAGGATTGTTCTAAGGTCTTTATTAATGGACCTTGGTTTTTTGGGTTAAATAATTTAAGTCTTCAAAGCTAGTTTTAGGTTTCAATCCTATGGTTGAATCCTTGAAGTTTCCTATTTGGGTTCGTTTACATGGTCTTCCCTTGGAATTTTGGAATGAAAATATTTTCATGTCTATTGCTAACTCTTTCAGGCAATACAATGCTATTGATAAGATCACTAAGTTTAAAAATAATTTGTTATATGGCAGATTTTGTGTGTTGGAGAAAAGTCTATAGCTGCCCACTCAAGTTACCTTGTCCTCTAAATTTTGTGTTTGGGTTCAACAGTTAGCCTATGAAGAATCCCCTATTATTTGTCTTTCTTTTGGTAAAGTGGGTCATTCTTCCAAATCTTGTCACAAGAACAAGAAACATCACTTTCTTGGAAGAAGAAAGACAATCAGCAAGCTACTAAGGATGACTCTTTCACTCGTAATGGAAAGAAGATGGATAATCAACTATCTTCTAAGGAGGACTGCTAGGAAGTTTTGAAAGCTGATCTTAAAGAGTGTTCTCCACCGGATCCCTTGGAGATGGGGGAAGGTTCTACAAGTTATTGCATGCCTTATCTCCTTTCCAAAAGAGTTATTTTTGAGGAGAAGGACCCTTGTTTTGAGTTAAAACAAAGTTCTTTGGAACATGTTTTTACACCACCATGATTTTGGTGGGTTTGTAGGTTTGTAGGTTTGTTAGTCTTATAGTTTTTTTTTTTGTTATTTGTTGCTTCTTGGGCTTCATGTTCTATCTTTCTTTTGTACAAGGGTTAGGGCCCTTTCAAAACCCTACTTACCTAATAAAAAACAAAGACTATCAAGAATTCTTGTAATTTTTGAAGTGCAAGGGGAGGACAATGTTCCTAATATAATCAAACCATAGAAAGGTTTTCATCACCAATGATGTCTTTATTTTTTACTTTTTCTGAGTATAATAGTGCCGCAGGGAGGTTTTAACTAGGGCTCATTGATTTTTTTAATTTATTTTTTGACTTTTAATGATTAAGGAACTCTTCATGTTCCCCAAAATAAATTGTGGAATGAATGTTGGATTCAAATCTATTATTATGATTTCCTTATGGAATACCATCATAGTCTTAAGAATTCAAGAACTACATCATTCTGAAACGTTTCTAGATACGTGGAGGGGCTAAGTGGTACATATGGAATTTTTGTAGAAGAGGTTGGTAATATCTAAATATTTGAAAGAGGCAATGTTGTTTCATTCGATGGAGCTGTCAATATCATCAAAGGTTTCCTTTGCGTTTGCAGAAGTTGCATGACCTAAATTAGTTTCCTTATGAAGTGTCATATATCGTAACCCATGATAGTGAACATTGTGCTACACTTGGGTTAGCTCAAGAATACCTTGTCAATACGCAAGCCACACCGCGTGGCGAATTTAGTAGGCACTGTGTTTGACCAAAATGAGATGCTCCTATAACCTATCGCTCACTGCAGTTACTTCCGATCCAGATCTCTCGTTCGACACAGATGCATATATAAAATTTAAGCCTGGCAAATTTTTCAAACCAAGTGACTGTTTATACAAAAGTTTAGATTATCTTATCTTTTACATTGTGAATCTGCAAGTTCATCACGACAATTAGGCATCTAAAAAGATATAATTTTCCTGTAAGTAATTAACTACTTTTCCTTCTTTATAATATATAAGAAGAAGATTGCTACTTTTAGCATATTAACTATTTTCTTCTGACATTTTTATACTTTGATGAGATACGAGGGGGTGATTATTATGAATCAGCATAACGTGTGTTTGATCTTGTCAACCATGGTGCCTGAAAATGATATCCAACCTTGTAAAATGATATCCGCATCTGTATCGCTTCTCAACCTTGCTCAATTCTTTTTAAATAAATGATAAGCTTACATTCACCAAATGAATTCTACTATTTTCTTACTGGAGTTGAGAAATCACTATGTGAGTTGAGCTCTTCATTGTTTATGCTTAGTTTTAAATGGCAATGTTAGCACTGAGGGTTTTTCCTTGTAATTTATAACTGTCATAGATGGAGTCTTTTCAAACGAAATAAGAGATAAAACCAAGTCTGGCAATCTTCATAAAGTGGTCGATTGAGCCTCTTGTCAAAGTTGCGTGTATACTTGTATTTATGGGTGTTTGACAATCTCTTTGAACGTGCTACCATAAAAGATTAGAGTCTTTATTGTTTTAGAATTTTTGGTTTTCATCTTTGTATCATCCAAGCGTGAGAGTTTGCCTTATGTACAATTTTAGGCTATTTAGGTTGGTCTTCAAAAGTGTTTCATTTTTTTTTTAAAATATTTTGGGGGGTTTTCACATTGACTTTACCATTAATTATGTTTTTATAGAAGATTAAAGTTTGAAATACATTTGTTTTGTAAGTGATGAAAAGCGTGACATTCAAGATAGAGAATAATTTTTTCTTCAGAAATTATGATAAGGTAAATGATGATGCTAATTCTATTTATTATTGGTAAAAAGATATATAGTCTAACAATTTGCATAGTTGGCCATATTATCTTATAGCAATCTCTTATTGTCTTGAAGAAACATGGTTGGGAAACCCATGGCATCAAACTTACAAGCATTGAAAATCTTAGTAAGGGTTTTTATTTCAATCTACAATCAAAGAGCCACAACAAGATCTTGTGCTCTTGAATTGTTCTAGTTATTGGATCATTCCTAACACCATTCTAATTTTATCTCATTGTACTTACAACTTTAAGGTTTATGAAGAGGCCTTTCTTAAATTCCCTATATTAGTTGATATCCTAGGATTATCTATTCACTTTTGATCTTTTCTTAAAAGTATTAGAAAACCAATAGGTTGTCTATCTGTCACGAGTGATAAATATATTTTCTATTAATTTTAAAATATAGATTTAAGTAGGGGAGAACCTCACCACTCACTTGGAGAGATATTTAGAGATTTATGTGGGCTCCCTTTACTTTGACACAAGGTATCTTATATGTACATACTCAATACATGTCTCATGTGTCAAGCTCCTAGATAAAAAAAAAAAAATGTTTTCCCTCTTAAACCCCTACACTAAATAATATGTGTAAGGGTTGGACTATTTTTTTAGGTAAATAATAGATGCTAGCTCTAAAATGCATCAAATAGAGTGAATGAAAGCCTAACACCGAATCACATCAATATGTTTTCCAAAATGAGTCAATTAAAAAAATATAAACCTTCAAATAAAAACAACTCAAGTTTTTCATGTTTGACATAGATTATGAATTTTCTTACTTATTGGTTGATCAATCCTTTAGGTGTTCTCATAGTATACCTCATAATGATGACAATTCACATAGAGAAGAGAGTCGGTGCAAGCAACTCTATCTCACTAATTTTTTTACCATGCAAAAATACGATACTTTTATTTACATAAACTTCTTCTGCTAACTATGAGACCAAAGACAACTAGGTTAATCAAGAGCCACTATGTTCTTGATATGACATCATTATTTAGGAGGGCATGCAATAGGTTGAGTCCTCTTAATACTTCATTCTATTTTTCAAATGAAAAATCTAATGATCACATGATTGATCTTACAATCTATCCATGCTTAAAGTGTTAGGGTTGGAAAAGAAATTCATCTTTATTGTTAAAAACCTTTCTATTAATGAATATAGTTGTTTCTGTATTAATGATCAAAATCATAGATTTTTTTGGATTGTTCTAGTCTAATAAATAATTCTTTCCTTTTGTTCCTCCTATCTAATATTTAGAATTAGAGGCTTTTATCTATCTTCTTACACATACAATGACACACTTGGTCAGGCTAAAGGTACTTCTTTTCCCAATTCTCAATCTAACCACTCCACTAATGGTCTCTTTGAAAAGGATTGCATTCCTCACACTTGTTGAGAATAAGTCTTCCTTCCAAGAATTTGTTGTGTGTCTCATCATATTTAACAAATATTGTCAATCAAGCATATAGTAGAGAAATAAAGGGACTCATCGAAGATGTTGAATTAGCGAGAGGAAGAATCCCAAATACTTGCTCCCAAAGAAGACACCATGGTCTGCCACCAATATATGACACATTCAATAGAAGTGATAAGGAGCAACAAGAAGAGAGGCTAAGCTATAAGATGGCAAGAAAGGGATCTTATACATCCACTATCAAAGTCATGTCATGTGGTCAACATATAACTCCATAGCTTGGGGGCAACATCTGGATATCTAGGGGCAATCCAAACGTATCAATTGCATCCGATGGTAGAAAACCAAAAACAAAGATCAAAGCACAATTTCAATCATCGTCAGAAGCATCAACCATCTGTATCATATCGAAAGGCCAAAAACATGTCAAATAGGAAACTTTGAAAAGGCTAAATCCAAAAACATAGGTCTATGTCACTCGAACTACGTGGTCTTTGCGTATGTAATGTAGGCAAGGCTAATCTTCGATCAGCCCCTCAGACCCCTAAGATAGGTTAGTAGGTTAGGTCTTTGGTCAAAATCTTGAAAATCCAAAAACATTTCAAAATCAGGATGGATGAACGAAACACTCTAAGTAAAAAAAATGGATATTTTGTCCTTTTTTATTATCATTTCTTTGGAGTAACTCAATGATGTATTGAACTAGAGGAACAAGGAAAAAGAATGATATTTTTATTGTCTGTTGTATGTATGATAATCATATAAATGTGTGAATTGTCGGGGGATGTGCTATGCAAATGTATCACCGATGACATTTAGAATTCACACACTCAAATGATAATCTCTGCCTGTTTACGCAATGAATGCTCAGGTCATCTCAGTTCAATTATACCTAGATGCTTGTGTTCGATTACAATATCAAAAATCATGAAAGAAGTACTCAGGTCATCATTGGATTAACACAACCATTGACGCTTGTATTCACTTTCAACATTCAATAAAGCTCTATGATGATACCGAGCACAAAAAGACTGTTAAAATGACATTTGTTTTACATATCATGACATGGTTAAAATTATATTGCATCCATCATCATTTATTATCTACAGAGTATTTGTTGCATAAAGGATTCCCATCAATGATTATCTAATCTACAAATAAGACTCAGTATACTTGACATAAAATCCAAAATCATCATCGATTACCATATAGTTACAAATCCATATTTCATCATTAATCATTTCATCATCCATACAAATTTTTGCATCATAATAAATAGTCATTTTATCACCTACATCATACAACATCATCATTATTGTACCATGTATCCATACATTTAAAAATAATAAAATCACATCATACACCCATCAAAGATCATTTATCATAAAATCATTCCATAAAATAAAAAAGCATTTATCCAACTATCCATACATGTTATCACATCACATCATTTATCTATATATCATATTCTACACATATAGTTATCATTGCATCATCACATTCAAGTAAAATAATTCATATACATCATCACATTTAGATTTAAATCATCACAAAATCATATAAATAAAAGCATCCATCACATAGAAATCAAAAAGCCATCGTCATATCACATCAACTCCATCTCATATATATATCACAAATGTCAAGTATACAAGGAAAAAGTTTGGTCTACAAAATACATGATCCACAATGGGCTACAATCATAATATACATCACAGAAGATCACAAGGGCATCTACGACCTGCTACTACCAGAATGAGCAGACCTAACAGGACTTGTACCACCACCACCCCTAGATGGACCCGGATCTCTGGAATCTCTGCATGGAGGTTGTGTCACCCCCTCACTGACTATCCATGTATGAGTCCACCCTAATCTCGATGGGGCGTAACTGACTCAGCACTCGGTAGGCACTGCATCATGATAACGGCCCTAGTAGAACTCTGCCTCTCGGCCAACCTGCATAACCTCTCTCATATAATCACCGATAGAGGTTCCATTAGCCACTCTCTAGAGAGTCTCTGTTGTCTCCTGTGCCCTCTCAGCAATCTATCGTGCACTGTCTCTCTCGGCTGTTAGGGTATCAACTTGTATCTGCATGGCGGCTAACTGTCCCTGTACCTGTGATAATGCCTGACTGTGAGCCAGTGCCTATGCCTGCATCTGGGTCTGGGCCTGCACAAGCATACCCCGAGCCTATACCAACTACCCTTGTAGTGTCTGAACCTATGCCTGGAAACCTGAAATCTGTCTCTGATAATCCATAGGTGGCACGGTCACTGCTCGCCTCTTGCGAGGCCTATTCGAAGATGGACCACTGCTGATGGCTGGCCCTGTCCCTCAATCTCCTCCACTACCACCATCGTTGTCCCCACTACTGCTACTATCCTCACTGTCACTCTCTGAGCTCTCATTTGCTGGGATATCACCCTCACCCCTAGCGACATCCTCTACCACATCCTCCTCTATTGGTAATGGTGCGGGCTCATCAGGAATGGTGATGCAAGGATGGGGGACCAAAGCCAAAAATGCCATGTACTCCTCTGTCACAGGTGCCTCTGCAATATCCCTCTGCATGTCCTAGAGAGATGGTTGTAATGACCTGTACCCCTCTACTACAACATCATAAGATAATGTGGGACCCCAATCTAGAATATCCATTTGTCGTCGTGCATAGTGGGCTACCCCCTGTGGCATACACTGAACAATGCCATACTGTCTGTACACCCGACACAACAAAAATCTCTCAATCACAAAAGGAGTCTGACCAATGAGGTACATAGAGTCACAAAGGAAGCCCAATACTATATCATCCTCATCCCACTCCTCATAGTCAAGGTATGGGTGCCATGTCACTGTCTCAGTATCATCAAAAACTCTCCTCCAATGCTCTAACTTTCCCATCCGGGGCTGTGTGAACCGACCACTATATCTAAATACATACGGTCTGTCGGCTAGTCTGTCTGCAATGGGAAATGACCGACAAATAGCAAAATGCTCCCAAACCTATATCTATAACAGGGTCACCCCTGCAGATATACTACGTGCACCTAGGTACACAATGGAATGAAGATCATGGTAAAGATGTGCTAACATGCACATCCCCCACGCATATCTGGTACCATGTACCAACATGCTCTCTAATGTCCTACCCCAGCCAACGAGGAATACCTTTGACCTACGATCAGGGCAAAGGAAACCTCCAATGAATCCATCTAGCACTGCTGGTAGTGTCGTATACGAATCCGCGATCCTCCACCATCGAACACTCGGACCCTCAATGTCCTGATCCTGAAATACTCGATGAAGAGCATCTCTGCTGCTAGTCCCATGAGAGTCATATGTAACAATCTCCCCCATGAATGGAATGCATAAGATACGTCACACATCATCTCACTGGTAGGTAGGTGAAAGGTGTTGTGGTCGCTATGCCACCTCTCAACTAACTCGGTCAACAAACCTCGATTAATCCTAATCTAGGGCATATCAAGTAAACTCGTAAGGCCACAATGGCCTATCACCTGAAGCTCATCTGGTGTCAGATGAGGTATCAAATCTATAGTCTATGGAAACCTCTCTCACATCTAGAGAGTACCCAGGTCCTCCTATTATCATAACGAAAAAATCCATAATCAGTGAACTATGTCAGGAATTAAACATCATTCTACTATCAAGTCTATTTCAAAAGCTTTGGTATGAATTTTCGATCAAAATTCATAGGCAAACATCCAACCTCAACTATCATGAGGTTCATCAAAACATTATCTAGATCTTTCCAATGATGAGATTTATCAGATATTGAATCAAACCTCACCTATCATGAGGTTCATCAAACCATTATCTAGATCTCGCCTATCATGAGATTTCTCAGGTATTGAATCATTTCCTCGCCTATCATGAGGATCATCAAGAAATAGGATTTCTTCTCGCCTATCATGAGAGTTATTCTTATTTACTTTAATCTAAATCCAACATCAAGCAATTGGATTATCAATTATACCAATCAGAAGAATGTACATGATCAAAATTGATGAAATCAAGGTTCACTAAGTTAAAATCTTCAAATTTGACCGGAAGCGCTAAAACAGTCATTCAAAGCGCTACATCCCAAAAGCGCTACTTTATTAGCTAAAAGTGCTAAATCAGGGACCCAAAGCGCTAAAACCATGAAAACGCTATTTCAGCACTCCAAAGCGCTAAAAATCCCAAAGTGCTACTTTTCTGTATCAAAGCGCTAATACAGGCTGTCAAAGTGCCACTTTACCAGAAGCGCTAGAACAGACCTTAAAAGTGCTAATCCACTCACTCAAAGCGCTGAAAGTCTCAAAGTGCTAAAATCCGGCTTCAAAGCGCTAATTTTTGACTCCTAAGCGCTAATTCGCTGAAAGCGCTACTTTACCAACTGGAAGCGCTAAAACTCAAAGTGCTAGACTACCTAATGGAAGTGCTACATCGAAATGTAAGCACTACAACACGGCTTGAAAGTGCTAGAAGACACCTAGACACGCCTAAGAACTAAAAAGCATAAAAAGAAAAGTCCATGAATTACGAGGAGGTCGAGGGGTACATATCGGAGCAGGCGGCCGTCTGTGATGTCAAACGCACTCGAATCGGTGAGTGTGGTAAGGAATAGGCATCTCACTCTAGCTGGCAGAAAAGTCTTTATCACTAATAATTTTGAACTCAAAAATCAAATAATGAATTGAAAATGACCTTTTAGCACTATTTATAATTTTTGAAAAGTATTTTTGGAGGATTTTTAAAACATTTTGATTAATTTTATCCATGAAATTAATTAAAACTCATCAAAAAACTCATTTCTTCATCATTTTGTTAGGAGATAAATTATTTCATCATCGAATCATCATCAAATCATTAGAAAATCATAAATTTTCAAAAAAAATCTAAAAATTATCAAATCATTTATTTATCTCCCAAGGGGGCATATTATCATCCATCATCTGAAAATCAATGTCTAGGGCATACGAAATTATTTTAAAAAAATAAAAAAATCATCGATACTGGCAGTAGTAGCAAAATATTTCTTCGGAGCAACGTGTAAACACATCACTTCGAAGAGGGGAAAAATGTATACACCTAAAAATGGTCTCGAGCATTCTGATTAATTAAATACAAATTATTTGATTAAATTCCTCTACTATCAAATAAATAGAAATATTTATTTATATAGTTCACATTTAAATTCATCTTAATTAAATAAACAAAATTAAATACTTTGTTCGATTTAATTATCAAATCCCTATTTCAATCTATTATATCCATCTTAAATTAAATAAATAAAGACAAAACACTTTATTAATTAATTACCATATTCCTCTGATTAATTTAATAAACAACTATCCTATGGTTCGTTTTATTAAATTATTTATCTCCTATTTCCCAATTTAAATAAATCAAAATATTTGAATTGTTGCATAAGGAATATTCCAATCTACATTCTCTCAAAAATGAATTAGATTTCCTATGTCTAATCTATGTCTAAAATATGTCAAATTAATTGATGGAAACTTCATGGGAAGTTTTGGAGACAAATTTGGAATTTGATCTCTCAATCCTCTTCCATCAATCTTTCCTCTTCTCTTACCTGGTGTTTTCATGGGTAGAGACAACCTCCCTCTTTCTCTCAATATCCTCCATCTCTCACCATTCAATTCTCCAGATTGAATCCAAGTCTTTCAAAGCTTTCCCTGTGCATTTCTATAGCCAGGAAATCTATAAATACAGCCTCATTCAACCAAGAAAAGAATCCAAATAATCAAGCTTTTGCACTCTTACTCTGCAGGAATCCAGACATCAAGCATCAAGCATTCAAGCATCAAGCATATCCAACAATCAAGTTTTCAATTATGGCTACCTCCTGTAGCTGCAATTATCTATTTACATCAATATCATGCTAGTTTAATTGATTTATCATTTAGCATTACATTATCATGATCTCGTTCTTCAGATAGTCATTTTAACAGTCGTATTTGCTTACACAATCTGAAAGCAATTTAGATTTAATAAATCTTTGGAGATAGAGAGCAATAGGACGCTTTCAATTGATTACTTTGTTGAATTGATTCAATTAGTTCAATCATTGATAGAATGTCATATTAAGAAGTGTTTTATATCTTATTCACATATTTCACCACTTACAACAACTTTTACATGAAAGCTTCAAGAAACAACCCTAACTTGTATGAGTTCTATTATCAACAAAATCTTGAGCTTTTTGAAAGGTTTTCTTTTCTCACATAGGAAGTCAAGGGTGTTCTTCAAAACCGAGGTCTTGTAAGGAGTGTTATCTAGGTCAAGTCTAGGATCAAAATCAATCACTCTCATCCACCTCTCAACCATCAAAATTAGTTGAAAATCACCTCACCAACAACTCTTGGAAACATTGAAAACATCATGCTAAACATCTAGGAAAAATCAAAACCGTTTTGTTTGACTTAACACACGTAGTCAAACTATCATCTTGTGCACAAGTTTACTCTAGGATAACACAACTTCCTTGGGTTTACAAGTTCATTATCATCTTATTTGGCTTAACACACTTAGCCAAATTATCAAATCCATAATCACCTCATTTGACTTAACCCACTTAGTCAAACCATCCTCTCATGTACAATTTTACTCTAGGATAACACAACTTCTTAGAGTTTACAAGTGCATTATCACTTTTGTTTGACTTAACACACATATTCAAACTATCAATCCATCACAATCAATCAATCAAAGTCCTAAATTTTAGCATCTCCATCAAGGTTCCTCAAGAGTTCCATTCATCTATATCACTCATCTTTTGTTTATCTCATCCTTATCATTGCTTTGGTCCTTTAATTATCCTAGTTCCTCTCTTCTTTGAGCCTGAGGTTTAGACCAATCTAAGGGGTTAGAGGTTCATCTCTTACATTCCTGAAAATTGATCTCTATTTTATGTTTCAAACTCAATCTCAACACAAGAAGAATATGGAGCAAAACAAAGAAACATCCATTTCAAGTGATCTAAGTCAAACCAAAACAAAATTTGAACAAACAATAACCATTGACCTCCCAATCAATCCTCCTCAAATACCTCAAAATTATCAAGAGGAAGGTCATGTAGAGGACATCACTGACAATGGGATGACACAATCAGAACTTCTAGAAATGGTGCAAAACCCTGAGAGCCACCGAATTGTCAATGCCATGTTGAGGTTGTACCCATCCCAATATGTATGTTAGAGTTAGCAAAAGAAGGGGCTAAAATCCATTCTGAATTTGATGTAAGAACTATTGTGGAGAGGTCTCTTGGTATCATGCCTTCACCCACAACCACACTTCCACTTCAAAACATCACTCAAGACATTCCCCAAATCATATCATCTATTGCTTCAACCCCATTGATTATTAACAAGGGAAGTGCCATGCTTCACGAACTCCAAAAAGAAATTATTGTGAAGAACTGAGGGTTGAATGCAAGCACCACATTGGATCAATCCATCCCAGTAAATCTGTTACACCCTTACATCATGCTCACATTTCATAATCATACCAATTCATCCTCATTTTATCCAACACCAGATTATCCTCTGGATACGCAAACCTCTCTCCCTATCTCACAAGGAGAGGATGACTTGTTTGGAGTAGGGGGAATCTTGGATCCATCATCATCACTTCTGTGGATTGCACCACCTATATTTTGACCACTTCCACCCATATCCTCACATCAACATTATCCCTCAAGTTGGGTTTTTCTCCTCTTCCCGCCATCAACAAATCAAATCAAAACACCTTATCAAATCCACTAGCTGTGCCATCTATATCGCAACAACAAATGGAAACCATCCAAACAACCGCATTGATCAATACATTGACCATTCCTTAAAGCATGGTTTCTCAAGGACCAAGCTCCTCAATCACACCTTTTGTAGCTCAAACCTTGACCATTAACATGACCGTTCTGCTCATCACAATGGCCAGCATTCTTCCCAACCCACCACCATTTCCACCAAGGCACAACACATCAATTCATTCACCATGATGTTGCAAGCTACTCGACAAGCTACCCAACAAAAAGCACTCTAAAATCAGAAAGCCACACAACTAGCCGCTCACCAAGCACAAGCAGAATTAGCTACACAACAAGAACAACAAGATGCACAATCCCAAGTCTTATTACAACAACAATAAGCTACACAAGTTTCCCAAGTTGCACAAGCAACTCAAGCTACACAAGTCACACAAGCTACATAAGCCACACATGTCACTCAGATTGCATAGGCAATCCAACAAGTGCATGCTTAGGCACAAGCCCAATTCCAAGTTTAGAAATCACAAGTGCAAGCACGTTACCAAGCACAATTGCAAGCACAACAAGAAGTGTATCAGCAAGCCTTGCAAGAATATCAATTACAACAACAATATGACCAACAACAAGCATTGGTGGTGCAAAAACAATACATCCAACAATAAGTGTTGTTGGCATAGCAACAACATGACCAACAACAAACATTGTTGGTGCAGTAGCAACATGAACAACAACAAGTGTTGTTGGCATAGCAACAACATGAACAACAACAAGCGTTGTTGGCTCAACAACAAGCACATGCATCACTTTCTCAGAAAATCTTGCAACAAAGTCACACCAACATCCCACCCATCAATTCTGCACCCCAGAATGTATTCACCCCACCTCATGATCTACAAGGTGATGTCACAACACAAACCAAATTGATCTCAGAACAAGTGCTAGATCTTCAATCAAGAAATATAGTCAAGACACCGAGCAACTTGTGCCCCTATCTGTTTAACAAACTCTTGGCAATGGTACCATTCTTGAAGGGATTCGAAATCTCCAAATTTAATAAATATCACGGGATGAGAAACCTTGAAGATCACATCAGGGAGTTCCAGGTACATTGTATGGAAGTTTCCTACAATGACACATATCTAATGTGACTATTCTCTCAAAGCTTGGTTGGTGAAGCTATGGAATTGTTTTCTCATGTGCCTACTAGCATTGAAACATTTCAAGAAATTAAAGATGCATTCCTCCAAAATTATGAATTCAACATTTCTATGGATGTTAGTTTGGAAGAACTTTTGGCACTCAAACAGGGTAAGGGGGAATCATTCACCACCTTTCTCCAATGATGGAAAGCCAAGGCCAATCGAAGGAAGTGGGCCATGCCAAAAGAACAAGAAGTATGTACCATCATTGCCAATACAGACAAAACCTTGGAATTCTATCTAAAGATGCAATGCATCACTATGTATGATCAACTGATCCCCAAGGCGCTCAAGATTGAATGATCTCTTGTTATACAGGGGGGCATGCCCACTTATCCTAAACATCAAGATAGTCACCCATCCACCAGCTACAATGACAAACCTAGCACATGGGCAAAGAATCAAAATGCCACCAACAATGGAGTAGTGGATGCCAAGGTTGTCATGAGTGCTCCTAAGAAAAATAATCAAATGCATCATCATCAACCGTAGAATAAAAAACAAAATAACACACAAATAAATGTGGTAAACCAGCCACCACTCCAAAATTAGATCAATAATCTCAGTAATCAAGGAGGACCACCTCCGTGAAACAATTTCCCCCCCAAATAGAAATTCACAACCCTTGGGGAGTCAATTGAATCCATCATGAAAATATTGGTCAATGAGAATATAATCAAGGTCCCACCCATGATAATTATAGTGAACCCCAGGTGAATCCACCCCGGTACAACAAAAATCTCTCGTGTTATTATCATAAACTCAAAGGACACACGATGACCAATTGCATGAAGTTGAAGAACATCATCCAAGATATCATTGAGGACAAAATCATAAATATAGAGCAACCTGCTAAAATCAAGATCTCAAAATATACACAAACCCGATGCCTAATCACAATCGAGGAAATAATCAAGGAAACAATCAAGGAAATAACCAAGGGAACAATAAAAGAAAACAAAAGTATGCCAGTGCAAACCTTATATACGAAAACATCATCGCATGCATAGAGGAAATGGTCACTTTCATTAGCATCAAAGGAGCCAATGTTGATTGTGGAGTCACTACACGCGGTTGCAAGGTTACTATTGCAAGGGCATCACAACCATCTAAGACCCCCATCTCAAATCCAAAATCCAGTCCCTATGATAATAATGTCATTGACTAGCTAAAAAGAACCCCCACTCAAATCTCTATCATGGAGTTACTAATTTTTTTTGCTGCCCACAGGAAAATCCTTGATGAAGCATTAGTTGCATCCACTATCTCTGCTAACCTTGATATGAAACAATTCTAGACTATGGTTGGTAACATTGTCACCCCAAATCTCCTCACCTTCTCCGATCAATACTTCCCCACCCAACCATCTCATAATCATGCACTTCACCTTCAAGTACTAGTTCACAAGAAAAAGTTCAAAAGGGTCCTAGTGGATGGAGGTGCGGGCCTCAATATTTGTTCACTTAAACTCATAAAGAACTTGAGAATTTCAGAAGACTCCATCAACAAAAATGAAGGCATTACCATTAGAACATATGATGACCAGGAAAGAGTGTCTCAAGGCACTATCAAGATCCCAATCCAAGTGGGGCTAGCCACTATGGAAACCACATGTCAGGTCCTCGACCTTGATTTACCCTACAAAATCCTCCTAGGATGCCCATGGATCCATGGGATGAAGGCAGTCACCTCAACATTTCACCAACATGTAAAAATTTTATACCAAAATGAGGAGGTCATAATACATGGTGATCCAGAGCCATTTGTCTATTGCAAAAACTTGGAAGCCAAGTTTTAAAAAATTCCCCAAGTACCAAATAATTATGAAGGCCCATCTACTCCCTATATAGATCCATCTTACCTCACCTCCACTTCTATGACAGAGACACCCTCCATCCCTGATATATCTAACATCAAGCTCATGATCTAGGACAATGGGTGTGGAGATTACATAATGAATAAAAATCCTTTTTTTGTAGGTTAGTTACCATAATCTCCTAGGTCACATGGGCAACCCCAACCAGTTGAAACACCTGTCCACACTTTTAGGGTGCACCCTTCTAGATTTCATCATTGGGCGATCTCAGTCGGTAAAATGTGGATGAAAGAGAAATTGTGAGATCACTATACCAAGATGAAATTCCCACACCCACCCTACCCATGGATGAAGCTAGCAGAGGACTTCAAATGATGCTTGGTATGGCCTACAACAAAAATGAAAGCCTTGGAAGGAACAATGATGGATGACTGGAGCCCATTATTGTTGAAAGATGAATGAGAAATCTTGGCCTTGGATGTACCCCTCTGAGTATAACTGTATGTGGCAGAGGTACCTCTAGTAGAGTAGTCAAGTTTCCCCCTCAATTATCAGCAACCACTCTTCAACTACTTGTATCCACAGGTTTGCCCCTAGATAATTTCACCTTCGATATAACTGATGTTTGTAGTAGTAGTGATGACAAGGATACCATAACCGGCTTACCCACACTTTTTGAAGACTCCTCCTTACTCATGATTAGTACCTCATCCATTGAGTCAGACCGCCAAACTCATAAAATAAACCTAGTTTACCCATAACTCATTGACTACGACCAATGAGGACCACCAGTTCTAGACACATTCAAAAATGATGAGGCACGCTAAGAATTCATGGGACTAAGGGATATAGTACCATGCAGAGATCATAAAGCTGGATTTTCCATCAAACTAAACTCCCAGGCCTATTATGGGGAGATGATTGAGTCCTTCAGTCGTAAAAGAAAATGAATGAGAATAAGCTCAAGGTCATTGAGTGAAAACAACACTGTGGCACTCTCTAACCATAGAATAGTAAAAATAAAGGATGCATCCAATGGTGAAAACCTCTCTGAGGCATCGGAGGATGAAGGATTCAATCTCCCCCCTATTTCACTTCATCAAGAGAAATTAGCAATCTTAGCAGAACAGTGCAACCCTGTCAATCTGGGAACAAAAGCAGCACCACACATCACCTTTTATGTTGAATCACTTCTGATAGAAAAACAAGAACTGTTGGCTGGATTTCTAAGAGAAAGAAAGGTGAACTTTGCATGGACCTATGTTAACATGTCGGGTCTCGATTCGAAAGTCGTGGTTCATCATTTAGTTGTCTACCTAGGGGAAAATCCAGTAAGAAAGAAGTTGATAAAGATGCACCCTCAGATAGCCTTGCTAGTCAAGGTTGAATTATAGAAACTCTTTGATGTCAGGTTTATATGCCTAATTGATTATCTAGAATGGGTGTCAAATCTTGTGCCAGTTTCAAAACCAAATGGGGGCATCTGTATCTGCACTGACTTTAGATACCTAAACAAAGCATGTCCTAAGGATGATTTTCCACTACCCAACATTGATATGATAGTGGACATGATGGTTAGACATGAGATCCTATCACTGATGGATGGCTTCTCAGGGTACAACCAAATTATGATAGCAAAGGAAGACCAACATAAGACAATGTTTGGATGTCCATGGAGCACCTACTGCTAGAACATGATGCCATTTGGGCTAAAGAATGCAGGAGCGACATATCAAAGGGCCATGACACTAATTTTTTATGAAATGATTCACAAAACTATGGAAGATTATGTGGATGATATATTGGCCAAGTCAAGGAAAAGACAAGATCACATTGCACTCTAAGTGTCATCTTTGATAGATTCGAGAAATGCAAGGTTAGACTTAACCCCAAGAAATGAGTCTTTGGGGTGTAATTAGGAAAACTCACTGGATATATAGTATCAATGAGAGGAATAAAAGTGGATCCCGCCAAGGTCAAGGTGATCCTCAAAATGGAAGCACCTAGGACACTAAAATAGCTCAGAGGCCTACAAGGTAGGGTCCAATCCATCCACATATTCATAACAAAGCTGGTGGATAAAAATATCCCATAATTTCATCTACTCCACGAGGGAGTAACATACAAGTGGGATGACAAGTGTGATCAGGCATTTAGTAAAATCAAATAATATCTACTTATGCCACCAGTGTTAATGCCACCTATTCCAGGAAAACCATTGATTCTATACATTTCAGCAACCATAGAAACTCTCGATGCTCTGTTAGCTCAACATGACGAAAATGGAAGAGAGTGAGCGATATACTACATCAATAGGACAATGGTAGGGCATGATCTCAACTACACACCAATAAAAAAATCTTGCCTGGAAATTGTGTTTGCAGCCCATAAATTTTAGACACTACATGTTGGCTCATTAGATCAAGTTGATTGCAAAGATAGATCCACTAAAATACCTTCTCTCTAAGGCCACTCTCATAAGATGGACAGAAAAATGGGTTATGATATTGACAAAACATGATACTCAATATGTAGAGTGCAAGGCTATCAAGGGGCAGGCAATTGCAGATCAACTAGCAAAAGCTCTAATTTATGCCAACAACCCACTCATCTAAGAATTCCCAGATGAATCAATATTCATCCTAAGTGTTGTAGACTACTAGAAGATGTACTTTGATGGATATCACACACAACACGGATCAGGGGAAGGAATTTTCTTCATAACTCCCCAAGGAGACTGCATACCCAAGTCTTACAAACTATCATTTCCATGCATGAATAACATAGCAGAGTATGAAGCTCTCGTCATAGGATTAAGGATTGTAGTAAAATGGAAGATTATGGCTCTCAACGTCTATGGAGATTCATAGATAATTGGCAACCAAGTCAATGGTGAGTACCAAAAAAAGGATGACAAGCTAACTCCATACAAGAAATTAGTGGAGAGCCTCAAAGAATTCTTCATTGATGTCACCTTTGAACAGCTATCTAGATCAAACAACAGAGCAACAAATGCTATTGCGACAATTGGATCGCTCTTGGAAATCCAAAACAAGAGTTTCTGTAGAACAGCTTCTCGTACCAACATTCGAGGTACTAGAGTTTGAATTTGTGTGTGAAAGCATTGGTTCTGGTGATCCATAGTATCATGAAATCTACACCTACTTGAAAACAGGAGTCCTCCTAGTTGACATAACCCCAAACCTCAAATGAGCCTTCATCAAAAATTTCACCCGCTTTGTCATCCTAGGAGAAACTCTTTATTGTAGGAGAATTGAAGGAACCTTAGTGCATTGCTTAAATTTTGAGGAATCCATAACTGCTCTAACTGAGGTACACAATGGAATTTGCAGTTTGCACTCAAGTGGTATGACCTTGGCTAAGAATTTGTTGAGAACCGGGTACTACTTGCCAACAACTGAAAGAGATGCACACGAATTTATCAAAAAGTGTTTACAACACCAATAGCATGGAGACCGTATTCATGCACCAGCTCAAGAGCTTCATCCTATTGCTACACCTTGGCCCTTTTCATAGTGCGGGCTCGATCTTATTGAAAAAATCACACCCACCTCATCCAATGGCCACAAATTTATCACCACCGCCATGAAGTACTTTACAAAGTGGGTCAGAGCCATTCCCATGACCTATATAATGGGAAAGAAGATTTCCAAGTTCATCTTGAACTATCTTATTTGCTGAAACGGTGTCCCCCAACTTATTATCTCATGTAATGGGACACCTTTCAAAAACTAGGATGTTCGTGACCTATGCGAAAAATTCAATATCCAACATCACTTTTCCACTTCGTACTCCCCGCAAGGAAATGGCCAAGTAGAAGATACCAACAAAACCATCTTGAAAATCCTTAAGAAGAAATTCAATGTCACTGGTCGTGATTGGAATCTATAGCTAAATCTCACCTTATGGGCCTACCACACCAACATCTACATGCCAACAGGCACCACCCCATTCTCCCTGGTCTACGGATCAGAAGCCATCCTCCCAATAGAGATTGAGCTCCCATCATTAAGGATATCACTACAAAACCTCATTATAGATGAGGAATATCAGGTTTCAAGGTTAAATGAGCTGGAGTTACTAGATGAATAGCACATGGATTCCCTCAACCATCTACAAGTATATCAAAACCACCTAAAGTGAAACTACAACAAGAAGATCAAGAGACACACCTTCCAAGTTGGTGAACTTGTGCTAAAAGAAAATCAGAAGAATGTGCCGAATCCAAAAAGAAAAGGAAATTTTGAGCCCAATTGGTTGGGACCTTTCATCATCATGAAAAACTATAAATCAAGGGCAAATTAGCTGTCAACACTAGAAGGCGAGCCTCTGTAGGAGCCCCTGAACAACTGTCATCTCAAAAAGTTTTAT
The DNA here is from genome assembly GCA_007115665.2 of Sequoiadendron giganteum. NCBI lineage: Eukaryota > Viridiplantae > Streptophyta > Pinopsida > Cupressales > Cupressaceae > Sequoiadendron > Sequoiadendron giganteum. The sequence continues at coordinate 818,106,078 of CM021101.1, forward strand.
GCCTAAAATCTTGCAAGGTATAGAACCAAAAATACAAAAAAAATAAAAAAAGGTCCTAAAAAAATGGTCACCCTGATGAAAACCTAGCAAATAGGTGTCTTAGAGACAACAAAAAAAAAAAAATCCAAATAAAAATAGAAAAAGGATTGAAAACAGTAAACAAAAAAATCATCCTCTAGTGAAAACCACTTTGGTGGCGCTTTGGACAAGTAACTTGGTGAAAACATGGAAAATAGGCACCAAGCATAGATAAAGCACTCTCCATCCAATAGAATCTTCATGACCTATTCTATGCAGTAACTCATCCCATTAAATTCCAATTATCCTTCCACCATTCATTCACATTTGTACCATAGCTTGATCTTGTGCTCGTATTATGTTCTGCCATAATACTACTTGGCATATTCCTAAGGTTAGTTTGTCCTACCTTCATCGAATTAGTCTATCGCATCATGCTGGAGGCATGTTCCTGTACTTGCATCAGATTGGATTCATGTATATTCTTGTGATATTCCTTAAAAATCAAAAATCAAAAATCATCAAAAAATGAAAAATCCAAAAACATCCAAATCATGTCAAAATCCAAAAACATCAAAAAATCCAAAATCCAAAAACATCCAAATCATGTCAAAATAAAAAAAAACAAAAAAAGAGAGTCATCAACCGAACTACGTCATCTCTGAGCTTGAATGTAGGCAAGGTTGACCTTTGATCATCCCTTGAGACATTTTAGGTCAGTCCTTAGGCGTCTGTCATAATCTAGCAATCTGTTTGCCCATCTATCTCATCATTGAGTCAAGTTTGTCATCAATCAAACTACGTGGTATTTGTGTGTATAACGTATGAAAAGATAATCTATGGATCAGCTCCTTAGACCCCTAGGATAGGTCTTTCAGTCAGTCTCTTCGTCATAAATCTCAAAAATACCAAAAACATTTGTAAAACATCCCAAAATTCCAAAAACAGCCTCAAGACATTTGAAAAAACCCAAAATGGTGCACCCGTCTCATCTCGCTTTCACCTGCAATAAATGTCGCTCATAATAAATCAATCGTTGCCTTCATCCTTTGGTAAGGAAATCAGAAGCAAGTCTAATAGGTCTAAAAGTGCGAACCTAATCAAAGTCTCAAGTCTAGATACGTAAGTCAACAAGTTGATGAAATCGGAGTATGAATAGCTTATCATCCAATCAATCTCATCAAAACCCTTATCACAACATGTCCTAGGAATGCGACCTTCCTGCGATGGACATCAGCATCAGGTATCACTGTAGTTAAGTCTTTGGCTAGCGGTATGAAGAACATTAGCTTGTTTGTTTACTTTATCTTGGTCGTTTTAGACTTATCTTATTTTGTGCTCATTCCAAGGACCTCTCAATTATGTCTAAATATAAATATTTAGAGAGAAAGGAATGGGGCAATGATCATTTCTTGTTATCTACTGTGCTTGTTGGATGTTCTTGTAAAATAACTTTGTCATGCATGCTTTGTTTTGTTTATAGGGAGGATGTTTTAGGTGTCTTGTTGACCTCATAAGAAGGCTTGCCTTTTTATGTTTTGGTCTGAGATATTTAGAATATCTAAACTGCATTTTGAATAAGGTTATATTTGTCAAGTGTGAACAAGAGTAATCCTATCTATTTGACGAGTCAAATTCCATCACTCTAGTTGCCATGCCATCCTCGTTCTTTATACCTTGATGCATCAGACCTATGTGTGTTATCAAACATAAAGAAGGGTTGCTCTTTATCTCTCCCATCCCTAGATAAAAAATACATCATCATTATTCATCATCATATCCAATAAAGTCTCGACGACTAAAGGACTTGTTGGACTTTTACATCTTCTTGGATTTAAGGTTTGATCCCTCTAATTTTTCTATCCTCTTTCACGCTAACAATGTATCCATCCTGTATCCTGCATAATAATTTCATATCATCTTAAGACAACATTAGGGTATGTGCAGGATCATGATGGGCCAAAAAGTGGCAATATGATGGGAAAGTGGCTGACGATTTGTTTTTTACCCAAAATTGATGAAACGAAAAGGGTTTTTAAAGGAGATTCTCAGCTTTCCACCAATATAAATTATTGTTTACTTTGAATTTAAAAATTAATTATTATTCATTTTCTATTTTAATTACGACTAAAGTCCTAATTGATAGGCTAATTGAAAACAATCTATAGATTTCAAATGATAACACATTTTTTAAATCCAAAACATGTGTCACATTCTATGCTTCACATAATATAGCATTAAAAAAAGAAAAATTGAATTTCATGAAGTTTTGACCAAGTTAAGGTGGTCAGACATACAAGTTTTTTATATATTTTAAAAGTTGTGATAAAAATTTCATAATTAATTATTTATTTGGAAATAAATTACAAAAAAATATCCATCACATTGAGACATGATTCCTCTACTTATATATAAAATATTATAAAACATAATTATCATTTTATTGTGGTTAGGGTCAAACAAACACCAACTTCTTATTTTTTCCCTGAAATTTAAGTACTACTGAATTGAAATTTCAAATTTTTACCGAATAGATTTTTTTTAAAAAAAAAACAACCTAGTAGTTTAGAAACTACATTCAATTTTCTACAGATTCTATTCTTACATATTTTTGAAATAATATAGATAACTTATTCAAATTTTTACGTCAAATTTCCTAACTCTGATTTTTCTGATTCTTAAGGGCCTATTTTTTCCATGATGATCCTGCACATACCCATCATCCATCTTATCTATCTCACATGCATTGCATCATAATTTAATATGTTTAAAATAATATAGATTTTTTATTCTAAGCATCTTAAAAAACATCTCATTTACATCATCATCTAAGTTGTTTAGGATAATATAGATTTGTTGTTCTAAGCATCTTAAAAACATCTCATTTGCATCATCATCTAAGTTGTTTAGGATAATATAGATTTTTTATTCTAAGCATCTTAAAAACATCTCATTTGCATCATCATATAAGTTATTTAGGATAATATAGATTTTTTATTCTAAGCATCTTAAAAACATCCCATTTGCATCATCATCTAAGTTGTTTAGGATAATATAGATTTGTTATTCTAAGAATCTTAAAAACATCTCATTTACATCATCATTATCATATAGATTAGTTAGTCATAGCCATACATACATCCATTTTTAACCTCTTTGTCGTGAGATCGACCTCAAATCAATTCTTTTTGCTCGATCTCTCGAGGGGGCAATGTACTAACGTACTTATTTCTGTTGGGGCATCCAAATTTTATTTTATTTTATTTTTAATTTCGATGTTGGTGGAATTATTCTTTGAATCAATGCAACAAGTACATTTCTTCAAAGAGGGGAAAAATATAGATATGCAAAACAAACATCACGCATTAGTATTATATTTAATCATATTCTTCTTAATTAAATAAAGTAAATTATTTAATTAATCTCCTAAAGTTCTTCAATTGAATTAAATAAATCCAAATGTTTAATTAAAACTCTAAATATTTATTTTCTTCTCATTTGATTTAAAAAAATTGAAAAATGTAAATCAAATGTCACATTACCTAATCATCAGCTTAATTAGTCAAATCCATGATTAAAACTAAGCCTAACCCATGTCCCATCCTCTAGCTTTTCCCACTTGCACAATAAATCATTTACTTTGATCTATTAAAACTCTATTTTCCTCACAAAGCATATTCCCAAGGAATATACTCTCATTAACTCCCTTTGTTTTATTTTTTTGTCCAAAAAAATTTCCCCCCAAAGCTCTCAACCATATGCATTTAATGTTATTTTCAAATTTCAAATTGGCACATTGACCAAAACTTGCACAACCATGGCTCATTCACATGGTGACAAGTGGCATGAATCTATTGGTTGAGGATTAGTTCTAGATTCCTCAACTTTTCCTCTTCTTCTCTCAACCTCACCTATAATTTCAAGAGGTTTTCTCCTTCATTTGCATCTACAATTGTAAGCATTCTTACTATAGGCAACTTGATTTCATCTTGCATGTCTTTGTCTATCATCATATCAAATCTTAGCAAGGATTGGGAAAGAGATTCTTCACATACCAAAGGTGCACCAATCCAATATGGAATAGGTATGCACCATGTTTTTCATGCTTTCAATTAGTTTATCTTGTTATTTTGTTTGCAATGTGAAACATGTTGGATTATTTCATAAGAATATTGTTTTGTTTGCTTGCTTCAAATTTACATCATTCTAATGTGTGATAGCAGTTTAAGTTTGCATATTTTGTGGTATTACAATAATTAAATTATGTAATTAAATAAATTAATGTAACTTATTTAATTAATCAAACAAATAGGTTAGAATTAATTAGTAATGTAATTAAGATAAATTAATGTAATTTACTTAATTAATTAATTTTAGAAGAATAATAAAATGAATAAATTAAATGGTTAGGACTATTTAATTGATTAGAGGAATTTGAACATTAATTTATAATTAAATGAATAAGATCATTTAATCATTTCGTAGATATCTTAAATATATGATGAAAAATGTAGTCGCAGGCCTAAGACATTTTTTTGTGTCTATAGTTTTCCCCTCTTTAACATAATATAATTTTGGTGTTTGTGCCAAAGAATTTCAAATAACATGCCCCAGTCGTACATTGATATGAAATAGGTAAAGGTATGCCCCCTCGAGAAAATTGATAAATTTTTGAAAAATTTAAAAAAATTGAAAATTGTCTTGATGAGGTAATTGGATAGCTAGAAGTTCAATGGTGGTGAAATCAATTAGTTTTGGCAAGTTTTTAAGGCATGAAAAGGTCATTGGTAATTTCAAAATAGTGTGTCCAGTACATTAGGGTTCCAAGAAAACCCTAAAATCCTGTAGGTATAAATAGAAATTGGGTTGAAGTGAATTCATTTTGCACCCTTGAAGATAGAGAACTTGAGATTTTTCTCTAGAGATTATTATGAAAATTTCTCTTGTTCCCTACACCTAGCATCAAGAATATTGGATCTAGACCTTTCGAAATCTAGCCAACGCAAGAGAGTCGATATGTACCCCAAATCCATCTTTTGAAATTTTGATTTTCACATATTTTTAGGTAGTTAAAATTTATTTTCTAGATGCGTCACTTCACATGGATCGTAAATACACTCGTATGTGATGCATTTATCTATGATACAAAACATTTGCATAAACAAATGAGGGCTCATTTTTCATTTTCTATTAATCAACACATTTATAGATCTATGAACCACACTTTCCCTCTTGAGTCGCATATGATAGATAGAATGATGCATTTGTTATTTTGGTTCACATTTGCATTTTTTTTGATGCATATGTATTTATGAGTTGCATCTACTAGATTGAATGACGCATTTTTTCTGTGTGAAACATTTGTTAAATGGAATGATGCATTTGCATTATGCACCTCATTTGTAAAATAAAACGATGCATCTAACTATTAATTTTTTTTAACTTGTAAAGTGTAAAATTTTCTTTGTCTATTGAATGATGTGCATTATTAGGATCATGTTTCTGATGCAAGATATTCTGTTGTGAATTTGTAGGTTGTTTTGGATCTGATATATACTAGGGAGTTTAGGCCAGCTACCTGGGTATGTGCAGGATCATCATGGAAAAAACAGGCCCTTAACTGACAATAAAAAGACAAAAAATTAGAGTTAGACAACTTGACGTAAAAATTTGAATAAGTTATCTATATTATTTCAAAAAAATTTAAATATAGAATTTGTAGCAAATTGAATGTAGTTTCTAAACTACTAGACCTTTACTTTTTTTAAATAAATCTATTTGGTGAAAATTTGAAATTTCAATGGAGTAGTATTTAAATTTTAGGGTAAAAATAAGAAGTAGGTGTATGTCTAACCACCCTAACCACAATAAAACTATAATATTTTTTTATAAGCTTTTAGATATAACTAGAGGACTCGTGTCCCGATGTGATGCATATTTTTTTATAATTTTTTTCCAAGTAAATAATTAATTATGAATTTTTTATTACAATTTTAAAAAAATATAAAAGATCGTCTATCTAACCACCTTAACTTGATCAAAAATTCATGAATTTTTTTTTGAAATTTTTCAATCCTATAGTATGTGAAGCATAGAATGTGACACATGTTTTGGATTCAAAAAATGTGATACTGTTTGAAAGTTATAGATGTTTTTCAATCAACCAATCAATCAAGAATTTATTCGTAATTCTAATAGAAAATGAACAATAATTATTTATTAAATTCAAAGTAAAGTATAATTTATACTTTTGGAAAGCAGAGAATCTCCTCTAGAAACCCTTTTTGTTTCATCAATTTTGGGTAAAAAAAAAGTTGTCAGCCACATGAACCATCATATGGCTTACATATTGCCACTTTTTGGCCCATCATGATCCTGCACATACCCACCTATAGATTTTGAGATCAGTTGACCAATGCAAAGCAACATTTTGTATGGTGTCTTGGTCTCCATCATGTTAAAGCTATGCCCAACATTTGGGTAAATTGGGGGATGCTTACTGCAATTGTTGAGCAGTGGCACTCAGAGACTTCTTTCCATTTACCCATAGGAGACATATACATTAGAGGATGTGTACAAGATTCTCATATTGTCAATCAATGGAGAGAGGGTATGTTATGATACATAGAGGGGATACAGTGAGATTACCCGATTTTATGTGTATGGTGATATCAGACAACTGGAGATTGAGCATTGTGAGATCATATGGCATGTATTGGAAGATAGATATGAGAGGAATGATTTATTTTTCTGTACACTGATTGTTGGGATTTTTCTACTAGATCATCGAGGGAATGAGTCCCCTATGGATTGGGGTGAGATGATGGTTGGTATGTTGGAGAGGTAGGTTGTATATGCATGGAGCCCCTATCTTTTGGCAATGTTGTATTTCCATCTACATGACAAAGCTTATAGGGAGGCACAATCCATGAGTTGTGGAACTACATTGTTGATTATCTCGGCATGGGAGCATATCATTATTTTTTGTCCACCAATCATTCACCAGCTAGATGATTGATTGCCATATGTGTTTAGATATGTTGGGACCGTTACTCAATCGCATGTTGGAGATACTGGATATTGGAGACATGATATTAATACACTTGTTTATTTTATTTGGAGAGCCTACATGGAATATGCTCAGTGGAGAGATGAGGATCGACACTTGGCATTCTATTGACATACATGATATTTGATTGTGAGGACTATTGCAATTGTAGATATTATTGAGAGACACCTACCCGATAGAGTGCTCTGATAGTTTGGGGAGGTTCAAGATGTGTCGTAGGGTTGAGCTAAGTTTTCCCACTCTTCTAGGGAGGTTCCTTTGTGGGTTCCCATGCTTCTTGTAGTGATCATGGAGGTAGATATAGATGCATTGCAACCATTATAGTGGGGATGGAGAGGTGGAGTTACGTATGTTGGGAGGACAACACTGTATGATGACTGGTGGACAACATAGGCCTATCCCATATATAGATCTCGATCATCCAATTCCTATAGAACACCAAGGTACCAACCCACGAGGTCAATGTGGTGGCAGAGGGGGTGGTTGATGTGGTAGAGGTGGAGAATATGATGGGAGAGGAGGAGGAGGAGGGGGAGGGGTGGTCAACAAGGTCAACAAGTTCAATGAGGTCAACGAGGTGGTAGAGGTCGGGGTAGAGCACTATCATCCATATATGAGGCGGAGGAGGAGAGAGAGGAGGACATTGCTAGCAAGGAGGTGGTCGAAGAGGAGGCCATTGGTGGGATGGAGGAGGCCATTAGAGAAGAGGTCATGGGGGATTCCCTCTAGAGATTTATTACGAGAAGGATATCAAGATGTAGAGGACTATCTTGAGGAGGATATGGTAGATGAGGAGAGAAATCTATGAGATCAGATTATGGAGGGGTGGGATGGAGATGAAGAGGAGAGACCCATCCAAGAGGAGGGACCTATAGATCAAAAGGTGGCTGATTTGAGGGCTAGAGTAGTGTCTCTTGAGGAGCATATGAGATAAGGCTATAGAGGGATAGTGCTTATTAAGAGAGGGATGAGAAAGTAGCCCAAAGATAGGAGACTGAACAAAGATTCACAGAGTTCACCGCTCTTTGCAATGGACCAACTGTAGATATGGCTCGGGAGTTAGTGAGAATTGGGAAGTGGGAGCAGTATTACAGAGATTTGTATAAGAAAGAGGTACCTCCTAAGAGATGGGATCCAAGTGCCTCTTAGGGACTTAGTAGTAGATCACATAGCTGGTAGTCCCACAAAAAATCATGGAGAAGTGGTGGATTTGTAGGTCCTCACATGCTAGGACTATATGATAGGCCCCCGTATGCACAATGTTCATTAGGCACTCTCCGCTAGTCACCTCCCCATTCTCCTCATTAGAGAAATTAGAGTGTAGCCTAAGGACATTTTATTATATATTGTAGACACTACATATGATTATAGAGTCTATGAGCTCCATTTTGTTTTTTTGATATTATATTGTGACACATTTTGAGATATATATATATATGCGATGCATTTTTCGTAGAGATTATATGATGTGTTTATTTATGTGATGGATTGATGATTCCTTTCTGATTCATGTGTATGTGATGATGATGATGTATTCCTTTAATTATGATTGATGCACTTGATTTATGATGTAATGGATGCATTGGAGTTATGATATATAGTTAGTGTATGCATTGTGTTATCCATATCTCTCATTTATGCAAATGTATATGATGTTGTTTTTATGTTTTTTATTTTCTTATGAGAAATGTAAGATGTATGTTGCTCTAATGTTATAATGAATGTAGGTGATTTTTGTGTGTCATAGTACACCATGTTGATGAGATGGAAGAAGAATGTTAGTTTTAAAATGATGTATGCTAGCATGAAATAAAGATATGTCCTTACTTATTTGTCATTATAGTAAGAATTTTCATTTGAGTAATCATTGGGTGGTTTATTGCAATAGACAAGAAACACCATGATATGAGATAGACCAATTGTGTGCAATGTCATGCTTTTATTAAAAAAAAACATTCCCAAAAAAGTATTGTCATGACTCATACTAAGGAACCCAATTGCTCCTAGTCTTTTTGTCGAGACAAAACACAAGAAACAAACCAAAGAAAACATTTCATGAAATTTCATTGCTCCTCTAAATCCTATATTCAGGACATCCTTGAGGTAGCTAGTGACATGGAAGATTCAAAAACATAAGACAATCATCATGAGACATCATTGCTCCTCTAAATCCTATTGATAGGACATCCTTGAGGTGGCTAGTAACATGATAATTTCAAATAGATAAGATATGTGCATGTAACATATTTTCTCCTCTAAATCCATCATAGGACCTCGTTGAGGTGGCTAGTAACATGGTATATCAAAAAATAAGATATGGTTGTAACATTATCGCTTCTCTAAATATTGTGATAGGACATCATTGAGATAGCTAGTCACATGGTCATATAAAAAAAGATAAGATGATCAATAAAATGAAAAATATGCCCCAATAACATTGCCATTTCTCTAAATCCATGATAGGACATCATTGAGATAGCTATGTTGGAAGAATGAAGAAGATCATATCCCTTGTTAACATTTTTGTTGTCATTGATGTCATCATGATATATGGATTGCAACTGCAAGACTCTAAGTCATACCAATCCGTTATTCTAAAATGATAATAAAGAACTATCCTCTAGTATTTTACTTTGGGATCTTCTCTGGTAAATAGCTACTACTTTAGTTTTTGGGAATAGGTCTGTGACTAAGAAGTGCATATATGAATAGGAATTTGTGAGTGTAGTTGTTTGTGGTCATCTCCAATATCATTTTTTTGTTGTATACAATTTTTCTATTAGGTCTATTGATGGCCAACCTATCAAGTGGATAAAGATGTAATGGATAAATATTTGGTTGTATAATCCATGACGACAAGCTATCGTGTGCCAAATGTTTGAATTATTGATTGAGAAGATTTTTCAAGCCAACTTGATTGTAATCCTTGACAATCAAATATATATACAAGATATTTTTGTAGAGTTGAATGTAGAGATGTGGATTGGATAGAGCGAATATTAGAAGACTATAGATGGGAGAAAAAATCGTGAAGTTTAATTTGCTGGCATGCGAATTCATCTAAACTACAAAGGAATTGAATCAACACTTGAGGTGTATCTCTACTAGTTCATTTTGGCGGTTAGCCATTTTGTTACTTCAAAAACGTTGAGTCCTAGAAGTGAGCCACCCTTTTGTAATATCTTATAACTGGTTATACTATATTGTGAGTTAATCCTCACTATGGTTTTTCCCACTCTAGGTTTTCCATGTAAAATTCTGGTGTCTCTTGTGTTTTATGTTTCATTTTTTGTTGATGATTTTTCTTAGCTTAATTATCATATGTTTTGGATTGATTGGATGGTATCTATTCAATAAGTTTAAGAATATACTAATTCACCCCCCCCTCTCAGTATATTGGATATTTAACAAGCTAGTCACATGGTCATATCAAATCATTACAAAATAAATGAAAATTCTTGTCAAGAAATGTGTGTCAGATATTTGTTTATTTGACTGCTCATTCTTTAGGAAGGACACATCCTAAAGAAGATTGAAATGTCGAACTAGATTACTACCAAGATTGGGATTCAGGAAGAACACATCCTGAATAGATGACATGATAGGTTCTGACGTCAAGAAGGACACATGTTGGAGACTCGTAGTTAACATGAAAGATTATAGCATTAAGAAAGACATATCTTGAAGACTCTTAAGTGCTAGATTTGATAGATTTGATGTTGTTTCTTATTTTTGCCCGGTTACATTATGTGTTGCTTTTAAGCTTGTGTATTAAAATATTAACAAATGTTTTCATGTTTTCCAAGATTTTGACCAAAAACCTAACCTAAGGACCTATCCTAGGGGCCTTTGGGGTTGTTAATCCTTTCCTACATTGTACACATAGAGACCACGTAGTTCAACCAGACTTTGACCAACGGGACTAACTAAAAAGGATTTTCTCTAATTGAAGATATCTCACATGTGTGATAGTAAATGTGAAAAATCCTAAAGGACTAACCTAATGTAGCCTCAGGTGCTCATTGATTGATCGCCTTGCCTATATTGTACATGTAGAGACCTCATAGTTCAACACAACGTGACATTTCTTTACTTGACAAAGAGTAAGTCGTGATTTTATCGTGGTTATTTGACAAACCTAGAAGGATCTGACCTAATGCCTCAGGGGCACATCGACAAATGGCCTTTCCTACATCCAGTGGCAAAGGAAACATAGCTCGAAATTGATAAAGACTGACATGATAAACGTTTGACTTTATTTTTTATTTTTCAAATTATTTGGATGTTTTTGAGATTTTGACAATTTTCAAATGTTCTTTTGTGTTTTGATGTGTTTTCTAAATGCTTTTGTATTTTCCAAGTGTGTTAGGTCCTAAAGATCTAGAGTTTTATTCCACCAAGAATGGGTGTTAGGTATTTTCCCCCAATCAAGTATTGTGTGGGATTGGATGGTAAGATGAATTTTGTGTGGTATGTTGAAAGCTTCAACCGATCTCAAGCCATAGGACAAGCAACTACTATTATTGTGGGTGTTTCAAAATGAAGGAGAGGTAATTATATTAACATGGGTAAAGGTGAAAAGACCATGTGAAGTGATAATAGATGATAGAGCAAAGATTGTCCACATGGCGCCTGTTTTCCAATTTTTCAACATGGTACTTATCGAAAGCACCATTGAGATGGTTTTCACTATTGGATGGATTATTTCTCTTTACTATTTTTGATATTTTTTTATATTTTTTGGTGTCAGCAAGATGTTTATTTGCCAGGTTTTCATCAAGGTAATAATTCTATTTATTTATTGTTGTAACTAAGCTCTCTAAAGCTATGTGTAAAACCAATATGTCGTGATGATGCCTGGATCTTGTTTAGAACACCATGCTAGATGAAAGAAATTTATTTGGCTATGGAATGCTAGTGGCAAATAAAATAGGTTATGTTATGATCCCTAATATTCACACTACGTGGGCCACCATGCTTTAGATGACAATTATTTTGAGCGACCGATGAGCTAGAGTACGTTGAGGGTTCATCATCAAAGGCACATTGAAAGAAATCACCAATGGAAGTGAGATGATAGGTGAATGTAGGAAGATTGAATGGAATGTATGGAATGAGTGAAAGTGATAGTGTTTATCATCAAAGCTTGCACTTCTCCAACAGTCTTATGGTAAATTCAATGAGTAAGGGGAAAATATGTGCCTCACTGAATACCTTTGGGGTTTTTATAGAAATTCATCTCTTCTTTGAGTTTTGTAAAAGAGTAGAAAGAAATGCAAACAAAGAAACTTTAAAAGTGGCGATGTTCCAATGCTTTTACAACATTTTAAAACCAAAAATTTCCGTGTATGAATGATATGATAGACACAGAATACCACATCCATTCATTGTTGAGAGGAGAATGAAAAAACCATGTTAGATACAAGTACAAATGCAGTCATTCAATCTACCCACATGAAGTGAGTATTAAGATCCGACCAAGCATAGAAGTTTCAAGAATCAATAGAATAAAAATTCAAAAGCTACATAAACCCTTCCTCTTAATATAGAATATCATGAAAAAATGATAACCTACTAATAAAACAATGAAGTCACAAGACATAATCTAGTTTCTATAAATTATAACTTAATCAAACACACAAACAACATGGAAATTTGATAATCAAACTATTCAGATTACGCAATACATAGTGTTCTATCCTAGATGAATATACAAAGAAGGAAATATTGACAAAGGCCATATAATGAACAGTTTAAGATATTTCTCCTAAATAACTCGTACTTCAAGTATTAAATGAACTTTAAAATAGAGATTGGATTCCAATTCGATAATAGTTTTATTATATAAAAGACATAACAGGCCAAAGAAAAGTAGTTATCTGTAAACTTAAAAGAAATTTTTTCTACTAAGTATGAAAGCTAACGAAACTCTTTCCAAAATAAAAACTTTAGGAACCCTTTCTTCATGTTGTCACTTCATATTTTTAGCCACAAAGGAGAGAGAAATTCCTTCATCCAGAAGTAATGATTGCCAAATGTTCACATCTGATATCTCAAAATCCAATCCAGATCTTTTAGTTTGGTCGCCACAGTCCTACTTATCAACTTTCATTAACGCATTTATGTGTTCTAGATAGTTTAATAGGATTTCCCCTCTTAATCGCTCGGATCCTAGAATAATAGTCTGCTAAAGGTCTTTCCAAACAATCAAGTGGCTTTGGAGGCACCAACTCACATCCTTCTCCAGAACAACACATGATGCATTTCAATAAACTTTGAATTAAAACCCCAAGGTATGGCTCCTCAACAGTGAAGACATGACGTGTCGCGTAGGCGGATAGTTTCATATTCACGAAAATTTGTTTCAAGAAATAGTTCACCAAGCAGACACATGGTCCAACTTCAAGCTCAGAATAAATTGATTATCAAAACATGTGTATCCACCAAGTGGTGCATTGGGTTCCCATTGAAAACACAACCTCTTCACGTGCGGATCTTTCGAAGACAAAAATAAAGCCAAAAACCAAAAAAATAGATTAAGGAAATATTTTGCTTCACAGTTCTGGTGACTCATAGGGGAGATTCACTTGTGAAGCCATGAACCTAGACCTTTGGTTATTTTGGAGCTTGAGGAAATTGGAGTACAACATTTCCCAATCTGCATCAGTTGGCCGGGCAAGACTATAGAAGACTTTATACGCTTGATCCAGCTCGAAGACTTCCTTGAAAGAAAAAAATCTCCAATTTGATGAAACAGCTCCTAGATGATATTAAAGGAAATAAAGTTGAATAACTTCACTCTCAATGTCATTGACTATGGGTGTTGAACTCGACTTTGAAATTTTTGCTGAAGCCCAAACCTTATTCCTGACCTCTTATGTAGTCTATTCAACAAATAATACATCCCCATTCACTAAAAGGAAAGGAGCTAACCCAAAGCTATATAAGACCTTGAAATCCTTCTTGATTTCATCAATCCTCTTATTTAACACTACTTGGCTATTTTTTATTTTGGCCAGTACCTTATGACAGTGGGCGAATTCGCTTTATTTGCTAGAAGTAACCCTTTGATCTATAATTCTTGTACTTCTCAGAGCCTTATCTATAACCACACATAGCTTGGAAATCAAGTTCTAAGAATTGGTGACTTGGGGATCATATTCCTAAAGAGTTTTATAAGCCAACCGACCAAACCTTAAAAATTGTAAGGCCTATTTTAGAATGATGAGCGCAATGATTATTTTCTCCCAATAGGTGGATACCAACCTTTTCTTTATAAGAAGGGTCATAGACCTTAGTGCAATACTTACCTCATCATGTATTTGAGCCAATTTTTATATCAACCTTTTTTCCATTTGATCTCTTCTCTCGAGAGCATCTCCCAGTTCAAAAACTAAATTTCTGACCTCCTGATTATGAGCATGTAAAGTAGAATTGGCTTCTTGTTTGTCACTCAACTTTTCGGCTTCCTCTCAAGCCTTTTTCAAATTTTCAGAAGCTTGATTTTGGACACTATCCAAATCCTTCTTTATACTCTCTCAAACATGTTGGTGTTATGCACTAGATTGGCGCTTGACGGTAAGTTCTCGTTTTAACCTGTCTATTTCAACATACACTTCAATCTGCTCATTTTGAATCATTGCAAGAGATCTTGTGGCTTCCTCCTACTAGTCATGCACCTGCATTATGTGGGTAAATAAATCATTTCAGGTCCTAAGTTCTAACTATAACTGACTCACTATTTCTTTTACATTCGCCAACTCAACTTTTCATTTTCTCAGCTTCGAATCTAGCCTCTCATAATCTGTATATACTGCCTTTTGGGTGGTTTTGGATAGATCTACTTTTTTGCATGGGAAAATTTTATTTAGACCTAGAACCACTGCTCTAATTTCATAATCCTCCATTTGCATCTTTACTTTGGGTCATGTTGCGAGCGGCTTCATAGTAGTGATCCATAGATAATTTTACTCTTCATTGAAACAAGTTTGCATCCTTTTGGTGGTTGGAAACTCGACATTCTTCATTCTTCTTTTATGCTTCTTATTTTTTTAGGCTAGCTTGGTTGCATCTAAATACTTTTGAAGAGTCTGTGGGGAATCTATACTCTGTTCTGCAAGAGAAGCACTAGGGGAAAACTAAAAAGAGTGATAGAAGGGGAGACTTCAGATGTGTAGGCATGTGGGGAGGAGAATGGGAAAATAATCATTGAAAATGGTGGAATGCCAAATTGAGATTGGGCACTAAAATTAATAGTTGGAGTAAAAAGAGAAACATATGGAATGCACTATTTTTTTTTGAATGTGGATGGACCTAGAGTGACAAGTAGCATGGATTATTCATATTTCTCAATAGGGGCCCTGGATAGGGAAATCAAAGAATCAACAGTGACTGAAGTGGATACCGCTTACTCGGCACGCAGGGGTACCTCACTTGGTATCTTAAAAATTGTAGGGGGTTCATTAAGGACCAATAGTTCTGAGTTTGTGGATGGAGGATTCTTTTCAAGAAGTTGGGGAAAAGGTTTGACCAAAGTTGCAAAAGTAGGAAGAAGAGGGGGGGTAGGACTTACCTAAACCGCAACCACCTGAACATTCTATGGAGCAGGCTCTACTTCATTTTTTATGGTTGTGTTGAGTATGTCTAGGTCTCATACTCACCTTATCTTTGTTTGAACCAAACTAGAGCATTCTAATCTCTAAGTGGATTATCTCGCTGAATTTTGACCTTCTTGCTCTATAGTTGATCCTCTTGGAGATTGTCAGGTTCTTTTCCCCTTGCTTTGGATGGTGGCAAAGGATACAAATTGTGAATCCCTTTGTTTAGATCTTCTTCCTCTATTAGACTCCTGTAATCGGGAATCATGGCATGAAAGTCAATCCTCTGTTACCTCATGGTTTGACTCTAGGTCATTATTGTTGGAAGTAGCTTCTCGATCATAAATATCCTTGAACCATTCATCATATGTGTGAAATTCCCTAAGAAAATTATGTGTTCCTCCCATCTCTTGTCGGAACCTCTAGAAGTGTGCCATCTTTCTTTCCGACCACCCTTGCCGCTTCATCTGGATTTTTAGGGTTTTACTTGTCAGAACCTCCCTCTGATATTTTTCTTATGGTCTATGGAAACTCAGCCACTTTGGCCTCTTGGTTGGTATGAGGGTTGGGTTGATGTATAATTCTAGCTTATCTTGAGTCAAATTCTTCTTGGACTCTACATAGTCACATGTTTCATGTTTTAGGGGAAGCAACTTCACCGAATTATAGTCCCATGTGTTGCATATCAGAACTAAGCCTAGGGCTGCCAATAGATTTGTAAGTTCCCTTTGTACTTCACGCTTCTCCAACAACACATTACTATTTGCAATGCAAAGGGGAAGCAAATATAACTTTGTTTTTTTCCTTTCCCTACTATAAGCATTATCACCAAGAGTTTCCTGATGGAATGCCTCCAACATGAAAACCCTATCCATCACAAATTTGGGGAGTTGAAAAGGTTCTCCAATGAAGCCATGATGTTTGATAAATGTAAAATATTCTCTGAAGAAATAATCTATTGCATTTAATGAATTTTTAATACATTTCAAAACCTCAGGGGACAAGTGACCCATCAGACACGGTGAAAGATCTTGAAGCATCAGTCTCAAAAAGTGGTGGAAAAACCAGTAGTAATTACTTGTTCTTGATAGGACATAAGTCCATACAAAACTTGTTGAATTAAACCCTCTTCATCGAACCTAGATATTGAAAATTTTCTTTCTAGAAACCCAAAGTTTTGATGCAAAATTAAGTGATCCAAGAAAGAAGAATACCTAAATTTAGACTCGGTCTAGTAATTCCTCAGTTGTATTAACATATTTGTCGCTACTACATCAAAAAATTCAAAATATATCTACTCGTTTTCCCACTTGAGTGTTAGAGACAAAGGCCATTTGGAAAGTGTGGACCTTTGTATCATCATCTAGGCCGAACAACTAAGCCAACATCGAGAAAAGATCATGTGTGTTGCTTTTGAACTTTCTAAATGCTAGAGGGAAAATTAAGTGACCTCTCGATAGTTTCTCCTCTATTTCACTATAATAGAAAACCTCTCTTTCATTTTCTTCCTCCTAGTAAACATCCATCTCCTCCTCACTGAAAACCTCAAAATGCCAGTTGGGAGGGATACACAACGTTTCCTATATAGCTGCAGTAGAAATCATGACCTTGATCTTGTTGCATTTTATGGTTCCAATTTCCCCATCGAGCCTCCTGACATGTGCATCCACTAGCTTGGGGCAAAGATGTACGACAAGTAACATAAACTGTGGAAAACCATAATTCCACAGCTAAGAGGAAAAACCGTTAGAGGTACCATATTCTTTCATTCTTTGAAATGCTCCCTCTTTGAGATTTTTAGGGTTATTTTCTAATATTAGATCAAAAACGTTGTCAACAACATCTCATGTCACCTCCATTTTAACACTTGTATCCCCATGCACCTTCTTAAATAGCTTGAATGGTCAATCTTCAGGTACTTGGGCGTTAGCAAATGATTTTCACCCAAAGATATTGGCGAAAGTAGGATTTTTTGGTACAAATTTTTCCCTTCTACCAATTGTTGATGGTTATGCGATGCCTACCTCAAAAGTTATAGAGAGTTTTTTACTGAAACGACCACTTGATTCTTACTTCCTTAGAATAAATATGCTTTTTGGCATAATTAATTTCCTTGGGAAGTACGTGTAGTTAAGGCTATGTCATTATTGTTGGTCCATTAAATGCTACCGATGAGGTGATATGTGTGGGTTGGGCATCTATATCCCTCAAGAATACCAAAACTTTACAAGAATGGAGTTAGTACATTCCTTTTACTGCCTCCTTTTAAAAATAAGCTCATTACCCAAAAAAGATTGCCCTAATTATGATAATCTTTCTTAAGTGATATGAAGTACCTTTGAAAAGATGTCCTCACTAATTTGTCAGAGATTAGCTCGCTAATCCATATGTCTTCACTTGCATAAGCCAGCTACTATTGATGATGGAAAAGGACACATGCCAACAATTAGCTTATGTGAGAATTTACTCCCAAAGCCCAAAATTTAATTTTTAGACCTGATGCCAGATTTTTCATATGATTTACCCTCCATTCACCAGATGTTTAGATATTTTCTCATTGTCATCCAACCAAAAATAGACCTTCAATTGTTTGGGTTCATCAGCACCTCTATTTTATAAATAGTTATGCCACCTTAAGGGTATATTCATTTGAAAAGTAAGCCTCTAAGTTTTAGCCAACTTCCTCTCCATTTTCATATCATATTTCACTCTACTACTTTAGCCATGTTTTCTAGCCTAGGTACTCTTGTCTATTTGCTTCCACAAAGGCCGCAATATTCCTTCACTGGGATATTACCATTGACAAAATCATTTTTTTGGTGAAGAGGTGCAACCGCTTAGGGGTAATTTCCTTTCATTGGGTTGTTGACATGGACTTCATTGAAGATGAAAACTAGATGAGTAATTGCAATGTACTGTCCTGCTTTGTGGCCTCCCACCTTGACCTGAATGTTTCCAAACCTAGATAGTAGAGTTGTGTCACCAAATTTTTGGCATCTCTCTGCTAGAAGGGCTTGGAAAAATCATGCAATTTTTCATCCCTAGTGTTGACATTCCTAGTGCCATTGACCTTCACCTATTCGATGATTGTGGCATGAACGTGCCTTGGCTACCCTTTCTAAGCAACTTCCACACCATGGACCTTGAAATCCACCGTTCCCTATCCCTTCCTACCGCCAGCTATTTCCTTCAGGAATATGGTGTTGAGGATGTTCCTAGGTTTTACTTCAAGAAGCCCTTTGAGCTTGTAGGATACAACTGTGGAGATTAGGGTCGAGGTTCATGCGTCATTTGTTGTGTGTTCTCCACTTTCCTATCAAGAGAGAAGAAGAAGAAGAAGAAAGAAAAATTACCATGGGAAACACGCCTGCATAACTACAACTAGAGGCCTATCCCTTTATTGTTTTGTAAAAAATGCCTCCATTTTTCTTATTTGCACTTTTTCTCAAAGACCCTTTGTGGGTTTTGCTCGAGAGAGATTCTCTGTTAAAATTTGAGCCTCGGGCTACCTCATACATATAAATTTTGATGAAAATATAATATATAATATATATTATCTCCTTACTTCTACTTCTGTTTCTTTTCTTTCCTTTTATTCTAAGACTTTAAAACAACATTTACAAAAATTTACATATGGTACATATCAATGAAATTTTTAAAAGAATGGTGTACTTTAATGGAATAGTTTTAGATAAATACTATTTATAGGTATCTCTAAAGCACTACCTTCCATATCTTCCATCTTGTATGCATTATTCTCCTTACACTCACTAATTCGGAAGGGTCCCTTTCATAGCACTTCAAATTTGGTGTGTTGCCCTAGTTTTGCAGTGCGTTCATCATATTTTAGTACCAGGTTCCCTTCATGAAAATCTAGGTTAGAAGTCTTTTTTTCAAACCAATGTTTAACCATTTGTTGGTAGTCAATCATGGCTTCAAAATCATTTTGTTTGTCTTCTTCCATCTTGAGGATTTCTGCTATCCGTACTTCCATTCTACCACTCTCTTCTACTTCCAAGGCTTTTAGTAACTGTAGAGTGGGGAGCTTCATGGAAATGGGTAAGACTACCTCCTTCCCATACACTAATTTGTATGGG
Source organism: Sequoiadendron giganteum (assembly GCA_007115665.2). NCBI lineage: Eukaryota > Viridiplantae > Streptophyta > Pinopsida > Cupressales > Cupressaceae > Sequoiadendron > Sequoiadendron giganteum. Next base: position 818,125,859 of record CM021101.1, read on the forward strand.
GATGTCTTCATGATTTTATTTGGTGTGATACAATCTACCCATAGAGCAACCTGTAGATGCTTGTGCCATTCTTTTTGTCTTTTAGAGCTGATGTGATTGATTAACCTAATTAGGTTTATATTGGTTGACTTTGCTAACCCATTTCCTTTAAGGTAATAGTTTGATGAAGTCTTGAGGTAGATCTGATTTTTAATAGAAAAATCCAACACTCTTGAACCTACAAAGCCCTGAGCATTATCAGATATGATGGTCTTTGGTGAACCAAACCTAGTCACCAACTCCTCTAGAAAGTTAACAATCTCGCCTTCTATAGCACATTTTAGGCTATAGCCTATGTGCACCTTGTAAAGTAATCGGTCACTATGAGGATCCTCTTATGGGAAACACTAGAGATGGGTTTTATCATTCCGAAAAAATCCAAACCCCATTAGGAAAAAGTCTCTTTGGTTACAATAGGACTTAAAGGAAAAGTGAAATTTTTCCTCTTTTTAGCAAAAAATTGTTACTGAGTATACTTCTACACCAAATGGTGTGCTTTAGAAAACATTGAGGGCCAATAGTGTCCTACCTACATGATTTTCAAGGTGGTAGTTTTAGCAGAGAAATTTCCACCTTCAAAACTACTATGGAATTTCATCAAAACTTTTCCTGCCTGTCTCTTATCTAGACATCGAAGCAATACTCTATCATAATTTATTTTAAATAAAATTCCTTCAGTTAATACATACCTAGTGCCTTGTGGTTGGTAGTATCTTCATTTATGAAATGGGAGAACCATTGGGTAGTATCCCTTCTGCATATATAGTGTCTAATCCACCACCTGGGATTCGTCATACTCAAATTGATTTGAGTATACTTGATCAATCTCCTTGTCAAATTGAATCCCGATTCTTATGTGAGATACTCATTGAGGCCTCTTCCTTGCACCAACTTGGTCATCTTGATATCCACGTCCTACTACAAGATCTTGGTGATCCAACTAGCTTTTATTTGAGTTATTTCTCCCTCAGTGATGTATTCCCTTACATTGGGGTGAGCAACCAAGATGGCCTCATTTTACTGGCTAACACTAGATGTTCGAAATTTTTAAGGCTCTTGACAATTGCAAAGGCCTGCTTTTCTACAAATTTTTACCTAGTTTTGTAACCCTTGGGGGTTCTTGAATGAAAATAAATCAGATGCTCCCAAGTTTATTCCTCATCACTTTGACTGAGCATAGAAGCTATGCTATGCTGACCACTGTATACATATAGCAAGAAGTCTTTAGAAAAGTCTAGATTGGCCAACACTAGAGTAGAAAAATAGCCTTCTTTATTTGCTTGAAAGTTATGTTTCCTTCAAGGGTCCATTTGAAAATCAAGTTCTTCTTGAGCATCAATTTGATGGGTCTCACAATTCCTACAAATTTTGAAATGAACCGGCTGAATTTTTTTATCTTTCCTAGGAAAGACTATAGCATTTTTTGATTCATCGGTAAGGTTAAATCATTTATATATTTCACTCTTTCAGGATCAATTATGATTCCCTCCTGAGATACTAAAATTCCAAGTAGCTTACTTTGAGGTACTCTGAAAACACATCTTTGGCATTTAAAGAAATCTCAAACTTTTGGCACCTCTGGAAAACCTGTTTTAGATGATCAAAATGATCAAACTTTGACTTCGAAAAAATTGTCAAGTCATCCAAATAGGTTAAAATGATTGAATTGATCAATCCTTTCAAGGAAATTTTCATGGCTCACTGAAAGGTCACATTGGCATTTGAGAGTCTGAAGGGCATATTTTCATATGCGAACATTCCCCACTTGGTGGTAAATGTCATTTTATATTAATCTCCTTTTACATATACCTAATTATATCTTGAGAAGTCATTGAGTAATGAGAACATTTTTGACCTGGCTATTGTCTATAGATCTACTCCATGGAGGGAAAAGGGTAGTGATATTTTAGCAAGGCTCTATTCAAGTCTCAAAAATCAACACAAAGTTGAATGTCACCATTTTTCTTTTGAATTGGTACCAGATTAGACACCCAATTTGAATGTTTAATTAGATAAATGATTCATGACTCAATTAATTTAGTGAGCTCTTGTGCCATCAATGCTTCAACCTTTGGATTAACATGCCTTTGCTTTAGTTGGACTGGTTTCAATCCTTCTATCAAATCAATGGTATGTTGGATTATACTAGGATCGTATCCCCTAAGATCATCATAGGTCCATGTTATAACTTTGTTGTACTTAGAACACAGATCTCTTAACCTTTCTTTATCTTCCCATGGAACATTATGTATGACTTTTGGCTTTCTTGCATTTATGACATCCAACTCTTCATAATCCTTTTCATTGGCTATGAACCTTTTCTTTCCATTTCTCACATTCTCACAATCAAATATATTCTCAAGGGAAATTAAACTTTGAGGGAGTTTATTTTCTTTTAGCTGGATGATCCACCCTTCGAGGGACTAAACTTCTAGCTGTGAATAGTCTGAAACTCTTGAATTCTAGATGAAGGTGGCTATCTAGGCATCATCCTTGAACACTTTCCAATTCTAATCATTGTCGGAGATTGATGGTCAGACAATAATTTGTACTACTTTATGCTTTGGATCAGAAATCATATCAATTGTGACCCAATTGAAGCCATTTGATTCGCTATGCCATTCCTGGATCAGGGAATGACTTGCAAATTGAAGGCTTCAAAACCTTCAATTAAATCCCATACCTAATGTTTATAGGCCTTCATTCTCATGTTTTTAGTAGCTGCTTTCCCTTGGACTTGGCTCACTATCAAATCAGAATCTCTAAACACTTTCAACATCTTTGCATCCATCCACTTGGCGAGAAAAAGACTGTGGATCAAGGCTTCATATTTTGCATCGTTGTTAGAACATGGAAACTAGAATCGATAAGCCTTGAGTGTCTCTGATCCAGTAAGAGATAACAATCAAAATCTAGCCCTAGAACTATCTTTTCATTTGGCACCACCAAAGTATAATGTCCATAGACGATTTTTTGTCGGGCCATCATAACTCTCTCGATCTTTCATCAATTTTGGATAGACCAGGTCATCATCAAATATTACATACGTACCTAGTCTCGTGGCATGGATATTTCCATACGGATCGAAGTTGATGAACTAGTTGAGGAGGAAATCCTCTTTAGGAGTCTGCTCACTTGTATCTTCTTAATCTTCTAGCATTTCCATGCTATATCCATCTTCTCTTGAAAAAAGAGGTATGTGTCACTTCAAAATAGAGGACTATGTTGTTTGATATATGTTTGAAGTGAAAATATTCTTAGAGAATCTTCATCTTCACCTCATTTTTGGTTCTTAATATCAAATGGGACCAGTCTAGTGCCAAATATCTACCCAATTTTGCAATGAAATCTTTGGAAAGGCACATCCTAAAGACTGGAGGAATATATATTACCACTAGCTCTCGCGAGACTATCTGTCTTGGGCAAGAAAAGAGGGCCAAGAATAGATCTTTTATTTGACCAAATTTCAAAACCTTCTTTCTGTCCAACTGCATAATCCCCTTTTCCGAAGGTTCATATTTGAGTATTAAGGCATCAACCACTTGCTTTGGCATGGCCATTGTACGGGCTCCTGAATCAATCATATTGTTGTGCAAAATTTTCTCTCCCATAATTAAGGTTAAAAAGAAAGGAGTGGGTTTTGTCTTGCTAAACTCTTTTTCTTTTGCATTATCCACGTTGTTTGTATAAGTTGCAATTTTTGGAGTTTTTGGATCTAACGTGGGGCCTTTATCTTTACTCTGATCACATAGTAGGGCTTCGTCTGTCTATGGTCTTTTTTCTTCATTTTTCAATGCTTCCCATAGCAATGTATTTTGTTTGGGGATGGATATTACATCCCATAGGGACACATTGGTAGGTGCCTTTTTTAGCTAGTCCACGGCATTAAGCATTTTGATTCACGAGGCCTTTGGTTTGAATGGAAAAATCTCTCTAGGCTTCAGAGGGAGATGATCCATTGTGAATGGATTTTCTATCTTATCTGACAACTTGTTGGATGAGGGTGGAATCCATTGTTGTTGAGTTAGCTAAACAATCGGCTAAGAAAGTTACATCTTTCTTGCAACAATGGTTGGAAAGGCTAAGAATGCGACAGGGCTTGTGGCACATATTCCTCTTTGAGCCTTCTCCTAGATTTGGTGTTGTAATTTGATTGTACCTCTGGAGTGCTGGTTGTCAAAGCTTCATTCATGAACACCACATCTTCTTTTTCCATCCAAGAAAAAAATGTTTGATTGGATGCAATGTCCAACTCTTTCTCTATGGACATCCCTTGTATCCATGCTCTAAAATTAGCATTCTCCATTTCATAAGATTCATATCCTTCCACGTTTGGTGGTGTGACTTTGTTCCTTTTCTCTGCTATCCTTTGTTGCATGTTTCCCTTAGAGAAATTTCTAGGCATATGGCTATCATTGCAAGGAAAACACCACGCATTTTTATCATCCACCAAATTATTTTGACTTGGAATCAACTCTTTGCTATGGCTATCTTTGACTGTCTATAGTGGCATGGTGACCAAAACTATCTAGTTGGCGATAGCCACTTGTTGACCTCCCTGAATCGAAGGTCCTTGGTACATTCTTTGTTGATAAAAATGAATTCCTCCCTAGTAAGTTTGGGTAGCTTTCTTTGGAGGGACCACTTTTTTTGGCTTGATCAGAACTAACTCATTAGGAAAATATTGCATCAGACTCTTCATATCATTTAATTTCACCACCAAAGAGGAAGATCCTGATGTGCTCGCTTGAGCGGTAGGGTACATGTACATAGACTGGGGCAAAATTGAGCCCATCACCTATGTAGCAGAAGTGTTCAAAGTAGACTCTTCTCAAAGTAGCACACCTAAGATTTCCACAAAAATAGGCATCGAAGGTCACAAAAAAAGTTTCTCTATATCGATCAAACTATTCTCTACATGCAATGCCACCTCATAGGCATCAAATAACGTATCTCCTCCCATGGAAGTTATCAGGGCTATGATATATGAATTGATAGCCTTTAAGTAGAACATGAACACCATAGCAGCTTGAGGTCGTGCACCTGTTGGGATCTTCTGCCAAATTTCGTTAAACCTGTTGTTAAAGTCACTCATAGCTTCTTGTGGGGCTCTCTTGATAATGATCAACTAGTGCAGTAGCGAGGAATGGTCTCCTTTCTTTGAAAAACACTCAAAAAAAATTTCTTTGAGGTCATCCCATGAGCTAATGGAGCTAGAAGTTAGAGATCTATACTAGTCTTGAGCCTTCCCTTTAAAAGAGGCGGTCAACAATATCATTGAAATTTTCTTATGGGTCTCTCTTGATAATGATCGCTCATAATTTCTTGTGGGGCTCTCTTGATAATGATAAACTAGTGCAGTAGCGAGGAATGGTCTCCTTTCTTCGAAAAACACTCAAAAAAAATTTCTTTGAGGTCATCCCATGAGTTGATGGAGCTAGAAGTCAGAGATCTATACTAGTCTTGAGCCTTCCCTTTAAAAGAGGCGGTCAACAATCTCATAGCAATTTTCTCCTCTACAATATTGTGCACTTTGCATACTTTCCCTACATCTTGGAGGTGCTTGGAAGGGGTTTTAAATTCCTCCCTAGAGAATTTTGGAATAGCTTTGCGGGCATTAGTAGGTATGGTGAGCCAAACATTGGGAGGAGTAGGTGGTCACAAGGTACTACCACTATCCCAGGTTATGAAGTTTTGAGGGGCAGGAGGGGTACATGGGCCATGGAGAAAATGTTCCTATAGACTAGGTAAACTAGTATTCTTATTTGCAAACTTTGACCTCCAGACAAAGTGGATAAGGCTCTGAACTCGAGACTCTCAATCCTTACTCTACTACTTCTCACAGGCGATACATAACTTGTGACTCTTCTTCTCCTAAGTATCAAGGATTGTAGCTAGGAGTACTGAAATTTACCCTTCAAGGATGCTCTTTTCTGAACCCTAGGCATGAAAACTCCAATTTCATTCCTTCGTCTGATTTAGAAATAATTTTGACTTCTAATTAGGCATTAAAAAATTGTCCCACCAGGCATACTAGAAAATAACTATTGATCATCAAATCTTGTGCTTCTCTAATAGTCTTATGGGAAATTTAGTGATTAGGGGAACAATATGCACCTCAATGAATACTTCCAAGATTTTTATAGAAATTCAGCTCTTCTATGAGTTTGGGAAAAGAGTAGAAAGAAATGCAAACAGAAAAACTTTAAAAGTGGCAATCTGTGTGACGGGATTTTCATTTTTCTAAATAATGCGAGCTGGGATTTTGGGTTTCAAAGTAATCCACAATGATTTTAAATGTCAAATTTTAAAACTCCTCTTGTTATTTTCAAAAGTGACTTACTACTGGGCATAGCCGATCACTTAAGTGAGGTTTTATCCCTCTCAGGTCATGACTGTACCGGCCCCTTTCACCTGACTTGCCAATTTTTTCTACTAGGATGACTTATGTTCTATACCACCAGGGGCTATGTGGGTCCCACCCGTATTCTGGTGAACCATTCGATCGTTGGTTAAAGATTTGGATTGTTTCTCGCTGACCTTGCAGGTTTTCTTACTGGCGTCACTAAAGTGGTGCGAGGTTTGTGAGATGTCATCATCTGGCATGAACAGATGTGTGGGTTTTTCTTCCCAAGGTGTTGGTAGTGATGTGTGGTCGTCTCCTCACAGGCGATAGTCATTAATAGTAGGGTTAATTATGGCTTCCCGCACACCTCGCACAATCAGAGTAAATATTATGAAGAGTACTATGAGGTCTGTGAGGATGTGACACGTGGCTTTCCTTCTTTTGCCAAGGGGGCTATGTGGGTCCTATTGTGTGGTTCAGATCTTCTATTTTTGAGGGTTTTGATTGGATATGTTTTCCTAGGCGCTGAGGTGGATTGCCAGTATTTATTGACTTAATCTCAACCCTTCATTTTTCCAAGTGTGTTTTGAATCAACGGTTCAAATTAAGGGGAGGGGTGTGCGATTCGTTTGAGTGGCATGTGTTGCCTTACTATTGCTAGTGTCATTGATGGCAGGGTTTTTCCTTCTTCAAAGGATCTCCTCTTGATTTTCTCTAGCGTGCGAATAGTGCCATCCTACTGAAAGTATTCATGGCTATCTTGGTCACTAATCTTTTGAGTGCTTGAATTGATTTCAATTAGTTGTACCCTACATGCTAGGCCATTCTATAAATGCTGACTAAGTTGCATTCAATTAGCATTGCATTTTCTTGTGTTTGTGTGCAGGAAGGTTTCTTCTTCAGTGTGTACTCTCTTTTCTCTATGGATAAATCAATTGAATGCAAGAGTGCGAGACTGGGGGCCCAAATTTTGTTGGTTATGGTGGAGCCTACTACTCCCATAGTGCCTCGGGGTACTAGTACTACTGGAAAGAAGCCAGCACACTGTTCATCCCCGGTGATTATATTGGATTCTGATGAATCTGACACCGACTCGGACTACCGGTGTTATTTGGCCACCTTAACTGAGCTCATGGGAGTAAATGAGGAGGTCCTAGTGGTTGAAACTGTATTTGCTTTGGCACCCAGTCTGGTTGTTCAAGGTTGTGCTGACAAGGCTGGTCAGGGAAAGGTGGTTTTGTCGTTGTCTCAGGCACGGACTCGAAGTAGTTGCCTGTACCAGGGCCATGTGTTTTCTTGATAATGACCGGTGGTGGGTTGGTTGGACATGTTTGCTCTTGCTTTTTTCCTGTTGTGGACGTGGACGTGCACGTGCTTTGCACAATTTTTTTTTTCTAACTGATTATTGTGTAATCGTTTTTTATTCATTTGATCATAGACGATGTTATCGAATGATAAGGAATGTGAATTTGAATTTCACTTTAGGTTGAAATTCATTTTTGTACTGACAATGTAGCCTGTTGCTTGTTGCTCTCCTGATATATAAAGGAGATTTCACGACTCATGGGGGGGTCCAAAATTTTGGGGTCTGTACAAGTAGTTTTAATGTTGAAATGTTGTGAACACTTGTTCAGGAAATCATCCTGGATGGGGATTTGCATAAAGTGGTATGCTATGATTTTTTAATTACTGATATTGAAACAAATCTATAAAATTAAGATGGTTTACTCTCCTATGTGTGTGCCATGGATTATGAATGGAGTTATCAAGGGTTTCTCTTTTCAATTTCAATGATTAATTGAAAGTGTAGTTAGTTTTCTTGCTTTAACTTGAGGAGTTAATCAAATGCTTGAAAATTCAATTACATGTTCATGGTCATATATGCTCAAGATTCGTGAAGAAGTACTGTTTTAACGTATTGAAGTATCTCATGGTAGTAAGGCTATATGAAGATAAGTTCACAGTATCAAAATTATACTTTATATGACTTCGTTGCCCAGTGGATGAGGCACTGAATAATTTTTGCAGAATTCTTTTTGGTATAACACTATAAGCTCTAAGCATGGTAATCCAAATACTGAACATAACCACATATTAAAAAATTTCTTCCTACGAGAAGTATTTCCTTATTTTAGTGGGTCAATTTCATTGCTCTTTGGTGCTGGTAATCATTCTCTGGTTTTCCAATACCAAAGATGATTACCATTCCCTTGAGTGTCTGGGGATTGTGATCTGTATATAGAAGGTGTTCTGACCAGTTATGAGCATTCTTAGGAACACATTTAGGTTTACCCACCTTGGTCCTACAGAGCCAAAAGCGTAGGAGAGAATCAGTTTCTAATTGACTCTTGTTAGTTGGCCACTAGTTGTTGCAGTCATCCTTGATAGTGGTTAGTTACCTCTTAGAGAACTACACTGTCTATGTGGGAAAAAACACCAACAGTGCCAATGCTTTTACAATATTTCAAAACCAAAAATTTCCTTCTATGAATGATATGATAGACACAAAATACTACATCCCTTCATTGCTGAGAGGAGAATGAACAACACAAGATAGATACAAGAACAAATGCAGTCATTCAATCCACCCATAAGAAGTGTATATTAATATCTGACCAAGCATAGATGTTTCAAGAATCAATAGAAAAAAAACATTGAAAATCTACATAAACCCTTCCTCTTAATATATCATATCATGAAAAAATGATAACCTACTAAGAAATCCAAGAATTCTAAAGACATAATCCAGTTTCTATAGATTATAACTTAATCATACACAAAAAGAGCATGGAAATTTGATAATTAAACTATTCAGATTAAGCAAGACAAGTGTTTTATTTTGGATGAAGATACAAAGAAGGAAATACTAACAAAGGCCATATCATGCACAGTTTCAGATATCTCTCCTGAATAACTCATAATTCAAGTATTAAATGAACTTTAAAATAGGGATCAGATTCCAATCCAACAATAGTTTGATTATATAAAAGACATAATATGCCAGAGCAAAGTATTGTTCTATAAACTTAAAATAAATTATTTCTACTAACTATGAAAGCTAAGGAAACTCTTCCTGAAAGGAAAAATTTAGGAACCCTTTCTTCATGTTTCCACTTCATATTTATAGCCACCAAGGAGATAGATATGTTGATTTCATCTAGAAGTAATGACTGTCAGATGTTCACATCCAATAGCTTAGAATCTAACTCATAATTGCTCAAATCCTAGAAGAACAGTTTGGAAAAGGTCTTGTTGAACCGTTGAGTGGATTTGGAGGCACTAACTCACATCCTTCTCTGGAACATGACATGACGCGTTTTGAAAAACTTTGAATGTAAACCCAAAGGTACGGCTCCTCAGTAGCAAAGAGATGACATGTCGCATAGGAGGATAGTTTTAAATTCACAAAAAGAGGTGTCAAGAAATCATTTGCCAAGATGACACATGGTCTGACTCAATTTAATGAATATGGATCAATTTAATTGAATGAGTTTGATGTCATGGAATCATGGTTTAGTTACACTTGACATTTAGAGACTCCTCATAGGTTAGTGCAATACTCAAAGGGATCAGGATCACCTTGGATTGTAATATCAATGTCATTGTAGGGAAACTTTAGTAATTGATGATATGTGGAGGGAACAAACTTAATGGAATGAATCCATGGTTGACCAAGGAGAAGTGTTTGAAAATGTGCCTCAAACTTACTAACATGAAACTCCTAAAAGAGAAAAATTAGTGAGACTCTTGGAATTTCTTGTTGACAAGCACCTTGGTTCTGAAGGTTTGAAATGATCATGTCCAAGAGACTAATGGTTGGTCTTGTTGATGAGATCCATAGGTATGACCTGAACAGTCAGTGGAAGTCCTCTATCTCTCGAAGAAGGTAGGAGTCTGACCGATAGGTGATGATCGGTGAGAGTCATGTAGATGGTAATCCATTGGGCTAACTTTGGTCTTTGGTAAGACTTGGAAAGATTAGACTAACTGTAGAAGTGTAGCCAATGGCATATGGTTGGTGTGAGTCTTGCCGATGGTTCTTCATCGGTGTAAAATAAGACTTTGACCCAACCTTAAGATCTCCATTTGGATGATTGAAGTCTGGTTGATGAATTGGGATTGGCATAAGTCCTACTGATGGATGGAATTGGAGTAACCTAGGTCTTCGGCCTAGCTTTAGATGATCATGTTGACTATATTTGTCTAGCCGATGGAATCGATCAAGGTAAGTCTCCCTGATGAGATGAAAAAGCAGGAACTTCATTGGTATGACATGAACTGTCAAAGGAGATCTGGGGAACTTCCTCCGAGGTAGGATCTCAACCCGATGGTCTTTTTGTCAGTGAGACTTCACGAGGTCAGACCGATAGAGAAATAGAATATTGTAGTATGTGATTATCAAAGGGACAACTTGGCATCAATGAGACATAGATTGGTGTCTCATCGATACGTGATACAGTTGAAGATAATTTGATCGATCGACTATCCTACGTGGTCTGCTTTGAACCAATGGCAGAATCAAAATGTAAACCATTTGTAGTTGGACTATTGAGACTGTTCACTTGTGGGAGGATCAATACATCAATTTTGAACTATGAACAAAATGGAACTCTCTATAATGGTCGAAGGTTGAACAGTTTGAATGGTGGTAGATTTTTTTGTTTGGAACAAGTATTGTTTAGTGTGTGAATTTCATTGTATGCTTTTGGAGATAATTGTAACAGTGATGTTCTATTGTAGAAGGTTGATCAGGGAAATTTTTCTACTATAAAATTGACATCTGAAACGAGAGTGTGTAACTTGTATGTAATCCTATTACGATAATACAAGTAACTTTTCTTTGGTGTGGTGGGTTTTTCTCCCATAAGGATTTTCCCACGTAAATATGGTGTCTAATTTATTTATCTATTATGTTATTCCTTTCATGTGCATCTTAATGAACTATAATTACAAAATTTAAAGACATATCTACTTTATTCTCTAAGTTTTGACATTAGGAGAGTTTGTTATGCACCTTAAATTTTCCTAACAAGTGGTATTAGAGCCTGGCTAGTTGTGTTATCCTTGTAGATACGTTGGGTTTTTGTGTCAATTCTATTTAGTGGGAATATTTTAGAAGTTTGGTAGTTGAAATTATAGATTGTGCTGGCAATGACAAGTACATTAAGAAAGATTGAAATTCAGAAATTCAATGGCAACAGTTTTGAGTTGTGGAAACTCAAAATGGGAGATTTGTTGGTTGATCGTGATCTTTGGGTTGTTGTATCTGGAATGAAACCTTCTAGCATGAAGAAAGAAGAATGGGAACTAATAGATCAAAAATAAAAAGGGTTGATAAGACTATTTAGTAGACTATTCTCTTGAATGTTCATGAAGAGAAGACTGCAGCCTCTTTGTGGAAGAAAATTGGTGACATTTATCAGGGAAAATCCTTGGTCAATAAGTTTTTCTTAAGGAAGAAATTGTACTCTTTGAAAATGTAGGAAGGAGTGTATGTTGATGATCATTTAAATACTTTTAACATGTTGATTGATCAGTTTGAATCTATGGGTGTGAAAATTGATGAAGAATATCATTGTATGCTATTTTTATGTTCTTTGTCAAATTCTTGGGATCACTTGGTGATGGAAATTAGGTGTACGACATCCAATTTTAAGATGGAATACATTGTTGCTTCTTTGTTATTAGAAGAGATGAGATGGGGAAGGAGGCTCTTGTTGTTCAAGGTAGATCAAAAGAAAAAGGAAAGAAGAAGGGCAAGAGGTCCAAATCTAAATCAGAAGGGAGATCAAAGTCTCTTGGAAACAAGTCCAAGGTGAAGTGTTTGAATTATGGTTATCCTAGTCATGTCCAAAAGGATTGCAAAGAGGAAAAAAAGAAGAAGAACTCTTTTGTTAATGATTCTTCTCAGAGTGATGGAGATGCCTTCATTACATCCTTGGCAATTCAAGCATTAGATGATGTCTGTCTGATTGATTCTAGAGCATCTTTCCACATGACTTCTCATAGATACTGGTTCACAAAGTATGAAAAATATGATGGTGGAAAGGTGTATTTGGCAAGTGATTCATATTTGGAAATAGTTGGTTGTGGAAGAGTCAAAATTCAATTCCTTGATGGAAGAGTGAAGGGAATCAATGATGTAATGCATATACCAGGTCTAGCTTGAAATTTACTCTTTGTTCATAAGCTAGACAATGTTGAAGTGCAAGTCTCATTATCTGGAAATGGATAAAAAATGACTAGAGTCTCAATGGTGTTGGCTAGGGGTGCTCTAATTGGTACTTTGTACAAGTTGGGCACACTTGTTATTCAATACAACAATGTATTTGCAAATTCACAAAAGGTTGTTCGTAAAGACAAGAAGGAAAATTCCCTGATAGTGAAAAATCTATGGAAGTTAAACTTCCAATAGAAAATACTATGATTTGGCATCATAGGCTTGGTGAAATTGGAGAAAAAGGTTTTAAAACTTTGAAAAATAAAAACTTGGTTGAAGGGCTTGATCACTGTAACCTTAAATTTGAATTTTGTGAACATTGTATATATGGTAAACAACACCATGTTTCATTTTATCCTAGTCCTCCTAAATCTTCTGGTATACTTGATTACATTCATTCTGATGTGTGTGGTCTAGTGAATGTTCCTTCATTATTGAAATCTAAATACTACGTATCTTTTATTGATGACTATTCGAGAAGGGAATTTGTGTATTTTTTTTAAATAAATCAGAAGTGTTTAGTCATTTTAAGGAATTTAAAAACCTTGTGGAAAATTAGACTAGAAGAAAAAAAAAGTGTTTAAGGAATGAAAATGGTGATGAGTTTTATTCTGATGAGTTTGAAAGGTATTGCAAAGATTATGGAATTAAAAGATATAAAAATACACCCTATAGTCCATAGCAAAACAAAGTTCCTGAAAGGTTCAACAGGATGGTGATGGAAAGGGAAAAAATTATGTTGAGCAATGTTGGCTTGGAGGAGAAATTCTGGGCTAAGGCAGTTGCAACAACATGTTACTTAGTAAATCATTCTCCTAACTCTACTCTTGTTCATAAAACACCTTTGAAAGCATGGTCTGAAAAGAAGCCCTCTCTAAGACATATTTGAGTCTTTGTTTGTGAATCATATGTATATGTGCCAAATGAAAAAATATCTAAATTGGACAACAAGGTTGTTAAATTTATTTTTAATTACTATAGCACTGGCATAAAAGGATACAAGCTTTGGAATCCTGAGACTGAGAAGGTCTTGTATAGAAAAAGTGTTATTTTTTGTGAGCTAGCCTTCTACTTTGGATCTCCAGTCAAAGACAAAATTAGGAAACAAAGAGGATGTAGTTGAAATTACTCCCACACAGGATAAAGAGGAATTAAAAATTCAAAACATACTTGAATCTGAGGAGAGATCAAGCAACTCTAAAATTTCTAAGCAAGATTATGAACAATGTCCTCAACCTCAACTTTGAGGAGGTTTGCACGTGAAAGGTGACAACTAGATAGGTATAGATTGTTTATGTTGGATTCTAGTTGTGCCTATGCTTTGATTACTAGCACTGATGAGCCTAGGACTATAAAAGAGGTAACGTAAATATCTGATTCAGATTCTTGGTTGGAAGCCATGAATGAAGAAATGGAAACATTAAAGAAAAATGATACATGGGATCTGGTTCCATTGCTTGAAGCTAGAAATACCATGGGCTACAAATGGGTATTTAAAAATAAAAAATTGGTCTAGATGGTTGTGTTGAAAAGTATAAAGTGAGCTATGTTACAAAAGGATATTTCTAGGTAGAGGGAACTGACTATGGGGAATTTTTTTCTCAAGTAGCAAAGCTGACATCTATCAGATTTCTTTTGTCACTTGTAGCAGCATATGACTGGGAGATTGAGCAGATGGATGTGAAGATAGAATTTCTTCATGGTGATCTTGAAGAAGAAATTTATATGTCCCATCCAGAGAAATTTGTGAAAAAAGGTAAAGAAAATCCAGTTTGCAAGTTGAAAAAATCTCTGTATGGATTAAAACAATCTCCTAGAATGTGGTACTAGAAGTTTGAAACACTTTTTTTGTTATTGGAATTTGTAAGATCGAAATATGATCATTGTGTATATTACAAAGATGATAATGATCGTAATTTAATTATTACCATATATGTGGATAACATGTTATTCATTGTGAATTGTAAGTTTATGATTTCTGATCTAAAATCTCAATTGTCTACAAAATTCAAAATAAAAAATTTACATGCAACAAGGTATATTTTGGGGATGGAAATAACTAGGGATAGAAAGAGTAGAAAAATTTGGCTTAGCCAGAGTAAGTATATTAACACTATTCTAGAGATATTTTTATGACTGATTGCAAGAAGCTAGTTGTTCTTGTTTTGCAGGGAAATGAAGCTATTTGTTGAAGATTCTCCAAAATCTACTTCTGAGATGGACGGCATGACCAAGGTGCCTTATACATATGTAGTTGGTAGTTTAATGTATGCAATGGTCTGTACAAGGCCAAAAATTTCCCAAGAAGTGGGAGTACTTATTCATTTTATGTAAAATCCAGGAAGGCCACATTGGGATGCTGTGAAAAGCATTTTCAGATATCTGATGGGCACTTCAGAGTATGCTTTATGTTACCATGGAAATTTGGTTGGATCACAAAGGATTCTCAGCATTCATGGGTATGTATATTTTGATTGGGTAGGGGACATTGATAACAAAAGATCCACCAATGGGTATATTTTCATGGTGAATGGTGGTGCAGCTAGTTGGATGAGCAAGTGATAGACTATAGTCGTTTTGTCCACTATGGAGGTAGAATACATGGAAGCTACACATGCCTATAAAGAAGCAATCTGGTTAAAAAAATTGTGTTCTAACATTGGGTTTGATGCAAAGTAGATTAAAATTTATTGTGACAGTCAAAGTGCTATTTTTCTAGGGAAAAATCTTACTTTCCATGCCAGGATGAAACATATTGATGTGTAGTATCACTTTGTACAAGATATGATGGAGGATGGAAAGGTTTGTTTAGAAAAAGTAGATAATTTGGAAAATGTTGTAGATGCATTGCCAAAACCAGTGAGCACAGACAGTTATAGGTGGTGTGCTAGTTCTATGGGCCTTGGTTCCCATGAATATTCGTAGTTTCTCAATGCTTTGGATGTGTTAGTAAGATCTTCATCAAGTGGGAGATTGTTGAAAAATGTGCCTCAAACATAC
This sequence comes from Sequoiadendron giganteum, assembly GCA_007115665.2. Taxonomy (NCBI): domain Eukaryota; kingdom Viridiplantae; phylum Streptophyta; class Pinopsida; order Cupressales; family Cupressaceae; genus Sequoiadendron; species Sequoiadendron giganteum. The sequence continues at coordinate 818,141,464 of CM021101.1, forward strand.
TGACATGAAACTCTTGAAAGAGAAAAAGCAGAGAGACTCGTGGAATGTATTACCTACAAGAATCTTGATTCTAAAGGTTCAAAATGATCATGTTAGTTTGAATAATGGTTGGTCTTGCCGACAAGATCCATCAGTATGAATCGAGCGGTCAGAGAAATTCCTCTATCTCTCGGTGAAGGTAGGAGTTTGACTAATAGGTGATGATCGGTGAGAGTCTTGTCAATGGTACTTCGCAAGGCTAAATTTGGTCTTCGATAAGACCTAGAAAGATTAGATGAACTATAGAAGTCCGACCGATGGGATATGGTCAACGTGAGTCTTGTTGATGGTTCTTCATCAGTGTGAAATAAGACTTCAACCCAGCCTTAAGATCTTTATTTGATGATTAAAGTATGGTCGATGGAATGGAATCAACATAAGTCATGTTGATAAATGGTATCGGAGTAACCTGAGTCTTCGGCCTAGCTTTGGATGATCATCTCAACTATATTGGTTTTCCTGATGGAATTGATCAAGGTAAGTCTACCCAATGAGATCTCCAAGCAAGAAATTCATTGGTATGACATAAACTATCGGAGGAGCTTTGGAGAACTTCCTCTGAGGTACGATCTCATCCTGATGGCCTTTTGGTTAGTGATACTTCACCAATTCATCTTAATAAAGCAATAGAAGACTATAGTATGTGATTGTAAAATGGGAAGTTTGGCATCAGTGAGACACAGACTGGTGTCTCACCCATATGTGATATAGTTGAATATTTTTTGACCGATCGACTGTCCTACATGGTTTTCTTTGAACCAATGAGAGAAGAAGAATGTAAACCATTTGTAGTTGGATTTTTGAGACCGTTCACTTTTGGGAAGATCAACAGACCATTTATGAACTGTGAAGAAAATGTAACTCTCTATAATGGTTGAAGGTTGAACAATTTGAATGGTCGTAGAGTTGCTCACTTGGAACAAGGACTGTTTAGTGTGAATTTCATTGTATGCTTTTGGATAGCATTGTAACAGTGATGTTCTATTGTACAAGGTTGATGAGGGAAATGTTGCTTCTGTAAAATTGACATCTGAAAGGAGATTGTGTAACATGTATGTAATCCTATTATTGTAATACAAGTGACTTTTCTTTGCTGTGGTGGGTTTTTCTCTTGTAAGGGTTTTCCCATGTAAATCTTGTTTCCAATTGTGTATGTGTTTATTTCTCTATTCTTTTATTCCTTTCATGTGCATATTAATGAGTTTTAATTGTAAAATTTAGACACATATCTACATTCTTCTCTGATTTTTGACATTAGGAGAGTTTTTTCTACACCTTAAATTTTCCTAACAAGATGATTATAAGATATTTCTAGATCCAATACTTGGAAATTCGCATCCAACATTATGGGTCCCACTCAAAGTGGAAATGTTATTATGCCTGTGGAGGATTCTTCTTCATCATGATAAATTTTTATTACTATGCTCTTTGTCTTATCCATGCATGATTTAGATAGTTCCAATGCCTTAACCAATTTTAGGGAACAAAAATTCAATCCCGCTCCACCATCTATCAGGACTTGTTTGATCATACTTTGATGGATAAATACTTCAATGCGTAGTGAGTCATTATGGTTCATATTTTTGGTTGAATAGTCTTTTTTTGAGAAGGTAACATGATGAGAGCTTGCTAGGAATCCAACCATAGCTTGAAATTGGTTGACATCGAGGTTATCTGCAACAACAATTTCATTTAGCATCTTATCTAGGATAGCCTTATGCTCAAGTGATGTGCATAGTAGATCAAGTATGGATATTTTTGTTGGGGTTTTTCCCAGCTGATCTAGCAAGTTGAAATGGCCTTTAGCTTGGGACTGTTGAGGAGGTCAAGGGCAATGTATGGTTATTTTATTTTTGCGAGTGTTTACAATACACTCTGGGGTCTTCTATATGATAATGGTGTTGATATGTTCATCTACAACTCAAAGATGGAGGATTTAAGAGTAGTTATATCCCATAGCTACATAATTGGTCATTTTATTAGTACTTGAATTGGATTCTTTCCCTGAACCATGGTCTTAAAGAGGATTATTGTAGATCATGTGATCTTTATTGGAAGTGTGTTGCTATTGTCCCTCTATCTCGATTACCTTTTCTTCGATAAGATCCTGAATTATATTTTTTAGTTGTCTACAAGAAATTTTTTTATGACCCTTATCTTGGTGGTATTCACAAAAAGTGTTATCATCCCACCATGAGGGTTTAAATTCAAAGACGTAGTTTGTAGGTTCTCACAAATGTCTAACACCTGATTGAACCCATTCTTCAGTATAGACTCAATGGGTTCTCCAAGGGGAGTATATTCATGTCTAATGTACTACCTAGGTGTTCTACATTGTCCTATTCCCTAATTATTTTGTATAGAATTGGCCATTTGTGTAGGGTTTGGTGGTGTATTTTTCGGTGTTCTTGGTCCTCTCAGAGTGACAGTAGGATCAGTTTTGTTTATTGCTTTGGTATCTAAAATCCGATCATTTGTGAATTTTTGTTTCGAGACTAGTAATTTCTTTTGTCATTAAACATGTTTTGATTGTTTGTACTCTTAGAGGACTTAAGAGCGCCCTTAACGAGAAGTGATTTCTCAATCATGGTTCATTTTTCAACTAAGTCCATAAAGTGAGAACAACAATGAACTTGCAAGGGATCCTTTAAAGGATCCAAGAGGTTTTCACCAAACATGTCCACCTTTTCTTTCTTATGGATCTCTGTCTGACATCGGCTCACCAAGTTTCTCCATCTCTAGAAATATTTGATAAAGGACTCTCTATTTTCTTGTTTCAAAGTACACAAAGTGGCTAATGTGATATCATTTTCAATGTTAAAGGCATAGTTTTCCATAAATTTATTGGCTAACTCAAACCATGTACGTATGCCTCCAAGTAATCATGAAAACCATTCAAGTACAAGACCTATGAGATTTCTGAGGAATAACCTCATTATGTATGTATGCTTTGATGCAATGTCAACACAAGTTGTGTTGAATTCTCTGATTTGTTCTATCATATTTCTTTTCCCTCTATACTTTGAAAATTTGGGGATAGTATAATGTTGGGGAAAAGGCAGCATGTAGATAGTCCTATCAAAGGGATAGGGATGCAACTCTTGCATGTTGTAATATTTTTTTGTTGTTACTTGAATGTTATCCATTTGTTTCTATAAGGAAATCATTTCCATAGTTAAGGCATTCACCTATGGGTTTTATGTGTCACTCGTGTTGTTGGGTACCACATGTTGTGTAAATACCTAATAGTTGTAGTGAGGCATTTGTTGGTGTACCTGAGGTATCTATATATATGAGGGATTTGTGTTGGGTTATCCATGTATGTTTTGACCTCTAGGTTGTGCATGGATACCTTGTTGTGGTGTGTTTAATGCAAAGGTATTTCTTTGAAATCTTGGTTGTGTTGTGTTCACCTGAGGTGACGTATATGTACCTTGTTGTCCCTGTGGAGTAGCATTTTGGGGAATAGTATGAATATATGTGGTACTTTGGACATTAACCATGGGCATCAGTCCTAAACCTTAAACTCTTATCCTTTTCTATCCACTTAGATTGTTTGAAGAGGTATTCATTGTTTTTGTTGAGATTGCAAATGGGTTAGTGCTCATTGGTTTTGTTGTGGATTTTATTATAGTGACTCAAGTCGATTGTGTCACAGCCTATGTCATGGACATTGGAAAAAATGAGGGTATTGGGTTAGTTTCAATTGTATACACACTCTATGTAGCTCCTATTGAAGGTATATTGAGGTTTACTTGAGGTGTAAATGTTACCAATTTTCACTAGAGCTCAATTGGCAAAGCTGATTAGTTTCATTTTTTAAAGTGAAAGTCCACTTAGTTGATTTGTTGTTTAGGATTGTTGAATTGCATCAGATTTATCAAGTTTCAACTATGCAAGTGTTTTCAGTAAAAATAATTTTGGGAGTCATTGATTAATGCTTGCAATATAAATGAAGTATAGAACAAAATACATGAATGATTAAGGAATCACTGCTTTCATTTATTTCATGATATTGTTAAATTTCAGCATTTCATTTATTCATAAATCAATTGTACAAGTTTGTATTGAGATGCATTTTTAGAATGGAAAACTAGAAAAGAGAAATTAAAGTGTTCCACACAAGTTGTGGAAGTAACTGTAACAATAAATCATGAGAAGCATGCTACACTATTGAAGATGAAAGTAATAAAAACACATAAGAATGAACATAATCATCATTCCCTATGCTTGTAGTTGATGCAAAAGTGGTGCACCATCCTTCGTCCTTGAGCTCTGATTGACTTGTAAGAGAAGAAGAGAGTTGTTAGAGATTTGATTATAAGCATCCCTAAATTAACCACCAACAATAATGTAAAAAAATTCTAACAATATACATTGAAACAATTGAGGAAAGGGGAGATGGAAAGAAGCAAAGAAGCAAAGAAGGAAACATCATGATAATATATTGTTTTATCTAACATTGTTTGTTTCCTATGCAGGTATAGGAAAAGTCATGTAGTTTATCATCTTATGAAGAAATAAATGCATGTGGAGTAAAATGGGATCCCACAAGGGTAGAGCTCAACATGTTGTCCCTTAAACTTACAAGTGGGTTGAGTAAGAAGGCACAATTATCATGCTCATCTGAGGCATTCATGAAGGAGTAAAACATAATTTCAGTCATCAAAGTATCAAGTTTATTGTTCATCCATAACAATAAAGTTTGAGTAACGAACTGGAAGCTACTGGTGGAAAATAAACTTTAAATGATTCAATTTAGTTGAAATCCATAATTTTCATTTTGAAAAGTTTTTAAACATTGCCATATTAATTGCATTTTTCTGCCTTGGGTTTTGTTCATGATTATTAGTGTTGTTCTGGAGGAGCAATTTTTTCATGTCATAATGGTGGTAGTGAACAGGAATACATAATGCCTCATCAATGGAGCACTAATAAATAATGGAAGCATATTAAGGAGCTTCAATTTCTCATGTACCTTATTTTTTTGAAATGTTTGAGCTGAGAATGCATTGAAGCTTTCAAGTATATGGAATGAGTGAAATTGAAAGCATCAAACTAACCATACAGAAATTTCATAATGGACAGTTTCATATGTGTTTTGAAGTAGTGTGTTTCTTCTAGTTTATAAAAACAATGGAGAAAGTGTAAGATGCAGATTTCACTTCAAATATAGAGAACAATCTATTGATGAGCGTTTTTGCACACCTTCTCAACACAGGCAACGTGTAAGTCCATTACCTCTCTTGAAAGGAAATATCCAGCAAGTTGCTAAAAATCACACCAAGGTCTCTCGAGTGTCAGGTCGTGACTTGCATGGGATAGCTCAGTTGATGTTCTATGTGATTTTTTTGGTAATCACAAGGTAAACTTACTTAAGTCAATCAGGGAGAGGAATTGGATCAACATATGGAGTTTCTAAGTTAGGGAGGTTACTATATGTTTCCTATAGGTTCAAACAGCAATGTTGAACTCCATTTCCACTTAAGATTTTGCTTTGCAATGTGCAATGAACCTTAGCACAGGTTAATTTTTTTTTTAAAAAGAAACAAGCAGGGAAGTGAGAGGGTTCCTAGACCTACAACTACCAATGAACAGTGATCATGGAAGTTTCTACTATGGATAATTTCCTTAAAACAAAATTCTACTTAACCAAAAATTTCACAATGTCATGAAATCTGTGCTATCTTCTAAGGACTGCACATGTTTTATCATTCATCTACCACACATATGCATGAATAAAGATAAAGATTTAAAATAAGCTTTAGATCTAGGTCCAGACTAACTTTGCATAGATATCTACCAACAACAAACAACCAAAAGTATGGACAAGAAAAGCATCTACACAATAGAAATATTCATAACCATGGACATTATTAATAAATCTACCAAAGCTAACTAAAAGGAAGCTAAAACAACAAAGAAAATTTATCTAAATCATCCAACTATGAGAGAAGAATCATGAAAGATGAGAAGAAATCTAGAAATGCACCAAATTCAATGTATTTCTATTGCAATTTTTGTAGAATGTCTTTACAACAACTCAACTCCCCTTGAAAATGAGAGGAGACCACCTATTTATAGTGTCCCAAAAGAATAACATGTGCCAAAGATTGATTTACATTTGTGTGGCCACAATTCACTGTAAACTAGGGCCTTACCTACCCCCCAATATATTACATTTTTAAAATACATTTTGTCCATATCCTTGTTTTGTCTTCTAGTGCCAGCACTATATCATTTTTTCCTCTTGTTGATTGCTCTTTGTTGCAACTATTCCTTTATAAATTCTTCATCAATAACAGGGTCACCTTATTTCTTCTTCAAAGTTGCATACTCCATGAATTTTAAGATCATTAGTTAGAGCTTGTCGACCTCAATGATGTCGGATCTCAGCACTTGGTAGCTCCATTCTTTGGAATTTTTAACGAGATTCTCCTAGTCCTCCTCATACTTGGCAATGTGATCTCTAAATAGCTCGGATTGGGTGAAAGCTCGAGCAACAAAGCTCATAAAATATGTAGTAATTTTGGCTAACATCCCTGTTGGAGTGAAAATACACTGAGAGGGGGGGTGAATCAGTGTTTATAACTTCTTAAATAATTTAAACTGACACTGAAAAGAGCCATACATATATTCTCATTTTTCAATGATAGTGTCATTCATATAATCAAATGCAATCATATAAACTGAAAATGAGTAATGTAACATTGCATTTTTAAAGCAGTAAAGTACTGAAGAAAAAGAGTCATAGAGACACAAGATATGCCGAGTGGAAAACCCTCCTGGAGTAGAAAAACCACTCCTGAACCTGCTACCTTTTTAAGGCTTTCATTTCTATAATTTATTTTGACAAAGCCTCAAAGGCTGATTTCTGAGCACCGACTCAAGGAGCACCAACCCCTCTATTTAGAGACACCAATCTCAAGGAGAACAAACCCCTTTTCTATTTAGAGACACCTATCTCAAGGAGAACCAATCCCTTTCCTGATTTTAATAGAACTTACAATAGTACAGAGGATCTCTATGTTTCACTTGATTTCTATCAAGTGCCTCTTGACGGACAATGTGTAAAACATTCAAAAGTCAAAAGTGACTTTTCAGTGTTGCACCCATTTTCAAGCCTTAAGACAGATTGAAGAAAATCTTAACATAGTTACAATACAGTTTCATCAAACTATGTTTAATCATACATCCTTTCTTTCCTTTTTCACTGATTAATTTTCAATGTTTTCCCATACGGAACATTACAAATCTCAATTTTGTGAATGTCTTTCAAAACTCTCTATAGTAATACCCTTGGTTTTCATTTTTAATTTTTGCCATCATTGAACCCTAAAACCATTGGTTTTTCCTTCTTCAAAAAAAAAACATCATTACACTTCGGAAGTATTACAACTGTTACTCAAAAATTTCACATACCAAAAGGTTATTTCAAGCTTGTATTTGAGGTTACATAATAACTGTCAAGACGGATCTGATGTTACAGTGTTCACAAAGGAGAGATTCTTTGCTTCTGTTGAGGATAGGACAACAATGACCAAGAATAGAAGAGTGACTAAGGATGTCTTCACCAGAAGCCTTTACATGTAGAGCTTACACAAAACAGTAAGAATACATCCTTTAAAGAATAGAATAATAACCATTTTACCCTGGCTGTAACAACAATGTAACTGAAAGCAAGTAATAATGCATATGTTAGCAGTTACAAATGAATCCAGGTAGGGAACTAAAGAATTTTGAAGCATTTAAGCTAACCCACAACCAGAAATCATAGACCCTTTTAAAACTGTCATGATTATCTTTAAAAGAATTATAGTCACGTTTTTTAAAATGAACATTTCAAACTTTTCTCTTCAAAGGAATAAACGTTTTTCATTTTTCATTTTGCATAAGAGAGAAAAACTTAGCTCGTAATAACCTTGACTATAAAGAATGGATCTGAAAACTAGTCTAGAGATGAATACCTAACAATAGTGATGAGGATGCTGTCAAGAAATAGATTACTAGATCTGCATACAAGTGAAACAACCAAGACATCTTCCAAGACCGTGCCTTCACCCAGCTGTACGAAACAGCCACACAGAACAACCATTGTGATGGTCTTCTTACAAATTCCATTCACTGTCCAAAAAGAGTCAACTAGCAACATGCACTCTTAAATGGCCAAGGTAATGATTCCATGGTGGCGGCGAATAGGGTTTCAAACCCTTCGAGCAATAGTAAACTTCCAAAAATAGACGAAGCGAATTCTTTTGCAAAAAAATGAATCCCATTTGGAGTCCGAGAGGACAAATATTAAACATTCAAAATCATATAAAATACTTTGGAATCCGTGGGTAGATCAATGGCATGTATGTTGAAAGGAGTAGATTTGACTTTTGTTGCCTTACCTCACAACCATGGCCTCCTTTTGAACACCTTGCGGTACAGCAGTAGCTCCAAGCTAACCGCTAGACATTTCCACCTCGTTACCGTAGTTAGCTATCTAACAACTCATGAAACAGTGGTAATAATCTTTCCTGTCACTGGTGGTTACCACCGTGTTACTGCGATTATCTTTTTGGCTACCTATGGTATAGCGGTAACAGTTTACTAACCGCTAACAACTTCCACCGCATTACCGTGGTTATCTTTCTGACAGCCCGCGGTATAGCGGTAACTATCTGGCTTGTCGCTGGCGGTTGCCACCATGTTACCGTGGTTACATTTTTGTTAGTGCGTGGTATGGAGGTAACAGTCTTACATGCTGCCAACGGTTACCACCGCTCTACCGCGGTTACTGGCATAACTACCAGCGGTAGCCCAGTAAGATTTATACCGACAGTTAATGTTTAAGCCATGATAAATAACCATGATGAGACCCGATATAAATATAAGGTGCACTTCAAAGTAATGTGCCAAATAATATTCAAAAATAAATATCAAGGTCAAATTTCCACCTTAGAATGTCATGAAAGCTTAAGGACTTATAATGAGTAAAAATAGACTTTTGTAAATATCAAGAGAATGTAACAAGAATTGTATCACTTGTAACTAGAATTGTATCATCTGAGTAAATGACCAATAATTAGAATACCTCAACAACCATTTGTAATTTGCAATGAGGTTAAACGATCAGAGCCACCAAGATAATAAATAATAAAACCAATGATGTGAATGTGCCAACCAAAATATGAATCAACTGAGAAGATAACCATCAAACCATCAAGATGCTAGATAACCATAAGATGACATCAAGGACAAAATAGCATAAGAGGGATTCAACCAACTCCCCCTTTGTCCTTGATGGCAAAACTGAGCATCCAAACCAAAGATAAAGAACTGTAACCAGATGCTCAAAATTCTCCCCCTTTTTGACACAAGGATAAAGGGAGACGAAACTAAGATAATCCAGAACCAACTATGACATGCCATCAAATTGCATAAAGACCCTTTGAGCAGCAAAGTATAAGCTGCAAGAAGAGCTAACCAACTCCCCCTATCACCAAGATAGACTGATTAAGATAACAAAGATTGAGAGACCACTCCCAATCGAGACCGAAGTCTCTCAAAGACATCTTTGGCCAATGGTTTTGTAAAAATGTCAGCAACTTGAGCTTCTGTAGGAACATATTGCATAGATACCTCATTAGCCAGCACCTTTTCATGAAGAAAATGAAACTTTATAGCTATATGTTTAGTTCGAGAGTGCATAACTAGATTTTTTGAGATATTTATTGCACTAGTATTGTCACATAGAATAGTAATTGGTTTTGGAATTTCAATGCCCATATCTGATAATTTCTATGACATCCAAATTACTTGAGTGCAACAAGAAGTGGAAGCTATATATTTTGCTTCAATAGTAGAGAGCGAAACGGATTCATGCTTTTTGTTGTGCCAAGCCACTAAACAATCACCAAGAAAGAAAGCAACACCACTGGTGCTTTTCTTGTCATCTAGACATCTTGCCTAGTCAAAATCAGTATAAGCTATTAAAGAGAAGTCATTGCTTCTGGGATACCAGAGTCCATAATCTATTGTTCCTTGTACATACTTAAGAATTCTTCTCACAACATTGATGTGGGATTCTTTAGGAGCAGATTGAAAACGAGCAACCATGCAAACAACTTGCATTATGTCAGGTCTTGAGGCAGCTAGATACAATAGGCTGCCTATCATTGACCTATAATTAGTTGAGTTTACAGCAAGGGAGTCATCAACTTTGCTAAGTTTATAGCCAGTAGCCATTGGGGTGCTTACTGGATGACTTTCATCCATTTTAAACCTTTTTAACATTTATTTTGCATACCTTGCTTGAGATAGAAAGATGCCAGAGTCAAGTTGTGAAATATGGAGACCTAAGGAAAATGACATTTCTCCTAACATTGACATTTCGAATTCAGATTCCATAATTTGTGAGAATGTTTTGCTCAAAACAACATTGTTGCAACCAAAAATGGTGTCATCAACATAAATTTCAACAACAAGAATATCAGATCCTTCAATTTTAACATACAGATTGTTGTCAACTCTTCCTCTAGTGAACCCTTTTGACAGTAAATGACTATCCAATCTAGAGCACCAAGCTCTAGGAGTTTGTTTTAGGCCATATAGAGCCTTTTTCAGTCTGTAGACATGATTTGGTTTGTTTCTACATATAAACCCTTCAGGCTACTCTATGTAAACTTCTTCTTCTAAGTATCCATTTAAAAAGGCAGTCTTTACATCCATCTAATATATAGTGAAATTTTTGAAAATAGAATATGCCAAGAAAATTCTAATGGATTCAAGCCTAGCAACAGGAGCAAAAGTTTCACCAAAATCAATACCTTCTTGCTGAGCATATCCTTTGCAGACATATCTTGCCTTGTTGCGAACAACCTCACCATTTTCATCATGTTTGTTTCAAAAGATCCACTTGCCACCTATGAAATTTTTTGTCATTTGGTCTCGGGACTAGATCCCAATTCTGATTTTTCTCAATTTGATCAATTTCTTCCTGCATTGCATTAAGCCAACATTCATATGTTAGAGCATCATCAAAAATTTTGGGCTCAAACTGGGTGATTAAACAAAATGTAGTAAGCTCAGCTATGTGAGCTTTTTCATCATAGTTAACAGATTTTTTTCATGTTTGAACTCCTACAGATCTATCTCCTATAATAAAATCCTTTGGATGATTTCTAGCAAGAGATTTTGAAGTAACTTTGGGTTCACATTTTTTTGTACTGATTTCAGCATCTTCATATTGTGCTTCAGCAAGTTTAAGGCTTGCTGGTTTTGGTTTAGGCTTTGCAGTTTCAAAGCTCTCAGTGATTATATCAATCTCAAATTCATCATTTTCATCATCCTATATAGGTTCAGCATCTAACAGAAGATTTTAATCAAATTTAACATTGACAGATTCAACAATTTTGTTCAGCTTATTGTTAAAGAATTTATAGGATCTGTTGTGTGTAGAGTATCCTAAAAAGATACCTTCATCTGTTTTAGATTGGAAACTGCCTAAGTTTTCATCATCTCTTTTGATAAAGGACTTGCAGCCAAATATTCTAAAATACTTAATTTGGGCAGATTTTCCATACCACAGTTCATATGGAGTGAAATTTGATTTCACTATGATCTGTACTCCATTCAAAATGTAGACAGTTGTATGAACAACTTCTTTCCAATACATATTGGCTAGATTTGCTTGATTCAGCATGGTTCTTGCCATTTCTTTGATAGTCCTATTCTTTCGCTCAACTACCCCATTTTGCTGGGGTGTTCTAGTAGCAACATACTGTCATTTCATACCATGTTTGTCACAGTAGTCTATGAATTCTTGTGAGGTGAATTCACCACCTTTGTTAGATCTTAAACACTTCAGTTTTAAGTTTATTTCTCTTTCTACCAATTTTCTAAAAAATTTAAAGTGTTCAAAAGCTTCTGATTTATTCTTGAGAAAAGTAACCCATACCATACGAGAGTAGTCATCAACAAACAACATGAAGTATTTCTCACCATTGATGGATCTAGTCCTTGTAGGACCACAAAAGTCAATATGAATAATTTGCAGAGGCTTTGTAGAAAAATGTTCCTTGGACTTAAAGCTTACCTTGGTTTGCTTTCCTTTTAGACACTCTTTACAAACAACTTTGTCAGGTTTTCTAAGAGGGGCCAAACCTCTTACATTTTGATTTTTTTTAATTCTTGCCATATTGTCAAAATTAATGTGGCCTAGTCTCTTGTGCCACAGCCAGCTTTCTCCAACCTGACCCATTAAGCATATACCGTGACTATTCTCATGTCTAGAGGTTTCTAGTAAGTTGTAGACATTTCCTTTAGTCCTCCTTCCAGCAACAATAGCTTTACCTGACTGGTTTTTGATTTCACATCCTTGTGAAGTGAATAGGACTTGATAGCCACTGTCACAAATTTGACTAACACTCAGAAGGTTATGTTTTAATCCTTCTACATAATAAACATTTGAGATTGGCGTGTCTTCATTAAGTAACAAAGAACCTCTTCCTCTGATTTGAATTCTAGAGTTGTCTTTGAATTTTACATATCCGCCAACATAGTCTTCTAGATTTAAAAAAATTTCCTTGTCACCGGTCATGTGGTTTGAACAACCATTGTCCAGGACCCATAGGTCCTTCTTCTTAGAGTGAAAAGTAGTTTGAACAAGTATAGTTTGTTCAATGTCGTTGACTGCTTTGGGTCTCCAAACTTTTTTGGTTTTCAACTTTTTAATTTGCTGATCAACATTGCATTGCTTTGCTGAATGACCCAAGGAATTGCAAGCAAAAAATCTAATCTGTCTTGTAAAACCATGATTCTTCCTAAAGCCAAATCTAGGAGTTCTAGCATTTACAAATCTGCAAGAATTTACTTTGTGACAAAATTTATTGCATAGGTAACAATACCCATAAAAGAGAGGGTAGAAGTTGTAAACCTTTCTATTGCTCCTAAAAGGATGAATGTGATCCTTGACAAACTCAGAATGTTTGTGTTCGGGCTTTTTGTTTTCTGTAATAGGATTGTTCTTCTCACTGCCATTTGAGCATTCACCTTTAACAAAGCCAATGCCAGTTTTGTCTTTGTTTAATTTCTATTTGCTAAGCATGTCATTCAGTTTAAGAGTGCTTTCATACTTTTCGATATTCTTCCTAAGATCTACAATCTCATGTTCAAGTTTATGAATCTCTTGGTCTTTAAGGCTTATGTCAATTTGAAGGCAATCTTCAACTCTCTTGGATTCTTCAAGTTGAGTTTTTAGAAAAATTATCTCAAGATTAGTGAGCTGCTCTTGTGAGTTATCTTGAACAACATTTTGTTCTTGAGCACACAATTGTTTCTTAAGTTTTCTTAGCTCTTTTAGAGCACACTTCAATTCTGCTTCATAGTCCGCTTCACCTTCTTCGGCATCATTGTTGTTTGTTTCATCTTGCTGAACGATTTAAGCCATGAAGATATTTTCATCTTCATCTAGAGAGTCATTAGATTCAGAATCTATTTTGTTTTTGCTAAACAGACTTTTCTTATTTTTGAAATTGAATTTTGTTTTGGGTCTGTAGGCCTTTTTCTTGGCAAACTTTTCAGATTTCTCGTTATCACTATTTGTGTCACCATAGGGACACTTTGCAACAAAGTGACCTATCTTTCCACAGTCAAAGCATTTGAAGGGAAGTTTTCCCTTATACTTTCCAGAACCCTTTTTGAGATTCCTTACAAAATGGGATTCTTTAGAATTAGAAAATTCTAATTCAGAGAGCTCATCTCTTTCTTTCCTTGTAGCATTAAATGTTGCTTCTTTTATAGAGGTGTTGTTTTTACTGATCCTCATTTCATAGGTAGTCAAAGTGCCTTGTAAACTGTCAAGGGTAAGTTGGGTAAAATGTTTTTTCTCTTCTAGAGTAGCTACCTTAGCTTCAAATTTTGTTGGCAAGGTTTTGATGACCTTGGTCACAACATCAAACTCCCTGACTTCTTCTCCCAGACCCTTCATAGCATTTACTATTTCATCAACTCTTAGAAAATAGTCAACAACTTTCTCATCGTCCCTCATTTTCAATTCTTCAAACTGATGTTTTAAAGTGAGGACTTTGGACTATTTTACCTTTTCGTTTCCTTGATAGATAGTTTCAATTTTAGTCCAAATTTCTCTAGTAGAACTGTAGTGCATGACTTTGATGAAGACATCTTTAGTTAGAGCACATAGAAGAGCATGCTTTTCTCTTGCGTTAGTTTCATATCTCTTCTTTTCATCAGAAGTAGTTGGCAAAGTAGCCGGTACAGTGTACCCAGTCAAAACTATGCTCCAGACATCAAGGTCTATAGAAGTTAATTAAGTCTCCATTCTGATTTTCCAGAATACATAATCAGTTCCATCAAATAATGGAGCTCTAGTCATGGAAGTACCTTCATGAGTTTGAGACATTTTGAATAGACTCCAAGTCTAGAATCAATCCTAGGTGGGAAAGACCTATCAGAGGACCCTGGGCTCTGATAACAATTGTTGGAGTGAAAATACACTGAGAGGGGGGGGGGGTGAATCAATGTTTATAACTTCTTAAATAATTTAAAATGACATTGAAAAGAGCCATACATATATTCTCATTTTTCAATGATAGTGTCATTCATATAATCGACAATAGTACAGAGGATCTCTCTGTTTCACTTGATTTCTATCAAGTTCCTCTTGACGGACAATGTGTAAAACATTCAAAAGTCAAAAGTGACTTTTTAGTGTTGGACCCATTATCAAGCCTTAAGACAACTTGAGGAAAATCTCAACATAGTTATGATACAGTTTCATCAAACTTTGTTTAATCATACATCCTTTCTTTCCTTTTTCACTGATTAATTTTCAATGTTTTCCCATACAGAACACTACAAATCTCAATTCTATGAATTTCTTTCAGAATTCTCAATAGTAATACCCCTAGTTTTCATTTTTAATTTTTTGCCATCATTGAACCCTAAAACCACTGGTTTTTCCTTTTTTAGAAAAAAACATCATTACACTTCAAAAGTATTACAACTATTACTCAAAAATTTCACATACTAGAAGGTTATTGCAAGCTTGTATTTGAAGTTACATAATAACTGTCAGGACATATCTGATGTTACAGTATTCAAAAAGGAGAGATTCTTTCTTTCTGTTGTGGATAGGACAGCAATGACCAAGAATAGAAGAGTGACTAACCATGTCTTCACCAGAAGTCTGCACATTTAGAGCTTAGACAAAATGGTAAGAATACATCCTTTAAAGAATAGAATAATAACCATTTTACCCTAGCTGTAACAACAATGTAACTGAAAGCAAGTAATAATGCATATGTTAGCAGTTACCAACGAATCGAGGTAGGAAACTGAAGAATTTCAAAGCATTTAAGCTGACCAACAACCAAAAATCACATACCCCTTTAAAACTATCATGATGATCTTTAAATAATTGTAGTCACATTTTTTAAAATAAACATTTCAAAATTTTCTCTTCAAAGGAATAGACGTTTTTCATTTTTCATTTTGCATAAGAGAGAAAAACTTAGCTCATAATAACCTTGACTATAAAGAATGGATTTGCAAACTAGTCTGGAGATGAATACCTGACAATAGTGATGAGGACGCTGTCGAGAAATAGATTACTAGATCTACATACAAGTGAAACAGCCAAGAGATCTTCCAAAACCATGCCTTCACCTAGCTGTACAAAACAGCCACACAGAACGACCATTGTGATGGTCTTCTTAAATATTCCATTCGCTGTCCAAAAATAGTCAACCAGAAACATGCACTATAAAATGGCCAAGGTAATGATTCCATGGTGGCAGCCAGAAGGGTTTCAAACCCTTCGAGCAATAGTAATAAGTTTTTGCCCTAAACTTCCAAAAATAGACGAAGCAAATTCCTTTGCAAAAAAATGAATCCCATTTGGAGTCCGAGAGGAGAAACATTAAACATTTGAAATCGTATAAAATACTTTGGAATCGATGGGTAGATCAATGACCTGTATGTCGAAAGGAGTAGATTTGACATTTTTTGCCTTACCGCACAACCGCGGCGTCGTTTTGAACACCCTGCGGTACAACAGTAGCTCCAAGCTAACCGCTAGACATTTCCACTATGTTACCACAGTTATCTACCTAACAACTCGCGGTACATCAGTAACAATCTTTCATGTCACTAGCGGCTACCACCACATTACCATGGTTATCTTTCTGTCTACCTGCGGTATAACAGTAGTAGTTTACTAACCCCTAACAGCTTCCACCGCATTACCACAGTTATCTTTCTGATAGCCCATAGTATAGCGGTAACTATCTGGCTTGTCACTGGCGGTTACCACCATGTTACCATGGTTACATTTTTTTTAGTGCATGGTATGGCGGTAACAGTCTTACATGCCACCAACGGTTACCACCACTCTACTACGGTTACTGGCATAACTGCTAGTGGTAGTGCGGTAGCACGGTAAGCTTTATACCGACAATCAACATTTAAGCCATGGTAAATAACCATGATGAGACCCGATATAAATATAAGGTTCACTTCAAAGTAAAGTGCCAAATAATATTCAAAAATAAATATCAAGGTCAAATTTCCACCTTAGAATGTCATGAAAGCTTAAGGACTTGTAATGAGTAAAAATAGACTTTTGTAAATATCAAGAGCATGTAACAAGAATTGTATCACTTGTAACCAAAATTGTATCATCTGAGTAAATGACCAATAATCAGAATACCGCAACAACCATTTGTAATCTACACATGAGGTTAAATGATTAGAGCCACCAAGATAATAAATAATAAAACCAATGATGTGAATGTGCCAACCAAAATATGAATCAACTGAGAAGATAACCGTCAAACCATCAAGATGCCAGATAACCATAAGATGACATCAAGGACAAAACAGCATAAGAGGGATTCAACACCCATCTTCCATCCTCTTTTAGAAGTGAGGCTTTATACTTTCCAGATTGATCTTGACAGTGGGAAATTCATACCATATCACCAGCTTTAGATATCGGAAAAAATCTTCTCTAGCTTCCTTGGCCCACTCAACATCCGGATTTACCTGCTCAAGTACCTATTCCAACCTTTCCTTTCGATGATAGAAGTCTCATTTCCACACATCCATCTGCTAATGGTCATTATCTTTGAAGAAAAATTCATTTTCCCAAATTTCACTTGGCAGCTTGAGGATAGCCTCAATTTTTAGGTAAGTAGTCCCATACTTCTTTTGGAACTCAGTGCAGATTCTCCTTCTATCTTTAATAGACATTTTCACTTCTAATAACTTGTTTTTTGTTCAAACAACATGATTGATACCTATGTTTCCAACATCTAAGACCTATTGAAACCAATTTTTTGTGGTCTTGTCCAAGTTCTTTCTCTTCTCAAGCTTGTTAATTTTCTCTTTTGACAACAATTGTGGTGGGGCCGACGATGCGGTTGGTTGTTCCTCTATGGATGACCATTTTTGGATATAGGTTGTCAAATCAGCCACCTGTGCCTTAAGCTCCTCCTTCAAAAAATTTTCCTACTGAATGAGATGCACCACTATGGCAACTGATTCTTGGAGATAATCAACCTTTTGTTCCTTGGTGGCCACTCCTAAGTTGATGGTTGATATGTTATAGTGTATTCCTTATTCTCCCACCACCAACATAGCTATTTGTACTTCTTTGGATCCAGAGGCATCCATCATTACCTTTCAACTAATTTTTGGCTTCCTCTCCTTCCTGGTGTTGATCTGGGCTTGAGCCAATATAGCCTCTAGCCTTGCCTTTGGGTCCTTTGGAGTGGGAGCCATCTTTTTAAGTTGTCTCTCCAACCAATCAGGTATTGAGGATTTTTCCTTGGGTGAGTCCTAATGATCCCCCTTCCCTTCTCTGACTTCAATTGGTCTATCACCAAGGGTCTCCTACTTGTCCTTCTATCCTCCATCTCTTCATCAGAGTCCTGAATGAACACTACATGTCTGACAAGGGATTTGGTAGGTAAGCTCTCATCGAGACTACTTTCCCTTTCAATATATTTTTCTTCTTTTTCCTCATCATGCCCAGGCTCCTCAGACTACTCAATTTTTGGATCCTCATAATTTTTAGCCTCTTCCTCAGGCTTATCTTCTTCCTCATCTTCCTTTTCTTTATGATGGAAACTGCATCATCATATCTAGGGGCATGGTTCAGTTCTTTCATTGGAGACTTATCACCTTTTGTCCCTATGACAAAAAAATCTTGTTCACCAATAGGATTTTTTTCAGCCTCCTTGTTCTCATTTTCCTTGATTTTCTTAGCCCACTCAGCATCAAGCTTGGGATCAGCTATCTCTTCAATTATATTTTCATCTTTAATCTCATCACTGGAAGAATCATAAGTGACCTCGTCAACTAATCAATGGTCATATATTGGGTGTTTGAGATAATATTTTGCCTCCTCTTCCAATCTCTTAGATGATTCCACTTGTTGTCGGTGATCCAATTCCTCAGAAATTTGCATGGTGGCTTCCATTGTTGGTGGCTTAGTAGGAGGAGGAGGAACTAGAGTGTTAATTATTGCCTGAGCCATCACAACTTGTACTGTCAGATTTAGAAACATTCCTGATAGCTCAGAGGGCACATTTTAAATGTATTTACTGAAAGATTCTAGAAGGGTGAGTGTAGGCTTTACAATGGTAGCTGGAAGAGAAAAGGAAAGAATCATGGAGGATGAAGAAATGGGCAAGGTAGTGGTGAAGGACGAATCAACTGATATTACTTGCATGATGGGAGAAGTAGAAGTGAGATGGACGGAAATGTCCACCATGGGAAAAGATCATGCAAATACTACATGTGGAATAGGCAGAGTGGTGAAAACAGTAGTTGTTGTTGCGGCAGTAGATGAAATAGGCAGATAATTCAGCTAATCAGCCTCCATCTCCTCTCCCTCATGGAGCGGATCTTTTTGGATTATCATCTTTTTCTGTGATATTTCCCGTTCGCTTATGTTTCTTGGGAGGTTCACCCTCTAAGGCCTTCCTAGCGTACACCTTTGGGTTGGATTGCTGCTCTTCCATCTCCTTTCTCTTCTTTGAATGAACTGATGGAGGGGACTTAGATTTTTCTCCCATCTATGTAGTAGCTACCCCACCACCTAAACCACTTGGCTCGCTCTCGAGCCCCTTGAATGTCAAGAAAAAATTTTGTTTCTTTAATTGAGAAACTTTCTCATCTATCCATGCCTTTGTTCGAGCCTATATAGGCTTGGTAAGAATTTCAAGGTCATCAACCTCAAGCTCATTCCAATAAATTAGCGGTAGTACCACATTTTCAATGGAATTGTACTTGGGGTCAATCACAGTGCTCTCATCCTCTTGAAGCTGATCGGGCATTGGGAGAAAATTCACTCTCTTTACAAAGTATGCGGTCATCCAAATATAGTGACTCAACCAAACTTCCAAGTCATCCTTGCAATTGGCCTAAAAATATTCAATGTTGTGGAGGTAGGCATACTCCTTTCTAATCACTTTTCCGACATGATTATATTTGTCCATTCATCGCTTGGCCATGTGAGATTTGAAGTGATATTCTGCCAATTCTTTCTCTGAATTGCCAACACATTGGGAAGTATAAATATCATACCTCCCCTAGATTAGTTTAAGGGGATAAGGGATCCCCACTAGATGCTTGCTACTCAAGACAGTGTGAATGTTGCATAGCTACCAAGAGAGTTTCGACAATATAATCTGGTCATCAGGTTACCAGGTCAACTTGTTCACCTTTTCTAAGAAGCCTTGGGCACATATTTATGTGAACTTGGGGTGCTAGATAAATAGGAAGGCATAATTTTTTTGAAAATATCAAGCACTGTGGGAGACCCTTCTCTCAAAATCTCCCCTGAACAGCTTGATGATGTAAGTGATGAATGCATTGTTCACTCTGCAATAGCCCTTCTTGAAGTTCTTTAGCTGTAGCTGAGGGTATTTGTTGAAGGCCCTAATTTACCTACCAGACACTTCATTTGGAACTCTGAATAATCCATTATAATGCCTCTTCTTGGCTAGTGAGTATACCAGGTAAGAGGTCATGTAGAACCTGGATGTTTTCTTAACACTCATGAATTGATCATGAAAGTAGTCACTAATTATTCTCCCCTAGTACAACATGGTGTCCTTCCCATGGAGAATATGTTCAACAAAGTACACCATCCATTCCTAAAAATAGGCTATAGTGGGGAGGCCCATTACTCTTCTTAACAAAGTGACCAAATCATGATAATCCTAAAAGAAGTCACTATGAAAGAGTTCTTGGGGAACCTTTGCAGTGCTGCCCCATTTATCATTTAGCCAATACTGGTTTATGAGATTCTTGCATCTTATGGGGTCTACATCCCACATATCTTTGCATTCCTAGATAGTAGGTAGCTCCATCTTTCTAAAGAAAGTAAAGTGAAAAGTTTTTTTTATTCCAAATGGCGACATGTCGGCCAAAATATTTCCATGCCTGTCAACAATAGTCCTCATTTCTGGCTGATATGCCTCTCTACAGGCCATCACCAACTTATGGGCAATCAAGGCAAGAGGGAAACCTACAGCCTTGGTTATTCCACTACTCCTAATGATTCTTGCATTATTTATTTGTGGGCTTATTCTAACCCTTTGTATGAGCTCATCAATATTCACATGCCTGATATTTGTATCAATGATGTCCTTCCACTTGGTTGTGACCTTGGAGTGGAATGACACTCCCTGGCATTTGTACTTCATCTGGTCTTTATCCTCTTTTCCTCAAGGAGCTTTGGTAGTTCTCTTTCCTTTGTCTTTGGCTCCCCACAAGGTCTCTACACCTGATTCCATAAATCCTGCACATAGAGGCCAAAGTTAGGTACAATTTTAGCCTAATGACATACACGATTAGTCAAATCCCTACAAAATAAGGTTAGATCAAACAATATATCATTCAAATGTCTAACAATTAGCTTAATTTGTCACTGACGGTTCTTTGGAAGGAAAATGGATGACCTGGGCCATAGAAGCCGAACTTCCCCTATCAGAATGTTGTTCTGAAGAGCGTACAGAGTGGGAAGACCCAAATGACTTCTCTCGACCTTGGATTTGGATAATGAAAGATCTATGGGGAAGGTGATCACATTATAGCACATGGGTCATCGTTCTTTTTTAGATTGGAGGTCATTTAGGTCACCATTAGAGCATCTGGGGTCAAACTGAAGGAAGGTTGTCAAGTGTTAGTTGTTTGAAATAGCTTTAGAGAAACAACATTCTAGAGGAGGAGTTCTAGAGTTCGAAACTCAAGAACCTAAAGACCATGAAACCATGCCTTAGGAATTTTAGTCATTCAAGAGCCTGGGTCGTGAGGGCCAAGAGGCCGTTGCATGATAGCCGTAAGAAATGGCAAAGTGGGGATGAAAGCCTGGGACCCGTGACCTGGCAGATCGGACCCCAGAAAATATTTTTCCCCGCGACTTCATCTATTAAAACCTAGTGGAAAATGGGATGTCGGGGTCCGATTGCTAGAAGGGTGGTTTGCACTTGTTTTTCAGGATGACCAAGATAGGATGAAATTTTGACAGCGAAAGCCTGATGGGTGGGGTCCAATGGGGGCAAGGACTTAAAGATTTTGCTAAAAAAGTTTGACTAGGAAGCACTCGGGACCTGGGAGGCCAGAAGGCTATCACCCGATGGGTGTTTGAAATAGCAGCATGTCAGCGGCGACCCATGGGAAAAAGTCCACGGACCGGGGCCTGAGGGTCACTTGGAGGTGGAAGCTCTTGTCGAAGATTTTCACGTCAAATGAGAAGCTAGGGTCCGAGACTCGGATGGGTGAGGCGAGAGCACTTTTTGAAATAGCGAAGGCGAAGCAGCAATCCGAAGGCGGAGTCTCAGATACCTCAACCTACAAGATGCTTTGTCATTTATGATAAATTTTTGTTGAGTCTAAAGTTTGAACGACAATGGCGACCGAAGGTCTCGGGCCCGAAGAACGCAGTCGCTCAATTCAAAGAACGGCGGTAAAACTAGATTTTGATTTTGATTTTCTAAGTTTAGGAGGGATGTTTAAGAAATTTTAGCATGTGGATTTTGTGGCAAGGTGTTCCCTGTATCAGATTCACACAAATTCTTCCCTTCTTGACCATTTTTTAAGCATTAAATCATGAAAAGATGAAGTAGGTTTTCGAACGGAAAACATACCTCATAAACCCGATGAATGGCATTGTTGGATCCTCGAAGACCAACGAAGGGATGGGTTGGGCATGAAAGGGACAATGGTACTGCACTTCTCTAGAATTCCTGATATGTGAAAATGACATGTTAGACCCAGTATTTATAGCCCTAATCACAATTAATTTTCCTAATAAATGTAGGTACGATGGCTAGTGAAGTTGGTGGATTCAAATTAAGGACGGTAGTGAGAAGTCTAGAGCCCGAGGTCTATAGTGACATGGGGGGAATTTCATCCAAAAACTCACCAATTGGGAATCCAATGGCCAAGTAGGTGCTGGGGTCCAGAGGGCAGAAGGACATTGGCCGATGACAATGAAAAATGACAAAGACCAGAAGGAAAATTGGGCAGGGAAACCTAGAGGGTCGAGTTCGGAGGGTGCAGCGGAATGCCAATTTTATACAAGTCACCAAATATAAATCATGCAGCTAGCGTCCAGGAGCTAGGGAGGTGCAAAACAAAAGTTGTCCGAAAAAAGGAAAAACAAACAAGGAAACCCGAGAGGGGAATCTAGACGGTCCAGGCCCGAGAGGGTCCACGAACACTAGCAAAAGGTTTCTATTAAGGAAGCCTCAAGACTTAGCAAATTTTGAGGGGGAATACATGGTCAAACTAAGATGAGACTTGAGAGAAACATTGACCATTATGGACAACAAATCAGGGGTCACACAAAATGAGGTGGCAACAAAATGACCTAGCAGGGCAAAAGACAAAGGGTCCCCATTATGAATGGGGCATGTGTGCGATAGGCACAACAAATGGTGACTCTATTGGGGAACACTCCTCGTGTTCTAAAGATAAACATTCATTTTGAACCCAAAATCTCTAGTTTCATAGACCAGAAGCAAGTTTCCAAGGCTCAACTAAGAATAGGTTTAGGAGGAGAACCGAGGTTGAATCGTACCATGGCATCATCATGGATGTGTGTGCATGGTGATTTCATTTCCCTTTCTTCAAAGACCGCACAAACAACTACTAATCAAGAGGGACAAGCTATGTAATTCAGTAGACCCCAAAAGTAACCTTGACATTGCTCTGCTGCCAGTCAGGCATCCATAGCCCCGACAATGTTGTCATTGTGACCCCACAAACATAGCTTTACTACCAGCCAGGAATCCATAGCCCTAGTAGAGATATTCATACACCCATACAGTTGAATGATTTTTCATTTTCTTTTATTTTCTAAAATTTCTTTGCAGTTCTTTTCTTTTCTTTTGCTCAAATGTGCAAGCATTGAAGCTCACTATGGGTTTGGGAATCGCCATGGTCATTGGAGTAGACTTTAGATTTTTCACTTGTCCAGCCCTCCTAGCAATCACCACATAATTCTTTGGTAACTTTTAAGGTGCATTTCGTGTATGATCCATGACAAACGCAGGAGATTCAAACAAGGGTACAATCCCAGATTAGTCCAGATTTCAAAAGGGGAAACCAATTCTTAGGGCCTTTTAGAGATCGACAATGGGGAATGAAGGCTTATCTAGAGAACCAAAAAAAAAATGGGCCATAGAGTGAACCATTCATCAAACCAAATGTAGCCACCACAGTGAAACAAGGAGACACTCTTCAAAGTCAAAACAAAACTGTCGAAAAATTAGCTAAACAAAAAAAAGTAGGAAAGCAAAGCAAGGATACTGTTGGTGTAATTAAATGTTTTATACCTTGTCCTAGGTCATAATTACACCTTAGTTAAGTTTACTTAGGGACCACATAGGAGTTGTTGGATTTTTTTACCTTTGGTGGACTTATCTTCTTATTACTTTATCACCTCCACCTTTCATGGACATATCATGTGATTAGGTTTCCACCTTTCGTGGGTGATCCACTATTTGTAGTGGCTATCACATATCACCTTTCCACTTTAAGTGGAGTGATAGATTTTCATTGTTGTCTTATGTCATAAGATTACGACACTTGTCATAATCTTATGCACTCCTATGTTCTCACCTTGGCTATATAACCAAGGGCTCTCTACTACATTTGTACAAGCATCTCACATCATATCATATTGACATTGAATACAATTTATTCTTGTCACATTATTTTCTCTCTTCTTGTGTTTTCTATTTGGTCCATAGATCTTGACATCCATAGCCAATTCTAACATGGTATCAGAGCATGTTTGATTATAATATAGTATCAGAGTGGGTTGGGTGCCACTGGAGAGTCTTTTTTTGAAGAGAGGTACTAGATTTGTAGAGGATCCATTTTTGGTTTTTTATTGCAAGTTCATATTGGAGCTTGCTGGTGCAAATTTGAGCTCACCATTACATCCAAGAGGATTAAGAAAGTCAGATTTGGTTTTTGGTTCACTCAATTTGATCACCATTTGCATTTTTGGCAAGCAAGGGTTTGTTACAAGCTATTTTTATTGGAGTCGTCATCATTTTTGCTTCAAAAATATAGTTTTTACTCATTTAAAGGAAAAAGGATTTATGGGTTTTGTAGCTAGGATCAAAATCTGAGCTCGATATCTTTTAAGTTTTGCATATCTTGCACAGATTTGGAGGAAATTGCAGTCCAAAAAGTGGCACACATCATTTTTCTCCTAGCTGAAGTTCAAAAATAATTATTTTCTCATCTTCTACTTGTAGGATCAAAAAATGATTTATGGGTTTTGTTTTTAGCATCAAAATATTTTTGGGTTTCTATTTTTGTCTTTAAATAGTGAGTAGATTTTTCAAAAATCAAATTAGAAATAAACATTTTTGCTAGAAATCCCATTTCTTGCAAGCTAAATTTAGTTTTTGAAAAATTCATAACTTTTGGCCATGGTGTCTATTTTTGGCAAACGAGATATCGACGAAATGCTAGTTTTGAGCACTTCATAGTGGTGTAAGCCATTTTTTCAGATTTCGTTATCTACACAAATTTTAGGTTATTTTTCATTGTGGAGGCAGATGTGAACATTCATAAGGGCATGCACTGTTTCCATTTTTGTATGCATTAGGTTTGCATTTTCTCTTTGTTTTATGTATGTTTTGCATGTTCTCCTTTTACAATCATGGGGTATTATAATAAATGAACTTACATAAAGTTCCATCTGGGGGGGGATTCTTGCATAATAATCTAATTAGAGTGTAGTTGCACTTTGATCTCATCTTTGTATTGATGACAACTCACATGAGTTGTATCTGAGTTCTATTGTTTCTTTTGGCCATATCTTGCTCAGAGCTTGACACATTTTGGTTCGCATTGGTTCACATCTCAGATTGAGAGTCTATGGTTAATGATCCTGAATCGCATTAGATTCACATCAGATCACATCTCAATTTGAGGGCCATTCATTTTATGGTTAATGTTTCAAAATATTCATGATACTTGCTCCTATGGATCAGTTTTAGTCATAGTTTCGCATCGGTATTGAGATACACATAGCTTCCAGATTCTTTCATCATATTATTCCCTCTTATGGGGGGCATCATTTAATCATCTACTGTTGCTTCATAGATTCTAGGGTTGTTCCAATTTGTGAGTTTTCCAGTGTTCTTTGGCATCAGGTCTGTTGTTGTTTTTTCATGATTCCACCTTGAGTCAATCTGTGACTCGCATATGATTTTAGTAGAAAACATATATTTCCTTGCTTGTCAGATTGCGGATTCCAGTGGTACTCCACAGTGTAGTTCTAGTGTTTCTCTTGTAGTAGGTTAGCTCATTGAGGGGGGCCTATCTTGTCTCTCTTCTACTTCTCTCTTATGGGGGGGTCTTTTTCCTCACATGGGGTTTTTACCTTCTCATGCATCATTGAAAGAATTTCTATTTTGTATTTCATCTCTCTTTTGGGGAGGAGTTTTGTCCCACTTGGTTTTCTCCTTTTCTCCATTTGTGAGAGATTGCATTGCATTTGTACATGGGTTCCTAACATGGCCTAGTTGTCGAGACCCATCTTGCATTATTTTCCTTTGTGTACATTCTCCCTAAGTTGCACTTAAGGGGGGGTGTTAGTGTAATAAAATATATTGTACCTTGTCCTAGGTCATAATTACACCTTAGTTAAGTTTACTTAGGGACCACATAGAAGTTGTTAGAGATTTTCCACCTTTGGTGGACTTATCTTCTTATTACTTTATCACCTCAACCTTTCATGGACATATCATGTGATTAGGTTTCCACCTTTTGCGGGTGATCGACTATTTGTGGTGGTTATCATATATCACCTTTTCACTTTAATGGGAGTGATATTTTTTCATTGTTGTCTCATATCATAATATTACAACACTTGTCATAATCTTATGCACTTCTATGTTCTCACCTTAGCTATATAACAAAGGGGTCTCTACTACATTTGTACAAGCATCTCATATCATATCATATTGATATTGAATATAGTTTATTCTTGTCACATTATTTTCTCTCTTTTTGTGCTTTCTATTTGGTCCATAGATCTTGGCATCCATAGCCAATTCTAACATGGTATCAGAGCATGTTTGATTCTAATAGAAACCTATCCTAACCTATATACAAGTATTTACATGAACAACTCTAGGAGAGCTTAGGCTTGGAAGTAATGCTTAAAAATCTTGCCATTGATAGGCAATGGGATGCCCTCACCAATCAAGGTCTTTAAGCGAAAGGCATTATCTCTTAGAATTTTGGCAATCTAAAAGGGGCCAAGCCAAAGCTTGTCAAAAAAATTATGTCCCCCTTTTCTTTCATGGGCCTTGTCCCAATATGGGACTAGATTAGAAATTCGGAAGGCCTTGATTTTGGCCTGATGGTTGAACCATCTTTTGACTACGCCTTGATGTTTGGTAAATATTTCTATTACATGGTCTCATACCTCTTCTAAATGTAACAACTCAGCCAAGCGAGCTTCTCTACAATCTCCTCCTTTGTAAAAATCATTGATGACCTAGAGGGTAGGTATTTTAAAGTGAATTGGAAGACAGGATCCAAGCCATAAATGAGGTGGTAAGGGGAATCTCTAAGGGCAGCCTTATGGTGGGTACGATCTACCCAAAGTGAAAAATGGAGTTGGGTGTGCCAGTCC
Source organism: Sequoiadendron giganteum (assembly GCA_007115665.2). Classification (NCBI taxonomy): domain Eukaryota; kingdom Viridiplantae; phylum Streptophyta; class Pinopsida; order Cupressales; family Cupressaceae; genus Sequoiadendron; species Sequoiadendron giganteum. The sequence goes on from CM021101.1 coordinate 818,168,687, forward strand.
TTGAGATTCCTATCAAGCAATTTTTTTATCACGATAATCAAGTTCTTGTTGGTGGATTCAGCAAGGCCATTACCTTGGGCATAATAGTTGGAGGAGAATTTGAGTGCAATTCCATAATCAAAGGCCCAACCAAAAAATTTTAATAATGCAAATGCAGGACCATTATCACACACCAACAGATAAGGACAACCAAAACAATTCAAAATAGAATTTTCCAAGAAGTTATTTACTACCTTAGTTGTGCATTGCTTACAATAAATTTATTATGTCCACCTAGTGAAATAATTAGAAGTGGTTAGGATGTACCTATGTCTTACAAATGATGGAGGGCTTACCGGACCAATGAAGTTGAGACCCCATTGTGTGAACGATCTTACCTCCAGGACTGGTTGCAATGGTACAATCGCATTCTTCTCTCTAGTTTCTACGGTTTGGCATACATGGTAGTGCGGATGTGGTTGTGGGAATTCTTGAAGACCGTATGCCAATAATACCCCACTCTCAATATTTGGTGTGTTGTAGACAAGCTGAAATGATGGTCTATACCAAATTTGTCATGAAATTATTTCAAGACACAATGTGCTTCCTCCTTACCAAGACATCCCAGATATATACCTTCATGATTCCTCTTGTACAATATGGTTCCTTGCAGCATATAACCACTTCTCTTCAATCTGATTGCATGCTTTTGGACTCCCTAAAAGTGGGGTGGACATTTATGATTGAGCAAATAATACACTATATCATCGTACCATTCTCCTAGAGAGACATCCTCCAGCTAGTATTGCTGCACTGTGAGCTCAAGCCCCACATCCACTACCACTTCAACAATCATTTGGGTGAGTGCTTGTCCTCTCATCAACCTCATTGGTTGGATTTCCATATCGCATTCTTGTAGTAGCGTAATCTAGTTTTCCCTTTCTTCTCCCAACTCATTCTTCATAAGGAATGTCTTCACAGTTGGGTTGGGAACTATGGTGAACACCTTGTTGCACAAAATATTATGCTTGAACTTATTTAACAATCTAAAAATGGCATATTATTTTTTTCTACATTGTGGTAATGAAGCTCAACGTCTTTCAAAGGGTTACTCATGAAGGCGATTCAATGCTCATTCCCCTCATCCTCCTTCTATGTCAGGATGCTAGCACACAAATGATTTGAAGAAAATGAATAGATGTAGAAAGGATTCAGATAGTTTGGACTAACTAACACTGGTGCCTCACCAATGGATTTTTTAATTTATCCAAAGGCTTTCTTTACCTCAAGGGTCCACTTGATCTTGGCATCTTTCTTTAACATATCATTGAGCAACTTGATGATTTCAACGAAGCCTATTATAAATTTACAAACAAAGTTGATCTTTCCAAAGAAAGATTTTAACTCCTTGCTGCCTAGAAAATATATCTTCATGATGGCTTGAATACATTTAGGATCAATGGATATCCCCTTCTCTGATAAGACATGCCTCGACAAATTTCTCTTAGTCACCTTGAAGATGCATTTCTTCGAATTGAGGGAGACCCCAAACTCATGACACATTTGAAAAAATCTACATAATTCAGAAACATGATCACCTCATTGTGTTGAGAACACTATTAAATCATCCATGTAGATGATTATGCACCTTTCGATCAGATCCTTGAATGCAATATCCACTGCACAATGAAAGGTAGCATCGATGTTGATGAGCCCAAAAGGCATCCGTCTACAGGAAAATATGCCCCACTTGGAGGTGAATATCATTTTGTGTCGATCTTAATATTGCACCATGACTTGAATATACCTTGAATACCCATCCAAGAAGGACATCATCTAAAAACCATTCTCTATTTGTAATACCTCATCCAGTGATGACACGAGATAGTTGTCTTTATCTGAAGCTCTGTTCAAGTTGCAGAAATCCACACACAATATGATTTCTCCATTCTTTTTCCTAACTAGAACCAAATTGGAAACCCATGTAGAGTGCCTAACTAGGAAGATAATCCTAGAAGACAAAAACTTCTACACCTCCTTGTATATGATTGGCTCCAGTAAAGAGTGTATAGGGTGTTGTTGTTGTTTAAATGACCTTGCATCCGGTCTAAGGGGAATGGTGTGTGTAATTATTGAGGTGTCATATGTTTTCAAATCCTCATAGCTCCAAGCAATGACATTGTGGTAATTTTGCAAAGAATCCACTATACCCTCTCTTTCTTCAGGTGTGCACACCTTGCCAATGAATATATTCCTTGCTTCGTCAGTTGTTCTAAGGTTTTAGGTGTCACACTAGCCACTGATGGTGTCTTTCTTGGCCTGCTGATCTTGATCCTTGATTTGAGCTAGATCAAATATGCATTCGAGTTGGACCATCCCTCTCGGGATAGTGTTGGCCTTGATATTAATGACCCCTTCTATATCAAGTTCAGCCTCCTTAGGCTTAGCTTCATCAATTATTTGGGTAGCGAATACATCAAAACTGGTAATGAAATCTAGGATGTGTTTTTCATCATTAAACACCTAAAAATTAGCTACATTATTTGGTAAAAATGGAGTGGAGATGAGCTCGACCATGAATCATTTAGGGCCAAACAATGATAATGGTCACAAAGTGCTAGTAGCTTGTGCTATGGAATCAAGAGTATAATTTTAAGCATGAGGGATCAATTGTATATTAAATGTATCAAGACTTTCCAATAGGTCCCATACCCTATATCTGTAATTGGTGAGTCTTCGGTCATAAAATGAATATAACTTTCTTACTTGTTTTATGACCAATTTTGAATCCCTAAAGACTTGCAACATTTTGACACCTTTCCTTAATGCCATAAAGAGTCTGAAGACCAATGCCTCATATTCTATTGCATTATTAGTGCAATAAAATTGAAGCCTATGAGTAGAAAAATATGACCTACCTCTAGGAATAATTAGTTCAAAGCCGGCTCCAACCCCATGCTTGGTTATGGATCCATCAAAGCATAGCATCTAGAACCCCAGAGAGTCTTTGACTCTAGAATCGACAGGCCTAATTTTTAATTTCGATGGGGGCCTCATTTCAACAACCTTTTGAGGAGGGACAAGGGTTGGATGCATCTGTTATGGTAGTGTCGACTGAACCTCCTCTTGTGGAGTGATTTGTCTTTTGACATTTTTGGTGATTGTTTGACACAAATAGCATTCAAATTCTGAATGGGTAGCATCATGTACCCTACACCAGCTTGGCAACATGAGTTCCTAAAAATTCATTCTGGCTCCCAAATGAGTTGGTCCTGTACACATTTTTCCATAAAATCTTGGAAACCATCCAACAATCCCAAATTGTTGCCATCATGAAATCCTTCATCATCTGACTCTATCAACATTTTCGTGCTCTGAGGGATATGGGCTAGGTCAGCAGGTGGAATACACAACAAAAGAATAACCTCTATCATCTCTTCCTCTCCAAAGCATTCTTGTTCATTTGAATATGACACCGGAGAATAATTCCCCAATTCGGTTTCAGCAAACAACACCTCATTCGTATTTTTTTATTCCATAATCATGAACCTCATGTGTGGCTCCCCATCCACTCGAATCTGATTTGGAATCCCTTTCCATGGAAACCACAAATGAGAGTAATGGATTGCAATATATCCATTCAATGTCTTTGTGGAATCCCTTCCTAAAATTATGCCATAAGTGTTTGGGATATCAACAACTTGAATGTCAATGGTTTGTCAAATTATGGGATCAGTAGCAATCTACATCGGTATTCTATTAATCTTGCCAACTATGCTGATATTTGTATTATCAAGCTACGTTACTTTATGTCAGGATGGAGTTGGAACTATCCCCAAGGCCTTGCACATGCTTAGAGGCATGAATTTAGCAGAAGCTCCCAAATCTAGCAGGTAGTTATGGAGATTCTTCCCAAACACACGGATGGTGGTCAAGAAGGGAGGAGTTTTGAATTTCCCTTTAAAAAATCCTCTGGAAACATCCAATTGGGCAACTTGTCCCTTATCCTTCTTAATACCCTTGTTTTGGGTTAGTGTCTGATCGGTTTCTTTGTTGGACTACTATCTGACTACTGATTTGGAGGCGGATCAACCCTTTTGTTTTAAATTTGTCGCACAAATGGTTCATTTTTCTGATCATCAAAGGAAACCTTCTTTGAAGGCACTTATTGGGTTGACCTAGCCAATGGAGTCCCATTTATCATTCTAAAGAAGGAATTTCTCACAGTTGGGACCTTGAGTAGATCAAAGGCAGACACACTTAGCTTAACCTTCTTAAATTCTTCTGCAATATATTCTCCCATTTTCTCAACTTCTTCATCATAAGAAATATTTCGGGAGGAGCTATTTGTATTCTAGAAGGACCTAATGGGGTGATTTTGGTTTTGGTTCTACAGTCTATTCTTGTTAAAGTACCATGTGGGGACATGAGGATATCCCATATTGTTACTAGAATTTGGGTCAGGAGGGGTACTAAAATTATTAGGTAGAGTGGAGGTCATAAAAGGACCACCATATTTCCTATTCTTGAGGTTGTAAGGGGTAGTCCATTGGTGAAACATTTGGAATTCATCTTCCATAGGCTCTTTCTCATCCTTAGGACCATTGTCTACTGAATAAAAAAATTGAGCCAGAGGGCTTTCAAAACTTACCTCTATTTCTTTATCGTTGTTGCTCATGTTGGTGCCTTCCTACTCTGGCACGTTGCACTCAGCCTTTGGGAAAGGAGCTTGGTTGACCACCAACAAAGGGGAATCATATCGTTTGGAGGGAACAATGTCTCTGCATCCTGAGTTGTCCACAAAATTTTGGACTTGAACCTGAAAAATTTCAGCAGTCGTCTAGAATTTTGGACAATCCAATTCAGAATGTCGACTAGTTTTGTGTATACAACACCAACCAAATAAAGTAGCCTCGACCAAGTAGACTCCACTTGTAGTCTTGTCCTTTCTGTTGGGCTGATCGAGGGGAGTGGGAAGACCACTGTTGTTGGGCCTTGTGTCCCATGTCTGGTTCTGCCTTGGGAAAGTCCTTCTATCAAAGTTTTATCCTGAATTCTGATTTCTATCATATTTTTTCCCAAACGATGTGTCGGCATCACGGTTATCCCTATTCTCATGGTTGTCAAGACTATCATGATTGAGGTTGGCTTGGATAATTTTTTGCGAAGGTTGTAGCTGATTTTTTTGATTTCTCAAATGCATCATCTCCATATAAATTTTATTGATCATTTACGTGAGCTCATTGATACGATCCTTTTCTATGTTGTTCAGTTGTAGAGCTACATTATGGAGGAACACCGACTGAGCCATGGGCTGATTTTGGTGAGCGAGCATAAATTTGGCCATTTGGAGATATTTCGATACTTGGGGTGGCTAAGAAAGGACTTGCTACTACTAGGGCAGAAAATATTGAGGAACCGGGGGTGCTTGATTCACTGGTTGTTAGGGGTGTGGTACTATGGGCAATTATTGTACCAGATTCATGAGAGGCATCTTATGTTGTAGATCTTGAGCAAGTCCTTCAATCTATGAAGGATGAGTAACCTTCCCCAAAGAAGGCAGTGAACCAAAAAATTTTTATCCCAAGTCGGTTCTAGAAATGACGGCCTGTGCATATGTATCTGCCAATCTGGCAAGTGGTGGTTGCATCCTCTTTACAAATGTTGTAGTAATATTGTCCAATGTTGCATAATAAACAAGTAAAACAACATCATTAAACACGTATGGGTCCTGCAGTCGAGTGTACACTCTATGGAATCGATCATTAAAGGATTTGATCAGTTCGTTGACCTCTCTTTGAATTGACATAAAATACCGATACGACTCTGCAGGGCTGATTGGAGTTTTGAACTTCTGTAGGAAAGCATTCTTCAAAAGGTCCCACGTGTTGATAGTTCTTGCTGGTAATTTGATGTACCAATAGAAGGATTCCTCCCCCAAGGAGTAGGGAAAGAGCTGGCAAGCCACATCCTCCTGTATAATATGCATATTCTTCAAAACGATTTCAAATATCTTGACATGCTCCTTAGCTATCCTCTGCAGATCCCAGGGATTCAACTTCATGCAAAAACTCTTGAGATTCTTTGGCATGTCATGATAGAGGTTGAAGGCCAAAGGAGATGGACTATTTACCAAACACACCATCGGAGGGGGTGGTGGAAGTCGCTGCACCATATTGACTTATGGTTGCAAAGGGGTAGCAACGGTTGACAAAATAACTCCTGGAGATGGGACTGTGTTGGGCTAGAAAGCAGAGTCTAGCCCTTAGGAAGAGGCAGACTTGAAGGTTGTTTCAAGGAGGTGAGTAGGAGAATATGCTGCTAGAAATGAGGGAGAAGATGGAGGGGAATGAGTAGAAGGATAGGATGAAGGTGAAATTGAAATGGGCTGGTCGGATGTGTTGGAGGAGAAAGGTTTCCCTTCTTTAGCTCTCTTAGCTTGGGTAGGGGGCGGTAGCACTTGGAACTCCCCCTTTTTTGGTGTAGACCTTAGTAATCTATGAAATATTTTAGGGGAGAACGACCTAATTTGATCCATCTTAGCTTACAAAAGGCCCTCCTTCTAGCGCTAGTTCTTTTGATGGGCCATTTTGCACACCTTCTTAGCATAGGCAATTCATAAGTGTGTTACCTCTCTTGAAATGAAATATCCAGCAAGTTGTTGAAAATCACCCCAAGGTCTCTCGAGTGTTAGGTCATGACTTGTGTGGGATAGTTCAGTTGATGTTCTATGTGATTTTATTGGTAATCATAGTGCAAACTTACTTGAGTCAAACTGGGAGAGGAATTCGATATGCAAACATAGTTTATAAGGTAGGGAGGTTACTATACGTTTGATGCAGGTTCAAACAACAATCTTGAACTTAATTTATACTACATATTTAGTTTTACAATGTGCAATGAACCTTAGCATAGGTTACTTCTTAAAAAAAAAAGGAAAGAGAAGGGAAGAGAGAGGGTTCTTGGACTTGCAACTACCAATGAATAGTGATCATGGAGGTTTCTACTATGGACAATTTCCTTAAAACAAAATTCCACTTAACCAAAAATTTCACAGTGTCATGAAATATGTGCTATCTTCTAAGGAATGCACATGTTTTATCATTCATCCACCACACATATGCATGAATAAAGATAAATATTTAAAATTAGCTTTAGATCTAGGTCCAGACTAACTTTGCACAACAATCTATCAGAAACAAACAACCAAAAGTATGGACAAGAAAAACATCTACACAACAAAAATCTTCATAACCATGGACATCATTAATAAATCTACCAAAGCTAACTAAAAGGAAGCTAAAACAAAAAATAAAATTCAACTAAATAATCCAACTATGAGAGAAGAATCATGAAACATGAGAAGAAATCCAAAATACACCAAAGTCAAAGTATTTCTATTGCAATTTCTGCAACATGTCTTTACAACAACTCAACTCCCCTTGAAAATGAGAGGAGACCCCCTATTTATAGTGTCCCAAAAGTATAACATGTGGCCAATATTGATTTACATTTGTGTGGCCACAATTCATTGTAAACTAGGGCCTTACCTACCCCTTAATATATTACATTTTAAAAAATACATTTTGTCCATATCCCTATTTTTTCTTCTAGTGGAAACACTATAGAATTTTGTCCTCTTCTTGATTGCTCTTTGTTGCAGCTATTCCTTTAGAAATTATTCATCAATAACAGGGTCGCCTTCTTTCTTCTTTGAAGCTGCTTAGTCCATGAATTTTAAGATCATTGGTTGGAGCTTGTCTCCCTCAATGATGTCAGAACTGAGCACTTGGTAGCTCCATTCTTTGGAATTGTTAACAAGCTTCTCCTGGTCCTCCTCATACTTGGAAATGTGATCTTTGAATATATTGGATTGGGCGAAAGCTCGAGCAATAGAGCTCATAAAATCTGTAGTAATTTTGGTTGACATATCATCTTCCATCCTCTTTTGGAAGTCTCAATTCCACACATCCATCAGCCAATCGTCATCATCTTTGAAGGAAAATTCCTTTTCCCAAATTTTACTTAGCAACTTGAGGATAGCCTCAATTTTTGGGTAAGCAAACCCATACTTCTTTGGGAACTCGGTGTAGATTCTTCTCATACCTTTAAGAGACATTTGGACTTGTAAGAACTTGTTTGTTGTCCAAACAACATGATTGATACCTATATTTCCAATATCCAAGACCTGTTGGAACCAATTTTTTGTGGTCTTGTCCAAGTTCTTTCTCTTCTTGATATTATTAATCTTCTCTTTTGAAAAAAAATGTGGTGGGGTTGAGGACGTGGTTGATTTTTCCTTTGTGGATGACCATTGTTGGATATAGGTTGTCAAATTCGCCACGTGTGCCTTAACCTCCCCCTTCAAAACTTTGTCCTGCTGAATGATATGCACCATTGTGGTGACCGATTCTTGGAGATGATCAACCTTTTGTTCCCTTGTTGCCACTCCCAAGTCGATGGTGGATATTTTATAACTTATTCCTTTTTCTCCCACCACCGGCGTAGCTATTTGTACTACTCTAGATCCAAAGGCATCCATCATTACCTTTGACCTGATATTCGGCTTCCTCTCCTTCCTGGTGCCAATCTAGGATTGAGTCAATATAGCCTCCAACCTTGCCTTTGTTTCCTTTGGAGTGGGATACCTCTTTTCTAGTTTTCTCTCCAACCAATTAGGTATTGAGGATTTTTCCTTGAGTGAGTCCTACTGATCCCCCCTTTCTTCTCTGAATTTAATTGCTTTATCACCTAGGGTCTCATGCTCCATCCTTCTATCCTCCTTCTCTTCATTGGAGTCCTAAATGAACACTATGCATCTAACAGGGAATTTGGTAGGTAAAAGCTCATCAAGATTGCTTTCCCTTTCAATATATTTTTATTCTTTTTCCTCATCATGCCCAGGCTCCTCAAGCTGCTCAATTTTTGGATCCTATAATTTTCAGCCTCTTCCTCAAGCTTAACTTCTTCCTCATCTTCCTTCTATTTATGAGGAGAAACACCTTCATCATATTTAGGTGCATGGTTCAGTTCTTTCATTGGAGACTTATCACCTTCCATCCCTATGACACCAACCTCTTCTTCACCAATAGGTTTTTTTTACCCTTGTTTTCCTCAATTTACTTGAGTTTCTTAGCCCACTTAGCATTGATCTCGGGATCATCTATCTCTTCAATTATCTTTGCGTCTTCACTCTCATCACTAGAAGACTCATAGGTGACCTCATCGATTACTTGACACTCATATATTGGGTGTTCGGGATAATCCTCTGCCTCCTCTTCCAATCTCTTAGTTGATTCAACTTGTTGTCAGTGATCCAATTCCTCAGAAATTTGAATGGTGGCTTCTATTGTTGGAGGCTTGGTAGGAAGAGGAGGAACTAGAGTGCTAATTATTTCCTAAGCCATAACAACTTGTACTATCATATTTGTAAACATTCTTGAGAGCTTAGAAGGCACATTTTGCATGTATTTTATGAAATATTCTGAAAGGGTGAGTGCAGGCACTGTGGTTGCAGTGGTGGCAGCTAGAAGAGAAAAGGAAGAAGACATGGTGGATGAAGAAATGGGTGAGGTAGTGGTGCAGGTTGAATCAACCGATATTACTCGCACGATGGGAGAAGTAGAAGTGAGATGGATGGAAATGTCCACCACGGGCAGAGAGGATGCAACTACTACGTGTTTGATAGGCAGTGTGGTGACAACAACAGTAGTTGTTGCGATAGAAAATAAAATAGGTGAAGACTTCAACCGATCAACCTCCATCTCCTCTCCCTCACGGAGCGGATCTTCCTAGATTATCAGGATTTTGGTGACGCTACCTGTTCGCTTATGTTTCTTGGGAGGTTCATCCTCTAAGGCCTTCCTAGCATACACCTTTGGGTTGGACTATTGCTATTCTACCTCCTTTCTCTTCTTTGAATGAACTGTTGGAGGGGACTCAAATGTTTCTCTTATTGATGTAGTAGTTGCCCCACCACCTCAACCACTTGGCTTGCTCTTGAGCCCCTTGAATGTCAAGACAAATTTTTGTTGCTTTAATTGAGAAACTTTCTCATCTAGCCATGCCTTCGTTCGAGCCTCAATAGGCTTGGTAAGTATGTCGAGGTCATCAACCTCTGGCTCATTCCAATCAATTAGCGAAAGTGTCACATTTTCAATGGAATTTTACTTGGGGTCGATCACGGTGCTCTCATCCTCTTCAAGTTGATCAGACACCAGGAAAAAATTCACTCTATCTACAAAGTATGCGATCATCCGTATATAGTGCCTCAGCTGCACTTCCAAGTCATCCTTGGCCTAGAAATCTTCAATGTTGTGGAGGTGGGCATACTCCTATCCAATCACTTTTTTGACATGACCGTATGGTTCCATTCATGGCCTGACCATGTGATATTTGAAGTGATATTCTGCCAATTCTTTCTCTTAATTATCAATGCATTGGGAAGTATAAAGCTCATACATCCCCTAGCCAAGTGTAAGGGGATAAGGAATCCCTGCTAGATGCTTTATACTCAGGATGATTTGAATGTTGTATAGCTGCTAAGAGAGTTCCAACAATATAATTTGGGCATTAGGGTACCAAGGAAACTTGTTCAACTTTTTCTGAGAATCCCTGGGCATGGATGTATGTGAACTTGGGGTGCTGGCTAAATAGGAAGGCATAATTTTTTAGAAAATCTTGAGCACTAATGGAGACCCTTCTCTCAAAATCTTCCCCAAACAACTTGATGATGTAAGTGATGAATGCATTGTTGACTCTGCAATAATCCTTCTTGAAGTTCCTAAACTATAGCTAAGGGTATTTTTTGAAGGCCTTAAGTTACCTACTAGGCACTTCGTTTGGAACTCTAAATAATCCATCATAATGCATCCTATCGGGCTAGTGAGTATGCCAAGTAAGAGGTCATGTAGAACCTGGATGTTTAATTGATGCTCATGAATTGATCATGAAAGAAGTCATTGATTATTCTTCCCCAGCACAACATGGTGTCCTTCCAATGGAAAATGTGCTCAACAAAGTACACCATCCATTCTTGAAAATAGGCTACAGTGGGGAGGCCCATTACTCTGCTTACCAAAGTGACCAAATCATGATAATCCTCAAAGAAGTTGCTATGAAATATTTCTTGGGGAACCTTTTTAGCGCTGCCCCATCTATCCTTTAGCCAATACTAGTTTATGAGCTTCTTGCATCTTATGAGTTCTTCATCCCACATTTATTTGCATTCCTAGATAGTAGGAAGCTCCATCTTTCCAAAGACAAGAATGTGGAGATTTTTTTTAATTCCAGATGGCAACATGTTGGCTAGGATATTTCCATCCCTATTGACAATAGTCCTTGTTTCTGGTTGATATGCCTCTGTGCAGGCCATTACCGGCTTAGGGGCAATCAAGGTGAGAGGGAAACCCGCAACATTGGCTATTCCACTACTCCTAATAAGTCTTGCATTATATGTTTTGGGGTTTAGCAGTTCTCTTTCCTTTGTCTTTGGCTACCCCCGAGGTCTCTACACCTGATTCCATATATCCTCCATATAGATTCTGAAGTTAGGTACAATCTTAGTATGGCGACATACATGATTACTCGAATCCCTACAAAACAAGGTTAGATCGAATAATATATCATCCAAATGTCTAACACTTAGTTAAATTTTTCACTGAAGGTTCTTTGGAAGGAAAATGGATGACCTTGGGCCCAAAAGTCGGACTTCCCCTATCAGAATGTTGTTTTGAAGGGTGAACAGAGCGGGAAGACCCAAATAACTCCTCCCAACCTTGGCTTTGGATAATGAAGGGTCCATCGAGAAGGTGATCAAATTTTAGCACGTGGTTCATCGTTCGTTTTCAGATTGGAGATCATTTAGGTCACCATTAGAGAATCTAGGGTCAAACTGAGGGAAGGTTGTCAAGTGCTAGTTGTTTGAAACAACTTTGGAGAAACGACATTCCAGAGGAGTTCTAGAGTCCAAAATCTGGGAGGCCGAAGGCCTTAAAACCATTGCTTAGGAAATTTATTCCAGGAGGTCGTTGTATGATTGTTGTAAGAAATGATGAAGTGGGGATAGAAGTTCGGTACCCGCGACCCAATAGACCGGACCTGAGAAGAGATTTTGCCCCATGACTTCATCTATTAAAACTTGGCAGAAAATGGGATGTTAGGGTCTAGGGGCTGGAATGGTGGTTTTCATTTGTTGTTCAAGATGACCAACATTGGATGAAATTCCGACGGTGAAAGCCTGGTGGGCGAAGTCCAACGAGGACAAGGAATTAAATATTTCACTAAAAAAATTTGACTAGGAAGCACTCAGAACTTGAGAGGGTGGAAGGTTTTCACCCGACGGGAATTTGAAATAGCAACATGGCAGCAGCGGCCCAAGGGTCGCTTGGAGGTGGAAGCTCTTATCAAATTTTTTCATGTCAAATGATAAGCTGGGGTCCAAGACCCAAATCGATGAGGCAAGAGCGTTGTTCGAAACAATGAAGGCGAAGTAGCAATCTGAAGGAGGAGTCTTGAATACCAAAACCCATGGGATGTTTTGTCATTTGTGGTAAATTTTTCATTAATTCTAAAGTTTGAATGGCTGCGATGGCCAAAGTTCTTGGCTCCTGAGGGCACGGTCACTCAGTTTGAAGAACAATGACAAGAAGACTAGGTTCTGATTTTGATTTTCTAAGTTTAGGAGGGATGTTTTCAAAATTTTAGCATGTGGGTTTTGTGGCAAGGTGTTCCCTCTATCAGATTCACACAAATTCTTCCCTTCTTTTCCATTGTTTTAACATTAAATCATGAAAAGATGAAGTAGGTTATCAGACATTAAACATACCTCACAAACCCGATGAATGGCATTGTTGGATCCTCGAAGAACGGTGAAGGGATGGATCGGGCACGAAAGGGGCAATGGCACTGCACTTCTCTGGAATTCCTGACATGTGAAAATGACATGTCAAAACCCAATATTTATACCCCTAATCACAATTAATGTCCCAATTAAATGTAGGTATGACAATTGGTGAAGTTGGTGGATTCGAATTAAGGATGGTGGCAGGAAGTTTGGAGCTTGAGGTTTAGAGTGACATGGGGGAAATTTCATCCAAAAACTCACCAAGTGGGAATCCAACAACCAAGCAAGCGCTAGGGTCCAGAGGGCAGAAGGATGTTGGCCAACAGCCATCCAAAATGGAAAAGACCAAAAGGAAACCTGGGCAGGGAAACCCAGAGGGCGCGGCGGAATGCCAGTTTTATAAAAGTTACCAGACATAAATCATGTAGCTAGGGTCCGGGAGTTGGGGATCCATAGACTGAAAGCTGTCTAAAAAAGGAAAAATAGACAAGGAAACACGAGAGGGGAATCCCAATGGTCTAGGCCCGCGAGGGTTCACGGATGCTAGCAAAAGGTTTATATTAAGGAAGCCTCAAGACTTAAAAAATTTTGAGGGGGAATACATGGACAACCTAAGATGACACATGAGAGAAACGTTGACCATTATGGACACAAAAACATGGGGCACGCAAAATGAGGCAATAAAAAATGACCCCGCAGGGAAAAAGACAAAGGGTCGTCATTCTGAATGGGGTGTGTGTGTTATAGGCACAACACAATCATGATGCATATTTTTGAGCTTTAGAGCCCTTCAAAGTGAGGAAAAATAACAAGTATTGTTTGCAGCCATGAATGTCTGAAGACCATCAAGTAAAGTATTCTATAATTTCAATGTTAAAGTGTTTTCCTCCATTTTTTACAAATACCCACATGGGGTTCAAGCTTTAAAAATACAGATTTCTTCTTGTTACAACTAACTCATGTGAGGGTTTTTTCAAAAAATATAAAATGCACAAAATGTTACCATGGGTCGAGCCCAGTGAATGGAGAGATATAAAAGGAATTGTAGAAAAATGTAATGAGAATTTTCTTTAGAGCATTCTCTTCAAGTTCATACTTTGGAATAAATACAATGGTTCTAAAATACCCAAATCGAGCCTTGAGAGGTTGCAGCCTGGAGGAGGGTTTTTATTCACAGACATTCATCAAAGTCAAAATATCATTAGAGTTGTTGTCAAAATATCAAAATTTGAACAAATAATGAATATAATGTGATTTTCTTCATAGAAAAACATTAATCAAATAATGTAATAGTCACGGTCTGTCATGGAGGCAAAGCATAAAAATTGTCAAGTATTTTCATGGGAAAGAAAAACCTCTTTCTTTGTCATCTTTGGGGTTTTTATTTAGTAGAAAATTTTCTTTAACAGAAAATTCTAATGGTGACCAGATGAAGTAGTGAAAAGAAGAGATATAGAGACAAAAAAATCAAAAAAATATACATGTTGGCCACAACCTTGAAGATCATTTTTGCTTTCAAAGTGAAAGAAGAAAGCCATGAAACAATGTGAAATCGACTTACCTTGCTAGGCAATGAGGAGTCGACCAATAGGAAGCTTGAATGGTAGCTCCTCCAAGCTGCAAAAAGTAGCTCATGGTGGAAGTGTCATTTCTCCCAACAAAGCAATGTTCTCTTCCAAAAGTGACAAGTGCAAATGATGTGATTTTAGGGTTTGCAATGAATTTTTGTTCCATGTTACCCTAATTTGATTTAGGGACTTGCATCTGATTTTAGAAAAATATCAAACTTAATGCAATATTGTAGGTGGTTGAATTCCCATACCTAGGTCGAGCTTTTGAGATAACTTAAGATTTCATAAGTCTTAAGTCTTTTAAGAGTTGTTAGGGTTTGATTTATTTCTAAAAAGTCCATATAAACTTAAGGCATTTTATTATAAAATGTCAATATTTATGCCTTGGAGAATGAACATTAGTGCCTTACTTATTTTTTTAATTGATTTTGAAGAAATCAATTAAATGTAAGCATTGAAGTTGCTTATGCCTTAGGTAGGACAAATATGTCTTAGGGTTTATTTTTCAATTGATTTTAAAGAAATCAATTAAAACTTTGATAGAGATTGCCTTATATTTTTGCAATTTTTTCTAAGAAAAATCAAATTTTTAATACAGCGATAAGAGTTGTATTATTTTTTGCAAAGATTTTTTAAATATTTATTGCAAAAATAGGTCAAGTTGAGAAATAAATTAAAACTGCATGTATTGTAAAGGACAAGATAAAACAATATCCTATAAATTGTTTTATTCTTTCTTGCTATTTTTAGTAGTTTGTGAAGGAAATAACGAGTTTGAATTTTCTTGGGTGGATTTGAGTTGCATGGTGAGGAGATAAAGTGTTTTTTTCGCTTTTAAAGCAAAGCAGACCTATTTTTAGGTTTTTTCCAGCATGGACATGCAAAAAGTGAGAGTATGCCACTTCAGCTACTCATTTTGGAGCAGATTCAAATTATTTTTTCAGAGCTTTCTTCTTGAGCTCGGATTAGGGTTTTGGAGATTTTATTTTAGGAGAAAAATTTAGGGTGTTTTCTCAGTTCAAATTCATTGTTTCTTCCTCTCATACTAAAACAGAGAGTTTTGTAAGCAAAAATTTATACTCATACTTTGATACTCCTTCAGTTGAATAAAGCAACATTCCTATTTCTCAATTTTTGTTTCATTTCTAGTTATAGTTTGATGTTATATTGTGATTTATGTTTACATAATCCTTTTTATGTCCTGAAATTGTAGTTTTGATATAGAAAGTTCATAAAATACAGGTTGCATGTTGTATTTAAACTAGAATCTTCATGAAAATCGATTATGTGTTAATTGTTCATGAGAGATTGTGAAGTACTATTGTTTTTTGAGAGTTGTTTGTCGGTAAAAACTAGAGTCATCATTAAGTCATCTTTAAGTCATAGGTCATTTCAGTTATATTTCTAACTCTTTTCCTCAGAAGATCATTTAGAATAGAATATATCATTTGGAGAATTAACTCACTCTGGAGACTCCTTCTTTGATCATATCACCCACATCCGAAGAAGGTTTTCATGTGTCAACAGATAGTTAAATTCTAAAAATTTAGCATAGGGTTCATATTTGATTGATAACAGTTTTCGACATGCTCGGTGGGACTCTAAAATTCAATTTTAGAGAATTTTCAAAATTTTAAAATTGTTGTTTGGTGTATGCAGAAATTTATTCAGCCTTTTGGAGGCTTTTTACATATACCTAGCGACTCCGTTCTTGGATTTTGCATGCAAATCAAGTGCTCATTTTTTTTTAAAACCTAAATTTTGTTGTTTTCCATCTTATGAATGAAGAAATATGTCAATATTTCATGACAATGTGTCATATCATCCACCATACCATGAGCATGTTGTTGGTTTCAATCTCATGGCCTTTCAAAATCAACATGCCCAATATAATTACCACCCACCCACCCCTACCCATTTTTCATATCAGCCCTCATATGCCCAAAATCAGCCCCAAGATATTCAAGACTTGAGCTTCAGAGATATAAGGATGAACTATGAAGAGCAGATGAGTGAAATAGAAAACCGAAAGCAGTACGACACACACTAAGGGAGATTACAAGCATAAAGAGCGTGATGCTTGACTACATGAGGTAGTTGGAGGAAATCAAGAAACAACATGAGTATAATCAATAGTACGAGGATATGGCTTATCAAGCCTATCTTCATGAGCGGGAGTTCGAGGCCCAAAGAGAATACTTTGAGGAGAATTTGGGGAGGGCGATAGCTGCACAAATGAAGCTTCTGCTTGCTTGATTTCAAAGCCATGAAGCCCAAGAAACTCTTTCCATTCAAGAACATCCTGTTTGGGAAGAGGTTTGTGAATTTAAGTTTCCAAGTTTAATGAAAACGATCCTTCTAACCCTCCTAAGATCAAAATTCATGATTTTAGATATCCTTTACCCTTGCAAGAGCCTAGGTTGGTACATTCTGAACTTGTTGTGCTTCAAACTAGCTGCTTGAAGAATCATTTCCCCTCCATAAACAGATTCCCCAGAAAATCAAAATCCCAAGTTTTAGAATTTCTCATGAGGAATCTATCAATATTTGCACTAAAGAGCTTCCTTGTTTCGTAAACGATGATAAAATTTTAGAAAATCAACTAGTATAGGAGGTTGATTCACAATAAAAGGTTGTTATTGGTTGTATCCCTTTATCATCCAATCACATGGGTGTCGCATGTACAAAGGTGTTTGCTACATTGGAACAATAAAATATTGATGATTATTTTTAGGTCTCCAAATGGTATAGTGACAAGGAAGAGCTCAAAAATTGGGAACAACTACTAGAAAAGAAAGAGGAGGCTATGGTTAAAGAGCTACAAATTCTAGATCAAGGAATGGTTGATAGTTCACAGGTTGTGACTGATTCATTTGATGAATTATCATTTTTTGTTGAAGAAAACATGCAAGTCCCCAACTTACCAGCTGAAGATGATCAACCTTTTCAAGATGAATTTATGCTTGGTTGCCAAGACCCTAACCATTCAGCTTGTAGAGAGCTTACCACTCTATTGAATTCTTGTAGCAACCAAATGCCTAGTTCTTAGCAACAAAATAATGAAAGTTGTTCAGAAAAAATACTAATCCATGAGAAAATAAATGAGGGCAGCTCGGTCATGGAGGAGCGTAAGGTTGAATGCATGATTCAACCAAGGTAGGAAACAGTTGTGGTTGGTGAGGCATTTGACAAGAGTGAAATCAAAAGAAATAGTTCCAATTTTGTCTTGTTGACAAGATGCCCAATTAGATACATTGCTAGAATGGAGGCCAACAAGAAGATTCCCATCATGATTGAACCCAAGCATGGAAGTACAGTTTAATAAGAACAAATTCAAGTCATTTCACCACCTCAAAGTAGTAGTGGTTATATTCCATATGAAGAGGTTAGTAAGCTTGTCTATGTTCTTCAAAGTGTGGTACAACTATCTCATGGCCTTTCATCCTTTGTTATTTTTCATGTAGCTATCCAAAATCATGTACAACATCAAATATTTTGTAGAAAAGGTAGCTATTTCACCCAATCAGTGAATGGTTATGTTTGACCAGCTTCTTTGGCTGGTTAGAGTAGGTTAGAGTTAGTATTTTCAGTTAATAAGTGCTTCATGCACTTTTAACTTTAGTTGTTTTGCTTTCCCTAAGCATTTTTGTGCATGTTTCAGTTGGCCATCAATGCCTGTTAGATTGCTTTCAACATTGTTTTTTTTGTTTTGCTATTGTTTGGAGTATTTATTTTTGAATTTTTGAGTTTCATGAAGGGGCAGATTTGACTTCATGTCCAAAGGAGTATTAAGGCAACTGATCTAATGCTTAGTGTTCACGCAAAATTTTGCATGTAGCAGTAGTCTCATGGGAAACATAGCTATTGGGGCACATTGTGCAGTAGATAAGTGACCTCCAGGTTTTTACTGAAACTGACTCTTCATTTAGTGGGGGGAGTAAAAGGTAAGAAAGATAGCAGAAATATGAAATTTACACTACAGGCGATGCGCCAAAGTCTCAAGCGAATTTACTAGAGCATAGTGCAAATTGCAAAGGCCTGAACCACTAAATTGCTATTCATTAAGCTAATTTTGTCAAAAACACTTAAACTGTAAGAGCACCCTTTAATTTGCATAACATAACCTTAACATAATAGTTAGATAACATAGAAGAGTCGAAGAAAACATGATCTATATTTATTAAGTTATGAAGGATTACAAAAAGCTAAAAAAATAGGTATTCATACAATGAAAGAAGAAAATGACACAAACCAATAGTCTCACTAAATGCGTGAATAAATAGAAAGGCCAAATTTATTTGGCATAGTCTGGAGTCTTCAAATTGAAAAAAACTATTATAGAGGCCCTCTTCCTAGTGCTCAACAATTTTTACAAAACTTAATCAACAACAATAAAAAGAAACATGGTCGTACATATAGGACAGTCGACCGCCTGAAAATGCATCAAGAGAAAAATAAAACCATGAGCAGAGACTGATGGCCCAAATCATCTTGAGCTGCCACAACAAACAACAATTGTTTAGGAATAAGCCAATGAAGCCATGACATGGAACAAAAAACCACGCAGTAGCAAGAGAGAACATGTGGCACCACTGTGAGAAATGCGACATTTCCAAGGTAACTGGCATGGAAACAATCACCATGTGTTTCTCAGAAAGAGCCTGCTAGAAATTCGAAGGAACACCTAGAAAAAAGCTCTGAGAGGGAGCCACATGGAGCACTCTGAGCAAAAGAAAGTATAGGGTGAGCCCAGCTCTGAAAGTAGCCAGAGAAATCCATGTGGCATGCCGATGGACACTGGAAAAAAGCGAAACGATGCAAAAATAAAAAAGCTTCGAGAGACAGCCACATGGTGGGCTTTGAGGGTAGTGAGCAGTTGTAAATTAAGGCATAGCCGTAAAGGTAAATATAAAACCATAAAGGCTTGTTAGTTTTTTTTGAACAGTTTGGTGACTCATCGGTGCATTTTGTGAATGGAATGAAGAACCCCAGAAACTTTGGTTCAACATCCCAAAACTGATCACAACCTCGAGAGGGCGGCCTGCAAACTAGTCCAGACTTCGTTTGACGGTGGATAGAGAGCTCACAGATTTTTCATGAGCTAGCCTGAGATCGATGATTGCCTTGAAAGGCAAACTGCTTGATACTTTTGTTTCCAATTCCAATTGGAAGAAAATTTGTGTCAGCTGATGCATGGTTCCCTCAATTTCCTCGACGGTCGGAGATTGATCAAAATATTGGAAGATAGAAAGGTCCTGCTTCTTCTCTTCCATCATTGCAAAAATGTGCTCCACACCCACTACCACCTGGTCTGCAATGAAGGGTGAGGGAAGGACCCTCTGAGTTAAATGGGAAAAAAAATTTCCTGCATGTCACTGGTAAACTGGTTCAATCAAGCTCTGCATTCTGCCACCTGTTGAACAACCTCGTGCATTGAGATGAGGATACTCACACCCATGGTTGTCGTCGTTCAGTCATCGATTCCCACATTTCTCAATGCTTCATCACAAGCTATATACAACTTTCCCAATAAGATCCCAGCCTCCAGAAATTTGTCAGAAGTTAACTCCTGAACCTGCTGTATTGATCCACTCACTGTTCGGCAAAGGCTAGCTGCTTGTGCCATAAATTTTAAGGTGGCATAAAGAGTAAGTCAGAATGCCTTCACCTTTTCCTAGTATGATGTGTACAACTCTTTGGCAATCACCAACGAGTTCATCTGGGGTGCAAGAGGTTGGGTCCTTAGGGTAGCCAATTCTGCCTCTTTGCTGCTCAAAATTGCTTTCATCTCCGACAAGTTTCTATCCAATGTGGACACTTGCTCCTTCAGACTGGAAACCTCCTTTTATTTTTCATTCAAGGCCAATTCGGCCTGCTTTTCCTTTTGAATTTCCAGCTCCAGATTGGCATTCATTTCATTGATCTCAACATTTTTGTTCTGTCGGAGCTCCTTCATTCCATCACTTAGCAATATGGACTCAATGAGGAGTTTCTCCTCATTTTCTCAGCTCAGCTCAATGTCCTATTGGAGAGTTAGAATGATCTCTATGCTTATAGCTTGTAGCTCTTTGATTTGACTTTCAAAGGCACTCCTCCTTCTCCAGGTGCTTTATTTCATTCTCCTAGGCTTTAAACTTGTTCACCCAGATGTCTAACCTACTCTTGAGCTCCACTATTTGATCATCCTTTTTATTTTCCTGCTGGTTGAGCTTGAGATAATCAGTGGTCACTATTTTATGAGTCTCCTCCATTAGCTAAACCTTATCTCGTGCGCGGTCCTACTACAATTCTAGCCTGACAACATTCACAGAATAATCACTCGATAACATTTCTCCTACCAGTTTAATCACATTAGGAGTGATTTTTGCAAACATCAAAGAATTTTGAATTTCATTAAATATAGTTTGCAAGTGGGGCTTTGCTTGCTTGGTTGCGTCTTTCTATCTTATTTTTTTGATCCGGTTGGTGGGGGCGCTCTTATTGGCATTAACCTATGAGAAATATTCTTGGGCAGGGATACCTAAGCCACTAGCAAAAGGGTACTCCTGAGGGATGGCCAGCGAGAAAGATAATGTACTTAACGCATCAGAAGTCTTGATGGGTCTCATTATAATAGTCAGGGAGAATGGCGGAATGAATTGGTTGCTCGAAAGAGATGGTAGTGAGGTGAAGGGAAAGGGTGGAGATGCTCCAACTGCATGACTAGGCCTTGGAGATAAAAATATTTGGCTCATGAGCCCACCACTTACACAAAATTTCCTTCCAGGCAAGGGATGGAAAGTAGAGGATGAAGGTAGGAAACTAGGAGGGGTAAGACTGGACTGCTCGAGAAATCCAATGGTAGAGAAAACTGGCGCAGATGAAAAAGTAGGGGCTGACGAGGAAGAAACCAAAGACATGGAAGAGAGAGAAGAGGGAGGAAAATTTACCTGAGGCTCATGTGGAGCTACAAATGTTTCAGCTGCTTCCTCCATTAGCCGTTTTTCTTCTCCACCTACTTCTCTGGTTCGTTGTCACTTTTCCTTTGGAGAATCATCAAGGTCAAGAATGACTGGCCTCCAACCACTGGTAGTCCTCACCCACTTCCGCGTTGATTTAGAGGAGCTGGATGGCTCTGATGCTTGTGCGTGTGGATCCTCCTCTTGTGTAGGCTGTTTACTAGTATCCATCTCGTGTATTGGATTCCTGGCAATGCCAGGGGGGTTCTGAGTTACCTCCTGCTCAGATGTCATGACAACCTCTTCTCTTTTGTAGTGTTGCATAGATATTGAATGGTTTGGAGACCTTTCTACATTCGGATGCTCATTCTCCTAGATATCATCGAATATTTCATCAAGGGCAACTTCTTCATGAAGCTTTCCAGTTGCCAAAGTCTCTCGCCGGTATACCCAAAAAATTTGAATCTTTTTCGGGCATCCAATTGAGCTTACTCAATTGGGTATTAGGGATGGGTTGATCTTCTACCTTGGGTTAGCCTTCCCCACAATATAATAAAAATTCAGCCATTGCGGTCGACCATCCTCAGTAGGTAGATATTCAAGGCTTACATATTTATTTAAATCTCCCTCCTTGGCATTTCTCCAAAGGTCCCAAAATGGCTGAGGCGAATGTGGGATTTTGATGCCAACCTCATATAAATTATTTTCGGGGTTGTAATGCCAGGTATCTTCTATCAATACCAAACTGAGATGACCAAACTTTGAAATTAGAATCTCTGAAGTATCAATCTTCAAAGTCCTCTTCTTGATCAGCGACACAGATCCAAATATGATTGGCAACAAAAAATGGGAGGTTAAGTGTTTTCCCCCCCAATAATCATTGTCAATGGTACATAGCTGCCTCATTGCTGCTAGGGTCAGCACTCTGTCAGAAAGATAATGGGGGAGTCAGAAGGGCTCCCGAACAAAGCTCGATATGCGAAGTATGGTGAAATCCACGCTAAAGAACCAATGAAATCCATGCTAAAGAACCAATCATAGGGCGGTACCAGCTTCCCCAACCAGGACTTTTGTCGAGGTGATATGCGTTCATTCAAGTTGATGCCAACTCCATCGAGAACCCTCAGAGTTGGGGCCAAGAATAAGTCCAAAAATGCATAATAAACAAAGGTTTTTGACATGATAGGAGTCCATGCTGAGATTGGCTTTCTCAATCTGCCCTCATCAAAAATGGCCAGAGACATAAATGTTGAAAAATAATCTGGATTCTGATGCAAAATCAAATAGGCCAGGTAGGAGGGATACTTGAACCTAGAGCCGACCTAGAATTCCTACAGCTACTACCAAATCCCATCACTGATGACTCGAGCAAAATCCAGGAGTAGAGCCTCATGATTCTTCTTCAGCATGAAGCTGAGGCACATTTGAAACTAAAAAACGTGTTTGTCTGTATCTAGACCACACACCATCACCAGCATAAAATCGATAGAGGAAGACCCACCTTTCATGGCCTTCAAACCAAAATGGAATTTCGATGGTGCCGAATTACTTGTCGGTTGATTGATCTCGAAGCTGTAAACCTACTGCACCTTTTGGAGCCCTCCCTACTTTTGCTGCATTCTTTTCACCTCAAAAATATCAACCTCCTGAGTCAAGGGAAGCAAGATGCACAACATATCTTGAATAGCTTCAGGGCTAATGACTACCCTGAAATTATTTCTGCTGATCACTCCAGTATTTGCATCAAAATATGATGCGCATGTTGCCACAATTTTTGGGCAAGGGTGTACCAAAGGATCCATATAGTGCGGAATCCCATAGAACCACAAACGCTTGTTAAATTGGTCTACTACATGTTTCATTTTTTCACATGCGGCCTCCTGAAGGCTCTTAGGATTTTGGGATAGCTCAGGATCAAAGATGTTATCCCAATCCTCCACAACCAAAGCTTGATCTCTGTGAGGGATTGCATTTAGTATTCTCTAGTCCACCAGATGGGTGAACGGCCAACAAGGCTTTGTGGGTATGCCTGGAGTAGCATAAGACTCCTAGTTGTAGAGCTACACGTAGGGTTCTCTCCTCATTTTCTTGCTTACACTTGCTAGGGCCAGAGTCTGTATTGGGTTCTCTGCAATTCAGCCATCTTTGATATTCACAAAAAAAATTCTACAAACTCTCGCAAATGGTTCAACTTTTCTAAAAAATTATTTCCTTCTTACAAATGCCTTAGTTGTTTTATCCCTAGTTAACTCCTTGCAATAAATGTGTTTTTGCATGCCTTAACCTGCCCTTTTGATTTTCAAGAAAAGCAGCTGAAAAGAGTACGTGTTAACCACTCATAACAAGTAAACATTATGCGTCCCTAGCCTTTCATATGTGTGAAAGAAATGACAACCTTCCAAATTGCTCTCGGCATTTAAGAAATAGCCTCTCACATGTGGTGGCGCTTGATTTTTCTTGAAAGACAAACCAAGACAACCTTGCAAAAATACTTTTGCAAGCCTTATGCATTTATTGATTTCTTTTAACGTACTTGGACGCATCGTCCAACAACCTTTCTTTAAGATTTTGCCTTGATTCAGATGGGACGGTAGCTCTTTGTACTGACACCTGGCCAATCTCTAATGAATGTGGCAACTTATCAAAGCAAGTTGCAAGTGTACCTACATATTCCCATCACCTCACACACTACAACACTGAAAACCAAGGCTTGATCTCACTTGGGCTCAGTCGTAATTATGGCTTTCCTCAACTGGTGAATCTTGGCCAATCTATAAATAAGACTCTTGGCAACATTGCAAATCACAAAGTTTTTTCTAGCATCCCTAGTTTAGTA
Organism: Sequoiadendron giganteum; assembly: GCA_007115665.2. NCBI lineage: Eukaryota > Viridiplantae > Streptophyta > Pinopsida > Cupressales > Cupressaceae > Sequoiadendron > Sequoiadendron giganteum. The sequence continues at coordinate 818,192,855 of CM021101.1, forward strand.
AGCTTCTTATCTTAGTAATCTTGTTTTTCTAGCCAAAAAAGAAAACAGCATGGAAACGCCACTGAGGCTTGTTTGCAAGAAGACTCAGGTTGCCTTTTTAGGCAAACATAGATGCAGGCACTTAAAGCGCATGACAGGTATGCAGAACTTGTTGTATGTAAAGGCAACCAATTGGGTCCTGGGGAAAGATTGTGTGAAGTATGAGGAGTGCTATCTGGTAAATACTAGCATCTACTCCCACTTTGTCGCCTCACTGCTAAACATTAGAATTTCCAAACGCAAAATCTTAAAGCTGAAAAAGTGGGTCTTCCCTTGATGCTACCTTGGAGGGTTGGAGCAGATTGTGCGCGCAGCCCAATTTGGTCATGGGATCCCCTCGGTTTGCAACATTCGCCTGTAGCAATTGCATGGAGGACCTATTCCAACCAGGCCCTTCCTCTTCGACTTCGAGCTGGAAACTCATGCAGAGCATCGTGCCAAGGGTCCGTGTGGGCTGCTACTTCCTCATGCATGTGCACTACATTGAACCATTCCAAAATATTTAGTAGTATGAAGATTTTGAAAGAATGGTGTTCCTCGATCTCATGTCGCCTACTGTTATGATTGTTGGTCCTTTCCACTGATGACTTGAGAATGAAGATAGTCCCCATTTTTTTTGTTTCACCTTTCAAGCTCTGCTCTATAGCGGATATATGTAAATATTGATACAAGGCCTTTGACCCCCCAAATATAATGTAAATTTTTGGCTCTTATATATAATATATGTCATTTCAGGAATCTTGGCCCATTTACAATGTTTCCCTTTAATTTTCTTGCATTATTTCTATTATTAAAAAGCACTAATAATACCCCAAAACTTAAAGCCAGAAAAAATAATTACATATTTACAATTTACATGGCCATCACGCAAGCAGGATTGATAAAAAGAATTTCATTAACTGGAATACTGAGGGCGTTACCTTCTTTGTCTTCCAACTCAAAAGACTTGAAGTATTTGCACTGGGTAATTTTGAAAGTCCCTTCCCAGAGGCTGTTGAACTTGCTATGTTGACCGGGCTTTGCTCCGTGCTCATTGAACTTGAGCACTAAATCCCCACATTGTAACCCTTGATCCAATGTTTTTCTGTCAAACCATTTCTTAACCGCCTATTAGCGGTTATTCATCGCCTCTAGGGCATGCTCTCTTTTCTCTTGTACCTTGAGTAACTCGGAAAACCTCACCTCCATTGCTATGTTTTGTTCAATTTCTAGAGATTTAAGCAACTGTAGGGCAGGAATTTCTCTGGTGATAGGCAGCAATGCCTCCTTCCCGTACACCATCTCATAAGCAGATGTCTTAAGTATTTGCTTGGGCATGATTTGGTCTGCCCACAATGTTGTTCAGAGGTTCCTATTCCATTCTTTCTGGTGTTTTGAGCCTATTTTCTTTACTAGCCTGATGAGGTTTTTGTTAGTAGACTCTACGAGGCCATTCCCCTAGGGGTAATAATTAGAAGAGGTTTTAAGGAAAACCCCATACTTCAATGAGAAATGGCTCATATTTGAGTTGAGGAATGCTTTAGCGTTGTCAGAAATGATTATTTTAGGCAGGCCAAACCTGGCTACAAACTCCTCTAGGAAATTAACAATCTCCACCTTTTGTAGCATTTTTTAATGGTACTGCCTCTTCCCACCTAGTGAAATAATCCATAGTTGTCAATATCCACTTATGTCTGACTGAGGAGAAAGGGTTAATCATCCCAATAAAATCTAAGCCCCATTGAGCAAAATATTTTTCTAATACTATAGGCCTTAATGGCATAGCAGCATTATTTATCCTCTCGATGTGAAACTGACATTCATTGCAAGACCTAATCAGTAAGAATGCATCATTAAAAAGTGTTGGCCAAAAATAATAGGCACATATAACTTTAATCGTCGTGGTCCATGCAGAAAAATGTCCTCTAGCTAGGCTATTGTGATATATTTTAATATTTTCTTGGCCTGCTCCTCATTCACACACCTCAGCAAAATGCCATTCAAATTTCTATTAAATAGGACACCCTCCAGGAGAACATAATTACTATTTTTCAAATGATTCAAACACCTTTTAAAAGAAGAAATATTGATTGGATACCTTCCTGTCTGCATGAAGCTTATTCTATCTTCCAGCCAATCACCCTGAGAAGTTTCTTTGTTCAAAAACACAGGTTCCGAAGCCTCAAGACCTGTCATTGTTTCACTGTTTTCCATGAGATATTCATACAATCCTTTTCCCTTAACAGTCTTGATAGGTCTGACTTCAAGGTCATATTCCAAGATTTTTTTGATCCAATTATCCCTCTTTTTCATGATTTCTCCCTCCATGATATACTCCCGCACACTAGAATGTGGTACACAAACAATCACCTTGTTATATGATATCAAATTTCAGAACTTCTTAAGCCCTTTATCAATGGAAAAGGCTTGATTTTCTACAAAATTGTACTTTACTTCATACTCTTTCAAGGTTCGTGAATAGAAAGCAACAGGGGACTCCCTTTTCTCTTCATCATTCTTTTACATAATTATTGTGGCAATACTATTTCCACCACCAAAAACATACATAATAAAATCCTTTGACAGTTCGGGGTTTACCAACACAGGAGCAAAAGAAATAGCCTCCTTTATAAGCTCGAAATATTTTATGGCTTTCACCGTCCATTTGAAAATCTGGTCCTTCTTTAGCATCAAGGTAATAGGCCGAACGGTCCCTGAGAAATCTACAATGAATCGGCTAATCAAGTTGACCTTATCCAGGAAAGACTACACACCCTTTTTTTTTACAGGTAATGGAAGTTCCCGAATCGCATCAAATCTTTCTAGATCAATGGAAATTCCTTCTTTAGAGACAACATATCCCAATAGCTTCCCTTGGGGAACTCCAAACACACATTTCTTCAGATTTAAAGAAATCCTAAATTCCTGGCACTTTTGGAAGACAAGCTCCAAATGATCAAAATGATCATCAACATATTTTGAAAATACTGTCAAATCATCCAGCTAGATGAGTATAATCTTATGGATCAAATCCCTAAAATCAATATCCATAGCCCTCTAAAAAATGGCTCCAACATTTGAAAGTCCAAAAGGCATCTTGGCATATGCATAAGTCCCCCACTTAGTGGTAAACGTTGTCTTGTGTTGATCCTCCTCCTTTACTCGAATCTAGTTGTAGCTCAAAAAATCGTCCAACAATGAAAACATTTCGGAGCCAGCTACAGTTTTCATAATTAACTCCATTGAAGGCAGGGGGTAATGATCCTGTAAGGATTCTCTATTCAAGTCTTGGAAGTCTACACATAGGCATATGTCCCCATTTTTCTTCTGGACTAGCACCAAATTTGACACCTAGGTGTTGTGTTTGATTGGAAACACTATTCGGGATGCGATCAACTTATTTAACTCTTGTGACATGAGAGACTCTATATTTGGGTTCACAGGTCTCTTCCTTTGATGAACTGGCTTCGCCTCTTCTGATAACTCAATTGTATGCTCTGTTAGAACTAATTTTCCCATCTAAGACCCTAAGGTTTTCTCACAAATTTCCATAAAAATCCATAAATACCCTAAGGGATTTTATTTTGTTTTCTTATCCTTTCATGAAAAAATTCATTTCATCGCCCATCCAAATGCTAAATACATCTTATACTTCATATCGCTACCTTAATCCTTTTGAAATTCCCATCTTTTCACTCTTTACCGCTATACCACATACAATTCAGTCCATACCCACGGTATAGCGGTAGTGGTTTGGAGCAATCAAAGTAACCTTTACCGCAGTACCGCAGAGGGTCATCTCAAAGACTGCCATGATTGTGGTAATGGCGAAGGTAACCGTGGCGGTATGGTGGTAGGAGAAATGAAGGGGTCTGAGGTCACTGGTCAATGACAAAGGCAATGGTAATGATAGCTACTGCGATACTGCTGGCAGTTAGGCCAGTGGCCACGGTAGCATGGTGAATAGAGAAGGACGGATGTGATGGTTAAGTGGTGGATAGTTTCTAAGAGCCAAAGGAAGTAATCAATAAGGTTACCACGATACTATGGGGGGGCTCCAATGAAGACTGTGGTAGCGCGGTAAACCGTAAGCGGTCAGCGATAGTCAGAGGTAGCGGTTACCGCGGTAATGCAGTAACAGTGAAGGCAATGGAAAAACAGTTAGCGGTTTAAAGAATGAACACCACCATACCACGGGAGAGAAGTTAAAGCCCTCAGTAGCGTTGTAAGAAATGATGGAATCTGTGACAGTCACTTGTGGGACCCACCAAAGTGAAGAGTGATAAAAGAAATAAATACACGAAGCGATTGAAATATCAAAGCAAAATCAAAGGCTTCCAAAATATTAAATTAAAATCAAAGGCATAACTATTGTATGAAATATTTAATTTGTTGACAAGGCAATTAATTAAATATTTTATTTAACTATGAAGAATGTACATGACCATAATTAGAAAAATGAAGGGTCACGACCCTCGAGTTGTAATGTATAAATATTTGCAAAAATATGAAGGATAGTGAGAGTTAGTAGTAAGAGAAAAAGAAGGCAGTAGTTAGACTATAGGAGTTAGAATTATCCCAAGAAGGGACTGGAATGTAAATAATGATAGACTTTCTTGAAGCAGAATCAATGGGGAAAATATGTTAAACTGGTAAATTTCTTTTGGTGTTCAGTTGTTGTGATAAATAAAATTCATATTCTTTATTTTTGGTTGTCTAACTTGTGATATTTTAATCATTTAAATCATCATATCAAGTATATACCTAGTTTATCAAAATGCATTCTCATTTTGTGTGATTTAATTAAACTGGTTTCTGCAAGTCATAATTAAATTCTCTTGATAAATCACAGTGGTTTTGAGTTTTCTTTTGGATAGTTAAAGAAGAACCTGATAGAGAAACATTTCAGCACTGTTTATGCAAGTCATAGACTTAGTGAATTTTTATGCCAGCCATAGAATTTTCAGAGTGCCTAATAACTAGAGTTAATCCAATAGGAGGAAACACATATCATTTTGAATCCATTGCCCATGTGGATAGAAGGCACTGATCTACCACAACCTAGAGATACAAATCCATATCAAACAATTTATTCAAAAAACATTTCAGTTGTGCAGTAGGAGTAGGAGTTGTTGTAGTAATTTTATTTTTCCACCTCCTTTTTCCATTATAGATAGATTGATCAACCAAGAAACCCATCTTAAATCTGCAACATATAGATAGGTGAACCCACCTAGGTTTTGCAGATCCTAAAGAGAAGAAGATACAATTGCATCAATTGGCCTTGTTAGTTGGCCAAAAGCGTTGTGAGAGCTTGGCAACCTCTCGTGGTTCAAACCAACGTTTTTGGGAACCAACAGATTGGTAACTCCGTTGGGGACTACTCAGGAAGATTTTCAGCCTTTCCATTTATAGAGTCAAAAAAGATCACATTTTGTTTGGAGATTCCGTTGGGGGCAAACCAAAGCAATCCATTTCATTTTCTTACTTTTGAAAAAGTAGGTGGTGACTGTGTTTTAATTTGATATATAATGCATGGATGTTGTGAAGGAGTAATATTTTGTCAAAATAGTAAAAGAAGAAAGGAGACAATAGTCATTAAAGAGAGATTCATAGTTAAGAATTTTAATGAAAAGTGACTCTGTTGGGTGAATTAAAATAATTTCATTTTCTCACTTTTAAGAAAGTGAGTAGCGACTCTGATAAAGAACTTGATGAAGAATACTTGGAACAGTAAAAGTTCTAAACAAAATGGGATGTCTTCAAAGTATAAAAGGCCTTGTTTTCCCAACCCACCAACCTCGATATCCTACACACCTCAGTCCAATTTATATTCATTATCATCAATTTGCACCTAATGTGGAACCTACTATCCGTCTTCAAAAGATAAGAAAAAGTATTTTAAAAGAGTTTTATGGCATAAGGAGACATGAAGGAGAATGGGGACATGCTTTGTTTAACATAATGGCAAATATCTATGTGCAAATACCTATTAATCATAGGCCCAACACATCCATGTTTATTGAGCAATTCATGAAATTATGTTGGCCTGATTCAATTCATTGGCCCGTGTCAATGAAATTAGTCACTTTTGACCTAGTAGATGTGCTAAATGATATCATTGATAAGGAGATGTATGAGGATGGTGGCGATCATATCAGTGGTAGAATTGATCAATCAGTAAAAACAAACATAAACTCTATTGAAAATTAATGTCATAATCAGTAGCTTGAGGATAAAGAGGATACATATGCAAGTGAAAATGATGACAACCTACGTGAGGAAGAAGAAGATGATGATGATATGAGTGGCCAATCATGCATCTTGGATGAGGACTACAAAGATGAAGATGTTCTTGAAAATACACTTCATAAGGAGTATATTGGTGATAAAGCAAGCAAAGATGAACAAATTGCACCTTCATTTCCAAATCAATACTATGATGACACAATTAATGATAAAGCAAAATTTATGGGAGAAAGCTTTTATGAGGGCCAAGAGGATGAAGATATAGAAGATATATCTTGCATAACAAATTGTGACAATGTGGGTAATGAGGGATCCATAGAATACTCAAATTGTGAAGATGAAATGGTGGATGTTGATCTACAAAAGGATGATTGTTGTGGTTCATATGGAGATCAAGAAGTTGGAGAAATAGCAGGAAATCTGGTTGAAACATGTTCACTCAACAATGAGCAAGTTTCAGATTTGTTAACTCTTGAATACCAGAAGTGTGCACTTAAAGATGAGTCCAAATTTTTGGCTCCAGCCTACATTTTTTTTAACAGTGAAGGTAACAATTCATGTGATCCCATATGCATCTATCACAATGATGAGGATTGATTTGAAGTTGATCAAATGTTTGTTTATGTACAAAAGGAGGTATGTGATTTAAATAATTTTTGCCTGCAAGAGGAAGATATTGGTCTACATATAATTGATGATGAGTGTCCAACATTTGTTGAGTCAAGTATGTATAAGGATGACTGTATGAATCAAAAATATGTGTCAGTACCAACTGAGAATAAGAAAGAAATGGAGAGTAGCTCTGATTTGATTGTTCTAGAGAATGTTGATGAGATTGAATTTTTTGGTTGCCACATCGAGTATTTAGATTTGTAGGCCCCAGTACAGCTGCCTGATCACTCAGCAACATATGACATTGAGCATTCCTATGAATGTTTTGTTGAATGTGGATACACTTTATATGTTGAGGGTGATAAATATTTTCCATGTGACAATGAGAATGATGAAATGCAGAGTGGTGAATGGAATATGAATCAGGCTGAATACAATTCTTTTTTGAAGGCTTTTAATGACAATGCATGTTGTAGGATAGGTGGAATGGGCAGTTTCAAGAGAGGTCTGGTGAGCTCAAAACAGAATAAGGTCTATGACAGAGGAAAGTGCAATTTTTTCTTTTGGGGTGGCCAGGGGCCATTCTTTGTGGTTTTATTTTGAACCGTAGAAGGTACAGAGGATTAAGGATTGCCAGTGCATGGAAAATTCCTAATAAACCTCTTTAATCATTCACTTCCATGCACAATAATTTTGAGGATCTAAGTTTTCCAGTACATGGACATTCTCATAAGTTCCCTTGTTGAAAAAATATTTTTCCATGTACAGTTGTTTAGGATCCTTTTCATTCCCTCCATTTGCTCCATTTTCATGTCCTTCACTTTTCATTCCCTTCATCTACCATGGATTTCATTTTTCATATCTTTTGCTTGGTCTGCTCTACCAAAGATACTCTAGATTCTTGCAGTGATTGAACAATCACTCATCCCCAACAGGAGCCACTGTTAGAACTAATTTTTCCATCTAAAACCCTAAGGTTTTCTCATAAATTTTCATAAAAATCCATAAATACCCTAAGGGATTTTATTTTATTTTCCTATCCTTTCATGCAAAAATTCATTTCATCCCCCATCCAAATGCTAAATACATCTTATACTTCATATCGCTACCTTAATCCTTTTGAAATTACCATCTTTTCACTCTTTACTGCTATACCGCATACAATTCAATCCATACCCGCGGTATAGTGGTAGCAGTTTGGAGCAATCAGAGTAACCTTTACCACAGTACCACAGAGGGTCATCTCAAAGACAACGGTGATTGTGGTAATGGCGGAGGTAACTGTGGCGGTAAGGTGGTAGGAGAAATGAATGGGTTGGAGGTCAGTGGTCAATGGCAAAGGCAGCGGTAATGATAGCTACCATGGTACCACGGTACCACGGTGAATAGAGAAGGATAGAGGTGATGGTTAAGCGGTGGACAATTTGTAAGAGGCAAAGGAATCAATCAATAAGGTTACTGCGATACCGCGGGGGGCTCCAATGAAGACTGTGGTAGCACGGTAAACCATAAGCAGTTAGCGATAGTTGGAGGCAGCAGTTACCACGGTACCACCACCAGTTCACATGGTGACTGTGATAATGTGATAACAATGAAGGTAGACAGAAAAATAGTTAGCGGTTTGAAGAACGGACACCACCATACCGCGATTGAAATATCAAAGAAAAATAAAAGGCCTCCAAAATATTAAATTAAAACCAAAGGCATAACTATTGTATGAAATATTTAATTTGTTGACAAGGAAATTAATTAAATATTTTATTTAACTATGAAGAATGCAAATGACCATAATTAGAAAAATGAAGGGTCACAACCCTCGAGTTGTAATGATAAATATTTGCAAAAATCTGAAGGATAGTGAGAGTTAGTAGTAAGAGAAAAAGAAGGCAGTAGTTAGACTATAGGAGTTAGAATTTTCCCGAAAAGGGACTAGAATGTAAATAATGACAGACTTTCTTGAAGTAGAATCAATGGGGAAAATATGTTAAACTGGTAAATTTCCTTTGGTGTTCAGTTGTTGTGATAAATAAAATTCATATTCTTTATTTTTGGTTGTCTCCAACTTGTGATCTTTTAATCATTTAAATCAGCATATCAAGTATATACCCGGTTTATCAAAATGCATTCTCATTTTGTGTGATTTAATTAAACTGGTGTCTGCGAGTCATAATTAAATTCTCTTGATAAATCACAGTGGTTTTGAGTTTTCTTTTGGACAGTTAAAGAAGAACTTGATAGAGAAACATTCCAACACTGTTTATGCAAGGCATAGACTTAGTGAATTTTTATGCCAGTCATAGAATTTTTAGAGTGCCTAACAACTAGAGTTAATCCAATAGGAGGAAACACATATCATTTTGAATCCATTGCCCATGTGGATAGAAGGCACTGATCTACCACAACCCAGAGATACAAATCCATATGAAACAATTTATTCAAAAAACCTTTCAGTTGTGCATTAGGAGTAGGAGTAGTTGTAGTAATTTTATATGTTCACTTCCCTTTGCCATTGTGGATAGATTGATCAACCAAGAAACCCATCTTAGATCTAAAACATACAGATAGGTGCACCCACCTAGGTTTTGCAGAGCCTGAAGAGCAGAAGGTACAATTGCATCAATTGGCCTTGTTAGTTGGCCAAAAGCATTGTGAGAGCTTGGCAACCTCTTGTGGTTCAAACCAACATTTTTGAGACCCAAAATGCTCAATGATCCCGAGATCGTATCATTTAAGCTCATCATATGACCAGGCTACTAACTCAGATATTCTTCACAGAAATGCCTTAGTCTATCCTTATTCTTTTAAGAAAATTCTTTCCTGACCTTGAGCTTTTTGTCTTCCCCATTATGCAAATCGGTGTAATCACCTTTGTCAGCCATGAGCTTCCTTTTGTCTCTCATCGCATCCTCAGAATCAAACAGACTGTCTAGAGTGACTAGCCCTCTGGGGAGCTTATTTGATTTCAACTGGATAATTTGATCCCCATAAGCTTCAGTGATCTTCACTTGCATTTGATCTACAAATTCACTAGATGAATGGAGGAATGACACAATATGAGCGTTAGAATCGAACCATTGCCAATCTTGATTGTTATCTAGAATAGTGGGTCTTACAATTACCCTTATGGCATGCTTATTTCTCAATAGCTCGGAGGTCGGCTCAAACTGAGCCCCGGTAGTTGCCATTTTGTCAGCCTCAGAATTCATTTCTCTTGGAATAGCCTAAATATTGAAAGCCTCAAAGTTGTCAATCATATCCTAGACCCTATGTCGATAGGATCGCATACGGATATTCTTTGCAGAAAAAATTCCACGGATTTGGTTGACCACCAGCTCCGAATCTCTGAACACACTTATCTGCTTTGCACCCATTTGTTATAAAAGGCTCAAACCATGGACCAGACTCTCATATTAAGCTTCATTATTTGAGCATGTGAATTGGAAGCGATACAACCTCAAGGTCTTTTCGTCGAAAGAGGATATCAAACAAATCCCTGCTCCAGCTCCTACTCTACATATTGTGCCATCGAAGTACAAAGTCCATATTTCTAAAGATTGTTCACCTCTAGGCTCCTTAGTAAATTTGGGCATAATCTGCCACTCTTCATGTATAACATAGGTTTTGAGGCCAGTTGCATGGTAATTCCCGAAAGGGTCTTGTACACATCTAAAATTGGTCATGGTTAATCAAACCTATTAATTAATTAAATATGAATTATTCAATTAATATTCTTAAGTCATCTACATATAAATAAATTTAATTATTTATTTACATTGTTCATTTTATAATTCTTCTGATTTAATTAAATAAATAAGTTTATTTAATTAATGTTATCTTCCTCTTAATTAATTAAATAGATTTTACAATTTATTTACATTAATTATCACAAGTTTAAATTATAAATTTAAATGATATTCTCCAGTTGATATTTAATTAAAGCATTTTTTTAAATTTCCCACTCTTCTCACAAAATTAAATATTTTCAATATTTAATTAAAAAGTTTTTTCCTCTTCTCACATAATTAAATATTATCAATATTTAATTAAAAAGGCTTTTCATTTCTCACACATAATTGAATATTTATTTATTTAATTATGAGGGACACCTTTCAATTTGTCTCTTCATTTTCCATTTGTCTCTTAGAATTCCATCTTCTTTTCGAATTCTCGATCTCTCACCGTTCATTTTAATAGGTTTGAACTCAACCGTTGATCTTGGCCAATTGAATTCCCACCTTCAAAAATCTATAAATACAACCCTCTTATGAGTGGAAAAGGACCTCGAATCTCAGATTTTCATGCATAGTTACTATAGTCACATTCATAGCATTTCAATTTTCATAGTTTAATCTTGTAGCAATGCCTATGCATTTTTATTAATATCATTCTCTCAAGCTGCCATTCTACAAGTTGTTTTAAACAACTGAGAGAAAGCATCTTCAAATGAATCCTTGGAGATAGAGGACAATGGGATGAATTTGAAGAAACTGTGGTTTAGAGTTTGCATTTTTCTTTCCTTAATTAGTTTAGATTCAATTTGATTTACACATTCTAACGTACACATTTCTGGCGCCCACCATGGGGCCTAGCCCCACATTTAATTTTTCTTTTTGCAAATTTTTCTGACAAGTGATGGACAAAAATCTTGTTTTAGCGCATACGAGTCTCGGTTCGACACATACGAGGAATGTTTTGGCGCATACGAAGACTTTTTTGGCACATAGACACTCTGTTTCGGTGCATCCCTAGGAGTTTTTTTGGTGCATACATGACCTGTTTCGACGCATACATAACCTGTTTCGATGCATACAGTTGTAAAAATTTAAAATTCTGATTTTGACGCAATCTGCAGATAGGATTTTTCTAATGTTATTTTTAACAAAATGAACCAATCCTAGGGTAGACATTTAAATCTGAATTAACCAATCTTAGGATAGTCACCAAACATAATTTTATTTTGGTTAAAATGAATCCCATGCTTTTAGTGAAGCAACATCTTCACTTAGAATAAAGAATTTGTCAATTTGGGGATTTAAAATTGAACCATTATTTGTTTGTTGTGATTGTGGGTAATAGGTCTATGCTCTCCCCTTAACTACGTGATCAGAATACCAGACTTACCTTTTATTTTCTACAATTTAATGCTTTATTACATCCTTTAGAAGGCCTGCTCTTGTGGGAAAAAGTACTCACCCAAGAGGAACGACCTAAGTGGGAACACCTAAAGCCAAGGTTTCCAACCCACTTTAATCAAAAGCAAGTTGTTGATGAAAGTCCAAATTGACAGTAGTGTGTAGGATAACCATCCCCAAAACCTTTGTTGTAAAGGTTGGGAGGTCTCTCGAGGGAGTATATCTATTTGCCACACTGAACGGATACCCTTACTACAAACCATAGTGTAGAAAGCTAGCTGTGTCAGTATCCAAACAATATCTTAATCACGGTGCAAGGGGAGGGAAGAATTTGCCCCCAAGACACTCACCATATAGTCCCCACAGATTTTTTTCTCAAGGGATTCGGTATCCACTTCCGTCACTTTGAGTACGCACCTAGAAAAGACAAAAACATGGGTGCACTCTAGGGGGTGACAAGGCTGTGTGAGTTGACGCGATTTTAAGTTGTGGGCTGTGATTACTATGATGACCTATTTGAAAAATTAAGAGTGAGTCTGACTGAAGTGTTTATCTTGTTTAAAACCTATGGAAATCTCAAGAACATACACTCTTTATTCAGATTTTAGGATTATGTCTGCTTCTATGTTGTGTTTTTCAATTTTAAATCAGATTAAGATCATCCAAAACAAGAAATTTTTATCAAACTATCAAAACATGTCAATCTCAGAGGTAATTTAGCACATCTCGAGTCTGTTTCAGTGCATTTGTGCTCTGTTTCAGCGCATTTATGCTCTGTTTTGGTGCATTTGTGCTCTATTTCGGTGCATATGTGCTTTGTTTAAGCGCATTTGTGCTCTATTTCAGTGCATTTGTGCTCTATTTCAGCACATTTGTGCTCTGTTTTCATGCATCTGTGCTCTGTTTCGACACATCTATGCTTTGTTTTGGCGCATCCAGTCTCTATTTTGGCGCATCTATTTTTTCGAGTCTAAGTGATTTTTTTGATTTTGAGAAATAAAGTCTTATTGGTCTAGTCTTTCCCATGCTCAGAGTTTGGAAGTCTACAACATTTTCTAAGAAGTCCTTAGAAAGAAAGATCAAAAAGCCCAAGAAGTTTCTTAGTTACAAGAAAGTGTTGAAGAAGAGGAAATTTCTATATCAAAGTCGAAAGGTCCTGCTCGAACACAAAACCTTTATTCATCGATATCATGACTATATTAGAGGTTTCACTGATGATTATGTTGTAGAACCCTTATATTCAAGAGCTTTCTTTCAAAGAAGAGCCCTTTCTCAAAGGCATAACCATAGTCAGTGTATTCGTGCTTCTTATATTCCCCAACCTGCTATCATGTACGCTACTCATCCAAATCAAATTCTGCAATAGAGAACTCAAACACATTAGGCATCTATTAAATTCATCTATCTACAAAGCTAAGATAAAACTTCACAAAGTGAAAAATCATCTTTATTTTCAATCTTTGGTTTAATTCCCGCAAATAGTATTTTCATCCTTTCGCTCAAGGAATCATGAGCTAAAGATTAAAAATCTTTTAAGTCATAGAATCTTCATTCTATCCTGACTTTCATCACCATTGCACTATTTCATTCCTTTGATCAAAATTAGTAGGATTTGAGTAAAGCTTATGCCTATTACCACGAGATCTCGAAAGCACATAGAAAAAGATGAAAGTACAACGAGAAAAATGGGTGATAATAGTGAGAGGGAGGAAAACACCTTTAACACTTCAAATATTGAGGAATTAATGGAAGAAAAGCTTCAAGAAGCAGAGCAGGATCCTCAATTCCATACTCTTAAGGAAAAGATTTTAGAAAGAAATAAGGATAGATACTTTCTTTCTTTAGCTATTCAAAGAGCCAAGTTACCTGCCGATTTTGACACAGAAGGGATTAAAGAAAATCCTAAAACTCCTCTTGACGATTTTAGCGCCCTTACTCAACAAATTAAGGAATTACAGGGGCAAATAAAAGAAATGCAAGGGGGAGCAACCAAGAAGTATGTTTTGGAAGAAATATGTCCTTATCCATTTGATAGAAATCTTTGAATGATTCATTTTCCAAAATATTGCGAAATCCCTAAGTTTGATAGGTATAATGGGAAAACTGACCCCATTGAGCATGTAAGGGATTTTTGAAATATGAGCTTAGAATTTGAGCATAAAGATACCTATCTAATGCAATTGTTTCCATGAAGTCTGGGTGGACAATCCATGGAGTGGCTTTCAAAGATCACTCCCCCCATCAAAACCTTTGAAGAATTGATAAATAAGTTTATATCACAATACTCTTACAACATTCAACACCAGGTAACCATGCTTGATATTTGTAAGATAAAACAAAAAGTAGGGGAATCTTTCACTACATTTTTGCAAAGGTGGAGAAGAGTGTTTGCTAGATACTCTCGTCCTATTCCTGAAAAGGAAAAAATGGAAATCTTCATCGATAGTCTTAATCAAGAAATGAGTTACAGACTAAACCTTCATTGTCCTCCATCATTTGAAAAATTGATTGAAAATGCAATTACCATTGAAGGTGCATTGATCAAGCATGGAGTTCTAAAAATTGATAAAGAGGGTTCAAATTTGTACAACAACAACAACAACAACCATAATAACAACAATGACAAGTCACGATTTTGGACTCAAAATAAAAATGTTGTGAATGATGGGGTAGTAGGTGCAAACAACAAGAATACAAAGCTCATCATTATTAATGTGTCAGGTGTTCAACATAACAATAATACCAGAAATTCTAGCACCCAGGGCAATGTTTCTAATCAAGGAAACACAACTAACACTCGTGGAAATAATTTTGCCAATAATCAAAATTCAAATGCACCCAGACCATCATATTTTTTAAGTCGACGGAGTTTCACTCCCTTGGGCCAATCTTTGGAATCCATTCTCAAAGAATTATTGAATCAAAACGCTATTACGTTGCCACCACAAAGAGACTATGAACCTCAAGTTAAACCACCATCATGGAATGATTCACACTTATGTGATTATCATAGGTGCAAAGGTCATAAGACAAAAATTTTCCAAGGGTTAAAGAATATTGTTCAAGATTTGATTGATAACCGTACCATCACAGTTGAGGGACATAATGTCAATAATGATCATTAAGCATTCAAGAATCCACTCCCTAATTATCACAAAGGGGAATCCTCGAGTGACAAGGGAAAGAATTTTAATAACATCCATGACATTATTATCAATCATATCTATACTGATGACTCTCAAATCAATGCTATCTGAATCAAAGGTAAGCCAGAATATTGAGAGGTCAATGTTATGACAAGGGGATAAGCCAAGATCATTGTCAAAGGCGGCTCATCTAAAGCAACAATTCCCCCTCCAAGTCAATACAATTTGGTTGAGCAATTACAAAAAACATCAATTCACATAATTTCTCAAGCATAATCAAATCAGTTTTGCATGGTCCTACGCAGATATGCCTGGATTGGATCTAGATCTCATCATGCATCATCTATCTATTAGGTCGGGGGAAAAGCTTGTAAAACAGAAACTCAGAAAAATGCATCTGCATGTTGCATTGTTGGTTAAAAAGGAACTAAAGAAACTTTTAGATGTTGGATTCATCCGGTCCATAGATTATGCGGAATGGATTTCCAATATCGTGTTTGTTTCAAAGCCAGGCAAAAGGATCAAAATTTGCATGGATTTCAGGGATTTGAACAAAGCATGTCCTAAAGATGACTTTCCCTTACCAAACATTGATATGATTATCAATTTAACTGCTGGACATGCAATGTATTCATTGATGGATGGATTTTTAGGATACAACCGAATAAATATTGCACTAGAAGATCAAGATAAAACAACATTCACATGTCCTTGGGGTACCTATTGCTGGAACGTAATGCCATTTGGATTGAAAAATGTAGGAGCTACATACCAACGTGCAATGACAACAATTTTTCATGATATGATGCATACATTCATGGAGGATTATGTTGATGATCTTCTTGCCAAGTCTAACACTAAAGAAGGACACATCAATATCTTATCTAAAATTTTCAAAAGAATGGAACAATTCAAAGTAAGACTTAATCCCAAGAAATCTGTTTTTGGATTAAAATTTGGAAAGTTATTAGGATACATTGTGTCGGAAAAGGGAATTGAAGTGGATCCAGCTAAGGTACAAGAAATTCTTGATATGCCACCACCAAGGAACATTAGTCAGCTACGCTCTCTATAAGGATGGTTACAATCCATTTGAAGATTCATTGCTCAACTAGCAGATAAAAGTTTACCATTTACACATCTCTTACATAAGAATGTTCCATTCAAGTGGGAGGACAAATGTGAAGCAACATTTGATCAAATAAAGCAGTATCTCATGAATCCACCTGTGTTGACTCCACCAATACAAGGTGCACCTCTCATATTATATATTGCTGCCATGGAAGTATCTTTAGGAGAATTATTAGCACAGGAAGATTACTTAGGAAAAGAACGAGCCATTTATTACATCAGCCGAACCTTAACGAGTCATGAGCTAAATTATACCTTCATTGAAAAAGCTTGTTTAGTAGTGGTGTTCACTTCTCAAAAGTTACGACACTATATGCTGACTCATATAGTAAAGCTTGTGGCTAAGATTGACCCACTCAAATATCTTCTAAGTAAGGCAACCTTAACTGGTAGGTTAGCTAAATGGGTTATGATATTAAGTGAGTTCGATATTCAGTATGTGGATTGAAAAGCTATAAAGGGACAAGTAATTGCAGAACCATTAGCAGAAGCACCAATGCCAGCAGAACATCCAATACATGTTGATTTTTCTGATGTCGACATTTTCGCAGCAAATATCCAACAATCATGGTCACTTTACTTTGATGGTTCTTACACTCAACATGGTTCAGGAGAAGGAATTCTTTTTATTACACCTCAAGGACATACAATCCCAAAATCTTATCGGCTAATGTTTCCTTGCACAAAAAACATAGTTGAGTATGAGGCATTGATAATCTGCATGAGAATTGCAGTAGATTGGAAAATCGTAGAACTTCAAGTTTTCGGTGATTCACAACTTGTTATAAATAAAATCAATGAAGAATATCACACTAAAGATGACAAGTTGATACCTTACAAAAGAATGGTGGAAGATATCAAGAAATAATTTGTTAATATCCAATTCATACAAATTACACGCATTGATAACAAAGCAGTAGACACTATGGCTACAATCGCCTCTCTACTCCAATTGTCAGAGAATAAAAAATGGTACAATTTCTTGGTGGAACAATTGTTTTCTCCCACCTATGACAATCCTAAAATGAAAATCATTTGCCATCTTACGAGTTCTGACTCTTCCTTATATGGCCAAATTCACACTTACTTGAAAGATACTACTTTACCCTTAGGCTTGTCTAGGAATCAAAAATGGAATTTCATTCATCAATCATCCTGTTACACCTTAATTGCTGACATCTTATACCGGCGTGGTCTAGATGGTACCCTCCTTAGATGTATTAAATGCGATGAATAGGAAAAATCCTTACAAGAGGTCCATGGTGGAATTTTTGGGACGCATTCAAGTGGACTAACCTTAGCAAAGAAACTTGTAAGATTAGGATACTACTGGCCAACCATGGAGAAAGAATCATTCGTCTTTGTGAAGAAATGTGCAAAATGTCAGATTCATGGGAATCTCATTCATGCTCTTGCTCAGGAATTACAACCCTTCACCACAACATGGCCTTTCGCTTAGTGGGGATTGGACTTGGTTGGCAAGATACATCCATCATCTTCAAATGGACATAAATTTATCATTACAGCCACTAAGTATTTTACTAAATGGATTGAAGTTGTTCCTCTAAGAACTGTTACGGGAAAACAAATCTCTTCATTCATCTTCAATTATATCATTTGCAGATATGGCATTCCTAACTCCATTATCACAGATAATGGTAGACCCTTTAAAAATCAAGATGTTGATGAACTATGTGAAAGATTTCACATCCAACACAGGTTCTCTACACCTTATTATCCATAGGGGAATGGTCAAGCCGAAGCTTCAAACAAAACAATTCTAAAGATTCTGAAGAAAATAGTGAATGAAGGAAGTCGTGATTGGCATGTCCAATTGAATCCAGCATTATGGGCCTATCGAACAAGCATTCGCACACCGACAGGAGCTACTCCTTATGCGTTGGTCTATGGAGTAGAGGCTATTCTACCACTAGAATTTGAGATTCCTTCACTTCGAGTATCACTCAAAGGGTTAATTAATGACGAAGACTACAGAGTATCAAGGTTACAAGAGCTAGAACTGCTTGATGAACGGCATCAAACTATGGTTAATCACTTGAAGGGGTATCAAAAAATTATGTCCCACAGCTATAATCACAGAGTCAAACCACAAAATTTTCAAGTGGGTGATTTGGTTCTTAGAGAAAACCCTCGAAATCAACAACATTGGGAAAAGAAAGGCAAGTTTGAACCGAATTGGTTGGGCCCATTTTTTATTGTTGCAGCATATGGATCGGGGGCATATCATTTGTAAATAGCAGAAGGGGACCTGTTCGAAGATCCGATCAACAACATTCATCTGAAAAGGTTCTACACCTGAGAAAAAATCAAAAACAATATAAAAAGTCCTGAAAAAAAAATTAAAAAAAATGAAAAACATTGCCTTGATGAAAACCTGGCAAACAGACGTCTTGGTAATAGCAAAAAAATCATAAAATCAGGAAAAAAGTACAATAAAAAAAAACAGTGAAAACATGGCAAACAAGAATTGTTTTTTATTTTATTTGGCTCTCTCATCTATTAGGATTCATTCTACATATGCATCCTTTTCATCAACATCGCGCACACACCTCACCATTGCATTTGCATTGCATCTTTCTCCTTGGAACAACAAGGATCTCATCATGGCTTGATGATTTGAGGATTATCCATTGCAACAATTGTGTTTAGCAAGAGTTAGAGTACAAGGTCACTAGGGGGTAGTTCGCTTTTCTAGCAAGTAGTCGGCAGCGTGTGTCTAGCATCAAGATATTGGAAAAAACAGTCTTGTCCAATTAAACTGAGCTTACACGACTATTTTGACAGATAATTTAAAACAAATTGGATGATCTTAATCTTAATAAAATGAATGACAAACTTAAAAGCATGAGTTGCAAAATGTTTTTTTGATATTTGATGACATCATATCTTTGGAGTGGTTCAATGATGTACTGAACTAGAATCACAAGGAAGAAGTATGATTTTTCTTTACTTCTTGTCTATAAGTTAATCATTAGTATGATTCAAATTGCTCGTGGGACATGCTCTACAAAGTATCATTGATGACATTTCAGAATTTGCATAGGAAAATGGTTAACTTTTGTTTGTTTATGCAAGCAATAATCAGGTCATCTTGGTTCAATTATACCTCGATGCTTGTATTAACTTGCTACATCAAACATTATGAAAGCAGTACTTAGGTCATCATTGGTGTTAACATACCCTTTGATGCTTGTATTAACTTTCAACATATCAAAAGGCTCAATGATGACAACTAAACATAGTAGGAAATGGCAACAAGGAGAATGATTCTTTATTTCATTTAGGATTGTATAATTCATTTAGGAACTACATAATTCATTTGCATTTCGAGGGCCTTTTTAAATAGATTTTTGAGGGTGGATCACATTCTTGAATATCTTTTTTAGACAATGGTTGAGTATGGCTGGACATTTGTTACATCTCATTTTCATTATCATTGCACTTGCATACTTACATCATCATTTCATTTCATTATCATATTCATTATCATATCATTTATTCATCATGATCATTATCCATCATTACAAATCATATGCATAGTCATTATCATTAATTAACATTTGCATATTTCACACACATTCATAACTAAACTTGCATCCATTTCACATCATTACTTAGGTTATTATGATCATTTTCATTGCATCATATATCATAAGTTCATTACACAAGTGCATTTCACATCATCATCATTATCATCCATCTAACATCATCATAGATCATTTTTTCTCATTTAATCATAAAGCATTTACATCTTGCATCACACATTCATTCCATCCATCATAAAGGAAAAGAAAAAATCATTTAGATCATTATTGCATCATCATACATGACATAGCATATAAAAGTAAAAGCATACATCCATAACGTGTGCATAAATCATCCATAACACATGCATAATCAAATCACCATTGCATATCATAGATCTCATAAAATCAAATGTCTAGGAATATAAGGATATCAAATGTTTCAAAAAGATATATTGCGTACAATGGCATAGATGTGTATAACAAAATGCTCATCACTGAGGGGCATCTGGCCATGGATCATGGCTACTACTACCTCCGGAGGTAGTAGGTCTCGATGGATCTCTACTCCCAGAAGCTCTGATCTCTTGTCTAACTGACTGACCCACACTCCTGGTCACACTCCTAGTCACACTCCGTGAGTGAGTCCGAGTATGAGTACCTGACTGAGTAAAAGCTATCTGTCGCTCGGGTGGCACTGCCTCAAAGTATCGCATCCTCTAGTACTCGGCCTCCCGAGTAGTCTCTAGTCCCTCTGCTACAACCTCTCCAATATAGGTTCTCTCCACTGATCTCAGTAGTCTCTCAGCTACCCCCTCAGCCTGTATGCATCGCTCCCTGAAGCTGTCTCTCTCGGCTGTGAGCTGAGCTATCTGTGGGTCAGGAGGTGGTGGTTGTGCTATTTGTCCCTGCAGCTGACTGATGGTCACCTATTCCTATGCTAACTGACTTTGAAGAGTCTAAACCTCAGTCTATAAAGTATCCACCTGTCCCTATGACAGAGCCCTAATGGTAATCCATAGTGCTGAACTGCTGGCCTGACCCACTGCTCTAGATGTTTGTGGCCTCGTGCTGAAGGGAATATCAAAGAATAATCTCTGCCTCCCACCACCCCTGTTATCCCCATCATCCTTGTTGTCTGAGTCATCTGACTCCTCATCCATCTCCTCATCCTCGAAGCTCTCATCATCCACATCCATGGCCACCCCACCGATATATGTGGCCTGCGCTGTTGGTACCTGTCCCAGACCCTGTGGCTGCCTTAATGCTAGATGTTCCTGTGGTTGTTGTCACCCTTCCTGAATAACCGAACCTCCCATCAATGGGGCAGGCTCATCTAGATTGGTGAATCTAGGGAAGGGATGTGTGTAAAAGTATGCAGCATAGTCATCTGTCATCCCTACATCTATGACCTTTGGCCGTATAGTCCAATCCTCCAGTTGTAACTCAAAGTACTCCTCTTTGGCTGCCTCAATGGTCAAAACTAGCCCCCACTTTGATACATCTCCCTGATGCTTGGCATAGTGTGTCGCCCCCTATGGCATCATCTGTACCCATCCAAACTGCCTCAAAACCCTCCGACCCAAAAATCACTCAATGATAAATGGGCTACATCCAATCAAGTACCTGGACCTCATCACATATGGTAGCTCTATGTCATCTGCATGCCATGGGTCACAGTCCACATATGGTCTCCAGATGACCATATCCAAATCATCAAGTACCTATTGCCAATACTCCAATTTTCCCAGCCTCGGCTAGACAAGGGGCCTTGCATACACATAAGCATATGGAAATCTAATGGGGTGATGTCTCCAGACGATGGGGTGTGTAATCGCAAAGTGCTCCCATGTGAATATCTGTAAAAGATTCACCCCACAGGAAAGACTCTTCCCATCTATGTACACGACCTAATGAAGGTCATGGTATAGATGGGAAAGCATGCATGACCCCCATGCATATCTGGTGCGGTGGAGAAGCATATCCTCCAAGATCCTACCCCACCCAACTGATAGTCCCTTTGCCCTATGATCAAAACAAAGGAAACCACTGATCATCCTTACTAAAATCAAAGGTAGTGTGGCATATCTCTCCATCATCTCCTTCCAGGGAAGCTCATATCCGCAGACATGAGGATCCTGGAAAACCCATCTTAAAGCATCTGTCCCCCCAATCTCCTTGTGATCATAAATCACAAGCTCTCCAACCACAAGAATACCCAGAATCCTGTAAACATCCTATGGAATCACCGTGATCTCTCCTGTTGGAAAGTGGAAAGTGTTATGCTTGCTGTGCCACCACTCTGCTAAGACAGTCAACAATGCCCTGTTGATCTGATACTGCGGGATACTCAACAGAGCTCTCAAGCCACACCAATCTATCACTCCCAAATCCTCATGGGGCAGTCAAGGAATCATCTCCCATGTCTACGGAAATATCTCTCTGATCTGGAGGAGGTTAAATTCCTCCTTTACAATATCATCAAGCAAGCATGCAAGTCAATCAGTACATCAAACAAGTTCACATCAATTTGTTTTTCATATCGCATGGAAATAAATTTAACAGTCATCATGACTCAATTTGACTTTCAAATAGGAAAGAAAATCTATCAATACTATTTGTTTTTCATATCGCATGGAAACAAATATAACAGTCATCATGACTCAACATCTATCTATTTGACTTTCAATTAGGAAAGCAAATCTATCATTTATGTTTTCATATCACATGGAAGCAAATTTATCAGACATATTTGTTCTTCAAGCAAGAAGACAAATTTATCGAATCTAAATCATTGATGATATTCAAAAGCATAAAATTTGTTGTCTAATCTAGCAAAAATCGTCAAGCATGCATCAATTTTTCTTCAAAAATTGAAATTCAACAAAAATTCATGGATGCGCTAAAACAGTCTATGGATGCTCAATTTCATGAATGCGCTATTTTATCAAGCGAATGCGCCAAAATAGTCAATCAATGCGCTAAAAACATGGATGCGTAACTTTATTCCATTGATGCGCTAAAACAGTCTATGGATGCGCGATTTCATGAATGCACTATTTTATCAAGCGGATACGCTAAAACAGTTCATCTATGTGCTAATCTAGCCTTTGCACTAATCTATCATACTCTACAGGAAAATATCATGGATGCGCCATTTGATCTATCCTATGTGCTAAATCACCTATGCGCGACTATTTGGCATCTATGCATGACTGTTTTCCACCTATGCACCACTTTGGATGCACTGATTTATCTATTGTATGCACTAAAATACAACTCATATGCGCTAAAACAAAATTTTAAAAATTCAAAAAATTCAAAAGAGCATCCAAAAATCATTAAAAATTTTATGGAGAGGTTTGGATCGACTTACCGAAGGTCCATATATAGGTATTCTCTGATGATGGTGACCTTGCTCGAATCTGTGGTGCCCATAAGGGATCGGCATTGCTAATATCTCTCTTAGAGCTCCAAAATCCTCAAAGGTTACTGTTCAAATGAAAGTAACTTCTCACCTTTTTTATCTTTTAAAGGGGTAAAAATAGCTTTTATTACTGTGCAAAGTGCTATTTCGAGAGTTAAATCACTGATTTTTCTCCGAAATCATCTAAAAATCTTCCAAATCAATCTTATAATCATTCTCATCACACAATTTATCTCTCGAGGGGGCATATAGCATCATCAGTAAATTTTTCAAAGTCAGGGGCAAATTCTTTGAAGCAATGCATAAAACACATCACTTCAAAGAGGGGCAAAATGTACACATCTAAAATTGGTCATGGTTAATCGAACATCTTAATTAATTAAATATGAATTATTTAATTAATATTCTTAAGTCATCTACATATAAATAAATTTAATTATTTATTTATATTGTTCATTTTCTAATTCTTCTGATTTAATTAAATAAATAAGTTTATTTAATTAATGCTATCTTCCTCTTAATTAAATAAATAGATTTTACAATTTATTTACATTAATTATCACAAGTTTAAATTCTAAATTTAAATGATATTCTCCAGTCCACATTTAATTAAATATTTTCGATATTTAATTAAAGTATTTTTTTTTAATTTTCCACTCTTCTCACAAAATTAAATATTTTCAATATTTAATTAAAAATATTTTTCCTCTTCTCAAATAATTAAATATTCTCAATATTTAATTAAAAAGGCTTTTCATTTCTTACAATTAATTGAATATTTATTTATTTAATTATGAGAGACACCTTTCAATTTTGTCTCTTCATTTTCCATTTGTCTCTCAGAATTCCATCTTCTTTTCAATTTCTCGATCTCTCACTATTCATTTTAACAGGTTTGAACTCAATTGTCGATCTTGGCCAATCGAATTCCTACCTTCAAAATTCTATAAATACAACCCTCTTATGAGTGGAAAAGGACCTCGAATCTCAGATTTTCTTGCATAGTTACTATAGTCACATTCATAGCATTTTAATTTGCATAGTTTAATCTTGTAGCAGTGCATATGCATTTTTATTAATCTCACTCTCGCAAGCTACCATTCTACAAGCTGCTATTTTAAACAACTGAGAGCAAGCATCTTGAAATGAATCCTTGGAGATAGAGGACAATGGGACAAATTTGAAGAAACTGTGGTTTAGAGTTTGCATTTTTCTTTCCTTAATTAGTTTCTTTAATCTAATGTTTCGTTGGTGTATTAGTTTAGATTCAATTTGATTTACACATTCTAACGTACATAGGTCTATATCAATAAACTTTTTCAACAAATTTTCCTCGTCTTTTGTCTGGGAGCTAGTAGCCTCTTCTTCTTCCAAAAATTCCACATTGAACTTTTCTTCTCGAGTGATTAAAGTATGTGTTGTTCAAAGTTGAGCAGGGCCTCATCCACAACATGTTCAGAATGCAAAGTTTCCAATAGTAGTTTCATCTTGGCTCCATGTTTGGTCCTCAGAATCAGGTGTGACTAGTCCAGTGCTAGATATCCTCTGAAATTTGCAGTGAATTCCTGGGACAAAAAAATCCCAAATAGAGGAGGAATATCAATGAATATAGTGTCCTGATTTACAGTGATACTAGGGCAGGAAAACAAAGTCATAGGAAAACCCTTGATTACCCCAATAGTATCAACCTTATTTCCATCTAGCTACATGACTCCTTTGTTCAGAGGCTCATATTTGAAACCCAAAGCATCAGCTACTTGCTTTGGCATAACAGTGGTGCAAGCACCAGAGTCGATCATGCAATTATGTAATAGCTTGTCACCAATAATAAGTGTTAGAAAAAAAGGCTTAGGTTTAGGCTTACTTTCTTTTCCAGACTCGAGCATTTCCTCTGGTTGAATTGTTAGCACTTTATTCAGGTCGGGCTTGGATAATTTCTCTTCATTAAATTGAGTAGGAAACTTTGCATCCTCCTCTCCTGAAAAAACCTTTTGCAATAGTACCTTCTGCTCCAGAATAGCTAGGACATCCCACAGAGAAGCATTGGCAGATGACTTCTTCAGTTGTTCAACCACGTTGAACTGCGCTCTCAATTGGTGAGTCATGTTTGCTTGCTCTTTAGGTTTCGCAATTGACATTGGCTTCATGGCTGACACGTCCGACTATTTGGCAACAACAGGGGTGATTGATGGAGCCTTCACCTTCAGAGGAAGTAGGCTCAGAGAGCTAGGAATAGCCACCTTAGACTATGGTGGGATGGGTAGTGGGCCTTCCATTGGGCTAGGCGCCGGTTGCGATGAAGCATTGGTGGGCAAGGCTATGAACTCTCCGATGAATCTACACTTTGAACGCGTGTTGTAGTCAGATTGTACTCGAGACACTTTATCCATAGGGATGTCGTTTAGAAACGCCGACTCTTCTCCTTCCATCCAAGAAAAGAGAGCCTGGTTTGGAACAATGTCTGATTCTTGGTGAATGGACATCCCTTGCATTTGAGTGACAAGAACAACATTGTGCATCTGTTGAGAGGTGTATGATGGGTTTCTGGGGTCCGGTGTGCCGCCTTGGTGATGCTTGTCCATGATATTTTGTTGCAAGTTTCCCCATAGACAATTTCTTAGCATGTGTGCATCATTGCAAGGAAAGCACCATGAATTGGTGTCCTCAGCTAAGTTATTTTTTCCAGCTACCAGCTCTTTGTTTGAACTAGGGTGAATGGTCTACATCACCAAGGTAACCAGGACTATCTAGTTACTTGACTGAGCCGAGGTATTTCCACATGACCTATCCTACCATTGATTTGATTGGTATGAAGCTTTTCCACCTTGGTAACTCTGGTAAGCCGGCTTCTGATAACTATATTGTTGTCGCTTCACAACAGTTAACTCATTAGTCATGGCTCGCATCTGTTTTCTCATCTCGTTCGTCTCGACAGCCAAGGGATTAGGCACAGGAGCTATTATCAAAGCTACTACTAGAGCTGTGCTTGGAGCACTTCTAGGATACATGTACAGAGATTGGGGAGGCATCATAGGTGCACTAGTGGAAGGAGCTTCGGCCTCCGTGGCATTGCATTCAGGAGATAGTGGCATTATCGGTCTTGGTGCCAACTTTTCAGTGGTAATCAGGTTATTTTTTCGCAGTGACAACCAAGGCATAAGCATTGGGTAAAGTTTCTCCGCCCAGATCTTGTAACATCATGGAGATGTCGCATTGATCAAATTTAGGTAGAACATGAACACCAGATCGAGAGGTGGTCAGCTGCCAACAAGCACTCTCTGCCAAGTCGAATGGAACCTTGCATTGAAATCGCGTAGAGCTTCATGAGGAGCTCACTTTATATTTTCCAGTTGATGGTACAACAATGATCTATCACCAGCATTGGAGAATTGTTCATAAAATGGAGTTTTGAGTTGGTCCCAAGTTGCAATAGTACTAGCTTCAAGAGTCTGGTACCAGTTTCATGCCTTTCCTCGGAAGGAGGCAACCAGCAGCCTAAGAGCTACATTTTCATTTGATACATCATGTACCAGACATACGTCTGCTACATCTTGCAGATGCTTTGTTGGTGTCTTTTAATCATCCCCAGAATACTTAGGGATAGCTTTTAGAGCAAAAGCAGGAATGGGAGCCCATACTGCAGGAGGCATAGGTTCAACTAAAGGACTGTCGGAGTCCCAGGCTACATAGTTTCTAATAGCCATAGGTACAGTTGGAGTAGGCAACGACGGAGTAGGAGGCGATGGAGGAGTCGAAGGAGGTGAATGGTTGCCTCGACGACCTCTCATCTGCATAAAAACTAATGGTTGTACAAGCTATATAGGGACTCTTGCAGTTTGCAACCTAGTTATAGGCTGATGGCTCATATATGCTTATAAACCAGGCAAACGCATTATTTTTTGTCCCACCGGGTGTGCCAGAAAAAGAACTATTGATGCAGAATTTTGCATGTAGCAACAGTCTCATGGGAAACATAGCTATTGGAGGAACTTGTGCACTAGCTAAGTGACCTTCGGGTTTTTATCGAAGCTGACTCTTCGTTTAGTGGGGGGAGTAAAAGGTAAGAAAGATAGTAGAAATATGAAATTTAAACTACAAGCGATGCGCCAAAGTCTTAAGAAAATTTACCAAAGCACAGTACAAATTGCAAAGGCCCGAACCACTAAATTGTTGTTCATTAAGCTAATTTTCTCAAAAGCACTTAAACTGTAAGAGTACCCTTTAATTTGCATAACATAACCTTAGCATAATAGTTAGATAACACAAAAGAGTCAAAAAAAAAATGATCTGTATTTATTAAGTTATGAAGGATTACAGAAAGCTAAAGAACAGGCATTCATACAATGAAAGAAGAAAATGAAACAGACCAATAGTCTCACTAAATGTGTGAATAAATAGAAAGGCCGAATTTATTTGGCACAGTTTGGAGTCTTCAAATTGAAATAAACTATTACAAAGGCCCTCTTCCTAGTGCTCGGGAGTTTTTACAAAACTTAATCAACAATAATAAAAAGAAACATGGTCGTACATATAGGCCAGTCCACCATCTGAAAATGCATCAAGGGAAAAAGCAAACCATGAGCACAGACCGACGGCCTAGATCATCTCGAGCCGCCATAGAAAAAAATGGTTGGTTAGGAATAAGCCAACAAAGCCATGACATGGAACAAAAAACCACACAATAGCAGGAGAGAACACACAGCACCACAATGAGAAATGCGGCAACAGGCGAGTACCAAAAGTCCAGTGGCATTTCCAAGGTAACTGGCGTGGAAGCAATCACCACATGTCACTCAAATGAAGCCTGGTAGAAAGTCGAAGGAATGCCCAATGAAAAGCTCTGAGAGGGAGCCACGTGGAGCACTCTGAGCAAAAGAAAGTACAAGGTGGGCCCAACTCTAAAAGCAGCTAGAGAAAACCACGCGGCACACAAACAGAGACTAGAAAAAAGCGAAGCGATGCAAAAATAAAAAATATTCGAGAGACAGCCACATGGAGTGCTTTGAGGGCAGTGAGCAGTTGTTAATTAAGGCACAACCACAAAGGTAAATATAAAACTGCAAAGGCTTGGCAGTTTCTTTTTAACACTTAGCAAGAAAGAATTTAGCGGAAATCGCCAAAATGTTACCAATTTTCACTACATCTCAATTGGAAGAGCTGATTAGTTTTGTTTTTTAAAGTGAAAGTTTGGTTAATTGCTTTGTTGTTTAGGATTGTTGAATTGCATCAGATTTATCAAGTTTCAACTATGCAAGTGTTTTTAGTAAAAATAATTTTGGGAGTCATTGCTTAATGATTGTAACACAAATGAAGTGCATAACAGTATACATGAATGATTAAGGAATCATTTCTTTCATTTATTTCACAATATTGTTACATTTTAGCATTTCATTTATTTAGAAATGAATTGTACAAGTTTGCATTGAGATGCATTTTTAGAATGGAAAACCAGAAAAGAGAAATTAAAGTGTTCCACACAAGCCGTGGAAGTAACTGCAACAATAAATCATGAGAAGAATGCTACACTGTTGAAGATGAAAGGAAGAAAAACACATAAGGATGAACATAATCATCATTGTCTATGCTTGTGGTCAATGCAGAAGTGGTGCACCATCTTTTGTCCTTGATCTCTAATCGACCTATAAGAGAAGAAGAGAGTTGTTAGAGCTCTGATTATGAGCATCCTTATATGAATCACCAACAATAATGCAAAATTTTGCTAACAATACATTGAAACAATTGAGGAAAGGGGAGATGGATAGAAGCAAAGAAGGAAACATCATGATAATATATTTTTTTATCTAAAATTGTTTGTTTCTTGTGTAGGTATAGGAAGAGTCATGTAGTTGATCATCTTATGAAGACAAAAAAGCATGTGGAGTAAAACGGGCTCCCACAAGGGTAGAGCTTGGCATTTTTCACCTTAAAGTTACAAGTGGTTTGAGTAAGAAGACACAATTATCATGCTCATTTGAGCCATTCATGAAGGAATAAAACAGAATTTCAGTCATCAAAGCATCAAGTTTATTGTTCATCCATAACAATCAAGTCTGAGTAACGAAGTGGAAGCTAGAGGTGGACAATTAACTTAATGGATTCAATTCAACTGAAATCAATCATTTTCATTCTGGAAAGTTTTTAAATATTGCCATATTAATTGCATTTTGTTGCCTCAGGTTCTGTTCATGATTATTTATGTTGTTCTAGAGCAACAAGTGTTTCATGTCATAATGGTCATAGTGAACAGGCATACATAATCCCTCATCAATGGAGCACTAATAAATAATGGAAACATATAAAGGAGCTTTAGTTTCTCATGTACCTTATTTTTTTGAAATGTTTGAGGTGAGAATACATTGAAGCTTTCAAGTATATGGAATGAGTGAAATTGCAAGCATCAAAGTAACCATACAGGACTATCACAATGGTCAATTTTAGATGTGTTTTGAAACGGTGTGTTTCTTCTAGTTTAGAACAGCAATGGAGCAAGTGTAAGATGCAAATTTCACTTCAAATGCAGAGAACAATCATGATGCATATTTTTGAGCTTTAGAGCCCTTCAAAGTGTGGAAAAATAACAATTATTGTTTACAGCCATCAAGTAAAGTATTCTGGAATTTCAATGCTAAAGGGTTTTCCTCCATTTTTTACAAATACCCACATGGGGTTCTAGCTTTTTAAATATAGATTTCTTCTTGTTACAACTAATCCATGTGAGGGTTTTCTCAAAAAATATAAAATTCACAAAATGATATCATGGGTCGAGCCTAGTGAATGGAGAGATATAAAAGGAATTGCAAAAAAATTAATGAGAATTTTCTTCAAAGCATTCTCTTCGATTTCATACTTTGCAATAAATACAGTGGTTCTAAAATACCCATATCGAGCATTGAGAGGTTGCGGCCTGGAGGATGGTTTTTATTCACAAACATTCATCAAAGTCAAAAATATCATTAGAGTTGTTGTTAGAATCTCAAAATCTAAACAAAGAATGAATATAATGTGATTTTCTTCATAGAAAAACATTAATCAAATAATGTAATAGTTGTGGCCTATCATGGAGGCAAAACACAAAAATTGTCAAGTGTTTTCATGGGAAAGAAAAATCTCTTTCTCTGTCATCTTTGGGGTTTTAGATTATTAGAAAATTTTCTTTGACATAAAATTCTAATGGCAGCCAGATGAAGAAATGAAAAGAAGAGATATAGAGACAAAAAAATCAAAAAAATATACATGTTGGCCATGACCTTGGAGGCCATTTTTCTTTCAAAGTGAAAGAGGAAATCCATGAAACAATGTGAAGTCGACTTACCTTGTTATCTCATGAGGAGTTGACCAACATGAAGCTCAAATGGTAGCTCCTCCAAGCTGCAAAAACTAGCTCATGGTGGCGGTGCCATCTCTCCCAATAGAGCAAAGTTCTCTTCCAAAAGTGACAAGTACAAATGATGTGATTTTAGGGTTTCCATTGAAGTTTTGTTCCATGTTACCCTAATTCAATTTAGGGACTTGCATTTGATTTTAGAAAAATATCAAACGTAATGCAATACTTTAGGTGGCCGAATTCCCATACCTAGGTTGAGCTTTTGAGATAACTTAATATTTCATTATTTCATAAGTCTTAAGTTTGTTAAGAGTTGTTAGGGTTTGATTTATTTCTCAAAAATTCCATATAAACTTAAATCATTTTATTTTGAAATGTTAATATTTATGCCTTGGAGAATGAACATCAATGCCTTAGTTATTTTTTTTAATTGATTTTGAAGAAATCAATTAAATGTAAGCATTGAAGTTGCTTATGCCTTAGGTAAGATAATTATGTCTTAGGGTTTATTTTTCAATTGATTTTAAAGAAATCAATTAAAATGTTGATAGAGATTCTCTTATATTTTTATTATTTTTTCTAAGAAAAATCAAATTTGTAATAGAGTGATAAGAGTTGTATTATTTTTTGCAAATATTTTTTTCAATTTTTATTGCAAAAATAGGTCAAGTTGAGAAAGAAATCAAAATTGCATGCATTGTAAATCAGAAGATAAAACAATATCCTATAAATTGTTTTATTCTTTCTTGCTATTTTTAGCAATTTGTGAAGGCAATAAGGAGTTCGACTTTTCTTGGGAAGATTTGAGTTGAATGATGAGGAGATAAAGTGTTTTTTTTCGCTTTTAAAGCAAAGAAAACCTATTTTTAGGTGCTTTTCATCATGCACATGCAAAAAGTGAGAGTTTTACACTTCAGTTACTCATTTTGGAGCAGATTCATATCCTTTTTTAGAGCTTTCTTCTTGACCTCAGATTAGGGTTTTGGAGATTTTATTTTAGCAGAAAAATTTAAGGTTTTTTCTCAGTTCAGATTTAGTGTTTCTTCCTCTCGTACTGAAACAAAGAGTTTTGTAAGCATAAATTTATGCTCGGACTTTGATACACCTTTAGTTGAATAAAGTGACATTCCTATTTCTCAAATTTTATGTCATTTGTAGTTATAGTTTGATGTTATATTGTGATTTTTTTTTACAGAATCCTTTTTATGTCCTAAAATTGCAGTTTTGATGTAGTCTAAAGTTCATAAAATACAGGTTGCATGTTGTATTTAAACCAGAATCTTCATGCAAATCAATTATCTGTTAAGTGTTCATGAGATATTGTGAAATACTATTGTTTTTTGAGAGTTTTTTGTGGGTAAAAACTAGATTCATCATTAAGTCATCTTTAAGTCATGAATATCACTTTAATTCATAGGTTTCATTTCAATTATCTTTCTAACTCTTTTACTCATAAGATCATTTAGAATAGAATATATCATTTGGAGAACTAGCTCACTCTAGAGAATCTTTCTTCGATCACGTCACCCACATCTAAAGAAGGTTTCCATGTGTCAACAAATAGTTAAATTCTAATAATTTAGCATAGGGTGCATATCCGATTGATAATAGTAACATTTTATGTGGTACATTTTATAGTTCCCTAGTTTTGGTTTGAGACATTTATAGGTGAAGGCACTTCCTATAGTGTGTTTATGTCAAAACTAGGTGGTAATTTAACCCCATCCTCTATTAGTTTAGCTAGAGATTTTTTCAGGGTCAAGCATGATGAGTTCATTGATAAATTCAGTGACCTCAGGATCCTGGGTTGCTGCCTCAATTTCCTCAACCATAATACAACCTTGGGTGTCTCTCAGGATGAAATTTGGGTATCTGCGGGATCATGATGGGCCAAAAAGTGGTGATATGTAAGTGATATGATGACCCATGTGGTTGATGACTTTTTTTTTACCCAAAATTGATGAAAAGAAAAGGGTTTTTAAAGGAGATTCTCATCTTTCCACCCATATAAATTATGCTTTACTTTGAATTTAATAAATAATTATTATTCATTTTCTATTTGAATTACGAAAAAAATCTATAACTTTCAAATGGTATCACATTTTTTGAATCCAAACATGCGTTACATTCTATGCTTCACATACTATAGGATTAAAAAAAAAAAAATTGAATTTCATGAATATTTGACCAAGTTAAGGTTGTTAGACAGACGAGTTTTTATATTTTTAAAAGTTGTAATAAAAAAATCATAATTAATTATTTACTTGGAAAAAAATTCTAAAAAAATATGCATCACATCGGGACATGAGTCCTCTACTTAAATCTAAAATATTATAAAAAAATATTATCATTTTATTGTGGTTAGGGTGGTCAGACAGACACCTACTTCTTATTTTTACCCTGAAATTTAAGTACTACTACATTGAAATTTGAAATTTTGACCAAATAGTTT
Source organism: Sequoiadendron giganteum (assembly GCA_007115665.2). Classification (NCBI taxonomy): domain Eukaryota; kingdom Viridiplantae; phylum Streptophyta; class Pinopsida; order Cupressales; family Cupressaceae; genus Sequoiadendron; species Sequoiadendron giganteum. The sequence goes on from CM021101.1 coordinate 818,225,891, forward strand.
TTTTTTTTTTTAAATAAAGGTCTAGTAGTTTAAAAACTACATTCAGTTTGCTATAAATTCTATTTTTGCATTTTTTTGAAATAATATAGATAACTTATTCACATTTTTACATCAAGTTTCCTAACTCTGATTTATGAGTTTTATTGCCACTTAAGGGCCTATTTTTTCCATGATGATCCTACACATACCCATTTCCAAATAGGTTACCACATGGATTAGATTTCAGAAGTTGTTGTAAGGTTGACCCAATGTGTGTGGTATTCGTATTGTCCTAAGGAGGTGTATTACTGAGGTTCAATTCGCTAGTGGGATTGAAAAGTTCATCTCGTTGTTGTGGAGGATCCATTTCTAATTGTCTATTTTCTAATCCAGTTTGAATCGTAAGTTATAACTTGCTCAAAGGAGAATGAGGTCTAAGATGAAAATATCTAGGGTATGATAGTTAAGCTATGTTTTTGGTATTTTCTTGGTATAAATTATGACATGCAAAAAACTAAGGTATAATGAAAACTATATGTCAACAACTAAGGGGTGAATCGTTAATCGACCAAGTTTGATGTAAGGTTTCAACTAGAATTTCCAATGATTTTTGAGGATCAATACTAAAAAGGGTAAATGGTAGGTCAACTAGGTGGATTTCAAACTATACTAATGAGTTTGAAAAATTCCACTAAGAGGACAAAGGACAAATTATAAAATAATATGTCATGGGAAATCATATTTGAATCAATGTTTTCAATCAAGGTAAGAAAATTTATCTACCCTAAGGTCTATAATGTATTATGGACAAGGATTTCCCTAAGTATGTTCAAGATGATCTAAGTAATGTAATTATGATACTATTTAGGAAAACTAAGGATGAACCTAAATATGAGAAAATCACGGGTCTGAATCAGGTTTACAACAGAGAGTAAGTCAGATAATGAAATCCTATATTAATTCTTCTAATGTTTTTGTTGGTTGATTAAAATATTTTTTGTGATAGGAAGATGCATCGTTCCACATTGCCAATGTGGTGCATAAGATCAGATGCATCACAAAAAGTCACAAATGTAGTTTATAGTTTGAGATGCATTTTCAAAGTTCACAGATGTGGTTTAAAATATCAGATGTGTTGCAGGTATTAGCAATTATGACTCAAAATATCAAATCCTTTTCAATTTTAAAGAGTTGCTACTCAAAACCTCAAATGCAGTATTTTGTATGACAAATGTGTTGAACAGTGACCTAGTCCTAGGCTTTTGACAAATTTTTGACTTGTTTAGACTCAAATTTTTGGATATTTTCATTGGATAATACCTAACTAAACACACACATAAGGCATGTCAACTAGAGTGTTTGAAATAAATAACCAACAAGTATAATCCTAAGGTTGGTAATGACAATATCTATTGGATTCCAACTTGGATTTCTTTAGCTACACTTATTTAGAGTGGATTATTAGAAGCTTGGACACACTAGCTCCCCCTTACAATGCACTCACTTCTCGGGTCAACCAAGATTCAAGTTCTCATAAATCTCTTATGATAAACCCTTCATCTCTACTAAGAATTTTAAGTATGTGGGATGACTTTAGAGGTCCAACCTCCTATGCCAATAGATAGAAGAATTTTTAGAAATATAAACAAAAAAATTTTAATCAAGACACCCATTCAGGTGGTTATACATGAGGCAAGACTAGCTTCGATAAGGAGGTTTCCAAACCTATAAAGGTTACACTCTACAGGTTTTAATGCACTACACAGGCACTAAGGGAATCAATTGTTTGTATAACACATCCACACCCATAATGCTACAGATTTCCAATAGCACTCAAATTTATATACTAGTTGGGAGGAGCTTGGATTTATCTCATTTCTACTTGGGTCTTTCCCTTGGGGTGAGTAATTTTCCCACCCAGGTAGGCCCTCTAATAGGTAAACATAAAAGTGGATGGGTCATGCATTCTGATCACTGAGATTTCCCAAAGTGAGAGCATATGAGCCTACCAACCTTTCCAAGCATATAAGACAATGATCAATCCACCCTAATTAAATAAAAACTATGTGAAGACTCAAAAAAAGATTAATTAAATATCTAATTAATAAAAGGAAATCATATATGAAGACTCAAAAACATGAAAGAAAGCATGATAAAATGGAGTTTGAAAATTATTTCTCAATAGTAGTCCTGTAAAACCACACAATAAAAGTCTGTGTGTTTGTCTTCTATCAAATATCCTACAAAATCACAAATTAGGAGTTTTTATATTTATCTTCTAATCAATCGTCCTATAAAAAATCATTTAAGTACACTTCATCACACACTGCAAACTCCGAATTAGTCATAAAACACCTTAATCATAAAAATCAAAACTCAAAATTTTAGAAATCAAAAACTTCATTTTTACCAATCAAATGCATCACATTTTTTCTAGTCAGATGCATTGCAAGAATCCATAGATGCATCATTGGAATTTAGATGCATTGTTTCCCTCTTCAGATGCATTTCGTTATGTTAGATGTGTCATTTGGTGCATCAGATGTGTCTGTGAAGAATTTTTTCGCCTATGTCTGTTTTTGTTTTTCATATTTATTTTAGTCTTCAAGGTGATCCACGCACAAGGAGTTTTTATTTTTGATAGACACGCAATGCACCATGTGGTGGCTGCACATGTCTTAATAATCACTTTCTCCTCTGTCAGAATTCAAACCACGTGTCAGCCTAGTGTACATTTTCTTGCATCTTTTTTTTTTCTAATATGAGATTATCCACCCTTCTGACACATCATCCCTTCATGCTATGAAGTTGTATTCTGGGAATGTCCACTCGAAATCCATTAGAATGAGTTTTTCATTTTCCAATGAAGGGACATGAGTTGGTGCCACCAAATCCACTTGGGTGATCGACAAGACTTTTTCCAAACTATCTTTCTAGGATCAAAGCGATTACAAGGGCTAATCTTATTGAAATATCTAACAAATATAAATGTAGTAGCTGAAAGTTTATGAGCAGAATTCTAGTGACCTAATAAAAGATATAGAATCGGATTTCCAAGCTATCATGTTTGGACATGTGGCAATCATTAATTCTAGACAAATTCGGCATTTTTCTCTTCTAGGTGACTATATATTGAGAATATCAGCATAATGAAAGAGTTCCTAAATTTTTCCTATCGAAAAAATTTTCCTTAGCTTTTTTAATTAGTAGAAATATTTTATTTTAGAAAGTTCATAAAATGCTACTTCACTCTGGCATGTTATGTCTATTTTATGATCAAACTATTATTGGATTGGAATTCGATCTCTATTTTAAAGTTCATTTAAATTTGAAGGATGATATATTCTGAATAAATATTTGAAATTGTGCATGATATGGTCTTTGTCAATATTTCTCTCTTTATATATTCATCCAGGATAGAACACTGTGTCTTGCTTAATCTAAATAATTTTATTATCGAATTTCCATGTTGTTTGTGTATATGATAAAATTATAATCTTTAGATACTGGACTATGTCTTTGGACTGCTCCATTTTCCTTGTAGGGTTATCATTTCTTCATGATATTCTATATTAGGAGGAAGGGTTTATATTTCTTTTTAATGTTTTCTATTAATTCTAATACTTCTATGTTTGATTCGGATCTTAATATGAACTTCTTGTGGGTCAATTGAATGACTGCATTTGTGCTTGTATCGAGACTGTGTTGCTCGTTCTCCTCCCAACAATGAAGGGGAGTGGTGTTATGTGTCTCTCATATCACTCATAGAGGGAGGCTTGTGGTTTTCAAATTTTGTAAAATCATTGACGCATCGCCATTTTTCATGTTTTTTTGTTTGTATTTATTTTTTCCAATTCCCAAACTTAGAGAAGATTTGGCTTTCTTTTAAAATCCCAAAGGTATTTAGTGAGGCGCATATTGTCCCACACTCACTAAATTTACCATAAGACTGTCGAATAGGAGTAAGCTTTTATGATCAATAGTTCTTTTTCAAGCACTCCTGATGGGACCTATTCCAAAGGCCTAATTAGAATTTAAAGAAAAAGAGAAAGAGCTAACCAAGCCAAAGCCCACTCCTTTATTTTGGACATTAATTGTGGGAGATAAAATTTTGCACAATAATATGATTGAATCAGTAGCCAATACAACAATCATGCCAAAGCAAGTGGTTGATTCCTTAATTCTCAAGTATGAACCTTTGAAAAAGGGAATCATGCAGCTAGATGGAAAGAAGGTTCTTACGTTCGGTCGGATAAAAGATCTATCCTTAACCCTTTTTTTGTGCCCAAGCCAGACAATTTCGCAGGAGGTAGTAATAATCAACATTGCCCCAGTTTTTGGGATGTGTCTTTATAGAGATTTTACTGCAAAGATGGACAGATATTTAGAACTAGATTTATCCCATCTGATATTAAGAATAAAACATGGACCAAAGATGAATATTCTCTTAGAATATTTGCATCCCAAACACATAGCGAACAATGTTGTTCTCTATTTTGAGGCTGTACATACTTCTTTTTCAAACCAAGAGGGATATTGTGTTGAAATTTTAGAAGATGAAGAAGACACAAGTGAGCGAATCCCTAAAGAGGAGGTTCTCCTTAACCAATTCGTCGACTCTGACCCATTCGGCAATTTCCATGCCACGAGACTGGGTACTTATGTCATATTTGATGATGACATGGTCCATCTGAAGCTAATGAAAGATTGGGTAAGCTATAATGATCCAATGGATAATCATCTATGGACCTTGTACTTTGATGGAACCAAATGTACAGCCGGTTCTAGAGCGAGATTCTGATTGTTGTCTTCGACAGGATCCAAGACCCTCAAGGCCTAACATTTCCAGTTTTTGTGCTCAAATAATGATGTAGAATATGAATCATTAATCCACGGTCTATTTCTAGCTGAGCAAATGGGTGTGAAAAGACTGTAAGTATTTGGAAAAGAAGTGGCAAAAAATATGAGGATGAAGGCCTATAGACATCGAATATGGGATTTAATTGAGGGTTTTGAAGCTTTCAATGTGAAATTTATTCCATGATCCTTGAATGGAATAGCAAATCGGATGGCTTCCATTGGGTCATAATTTGAACCAAGTTCCGACTCAAAGAAAAAAGCAGTCTGCATTTCTAAACCCCAATCCTAGACCTACACAAACATGGAAAACAAGCACATTATTAGATTGAAATGCAAGTAAGAACAAGGATTCCCCATGAAATCCATCTACAATATTCAAAATAGGAAATGATATGAAGAGAAAAACAAGTAACTAAGTTAAATCCTAATTTAAATAATGCAAACACTTGATCCCATGGGGGAATTGGTGCCAATTATGTGTAGAAATTGGCCCTTTCCCAATTCCTTTGTACACTTGATGATATGATGAAAATTGATCCACTTTGTTGATGAAGAACAAGATGAGCTCCTCAAGAAAACCTACAATAACCTAGCTATAGTGATGGAAAATTCTCAAGAAATATATGGAATGGCTCTAAATTGAAGATAATAACTTTGCATTCAAATTGTGGATGAAGTTGACTATAGTAAGTTTACTCAAGTTGTGAATGATCAATTCAATAGAGGAGGCCTCTATTTATAAATTTGAAGAATGGAAGATTGAAGGATTTGGATGAATTTAGGACAAAATACCAACCAATGAGAAGAGGCCACTTGTCCACATGTGATTGGAGGAGGAATGAGCACATTTTGATGAATGTGCCCATAAATTCTATTAGATTCAAATTTGCAATTTGAAAGTTGGCATGTTTAGAGGGAAGGGAAATGCAATTAATGTCACTTGGCTCAAGGCCAAGGACATGTATGAGGCATTAAATGCCTTGTTTGAAGTACCCATCCCTTTTGGAGGGATTTTTAAATTGGAAGAATATTCCACAAAAATGCCCTTTTGAATGGAAATTGATGATTTAATAAATAAAATAAATTGATTTATTGTGCAAGTTGAAAAATATAGAGGATTGAAGTGATTAGGATTAGATTTAATCATGATTTGATCAAATTAAGTAGAGATTAGGTGATTTGACAATTTGACTTAGATTTTTGGATTAAATAAATCAAAGTTGAGAGGAATAATTATTTTTAGATTAAAGATTGATTTATTTAACTAAGGAGAATGATGTTAGATTAAATCAAATAAAGATTAATTTATTTAATTTAAGGGGATGAATTTAGAGATTTAATTAAATAAAGTTAATTATTTAATTAAAAGAGAGACTATAGGATTAATTAAACAAATTGATTTATTTAATTAAAAGGAGATGATGACTTAATCAAATAAATTTGAATTATTTAATTAAGAGAGGAAATATGATGAATTTAATCAAATAAAGATTATTCAATTAAATTAATTAGTAAAGGGAGTGATTTAGGAGGAAATGATGTTAATAAGATTAGGATCAGGTGTGTAGGATCAATTTGTATATTTTCCATGTCTATAGCATTATTGTCTCACTGTCAATTCCCAACAATGATCAAAATTGGAAAGTGTTTGAAGATGACACCTAGATAGCCACTTTTGTTCAAAAGTCAGAAGGACCTTCCAACCATTTGAAACTAGAGTTTCACCCATCCTAAGGGAAGGTCATTCAGCTAAAGGGAAATAAGCTCCCTCGAGGTTTGATTTCCCTCGAGAATCTTTTTTATTGTGAAGATGTGAGGAATGGTAAGCAAAGGTTCACAACCAACAAAAAGGACTATGAAGAGTTGGATGTTAGGAATGAAAAAAGACTAAAATTCAGAAGAAATGTACAGTGAGAAGACAAAGAAAGGCTAAGAGATCTATGCTCTAAGTATGAAGGAGTTATAGCATGGACCTATGATGATCTCAGAGGATACAATCCTAGTATAATTCAGCATACCATTGACTTGGTAGAAGGGTCGAATCCGGTTTGATAGAAGAAAAAGTCTATTAATCCAAAGTTTGAAGCACTAATGGCACAAGAAATCACTAGACTGATTGAGTCTTGAATCATTTATCCGATTAAACACTCAACTTGGGTGTCGAATTTGGTATTGGTTTGGAAGAAAAATGGTGATATTAGGCTTTGTGTCAATTTTTGGGACTTGAACAAGGTCTCGCTGAAAGATCATTATCCTTTTCCATCCATGGAGAAGATCTTGCAAATAGTGGTCGAGTAGGAGATGTTCTCATTGCTTGACGACTTTTCAAGGTACAATCAAGTGCTTGTCAAAGATGCCAACCAACATAAAATGGCATTTACCACTAGGTGGGGTACATTCGCGTATGTAAATATGCCCTTCGAAATCTCAAATGTCAGCCTAAATGTTTAGCATGTCATGGACATTTCTTTCACAGTATTGATCAATTCAATCATTTTGATTTACCTAGATGATCTGACCATTTTTTCAAAATTGAAGGTTGATCATTTTGATCACCTAGAACAGGTCTTCCAGAGGTGTCAAAAGTTCAATATTTCTTTGAATCCCAAAAAATGTGTTTTCGGAGTACCTCAAGGTAAACTACTTGGCTTTGTGGTGTCCAAGGAAGGAATTGAAATAGACTCTGAAAGATTCAAATCTATAATGGATTTTCCCTTACCAGTAAATCAAAAGGGGTTACTTTCTTTCTTAGGAAAGATCAATTTTGGCAATCATTTCATTTTCGACTTCGTAGCCATTGCAAGGTCCATCACATTGATGCCAAAAAATAATCGAATTTTTAAATGGACTCTTGAAGGCAAGGAATCTTTCAAGTAGATAAAGAAGGATATGTCCACTACTCCGATACTATCCAATCCATATTTTTCCAAATATTTTTTTGTTATATGTGTACAATAGTCAACATAGCATAGCTTTTGTGCTCACTCAAAAAGACAAGAAGGATAATGGGGAAAATTTGATTGCCTTTTATTCAAGAACCTTAAAAGGTTACGAAACCAGATATAACTTTGTAGAGAAGAAATATTTTTCCATTGTCAAGAGTCTCAAGAAGTTTCGACACCTAGTGTTGGCCAATAAGATCACCATTTTGGTTGTGCACCCGAGTGTAAGAGAATACATCACTAAAGGAGAAATAACTAAAAAAAGAGCCAATTCAATCACCAAGATCCTAGATTATGACACGGACATCAAGCCAACTAAGCTAGTGTGGGGAAGAGGCTAGTTTGAATATCTTGCACAAGAGTCGGGCCCCGAACCCGACAAGGAGATTGCTCAAGTCTTTTCAAACTCGTTTGAATCCGATGAATCCTAAGTAATGGATCAAATGTTATACATAAAGAAAGGATACTACCTGTTAGCTCTCCCCTCCCATAAACAAATATTCTATTGACTGCAAGGCACTAGGTATGTATTGGTTGAAGGAATTGTATTTAAAAGGAACTATGACAGAGTATTGCTCTGATGTTTAGACAAGTGCTAGTCAAATAGGGTTCTATCAGAATTCCATAGTAGTCTAAGGGAAAACATTTTTCTACTAAAACCACCACTCTAAAACTAATGCCAGCGAGATACTATTGGCCCTCAATGTTTTCGGAAGTACACCGCTTGGTGTAGAAATGCACTCAGTGCCAGTTATTTCCTGGGAAAGTAAAAAATCATACTTTTCCTTTGAGTCCCATTGTAACTGAAGAGCCCTTTTCTCAATGGGGATTAGACTTTGTTGGGATGATAAATCCTATCTCCAATGTTGGCCATAAGTGGATCCTCATAATGACTGATTACTTCACATGATGGACAAAGGCTATTGCCCCGAAAGGTGCTACATATGGTGATATTGTTAACTTTCTAGAGGGGCTAGTGACTAGGTTTGGTTCACCAAAGACTATCATATCCGACAATGCTAGAGCCTTCGTAGGTTCAAAAGTGTCATATTTTTCCATTAGGAATGGGATCTATGTCAAGACCTCTTCAAATTACTAACCACAAGGGAATGGGTTAGTAGAGTCGATAAATAAAATCTAATTAGGTTAATCAAGTGCATTGGATCAGAATGGCAAAGGGAATGGCATGAACATCTATGGGAAACTCTATGGGTAGAACGAATCACACCGAAACAGATCCTGAAGACATCTCCTTATGAATTAGTATATGGGAAAGAAGTAGTCTTCCTTGTTTCTATGAAACTCTCTGCCTTATAATTACTGAAATCCCTGGAAATAGAGGAAAACGGTGGAATGGAGGTATGAAAAGTCGAACTCCTCAAACTAGAGGAAGACAAAGAAAATGATTTTGAAGCCATGATTGGCCACCAGTAGATAGTAAAATGATGGTTTGACAAAAATAATTCTGACCTAGATTTTCAAGAAGGGACCTTAGTGCTAAAATATGATGAGCACATTGCAAAACTAGGACAACACACCAAATTCAAAGCATTGTGGAAGGGACCCTTCTGAATTCATGTGTGCAAGGAGAATAATGCATATGAGCTAGAAGATATGGAAGGTAATGCTTTAGAGATATTGCTTTAAAAAAATTGTAATTTTTTTTTAAGTTTTACATTAAATAATAAAGCGAAGAAGCAAAAGAAGTATGAAAAGCTATATTATATATATTGTTTTTCTATCGACTTTACAATATAGGGTAGCCCGAGGCTCAAATTTTGATAGAAAATGCTCTCTCGAGCAAACCTCGGCAAAGGGTCTTTGAGAAAAATACAAAAAGCATTGGAGGCATTTTTACAAAAAATCAAAAGGAAGGCCTCTAGCCATCATTATAGGGGCTTATTGCCTATACTCGCTTTTCTTTTTCTTTTCCTTCTTCATAAGAAGGAAAGAAGTAAACACAAAGAAGAACATGGCAGCATGAGCATTGACCTCAATCTATGTGGCTGAAGATGACGAGCTCAAACTACATTTTGAAGTCGTACTGCGGAGCTTCATTCAACGCCATACTCCTAAAGGAGGTAGCTGGCGGTGGACAGAGATAGGGTGTAGTGGCTATTCAGGTCCATGGTGTGAAATTCACTGAGAAAGGGAAGCCAAGGAACATCCACACCATGATTAAAAAACCTACGGAGGTCCATTGCATTGGGAATTCTAAAACCAAGGATGGAAACTTGCACAATTTTTTTGAGCCCTTCTAGTAGAGAGACGTCGAACATATGGTGAAAAAGCTCCACTATCTTGGTTTTGGCGACATTCAGGTCCATCAGAGAGGCCATGAAGTAGGACAAGACATTGCAATTGGTTCACATTTGGCCCTTGTCTTCAATGAAGTCCATGCCAATGACCCATCGAAAATAAATTACCCCCAAGTGGTCACACCCCTTTACTAGGTGCTTAATTCTCTCACTCGTAATCTCCCCAATGAAGGCATATTGTGGCCTTCATGGGAGAATACGGACAAGAGTACCCAGGCCAACATAAATGGTTAGAGTAGTAGAGCAGAAGTCAAATATGTAGATAGAAAATAAGATAGCTAAACTCCAAATTTTTACATTTTTGAATGAACGGAGAATAGATCATACGTAAAATTTGACATAAGGTCTCAAAATTAATGTTTGGGAATTGGGAGTAAATGGTCGTATAGGATGATTTTCAACATGTGTCCTTCACCATCATCAGCATCAACTAGCTTGCATAAGTGAAAGGACATGAATCAACACACTAATATCTAATAAATTAATGAGCTCATATTTTCAAGGGTACTTTGTATCACTAAGCAAAGATTTACATAATTAAGGACACTCGTCCCAAGGCAACAAGTTATTTGAGAAAAGAGGCAACGAAAGAAATGTACTAAATCCATTTCTACAGAGTTTTTCAAATTCCCAAGGAATACACCTCTACCCACACACATCTCCTCATTGGCAGCATTTAATGGACCAACGGTAACGACATAGCCTTAACTGCATGTACTTCTTGGGGAGATTATTGTATGAAAAAGTAGATTTTTACCAAAGGAAGCAAAGATCAAGTGGTCATTTCAATAAAACTCTCTACAACTTTTGAAGGAGCCATGGTAAAACCATCAACGACTGGAAGAAGAGTAAAATTTGTGCCAAGGAGGCTCGTTTTCCCCAATATTTTTGGGTGAAGATCGTTCGCCAATCCCCTAGTGCCTGAGGATCGACCATTCAAATTTTGTAAGAAGGTTCTGATAGATAGGGGTGCTAAAAGAGAAGTGATGTGAGGCGTCGTCGACAATGTCTTCAACCCAAGGTTGGCAAAGAACCCTAAAAATATCAGAGAAGGGGAATTTTAGAGAATGGAAGACTATGGTACCTCTGAGGATTTTTCCTCTCGGCTATGGAATTGTGGTTTTCCACAATTCATGATACCTATCATACACCCATGCCCATAATTGGTGGATGCATGCACCATAATATTTGATGAGGAAATTGGGACCATAACATGCAACAGATTCAGGTTCACAATCTCTACTCCAACTATATGAGAAATTTTTTGCATACCTTCCAATCATCATGTCGATCCATTCATTGAATAAGATATGGAGACCTATTGGGAAGAATCAAATGAAAGGGAGGGTTTCTATCATCATGAAACAAAGGAGAGGTTGACTAGAGGCCATTTTGTTTTTCCTTTGGTATTCAAGAAGTTCACAAAAAGTACACAGGATCTTTTCTCAATGGTATCCTAGGTTTTCAACTTGGACAATGATGAAGATGTCCATCCTTTCCAAATGTCCTTGGATTTGATACTCAAGCATGAGCAGGAGTAGAGGTATTTTGATTTTTCTAATATGATAGCTGCAAATAGGTTACTACAACTAAAAAATTACCCAAGTTGAATGTAAATTTAGGTATTCTTCTTTCTTGGTTCATTTGATCTTGCATCAGAACTTTAGGTTTCTGGAGAGAAATTTTCCTATATCTAGGTTAGATGAGGAGGGTTTAATTCAACCAATTTTTGTATGGACCTATGTCCTGTCAAGAACAAGTAGTTATTACTGGTTTGTACATCTCTTTATGAGACTAGTGTTGCAAGAGTTTTTAGCATGGTCCAGTGGCCGCTTGTCTCCTGAATTTTTGCTATGGATAAAAAATTCATCAACCTCGGTAGATTACTTCTTCAGGGAAGATTTTATATTTATCATATATCATGGTTTTTCGAGAGAACATTTTCAACTCCCTATATTTGTAATAGATCAATTCTTTACATTGGATGCATGTCGATAGAAAACTCTTGCCAACAACGCATATGGAAGAGGAAGGAACAAAACAAAGTTATATTTGCTTCTCCTCTACATTGAAAATAGCATGGTAGTGCTAGAGAAGCATAAAGCACAAAAGGAATTGACCAACCTATTGGACTCTAGGCTTACTCCTCATATGTGATGAATGGGACTATAATCCATCAAAGCAATTTCCCCTGAGGCATGAGGCATGAGAGTATGTGGAATCTAAGAGAAACCTAACTTAGGGGATCCTGGATTTATACATCAACCTAGCCCTCATACCGATGAAGAGGCTGAAGTGGTTAAGTTTCTATACACCATAGGAAACATATCAGAGGAATATTCTGATATGCAAAACCCTAAAAAATTAGATGAAACAACAAAGATGGTAAGAACACAAAATGGTAGAATTTTGGAGGTTTCAACAAGAAATGGGAAACACTCATAAGTTGCTTGAGAAATTTCAGCCATATGATGAATAGTTCGAGGACATTTATGATCGAGAGGCTGATTCCAAAAATAGAAACCTAGAGTCCAACCATGAAGTAACAGATGAGCGACTTCCATTCCATACTCCCTGACCATAGGAGTTTGACAAGGGAAAGAGCTCTAAGAAAAAGGACTCATAGGTTGTATCTTCCTCAGTGTTTGAAGCAAAGGGAAGAGAACCCGATGGTCCCCAAGAGAATCAATCACGTAACAAGAAGGCCAAGCTTTAGTAGGATCATCTGTAAAGGGGTCAGGATGTTCTAGTTCAGGATGAATGAAGTTATGGCGAGTCCAAGACCTGGACACATCTGATGAAACCATCAAAAATGAAGAAAAATAGAGTTCACTCTCCAAAATGTTTGGATGGTCGCAATTAAGGTAGGTATTCCTCCCCCTCTTCTTCCTTCTTCTGCATTTTTGGTTAATCATTTTCCTCCAACTTCAGACTCTAAGTTGTTAGTCCTAAATGAGCCCACTAGTATTTTTAATTTATCAAGTGATGCACCACCCCATGTCGAACAAGAAATATCCACGTCAGCTGCCATTGACTCCTTCCTTATCCAAGTCCCCCATAGAGAAAGTCGAGTCACCCATGCTACATATTACCACATGCCAATCCACATTCGAACATAATTTGTTTGCCTTGTTCGTTACTCTTTTTACTCTGACTAGTACTCGAAGTGCCCAATCCCAATTTGGCATCCCACTATTCTTAATGATCACTCTCTCATTTGCCTCCCCACATGCCCATACATCTAAATTATCCCCTTTTGTTACTGTTTTTAGTTTTCCCCCTGGTATTTCTATGGCAGCACAGAGTATTGATACCCCACAGACTCTCTAGAAGCATTTAGATGTGACTAGGCAGGCCTGAAAAAATAGAAAGCAAAAAAGAAGAGAAAACAATGTCAAGTTGCCAGCCTCCAAGAAGATTTGGACATGTTTTAATGAAGAAATAATTTTTTTGTGGATCACCACCATGAAGCCACTCACAACCTGACCCAAAGGATAGATGCAGATGGAGGACTATGATATTCAAGTAGTGGATTTGGATTTGAGTGAGATCTATCTGTGTGACAAGGTAGACCTGGCTAAGACTACTCAGAAGTTGGTATACATAGATTATGAGTGACTGGATCAGAAGTTGAGAAAGTGCAAGAATGAGTTGGAAAATGTAAAAGAAATGGTGAATTGTTTGCATTCGGAGCTTAGGGCCCAAAATGATGAAATAAACCACATACTATAGGTGCAAGACCAACAAAATGAAGCAACAAAATATCTTGCAGCATTCCAACATGAGCGGATCCAAATTTACACTGAAATAGACAGGTTGAAAGGTTAACTTGCAATTGAGCACCAATATGTTGTAGAGCACGAGCATGTTTGGGAAAATATAAAGAAGGAGCTAGACAGCATTCGACCTTAGGATTTCGATGATCTTCAAAAGGCCCAACAGGAGATCAAAAATTTGAAAGGATGATAAATGAGGAGTCGAGGCTACCTTGCATGCTTGGAATCAAGAGACCAAAAATTTGGTTTTGGAGTTGGGAGAAGCCCTTGAGAAGAGAGATCAACTGGATCAGAGATTGAAAGAGAAAAAGTCTCAAGCACAAGGAGAGTCAACCATTGTACAAAGGTCTACAACCCTTCCTATAAAAATGAAGTTGGTATCCACCTACTGGGAGTGAATCATTGTGTCACTCGCCATTCTAAAATTGGCCTTACAATTCCTAAGGGATGCCCAATAAATAAATTAAAAAGTTAGCCTGTTGGTCGATCAAACTCTTTAGGAATATGGTCCTTGATTGGCCGAATCACATAATTTGATCTCTAAGCTTTATGCGGCAATAGATGAGGCCCTGAGAGGTGTAGGTATTACAGATCGGAGGGCTACCTCTATTAAAGCAAGCAAATTCGCTTACTGCCATAAGGTGGCATCCAGAACCAAGAACAACCAAGTGATTTTAAATAAGAGGATCGATGAAATCAAGAAGGATTTTTGGGATCTTATACAGTTATGGGTTGCCTCCCTTCCCGTCGAAAAATGAAGATGTATTGTCAGTCAAGTAGATTATAGAAGAGGTTAGAAACAAGGTTCATACTTCTGCAAACCTTCCAAGGCTGAGTTCAACACAAGCAATGGATGACATCGAGAATGAAGTTCTTCAAATTTCTTGTCTTTAATATCACCTGGGAGCCATTTTATCGAGATGCGGATTTGTTTCTTTCAAAGAAGTCTTCGAGTTGGATCAGACATATAAAGCCTTTTGCAGCCTTTCTCGACCAACTGACACAAACTAGGAGATGTTGCATTTTTCCTTTCTTAAACTCCAAGAATAACCAGAGGTCTAGATTCATTCCTTCACAAGTGAAGGCCCCCTATGATTCACCAGAACTATGAAGCAAAATTTTTCCTATGTCTATTTTTTTTCTTGCCTTTATTTTGGTCTTCAGGGTGATCCGCACACAAGGATTTTATATTTCCAATAGATGCACAATGCACCACCTGGTGGTTGTGCATGTCTTAATAATCAATTTCTCCTCATTCGAAAGTCAGACCACGTGTCGGCCTGGCAGAAATTTTCTTGCATCCGCTTTTCACAAACCTGATTTATTCGCCCTTCTGACATGTCATCCCTTCACACTATGAATATGTATCTTGAGGATGTTCACTTGGAGTCCATCATAATGCATTTTTCCCATTCCAATGAATGGATGTGAGTCAGTGCCACCAAAGCCACCTGGGTGATCGACGAGACTTTTTCCAAACTGTCTTTCTAGGATCAGAGCGATTAAAAGGGCCAAACCTATTGAAATATCTAAATGATATAAATGTGGTAGCTAAAATTTGATGAGTAGGATTCCAACGACCTAATAAAATATCTAGAATCATATTTTGAAGTTGTTAGAGTAATAAGTTATTACACTTAATTAATTATATCATATTGGTTAATTAATTAAGTCACTTATTCCTTTAGTTACTTAAACTAAACTAAGGCACATTAATAATTGATTAATTATTAAGTGTGCACACTAGGGTTTCCCTTTTAGGTTTATTTTAGGGTTTCTTGATCTCCGTCATAAGGATTAATCTCTTTGTAATAATTGATTCTCAATAATGCATTTATACTTTGAGGTTTACAGAACATATTCTTCGGTTCTGAATGTATTTTGTATGTGATAGGTATTTGCATATAGGTGATTCTTGGGGACTGTGAAGTTGAATTTCTCAACTTCTACATGGTATCAGACCTCCAGATGTGCAACTGCCTATTCATCTTCTAAAGGTATGGCCTTTCAATAAGTTTCAAGTGCAAGGGTTTCCACAAGCATATTTTTTGCAAGATATGGGGGTAGCCATTTTTTCGAGACACTTTGGGCTCAAATGGAGGTTACCATCGCATTCGTAGCAACCAAAAACCCTAAGAATTCCTGTCATTTGGTCGATTTCTGAGCAGTTGGTTCAGAAGGAAAAAAACATTTGCTAGGGAGGTCGTACGACCTCCCCAACAGGCTCCCCGAGGCACGAAAATTGAAAAAAAGATCAAAAAATGTGAGTTTTTTGGGGTTCACGTCGGCGCCTGTAGTTCAAAAGGTTCCGCCCCCAGGCAACCACCGACCTCCTCTGTCATCCCATCACCCATCCCAGTTAGCCCCCATGGGCCATCCTCTGCAAGTCGTGGTCACATGGGGGACCGAGCACTATGCGCCTAGCCCTTGGCTGCTTCAACATCCTCCAACAGTCTTATGGAGGACGAGGGGCTCCGCCTCAGGCCCCTGCCCTACACCATTGATCACATGGGTGACTAGGGGCTGAATATTTTTTGCAAGGGGCCAATTTTTTGCAGCGACAATCAGATGGCTATCAATTTTAAG
The DNA here is from genome assembly GCA_007115665.2 of Sequoiadendron giganteum. Lineage (NCBI taxonomy): Eukaryota > Viridiplantae > Streptophyta > Pinopsida > Cupressales > Cupressaceae > Sequoiadendron > Sequoiadendron giganteum. The sequence goes on from CM021101.1 coordinate 818,242,352, forward strand.
CTTGGTAAATTCTTACATCAGCATTACGTCAACAATCGTACGACCCCTTTTTTCCCCCTCCTAACCCTAGTTTGCCCTAAAGGAGCTATTTTTTTCTTTTCGGCATAACTTGGGTATACAGTATCGAAATCGAGCAAATGAGATATCCTCATAGACCTGGTTCCGAGAACTATCTTGTGGTATAGTTTATTTTTCAGGTATTTTCTATTTAGCTGCATTTATTTCTATTTGAAGTCATATTTTAATTTATCACTTTTGAGCTCATAACATTTTTCCACGATCTCTAATTTTCACTATCTTTGCGGCATTGAAAAAGTGTTAAGGAGCTCTACGTTGCTATCGATACACTTTTTTTGTATCTATCCCAGGTTGATCGCTTAGTCCAGAGTTGGTTTGATGGGTTGTTTGGAGATTACTTGGATATTTTGGCAGTTGCAAGGGTGAAACTTGAATCTTTGCACTTCATTTTCAGTAATACATCATTCAATAATCAACTGCTACTTCATAAATTCCAAGGTTGTTCCTGTTTGGAGTTTTCGAGTGTTCTGTGGCATCAAGTATGTTGTTTGCTTTTCATGATTCTTTGAGTCAATCAGTGACTCTCATCTGGTTTTGATAGTAAACAAAATTATCCTTCCTTGCTTGCTAGATTTTGGTTCCAGTGTTACTCCACAGTTTTCTTCCAATGCTTCTTTGTAGCATGTCATCTCATTGTAGGGGGGGTTTTGTCCCACTGGGTTTTTCTTCTCTACCTCATTCTTTCATTTGTAAATGGGTACCTGATCAGGCCTAGTTGTCGGGACCCATCTTTGCTTTCATGCATCTTTTTCTAGTGTTTTAGCTTCTTCCTAAGTTCATTTTAAGGGGGGGTGTCAAAGTAATAAGTTATTACACTTAATTAATTATATCGTATTCCAGTTAATTAATTAAATCACTTATTCCTTTAGTTACTTAAGCTAAACTTAGGCACATTAATAATTGATTAATTATTAAGTGTGCACACTAGGGTTTCCCTTTTAGGTTTATTTTAGGGTTTCTTGATCTCCTTCATAAGGATTGATCTCTTTGTAATAATTGATTCTCAATAATGCATTTTTACTTTGAAGTTTACAGAACATATTCTTTGGTTCTGAATGTCTTTTGTATGTGATAGGTATTTTCATGCAGGTGATTCTTGGGGACTGTGAAGTTGGATTTCTCAATATCAGATTTGGATATCTAGAAGTCATTAATTTTGGACAAGGTCAGTGTTTTTCTCTTCTAGGTGGTTATATATTGAGAATAGTAGCATAATGAAAGACTTATTGAATTTTTCTTGTCGGAAAATTTTTCCTTAGCTTTCTTAGTTAGTAGAAATATTTTCTTTTAAAAAGTGCATATAATGCTACTTCACTCTGGCATGTTATGTCTATTTTATGATCAAACTATTATTGGATTGGAATCCGATCTTTGTTTTAAAGTTCATTTATATTTGAAGTATGAGTTATTCTGAAGAAATATTTGAAACTGTGCATGATATGGTCTTTGTCAATATTTCTTTCTTTATATCTTCATCCAGGATAGAATATTGTGTCTTGCTTAATCTGAATAGTTTGATTATTGGATTTCCATGTTTGTGTATATGATTAAATTATAATCTTTAGAGACTGGACTATGCCTTTCGACTTCTCCATTTTCTTTGTATGGTTAATATTTCTTCATGATATCCTATATTAGGAGGAAGGGTTTATATTTATTTTTAATTTTTTCTATTAATTCTGAAACTTCTATGTTTGATTTGGATCTTAATACGCACTTCCTATGGGTCGATTGAATGAATCCATATGTTCTTGTATCGAGCCTCTATTATTCATTCTCCTCCTAAAAATGAAGGGAAGTGGTGTTTTGTGTCTCTCATATCACTCATAGAGGGAGGCTTGTGGTTTTGAAATGTGGTAAAAGCATTAGCGCATCTCCATTTTTCATGTTTTTTTATTTGTATTTATTTTTCCCTTTTCCCAAACTTAGAGAAGAGTCAGCTTTCTATAAAAATCTTGAAGGTATTCAGTGAGGCACATATTATCCCCCACTCACTTAATTTACCATAATATTTTTCAGAGAGGTGCAAGCTTTTCTGATCAACAACATCGATCTGTACCTATACCTACAACTATCAAACTTTGTATGAATTTTCTCAAAGCCTATCACTTCACGTCGGGTTCATGAAATGTAATAAGGGAAAATATACTGAAAATACACATCATAAAAAATAGCAACAACCATGAATTACCTAAATTATTCTTAAGATCCCAAATCAATAATGAAGTGCATATGCTATAAAGGAATTCAATAAATTAGAAATTGTATCATGTAAATCCCATGATTGCTTGACTCATCTTCATTATTCTTCTCCCCTTTTCTTTAAATCGCTTCAATCTCCCTCAGATCATGAATATGCAATATTTTTTGGTATTTATTTTGACAGAAAAACTTTGAAGATTGTGGTTTACTGAAAATAGATTTGACAAGTTTCTTTTATAGAAATCGCATAGATTCGGCGGTTGAGATTGATTCATGTTTGAATGGTTCAGATCATGTGTGAGGACCTGAATGCATGCTTTGATTGAATAGTTAAGTGATTTGATCGATTCATTTTGAGAGGTACAATTGAGAGAGTCTGTGAGTCACAAGGAGCTGACATATCCAATTCAATGAGTGAACTGAACAAGAGTGTTAGTCAGAAAGAGGTGACAAATCAGTTCGGTGAGTGAACTGAGAGAGAGAATTATGCATGAGATATTTACTTGAAGATATAGGAGACATGTGCTTGAAATAAAAGAATTAATTATTATATTAATTCCTTTCTTTGGTGGAGAAAGACATGTGCTCGAAATAAAAGAATTAATTATCAAACTAATTCCTTTCTTTAGTGGAGAAAGTGTGTGCACATAATTAAATAGTTGAGTGAACTATTTGATTTATGAAAGCCCTTTAGATGAGAAGATAAAGTTATTTAATTAAAAAAATAATGATTTATTTAATTAAATGTGGGAGAATATGATTAAATAAATTGAACCACCAAAAATATAACACGGGACCTAGGGCAAGAGGATTCCATATACTAGGCCCTTAGGTTATTTCACCCTAGGAGCTCTTGGTGTGTGGGAATAGCACTCTTATCGCTTGGTGGTTATGGGATTTTTGGTGGTTGCATTCAAAGGAAGGGGTGATTGATGAGAGTTGTGATATGTGTGTGTTGTGTGGCTAAAACTAAAATAAGATGATGCTAATATAATGTATGAAGTGTAAATAAAGTAAATCTAAACTAATGCAAAATAACTAAACTATATGCCCTAAATGTATAGAAAATAGAAAGGAAATGGGAAAGTTAAGAGTTGTTGCACCTGAAAATGTAATTTTGTAGATGAATGGGCCCAAGATATTCTAAAAAATGTCTGAAATATATAGAGGGACACTTCTTCCAAGCTAGGTGACCTAGTCCTCTTGTCAGGGAAAATATGTCGAACCATGTTTTGGGGAAAAGGTTACCCAAAAATGCAAGAACACTTTTCTAGCCTTAGCACAGGGAAAAGGTCACCAATAGTGGTGACCTAGTCCTCCTGATGCTTTCTCAGGATTCAGGCTTTGATTCTATGGGTCCTGGTTGATGTTTCCCTTTTCTGCAGTAATTTGTGTCTCAAACTCCCGAAAGCAACCTACAACTTATCTTTTTGCCTCTTTTAGTGTTTGATGCCTTGATGTGACTTGAGTGGAATTTTTCGTACTTTATCCAACACTTTTTACTTCACCAAATCTAAGTACAATCCTAAAAACACATGCAAAGACCAAGAGAATATTGGGGTTAAGGAATAGGGGTTTGCCTAAGTCAAACCCCTTTGAAGGTAGCTAAACCCAAATGAGAAATAAATCAAAGGAGAGTAAGATTGAATGATGAACTTAATGAAAAACTTACCAAACCTTCGTTGTTGATGGTATACAACATGCAAGAGTAGCTCTAATGGAGGTTTCTTGTGAAACTCTTATACTTGATTTCTTTCTTTCGAAGATAGGAGTGCAAGAGTGCTTGTGATGAGACATAAAAATGAGCTTGGGGGAGGAAAAAATGAAGGTTCAAAACCTTATTTGTACATGCAAAGCCCTAATTTTCCCAAAATTCAACATGATAAGCTGACACTAGGATTTAGGAGGCAAGATTCCCATTAGATTTTATTTTAAATTTGAAATTTATTCCAAAAGTGACTAGGTCACCCAAAGTGGAGACCTAGTCCTCTTGGGAAATTTCAAGTGGTGGTCATGAATTAAGTAATGTTTAATGAAGTTTGTTGATAAAAACCACTTAAAGTCGGGACTAAAATTACATTAAGGGGACAAATTAGCATAAGAAAAGGGTTAATTAATGTATGATAAGCCTAGGAAAGGGTGAAAATGCCTTACAACACTTTACAACACCTTGGCACATGGCTTGGAAAGGGGTTAAAGGGTATTGTTTAGGTGAATTATGTTGAAAGGATCTTAGAAAAGAGAGGAAATGTGTTACAAAACTTCATAAAACCTTAGTAAAACACCATTAGGTTATTGTTGAATTTCAAGCTTACAAGACTGAATCAAGGTAAAATAAGGTCAAAATCCAAAGGAAAAAGCCAAAATGAGTGAAAAAGTGTCAAAAGACTACACTTTTTGGTGACACATTTAGCCCCCACTTTAGTGAGAGTATGAACTTACTTCAAAATCACACTAAAGTAGTTAAACCATGTGTGTTGAGTAGGATCGAATGTATTCATGCTAGTAAGACGAGATGACATCAATCAAGAGGGATGATCAAGCCCCCAAGATCCAGATCCCATGGCAAACCAATCACAAGTATTAAATATCACACAAGGAGTTATGTGAAAGGGTGGAGAAAATTCGTATCAAGCTTGGACCGTTTGTCCAACTAGTTGTGGATCAGATCTAGGTTTTTTGTCTGAAAAGAAAAGGATGTACTCACTCTGGGCCAATGAGACTTTCGATTGTTCACCGGGTGAGAATGTAAAAAGGTAGTGAGATACATACACATGGTTGGTATGAACTCACACACAAGAAGGTGGCTATGGGTAAATTTGTGCTGCTAGTTGGGCTTCTCACTCAACCATACCAAAGTTATACTCCCTAACAAATTTGATAAGGTGCCACAAAAGACAAGGGTGCAGTTCATGACACAAGAAAATCCTTAGATGTGTAGAACTCATGAACAAGTGAAAGATGGAACCAGAAGCATCCATTTTTTGCTATTTAAGGTGGCCATGTATGCACGAATGCAAAAGTGTAAAAATGAAAAATGCAAAATTGGAAAATGTAACAATGAAGAATGCAAAAAGAGTGTTCCAAGGAGTTTATTCTTAGTTCATATGAGGTATTTTGATTTAGGGAACATTACGTCTAATGTCTCCAAAGAGGACCTATCAAAGGATAGAAGATTCATAGCTTAGGGGATGCAGTGTGTCGCATCAAGGCACTAAGAGGAATGTAATATGCTAAGATAAGTCATACTTATGAAGGACATTACACCAAATTTCATCCACTAAGTGAGAAAACACATCATGTGAAGTTACAAGGCTACACTAGAAAGCATGAACAAAGAAAAATCCAAATGTGAATGCAAGAAATAAAATAGTGCCAATGTATGCCCCCACTTAAAAGGGATTGCTACACATCGTTTTGTGAGAAATTGCTTCAAAGTAGAGAAAGGAAAAATGAAAAAGGGACATGAAAGCCTACTTGAAAATCCCTACATCAAATGATAGGTGTCCAAGAGATGCTACATCGTGCAAAAGAAGAAAGAAGAGAAAAGAAAGAGAAAAAGGGGGTTTCCCTCAAAAATACCAAACACATAAGGGATTTATGGATTTGGGGTTAGTTTGTTCGTTGCTGCAATATTTGTTTAGAAAGTGTAGAACTATCTTCATTCCCCCCAATACATAGAACTAGAAGAAGGACACAAAGAGAGGGAAAAAAAATGAAAAATAAGAGTCAATTTGGGTCAACATGGAAGAGACATAGAATGTCTTGACGCTTTGCATCATCCCCTAAAGGACAATAGAAAGAAAAAAGAAAAATACAAATGAAAAAGGTGCCTTATTTTTTAGTCAACATTAAGGAGACATTGCAGTCTCAATGTCTTGCATCATCCTCAAATGAAAGGCAAAAATAAAAAGAGCATCATTTGGGTTAACATGAAGGAGACATTGCGGTCTCCATGCTTTGCATCATCCCCAAATGAAAGGCAAAAAGGAAACAAAAAGGAAAAGAGGCTCAATTGGGTCAACATGAAGGAGACATTGTGGTCTCAATACCTTGCATCATCCCCAAATGAAAGGAAAAAAAAGGGAAAAGAGGTTCATTTGGGTCAACATGAAGGAGAAATTGTGGTATCAGGGCCTTGCATCATCCCCAAATGAAAGGGAAAAGAAAGAAAAAAGTGAAAAAGGCATGCACAACACATAGAAGAAGGTAGATCCATATAGAAGAATGTTACAAAGAGTAATAAAAAATCACACAATATGGGGAATACACGATACATAAATGCAAAAAAGAAAAATAATAAAAAGAGAGACTAGTAAGGAACCTGTGCATTACTCTACGAGCAAGTCATCCGCCTCCCAATCTTGGTCATTATAAAACTTGGGAGGTCGACTAGTGAGAGGAATGACAACAATTTCTGAACTAGCATCAAGATCAATGCTTTTCCTAGGAGAATTTTTGTGAATGCTCATGGAAGAGGAGAATAGTGAATTCAAGGTTTGTTGTACCTCTTCATTGATTCGAGCATTTTCATCATCATCATCATCTACATTGATGACAATGGTAGGTCTAATGACAATATCGGTGGTGGCATATAAAATAGGTGGTGTGGGAGGTATAGGAATAGACTAGGGGGGTGGAGGAGGAGGAGCAACAGGCATGGGTTCAAGCGCAGGTGGGTCATGATTCTGAATATGGTCTTCCTCATGAGATTGGTGAGAAAGAGAAAGACGACAAAGCCTACGCACCCTAGATTCTTCATTCCTTTTGTATTTTCTATCAAGATGCATGGGTGAAGGAGTGGATTGGTCCTCCATAGGATTCTTTTCATCCTTGAGAGGAGGGACAAGAGGAACTATGGGTGGCTCATCTACTTTCTCCTTAGCTTTGTAAACCTGTTTAGTGTGGGGAGAGAGGATGAAAGTGCTATCATGATCTCTAGGCCTCTTGGATGATGTGGAAGAGGTATCAAGAGTGGGTTGACTAGGCATATCAGAGTCAAGTGGAAACATGGCTTCATCAAGGATGGGTGAGTCCAAGGTAGAAGGAGGTATGTTGTGCAGAGAGAGTTCACAGATCTTCTTGGCTTTGAAATTTTGATAGGAAATGAAGAAAAAGTCTCATCGAGGGGTGATGGGCTCCATGGGTTTAGGCCAAAAGGCTTCCAATGAAAAGTTACCCTTTGAGGCTAAAGTATTAAAGCCACTATGGTGGATAGTGAATATGTCATTTTCAATTGGAAACTTCACGCACTTGTGGATGATGGATGGGACCACTTTCATAGAATGAAGCCATGGGTGGCTAGGTCACAAACGAAATTGGTCTGATTGTGGGATAATGGAGAAGAAAATGTCCAATGTTTTGGGACCCATTTGTAATGGGAAGGCAATTGATCCAATCGCCAGGCATGCAAAACTATTATGTGTTTTGACCCAAGTAGTAGGTCAATTATAGACATCTTGAGAAATACTATGTAATACTAAAAATTCTTTTGTGATCACATTCTCACCACATGCAGGATCTATGAATATCCCATTAGTGGGCTTATCATAAATTCAACCAGCTATGTAGAGGGAACCATTAGGAAGATTTCTTAGTATATCTTGTGCAAAAAAGGTGATCTCAAGAGGTCCTTTTGTTGGGCCCTTACGATGGATAACATCTATTGCTCCTACCATTTCATTAATATGTGTGACATGGGTTACCGTGGGAAGGGAAACAAAATGTAGATCTTGTGAGTCCACATTCATGAAATCAGGTGGTGAAGTTTCACTTCATTTGACAAATGACACATTATGTTTGGGCATGGGTTTGGTGAAGATTTCCAAGTGTTGATCAGGGGGTGCCACTGATTTATTGCTTTTATCATTAATACCAACAATAGATAAAGAACCTAGATCAATTAGGTCTTGCACAAGGTTCTTTAGACTCTTGCATTGTTTAGTGTCATGTTTGTTTTGGCAATGAAAGTAACAATATGCATTGACATTATAAGAGGGAGTTAATGGTTTATTAGGATCAAGTGTATGGACGGGAGGTAAGGAGATCATTTGATATTGGATTACTTGGGGCATGGTGTTATGAAGGGTGTCGGGCAAGGGTGTGAAGGTACACTTAGGATCTTCATAATTAAAGGGCATTGCAGATCTAACCATGGTCACTTGGTTATTGACAGGTTGAGGGATTTGGGACGAAGGGTTAAATTGGAGAAACCCTTTGTTTGGTTTACATAATGGTTGGGGGTTGGATTGGGAAGAAGTGTTAGACTTCTCAACGTGACTAGGATTGGATTGTGAGTCACGACTACTAGTTGAATTATGGTAGTCACAGAGGGCTTGACACAGGTGCATAGAAGAAGGGAACTTCATGAGGGTAAGTTTATCTTGTAGGGGTGTCACAAGGTTTTCGGTGAACATCTTTTGCAGATAGGTTTCAATAATTTTAACATTAATTAAGGAATAAAGAGCTCGATAACAAGATATAAAATCAACTATCTTCTCATTATTGTCTTGTTTGCATATCATGAGGTCCGCTAAGGTTTTCTTTAGGGCCATATCAAATTGGAAGTGATTAATGAAGGCATCCAATAGTTCATTGAATGAACTAATGGAATTATTAGGCAGGGATGAGAACCAGTCGAAGGAATCATCTTTGAGAGTCCTTGGGAATAACTTAGCGAGAAACTTATCGTCAAGAGCAAAGTCACTGCATAGGGTGGTATAGGAATTGACATGGTTAGAAGGGTCACCCTTCCCTCCATACTTCTTGAATCCAGGGATCTCTATTCCTTGTGGAAAGGGAGTCTGTAAGATGACAAGGGATAATGGATTACTATGAATGTAGTGAGTAGGGGAGTTGTATTGGCTTTGGTTGATGGTGGATATCTATTCTTGCATGGATGTTACAATGTGAAAAAGTTGTGTAATAATAGGGTCAGTGTAAGTGCTATGAGGTGTAAGGGAGAGAGGTGAAGGCGAGAAGGTGGTGGAAGGGGAAGTGGTAGGGATAGTAAGGGTAGGGACAATGGAAGAGGTGGAGAGGTGGGATGCCATAAGAAAAGTAGAGATGCTAGTAGGGATATTGAGGGGATTTACCACATTACTAACCTGTTGCATAATTTTTATCACACTAGGAGGTGTATCAGTGGGAATAGAAGCAATGATTGAGGAGGGAGGAGTAGAAGGTCCTCCTTGGCCAAACATAGGAGTGGGTGAGTGAGATGCCTTAGGTGCATGTTTTTCATAGATTTTTGCAATCCTCTTCATGACATGTAACCCATCATCATGGTCAAGTAGGTGGTGAAGGTTCTCGATGGTGGGGATAGTGGTTCCGGATATGGGTTCAAGGTTGAGTTCATGTTGATAATCAGCTAGATCAACATGGATATGGAAGACCTTATCATGTGGGAGTTCATTGTTATCATCGATTGTGTCTCCTAGGTGTAAGAAATTTCTAAGGATGGTCTCTAAGCCTAGTGTACCATCATCAATACTTGGAGTTGAAGTCGGAGGGATCCCAAGACCTAAACCAAGAGTTTTATTATTAGATGCCATGGTCTTAGGACTTTGTCTCACAACTATATCAAAAAAGGAACACCAAATTATCCTACAAGATTTCCTAGGGAGGGGGTGGAGACTAAGGCAATGTAAGAAACAATGACAAAAGGGTTTGTAACTAAAATTCTGAAACAAAACACAAAAATTCAAAACCAGGGGACTATAATGCAGGAAATACTAGAAAATTACCAAAATTTTCATAGTGAACAATGTCAAAGGACTAGGTCACCTAGTGTGGTGAATTAGTCCTAGTAGTGTTGTTTTTGAAAAATTTCAAAAAATTTAACTACTTTGCATGCTTTTTCTAATTTTTTGAAAAAAACATAAACTGGAAATGTAGAAATGTTTGTATTTTCTTACTGAAGATGTAATGCAATGTGCAATGCTAGCATGAATTTTCACTAATGCACTATTTATACTAACCCTAGGATGCAAACAATGCAATTTTTTCAATGCAATGCAAGCTATCTCTAAAATGAAATGCAAAAATCAAAAAGCTAGCAACTGGTTTATGGTTGGGTTCACCAAAATGAACCACAAAAACTATAAAACAGGACCTAAGGAAAGAGGATTACCTATACCAGGACCTTAGGGTTTTTCACCCTAGGAGCTCTTGGTGTGTGGGAATAGCTCTCTTACCGCTTGGTGGTTATGGGATTTTTGGTAGTTGCATTCAAAGGAAGGGTTGATTGATGAGGGTTGTGATATGTGTGTGTTGTGTGGCTGAAACTGAAATAAGAGGATGCTAATATAATGTATGAAATGTAAATAAAGTAAATCTAAACTAATGAAAACTAACTAAACTGTATGCCCTAAATGTATGCAAAACATAAAGCAAACAGGAAAGTTAAGAGTTGGTGCATGCCTAGAATGTAATTTTGTAGATGAATGGTCGCATAATATTCTAGAAAATATATGAAATCAGCAAAGGGACACTTCCACCAAGTAGGGCGACCTAGTCCTCCTATCAGGGAAAATCTGCCAAACCAAGTTTCGGGGAAAAGGGTACCCAAAAATGCAAGAACCCTTTTCCAAGCTTAGCACAGGGACAAGGTCGCCAATAGTGGTAGCCTAGTCCTCTTGATTCTTTCCAAGGATTTAGACTCTGATTCTGTGGGTCTTGTTTGATGTTTCCCTTTTCTGCAGCAATCTCTCTTTCAAACTCCCGAAAACAACCTACAACTAATCTTTTTTCCTCTTTTAGGGTTTGATTCCTTGATGTGACTTGAGTGGATTTTTTGTACTTTCTCTAACACTTTGTACTTCATAAAATCTAAGTACAAACCTACAAAAACATGCAAAGACCAAGAGAATATTGGGGTTAACAAGTAGGGGTTTACCTAAGTCAAACCCCTTTGAAGCTAGCTAAACCCAAATGAGAAATAAATCAAAGGAGAGTAGGATTGAATGATGAACTTAATGAAAACACTTACCAAACCTTTGTTGTTGATGGTCTGCAACATGCAAGAGAAGCTCCAATAGAGGTTGCTTGTGAAACCCTTATGCTTGATTGATTTCTTTTGAAGATAGGAGTGCAAGAGTGCTTGTGATGAAATGTAAAAATGAGCTTGGGAGAGGGAAAAATGAAGGTGAAAACCCTTATTTGTACATGAAAAACCCTAATTTTTCTGAAATACAACATGATAGGCCGACACTAGAGTTTAGGAGGCAAGATTCCCGTTAGATTTTATTTTAAATTTGAAATTTATGCTAAAAGGGACTAGGTCGTCCAAAGTGGTGACCTAGTCCACTTGTGCAATTTCAAGTGGTGGTCAGGAATTAAGTAATGTTTAATGAAGTTTATCAGCTTTGCCTCTCGAAACACACTTAAGTCAGGACTAAAAATACATAAAGGGGAAAAATTAGTATAAGAAAAGGGTTAATTAATGGATGATAAGCCTAGGAAAGGGTGAAAATGCCTTACAACACTTTACAACACCTTGGCACAAGGCTTGGAAAGAGGTAAAAGGGTGTTGTTTAGGTGAATTATGTTGAAACAGTCTTAGAAAAGACAGGAAATTTGTTACAACACTTCACAACACCTTAGTAAAACATCGTTAGGTTATTGTTGAATTCCAAGCTTACAAGACTGAATCAAGGTAAAACAAGGTCAAAATCCAATGGAAAAGGCCAAAATGAGTGAAAAAGTACCAAAAGACCTCTTTTTGGCGACACATAAATTTATAAAATTTATTTAATTAATTAGAAGAATAGCTTTGTAATTAATTAGTAATGTGTGTAATTAAATAAATAAGGAAACTTATTTAATTAATTAAAAGAAGAATATTGAAGTTAATTAAATGATGTATAATTAAATAAATTTAGGAAACTTATTTAATTAACTAAAAAGAAGATATTATAATTAAATGACGTAATTAAATAAATTAATGTAACTTATTTAAGTAATCAAATGAATAGGATATAATTAATTAGCGACATAATTAAGATAAATTAATGTAATTTACTTAACTAATCAATTTTAGAAGAATAATAAAATGAATTAATTAAATGGTTAAGACTTTAATTAATTATAGGAATTTGAATGTTAAGTTATAATTAAAATGAATAAGATCATTTAATCATCTCATGGATATCTTGAATAAATGATGAAGAATGTAGTCACGGGCCTAAGCCTTTTTTTTGTGTCTACATGTATTATTCAACAATACATGATTACATAAAAGCTCAAAGACTTCACAAGATTATCACCAATAAGAGATCTAAATAAATATTTATAGCTTAGGACTATCTATAAAACTCTATGTGCAACCTCCATCTTAAGAACCTATTATACATGAGATAGAAAACCTAAAACAATAGAATTATAATTAGAAAATCATCAGCTAAAACCACCTAGAAATGACACTGAAAATATCTTGCAATCAAATATTTCTTGTGATGTGTCATTATACATGTATCATAAGTTGGTTAATAGTATAACTCCGCTTTATAACCTTTTTATGCATGCAACAACATTTTGCATTTCCTATGCAAACTTCTAGAGGTCATAAATTTTTATTTGGTGGTGTAATTGGCCCCATTTTTTAAATTGAAGTACTCAAAGAGATCTACACAATGAGCCCTATCGTAGACGGTGTTGATAAATTGATAATTTTTATTCTATCCAACAACTAATCCTATAGCTTAGAAATTGAGTTTTTCATTTTATATCCAAAAATTGCACCTTTTGTAATCTTAACATTAGGAGTAAGGTTCAGACACCTTTCCTAAAAACAGTATGGTGCCAAAGTACAAGCAGGTTGCTAGTGGATTTAATGTATTTGGTAGATGTCTATTATGATGATCTCAAAAAAAATTTATGCAATATCAAACCAGTACAAAGCAAGTAGTTGGAGCTATATAAATACATGCTTTATCTATCCTTGATGGGATTGATCTTTTTGGTATCCTTAGAAACTATTTAACTTATAATTCCCCATTTCCCCCAAATTATGGAATTGACTATACATGTGATTTTCAACATAATGTTTAACTAGAAATCTATGAGGATATGTTATTATGCATTTCTTGAATGTGCTAACTATATGATCCTCTTTTGGGTCAAGCTACAAGGATCAACATTCCTTTTATTACTCTATACTTTTGGCCACTATAGGATTCATTTCGTTTATTGGAAGGTTGTTATGGTTATTTGTCAATATACTTTGATTATGATCTTGTGATTAAATAAGCCAGATTTATGCATGTGTCATGCCCTAATTCTAAGTGCTCTACAAATATCTATATGTATACAATTATTTGATGGTAGAAATTGTTGTTTCATCTTCTATGATTTTCATGTGAACTCTTTCTTTCTCTTTATCCTGATATTGATATATTAGGTTTCAAACATTGACAAAACCTAGGTTTTATTATAATTCATTTATATTGTAAACATTTTGAGAATGGATATAATTGTGTAGGGTTTATTTGGTTTTGGTTTCTTCTTATGCTAGGAATGTGTTTCATTGGATAGATATGCATATTGACTATAATTGGTTGGATTATGTGGAAGCTATAATATATCTCTAAGGTTCCTTTTAGTACCCATTTATTGTAATATATGAATCTTGTATGTTAGTCTATGGATTCTTACAGTATACCTAAATTTTTATCTCTTGCACAATACATTAGGATTCTTTTTTACAACTATACATCTAGACTTATTTGAATTTAAATTGTTTTTCTTTCTCTATTAAGTCCTAAATCACATTATGGTTTATAGGATATTTTTTTTTATAAATGAGTACCTTGTTTTTCCTTATCACCCAACTCAAATTAAAGAACTAGTCTTCTTGCATCTACGTCACTCATCACACCACTAAAAAAATTATAAAACCAATTTCATTTACCTTTTTTTTCACTTATTTTATGAGTCGACATAACCTAGTTATCTTGATTTTATTCCATCCTATGCTATTTTGTGATAGATAAATCTATATTGGGCACTTTTTTAGTCAATTTTCTAACTTGTCATGCATGGAATATACTATTTAACTAAACATATTAAAGGATATAATTTTGATTCATATTGGTTGCATGTACGACACTTCTTAGATGCTTTTAGAAGGTTCATAAATGTAGAGCCTGTAAGCATGCTTAGGATGGATTTTCTACCAAGAATAACCATCATTGTTTCATCCTCTTAAATTGTCCTATAAAAACCTTTAGGACCACCATCCTAGGTCTAGCATAGCTTAAAGTGAAGAAGGCATACCCTAGCTCTAGTATATTGGTTCTTAGTTTTCCCCTACTTGATCACATGTCTAAGCTCATTGTTCTCAAGTGATCATCGCTAGTCTTGAGAAATAGGTTTTATGTGTGGGATTAGCATAACTATCTCTCAAATAATCAATAGAGAGATCTAGGGTCATAATATACTACAATCCTAAAATTTTGTATGACATGATCATTACAAAATCTCTCTGCAATCCTAATGTGATCATCATACATATATATTTATAACCTTTGATTGGTCATTGAAAAACCACTACTCTTGTTTGATATGCCTTAACTACCTTGTATTCTAAGTATACTTCCCCATACCTTGTAAGATTTCCAAGTGATGCCATTAGATACAAATATATATAATCTTTTCTTCGACTCATCAAAGGTCCTTCCTCCTTATTAATTGTGTGTCTCCCTCATACCACATATAAATCATGTGATGCATATATGCTCAATTTCCCTAAAAAAAGAAGTGTCATAACCAGATACATGGATTTTCATCATCTATATAAACATGTGAGGATCATGATATAACCAAGCCAACGTGCATCTACCCCACAAACACTCTATGTAATAGTAATGTAACACTCTATGCTACTACTATGTGATAGTCGACCAACCACAACTTTCCTATCCTAGACTAGTAATCTCAAAATCGACCACATTCTCTAATACGTCTGTAATCTCACTAGTGGATATATAGAATAGATTCATATTTGGAGCCCAACACGAAGCATAAACGCATCATATACATATGCAGAAAACTCTCTCATGTACCTAAATCTACGCTGTCCAGTAGTTGTACCTTCTTAGTAATGGGCCCTTCAATAATGAGTCTCTTCAATGGGTAGTTATATGACGAATCTATTTGCTTTCCAGCTATGAAACTGTTTTCACTCTTGATCAAGAATACAAAAAAAAAAAATTGACACAAAAGAGACGTAAAGCTTTCTTGAAGTTCAGTACGACAGTTTGAATGGATTCTGATTTGATTGTTCAATATTCGATAGCATAGCTTTAATGTAGCCATCCAACTTGTTCAATACTCATTGACATAGTTTTAGTGTAACCATCTACTCATTTAAAGGTTCATTGAATTTTATTACTATTAACATAGTTTTAGTGGAACCATCTACTCATTTAAAAGTTCATTGAATTTTAGTACCAATAACATTAATCAACTTTTATTGCAGTGAAAGTTGATCCAAAAAAACACATTTAAATTAGATTACTCATTTCGTTTAGATCAATTTCTACTCTAGTGAAAATTGATTAAAAAAAAGCACATTTAAATTAGATTACTCATTTCATTTAGAGGATTAAGATTTTTTTTATTATAGGACAAAAGATAGTGATGCAATCAAACACGTCTCCTAGTTTTTATAAAAAAGCTTAAAAAGAGTTATTTAATAAAGTGATTTTAGATAGATTTTATATATTTGTTTGCATTGTTAAAACAATAACAAAGAGGATTAAGATTTTTTGTATTATAGGATAAAAGATAGTGGTGCAATCAAACATGTCTCCTTTAAATTAAAAATAAATAAAAATAATAAAGTGACTTTAGATAGATTTTATTACTGCCTTTGCATTGTTATAACAATAACAAAGCGGATTAAGATTTTTTGCATTAGAAGACAAAAGATAGTGGTGCAATCAAACACATCTCCTCCTTTCAAAAAAAAGTTAAAAGGAATTATTTAATAAAGTGATTTTAGATAGATTTTAGTTAATAAAAGTAGGATAACTATATAACCTTTTTTGGTAAGAGAATTATTTCACATTATTATAATAATAAGAGAGAGAGGATTGAGATTTTTCACATTATAAGACAAAAGATAGTGGTACAATCAAACACTTCTCCTCCTTTTAATTTTTTTTTTAAGGAATTATTTAATAGAGTGTTTCTTAAAGCGTACTTAGCATAATCTAAATAGATTTTAGTTAGTAAAAGTAGGATAATTGTATATCACTTTTGGTAAGGACAAGTTCTAAAATTGCTAGTGATCGTTTTATTTGTTAAGAATGTGATATTTAAGTAACATGATATTTACACAAAGTGATTCATGTGAAATAAGCTTGAGAATTATTTAAAATTATTGTAGATACCTAAAATTGGTCTAGGCTTGCGAGTACATAATCGACATAATTTTCTATAGTCCATGGTCATGATTAAATAATGTCAATTATTTAATTACCCTTTCTAACACATATTTCCTCTATTAATTAAATATCCCTTTTTAATTAATTCATTAATTCATTATTAATCTTTATTCAACTTGATTAATTAAATAAATCATATTTATTTAATTATGTTGCGAACTAATTAATTTAACCCCTTTATCTATCAATTAAATAATTTATTATTTAATTACCCCTTTTTCAACTATAATTAAATATCTTTATTTAATTATTCATTTAACCTCCTTTATCTATAATTAAATATTTATTATTTACTTATTCAATTCCACCCTTTTCGAAAGTCAAATTAAATAAATTATCTTTATTTATTTAATTAAAATCTCTTATTTTCGAATGTTGAATTAAATTAACATTTAATTCATATTTAATTATTTATGTCACATTCCTCTATCATTTAGTTATCTAAATCATTCACTCACCTTCTGACTTAAGATCTATTTTTAGTTCTCCAATTATCTCTGAATTCAACACCAGTTTATCTCTGCAGAAAGACTCTCTGTCACAACTAGTCGGTTAACTAGTTCTGACTCATATGCATGATATGTCTATTAATTAAATATCTTTATTTAATTAATTAACTCATGTTTGCATTCGAATGCATTAGTCTTTGAGTTCTAACTTTGGATTTTGCATACAAAGTCTATTTCTTCTATTTTTGGTGATTAAGATCTTGAACTCATGTTCTAACTCACATTCTAACTTAGTTTTCATCTTCAGTCTTTCTTGAACTCGTGTTCTGACTCATGTTATAACTCACTTTCTATCTGACACACAACTCATATCACATGGCATTCATCAATCTCGCCTGTCGATCTCTCTTTCAATCTGAGTCGATCGTTCAAAAACATAAAATCTATAAAATGGCCTGTCATTATCATTATTCCTCCTCCCGAAATCATTCATTTTTTAGAAGAGATTCAACTTCGGGGTAAAAGCAAAAAGTTGTGTCATACTTTCAGCCAACATGTCAGTACAACTGAATTTAAGTATTTCTAACTAATAATCAATTTTGGTCAAACATATGACCTAAAAAGATTCATTCTAGCTAAGTTAGATACTTCCAAAATTTATTCAACTAAAATTGTTGGCTAAAAATATATGGAGCACCACTTTGAGTCCAATTTACCAAAAAAAATATATATATATTTGAAAAACTTGAAGTTTTAATAACTCCTCCTCATGTAAATAAAATTTAAAAAATAAATGTAAAAATACCCTTTTTTATATCCATAAGTCTAGTTTTCAAAAATATATTTATTTTAATAGTTTAATTATTATTATTATTTTTATTTTTATTTATACTAAAAGTAGGTTATCAACAAAAACATATTAGGTTGATTACCATGCCAAGGAAAAATACTACAACTTATTAAAAAAAATTGAAAAAAATATGATGCACTAGATAAAATAATCTATTTCAAGATGGTATTATTTTTTTTCCATTTTAGATAAATATTTAATATGAATGTTGACGTCTGATGGAAACGGTTGTTTTTTATTCACGCACATTTTAATACTTATATACAAATAAATATTTATCAAAATTGGAAAAAAATACATCCATGCTCTAAAGTTTCAAGTTATAAATACACACAAAAAAATTGAAAGAAAAAAAAATTACTATAAAAAGTTTGACGTCCCATGCAACTTCATGTTTCAGCATTTTATCGGCAACTAAATTATAGTGTTAATTTATGAAAAAATAGTTTAAAATAATTTTTTAATTTCTTATAAAAAATACAAACATAAAATATACTAAAAAATACATATTTTACTAGTTTACATCATTTAAACACTCAAAACATATATGCTACTTTTTAGTGATTCAAGTTTAAAAGTTGGATCAACATTGGCCATTTCCTTCATAATATGTGACATAGCTTTGTGCTTTTACCCTTCGATATTTTGCTTAGATACTCGACAAAGCTATACTTGCATTCAAACACAGAAATCTGAGGGCAAGAATACTGAAAAGGCAAAATGGAGAAGGACAATCAAGATAATTCGAAGGGATGAATGCATATTCGGTGAGATCATTTTGGTTTTATTAGTTTAGTTTATTTCCTCGTTCTTTGTTGTTAGATTTTAGATTAGGATTTAACTTTGTTATTCGAGCTTGCAGAAAATCTATGATGTTACATTTGGTGAACCCGACATGAACACGCTTCAAAATCCACGCATTTTTTTTTCATTTTTTCATTTTTTGTTTTCTGTTTTTTGCAGATTTTCGTATGGAGCACCACATTTGTTAAGGGAAATGACACATCTATATCCACGAGCCACATCTGTCAAAAAAAACAACACATTTGTCATCATGAACTGCATCCGCGAAGTCATGAACCACATCCACCTGTCAACAATTTCGTGAGCCGCATCCATCCGTCAACAGTAGAACTGCATCTGTGGCTCAAAAGGCCGAATTTGCCTTGTAAAAAATTTTCATTTTTCATTGATTTCCATACATTCATCTTTTCATTTTCGCTTTTGAAGTTGTTTTTATTTTCACTAATGGTTGATTTCAATTGTGTTAAGGGAGAATAACATAGTGTTTGCAGGATGAAGCTTTGAAGACGTTTAAAAACCTAAGACAATTTTCTGCAGGACGCAAGCTGAAGACCATGAACTACTGATAAATTTGCATTCAGGACCTAATGCCTATGTGTTTATTTATTTAGCAAGTTTTCTCCTGAAGGGGCTCCAACAACTTACACATGTCTCGATGGGCCCAGTTGTAGTTGGCGTTTCTGCGAGGGTTAGCTTGTTTTTGGTATTTTTTTGGCTAACCGCCATACCATGAGGGCTTTTCCCTTAACTAGCAGTAGATTTTTTGACCGCCGAACCTCAAAGGTTTGACTGATGGTTAGCGATGGAGCTTAGGGGGACTGATCTATAATCGACAAATGAAAGGCAGTACGACACATGGTGAAATCTCATTGGTTGATTTTGCATCATTGTTGCAAATCAACGGCTAGTAACCAGAAGCTTGTGCGCGTGTCTCAAGGGTTTGATCAAAGTGCATAATTGAATGCAGGGTAGCTCAATGTCAGCTGCTAGGGCGGTGCATGCAACCCAAGACAATGTAGCTTGTCGGTGGGGTATTATGAAATCTCTAATGGTCGTTTGGTGAGTATACGAAGTCGAGCATGTCAGCTTGAGGCCAATGGAGTGCGATCGATGAGAAGGAATGTAGGATGTTGGGTATGTCAACCTAACGCCGATGGAATTCCTGATGTCAATTGATGCTAAGATGGAAGGCGAAGCCTAATGCTGATGGATAGTAAGTCAAAGTTGAGAAGTTGAAGCTAAATGCAGAGCAAGCCAAGATAGATCAGATCGAAAGATCAAATGATTGGAGGATTGGTAGATCCATGATCGGTGAGCTCAATCAATGATTGGAGAGTGTGTGTTCAAGTAGTATGCACAAATCATTGTAACCACAAACACTGAGACATTCAAAACCTAGGCAGATGTGAACTCGAGGTGGCCTTGAGGCTGTGCTGGCTAAAAGGTTGGTTGTGCGAGTGGGCTGAATAGTTGAAGGGAATCTTCACTGTATGTCTTGTGAAGACATTGTAACAATGCAAGGTTGTAGATCTATATTGTTGCCTATTTTGTCTTTAGATGAACAAGATTTAACTCTTGTAATGACTACGAGCTAAATATTGTTAAAATCTGAAGGGAAAAGGACCTTTGTTATGATCAACATTTATTTTAAGAAAAATTACATTATCTTTTGAACCAAATCTTGGGAGGGTTGAGAGTGAGATGTTAGGAGATATTCCAATTTGAAGAGATAATAAACCTATCTAGCTTAACTTGAATCATCTAATTTCCAAGCCTTTTATTGGACCAAGTAAATTTTGAACCCAATAGAGGAATATCAAAAAGCCCAAGAAAATTAAAGAAACCATCCAATTCCATCACACTTTAAGTATAGTCTTCCATCCCCCTAACTTCTCTGAGGGTAAAAGAGGAGAGTTGAAATCACCTCCTAGCAACCAATATTCATCCAATCTACTTTTTATATCATTCAAAAAATCACATAACTGCAATATGTCCCTACTAAAGTTGGAGGCATAGATATTTACTAAATTCTATTTCTTCAAAGAAGATAGATCTTCCAAAGACACCATTAGAATGTTCTTTCCAGCAAAACCCAATGTCCCTTTAAATTTTATAAGATTCCACATAGTGACTATTCCCCCCAAGGACCCTTCTGCCTCACTCACAAAGTAATTCTCACTAGGCCATATTTTCAAACTGCCTTTTCAAAGGTCTCTTTCTTCATTTTTGTTTCTTGAAGAAGCCAAACATCCACTTTTTTATCCATAATACAAGTTTTGACCAAAAAAAAATTATAAGGGCTATTAAGGCCCCTAATATTCTAGGAGAGAAACTTCAAATCAGAACAAAACTATTACAAAAACACCATGAGGTTTTTAGGAGAACAACCAACATTGCTTCTTCTTGGACCTCTAACCTCTTATCGAGTCCAATTTTTTTTGTCTACCAGAAGCCACATCCCGCACTATATCTTTATTCCTTGATTCATTTTGGGAAGGTAGATTCCAACCTTGTTTCCTCCACAAACATCCAATTTCTTTTTATTTTTTGACTTACTTGTTCGTCTTATAACCATTCTTCCTCTTCTCTTTCACTAGGATGAGGGGGAAACTTAGAATAGCCAAAGATTCACTCAGGTTTCCACCCTCCATCCAACATTGAAAGGAAAAATCCCCTGAGGATAGAGAAGGGGTTGATAACATAATAGTAGGAATTTTCCCTTCCTCCATCCCATCTTCTTCATTAGCATCAAGACCGGCTTTATCATGAGCTCATTCATTGGCCTCCCTCTTAGTCTTTTCCATCTCTTCATTTGAATTTGAATTTGGATTTTCTTCATTTGCCTTTGGTTTCATACCTTGTTGCAATCCTGGGGTTGGGATTTCTTCTCCTAAGGTTACTTCCTTGATTTCCTTGTTGTCCAAGACTCAAGAAACAATAAGAGGCTCATGGAAAGTAGCATCCCTCCCCAAGGAGAAAGAACCATTCCCTTGGGGGATTCTTTAGGACAATAGCTCCCTCCTAAACATAGACATCCTTATGGGGAGGTGCAGCAGAATCAACCTTATAATCCTTAATCTCCAACTCTATTAGGTATTGCATATCTTCATTGGTCACCTCTTCGGTCATTTTATTATATGAATGAATAAGGTGACTGAGTTTCTTGCATAATTGATAGAACTATCTTTCATTTTCATACTCCAGGGGTTGGGACCAGTTACCAAAATTTGACTTAAGGATAACATGGTTAGAAAGACCATGTTAACAACAACATTAACACAAATACAGGCATAAACTAACCTTTAATTTTATTGTGTTATTTTTTCAACCACTAGGAGGCTCCCAAAAGAGTTGGAAATCCCTTTCAGGATTCCCAAATCCTAAAACTCGAGGGGTAGTCATGGAAGGTGTACCCATGTAAGTGTCGTAGCACCCAGGTCTATAGAAGGGTCAAAGATTGGTTTCCATTTACACAAAGAGAGGAATTTCTTGAAGCCAGCATCAAATTTCTAGGGTCCCTACATTAATACCTTTGACATATCTTCATAAATCACAAAGGAAAAAAGGAAGATACCTTTGGGCGTTGCACTGATAGAGACACTTCCTTTAAGATTCCAAACAGAAGCATCCCAGAGTCATACCTATTCAATAGTCAACCGATATGCCAGAAACTTGCCAACCAATGACAACTTGAGGCCATCCATAGCCTTCATCATCAAAACTTCAAGGACATCAAATTTCCAACCAGTAACTGAGCAGGAAGCAAACTTTGAGTTCAGTTTTCCCATAGTTGGCGGGATGACACCCACTAGTTTATCCATAAAAGAGGTTGATTCTTCTTCAAAGAAGAAAGAGTCTAAACTGAAAGACAATGACAAAGGCATCTTTCCAGAAGTACTAGATGGCCTTCCCCTAGGATAAGGGACAGAGGTAAAAGAAGGGGAACCAACATGGGGAACAACAACATTGGAAGTTGCTAAAGTAGACACAGTACCAGACAAAGAGATAGCATTCCTAGAATGTGGAGCCTTCCTAGGTCCCCCACCCGACCATCCCATCGAGCAGTAAATTCAAATCAGGAATAGAGGAATTCAAAAAAAAACAAGGGTGGAAAAGTTGCAGAGCAAGATTCGAAGCATGTACATACCAAGATCTTTGTGTTGTGAGTGTTGCAGAAAATGTATACAAGAGGATCCCCATGTGGTAGGGGTAGAGGTAGATAGAAATGAGAATTTTGTCCATGGTGATAGTTTTAGAGACTTCATAAGGAAGGTGGAAGCATTAAAAGAATAAATTAGAAGATTTTTTGCATAAAGGAGAGAACCTGTAAGTGATGAAGAAGAAACCTCAGAGGATGCTAGCCAAGAAAGTGAACAAAGAAATGCAACAGTAATAGTTTCCAATGATCCATTGTTGATTGCCTTATCAAGGATGGGAAAGAGACCAGTATTGGATGTTCCTACTTTTATTGTAAATTTGAATCTAGAAGAGTTAGTGGATTAGATCAATAACATGGAAGAGTTCTTCAAGTTTGAAGAAGTTGAGGATCCTGACAGAGTGAGGTATGAAAAAACCAGATTGAAAGGATAGGCTTCAATTTGATGGAGAGAGATTCAATTGGGAAGAGGAAGGAGAGGCAAGGATAAAATAACTAAGTGGGATAGAATGGTGGAGAAAATGAAAAGTCAGTTCATTCTAGTGGACTATGAGCTTGATTTGCTCAAAAAAATGCAAGGGTTAAAACAAGGGACCAAAATAGTGAAAGAATATACGAAGGAGTTTCATAGGATCATAATTATAATAGGACATGTGGAAGAAAATAAGGATAAGGTTGTGAGATATATTAATGGATTGAGACCAAAAATATAAGAGGAGATGAATTTGGTGAGAGTTTTCACAATGGAAGATGCCTTGAAAATTGCCTTGAAAATTGAGGAAAGAATGAACAAAAGGTATGAAAGTAAGCAAAGAGGAAGAGGTCATGATGAGGAGGTTGAAGGAAGATCATATGGAGTAGGTAATAATCAAAAAAATAAAAATAAAAAGACTAAGGCAGAAGAAAAAATCAGAGATATGAAGATTCATATGGTCCTAGAGATCAAAATTCAAGAGATAGAGGAAGATTGGGTAGAGGTTTTGGAAGAGAAACATTTAGAGGAACTTGTTTTAAGTGTGGAGAAGAGGGTCACAAAAAATATTATTGTCCTCATGAAGAGAAGAGACCAAGAAGAACAGAAATATAGAATAAAGCAACAAATGTGAATAGAGAAAACGTGGGATCATCACATTCCAAAGAAGCAAAATATGGTGAAACTTTAATGGCCAAGAGAACCTTTTTGAATAAAGACAAATAAATTCAAAGAAAAAAAAAAATAGAACAAGATGCAAGTTCTAGAATAAGGTATGTAATTTCATCATAGATGGAGGTAGCATAGACAATCTCATTTCCTAAGAGATGGTGAGAAAATTGCAGCTAGAGAGAAAAAGGCATCCACATCCATATAGGATAGCATGGCTACAAGATGATAGGAAAGTTTTAATAAATGAACAAAGTTTGATAAATATTAATATAGGAGGTTATAGAGATGAAATTTTGTGTGATATTATTCCTATGAATGCTTGTTATGTTTTGTTAGGAAGGCCTTATCAATTTGACAAGAAGGTGGTGCATGATGGTTATGCCAACACATACACATTGGTGAAGGATGAATTGAAACACAAATTGAAGCCATTGAAAGAAGAAATAGGTAAATTTTGTTGCAATGCAAGGTCATGTTTGGTTAATGAAATAAAACTTTTAGATGGTATCAAGTATGAAAATGTTGGCTTTGTTAACACTAACCATGATGAAGATGAGAAAGGTGATTTTTTCACTCAGATTAAAGTAGAGATCTCAAGTAGAATGAAGGTAGAAGAAGATGGTAAGGTAAAATCTGATTTAATTGTTTCTTTTTTATGAGAAAGAGAGTGAAGGAATAGATAAGTTTGTTGCAAAAGAAACTACTTTTGATAAAGTTGAATTGGAAGAGTGGAGTGTCAAGGTTAATGAAGAGTGGAGTGTGTTGAGAATGGTGGAGGTGAAAGTGTTTTGATTAGTGATCATGATGAATTTTCAATTAATGTGGAAATGCAATCTTTTGATGGTAGTACTAATGTCGTTTTGAGTGAAGAAAAATAGGTTGCAGCAATGTCATGTCTTTCAAAAGGCATGGAAACAGTGGAATTTCATGAAGGGGACATGGTGGAAAGAGATGGAAAAGGTAGAAAATAAAATGAGGAAAACAAATAAATTTGTTTTGATGAAGGAGAGATATAATTTTAATTGTTAGTTCTAATTTTTATGAAGTATATAGGTTGGAAAACAAATTTGATGCTTCGAATTACATGATGGATAGTAGAGGAAGGATGAAACATGATAATATTGTAAGTTTGTAGAAAATGGTGCACAAAAATATTCCTATGGCCAAGGTAATAAGGTAGATACAAGATAGACACAAGGTATAAAAAAAAAATTTTGCAACTCATGAAAAATTTATTTCTACCTGGGGTGTTTGATGTAGGAGCATCCTATGTGAAAGTGCAATCAACATCAACCAAAAAAAATCAAATTTGAAATTTGCATTTAAATTTCATGTTAGGAGGTTAATTTCATGTTAAGAGGCTATTTTAATAAGTTGAGAATAAATATATTTAATTAAATAAAAATCATTTTTATTATGCAAGTTAGGAACTGGAGATAGTGGTGTAGTTGCATTTTTGAAAAAAATAGAAAAAGAAAACTTGGGGATTGGATTTGTGGGAGTTACAAAATGGAATGAAAAATCATTTATTGATTTTTATATTATTAAAACCACTAATTCCCAAGATGGGATCATGACTTTTCCAAATAGGAGGGAAACTTTGATTTTTGGATTTTTGGAGAAGGGTTTTGTTGGAGATTTGGGGAATTCATTTGTGGTTGCAAGTTTTGGGAATTCATTTGTGGTTGCAATTTTTGGAGGTTGGATAGTTGGGTGTGGCATTTATAATAAGGTTATTGAAATGTTTTATTTTAGGTTTCAAGGGTTATTGCAACCACCAAAGGTTTAAAACACCATTGTTGAGACTTGAAGATGTGCAGGTGATTGTTGGAAGAGGAAAAGAGCAAATTTGGAGGTGCTAATGGAGCACATAGTTTGATTTTTTGTTGTATATTATTTTCAATTCATTTTTCAGATTATGTGAAGGGTATATGTTGCTACCCATCAGTTCTTTGTTGACTGAAAATGACATTGTAATAATATTTTTATTATGAGAAAATTTATTGTTGCAAATTTTAATGTGAATCCATGAGTTTTGTTGTTGATTTGTATGCACTATTGTTGATATTTTGAGTGTTTGTTTTAGAAAAGAGGATTGTTGATAATCCCTCTTTCATCATAAATTGTTAATGATGGTTAGGCTATGTATTAATTTAATTAATCATGGACTAATTAACTTAATCAAGATTAGGATATGTGTTAATTTAATTAATCATAGATTCATTAACTTAACTAGGATTAGGGGATTTGGAGAAATATGCATAAAAGTTAAATTAATTAAATTTAATTCATTTGGAGAGGACTATAGGATAATTAATTAAATAGTGTGATATTTAATTATTTATAGAAGAGATGAGTTAATTAATTAAATAATGAATTTTTATTTTTATTTTTTTTAGTTAAGTATTGCCAAAATTAGGGGGTGGTAATATCCCATGGTTTGATTGATAGTTTAAGTTCATTGATGTGACCCCTATATAAGTGGCATCTTACCACCTAATTATATGCCACTCTTACCAACGCACAAGCTGGTGATCTCATGGAGATTTGTTATTTGGCAGGTTTAGCATTCATTGTTTCAAGTGTGGTGCTTTGTTCACTTAATGTGAAATATTTCCCTTCCTGTGGAATGACTTTCCTTTATTCGACTCTATGTGATGAGGGTACCTTAACCTCATTTGATAGATATGTTTGAAATTTCCATTATTTGGCATGTATCTGATCTCTTTAATATTGGCAATGGGTTACATTATTTTAATGATGCAAGAGTTTTCTTTCATCATGGAGACCCCATATTAATTATTAGTGATCGGAGCCAGCTTTCCTTTCTGGGATGAATTACAAATCAACATTTGAAATTGGTATTAAAGGAGAGAGGCCTTTTAACCATGAAGGCCATGAGGCTCATTCTGGGTGACAGGTTTTTGGCTTCTAAGGAATTCTATCGTGTTAACTCTGATATACCTACCTACTTCGTTGCCTCCCTTCTTGGTCTATGAGCCCCAAAGGAGATTGTGAGTAGTATGGCCCATAAATTCTTCTATTCACATTTTTTGGGAGATTTGGATAGGGTGATAAATGCAGCCCATCTTGGAGTGGGGATTCCATAGCCCCATGACCTGGGTAGACCTCACGGTGTGGAGTTTTTTTCATTTCTTTTGGACATGAAAGGACAGGAGCTCCAATTGCATCGAAGCCACACCCTTGTGGGTTACCATTTTTTGCAGAAGCTTTATCAATGCGAGCCTGTTGATGATTTTGAATGGTTGGATGAATTCGATGCCTTTGAGGAAATTTGATTCTAGAATATTAGGTGTTTAAAAGTGTACAAATAAGGGTTCTACGTTCATACTCTAGCTCATAAGATAGTATGTTATGTAGGATGTAGGTAAGGCTTAGGTTGGTGAATCTGGTTTTTTTTCATTGCCCATCTTTTGTATCTTATAAAAGGGCAATATAGCTGTATATTTGAAAGTGACATATGAATAGCTTACCAGAAAGGTGTTGGTATTGATACTATCATTTTCTATACATATGTGTATATGGAATTTGTAGTTAATATGAAATATATGGAAAAATTATGGACTATCTGTCTTACCCATATTCATAATACCTTTTCCATTTTGCATTGTTTTATTATTTTTATAAATTCTATGTTAGCCCAATTTTGTAGAATGGATTCGAAAATGAGGGTATGTTATTTTAAATGTGATCACCAAGGCCACAGTTAAATGTTAACTTCTATTTCTCATATTATTATTGGATGACACCATATGCTAATAATTTATGCTTTGTTGCAATGGTTTTCAATGCATTTTTTGAATACAAAGATCTCCATATGTGTGTTTGCTTCAAAAAAAAATCTTGTTTTAATATGATTACTTCCATATTCCAGTTAATTGGAATACAAATGATTTTTTATTTAGATCTTAAAAAATCAACTCTTTGAGCTAATTGTTAACCTCAATTTCTCATGTTATAGTATGATGAACTCATATGTAGATGAGTTATACTTTGTTACAAGGGTTTTTAATGTGGTTCCAATATACAAAGGTCTTTGTAAGTGCGTTTATTTCGCTTCCATATTCCTATTAATTAGAAAACAAATTATTTTTGTTTAGACCTTAACTAATTAACTTTGTGAAATGTTAGTAAATAAAACCATATAAAAATTTCAATTAAGGTTCATATATGCGTACCTTTGAACTGTTTGGTACTTACCTGAGACTCGACACTTTCCTACCATACTTTGTATTGCTTGGATATGTTGATCCTCATGTTGGTTCCCAAATCTGTTGTCCACTTGAATCCTAAAGGGTTGTCAGGCCTAATGGTTAGATTCAAGGAAATATTTGGCCAATGAATGGGAGATTGAATTAAAACCCTTTTCTCCCCTACACTTTGGGCTTTGTGAGACCTAGGAGGGTAATCCCAATAGTGCACTTATAGATACTTGTGTGCCAAAGTACCTAGAACACTGTAAATAGATGATTCTCCTTTAACTATTTATTGGACATGATACTACCCTAAAGGTTTGGCTGACCTTCATGGTATTTCCTAGTTAAACATGAGAGATGTAGAGCATTAAATTCCACACACATTCACAACAAGATAGATAAGTAAATTGATTTAAAATTGTAGTTTCTCACAAAACAATCTCAGGAAACTATAACATCAAGAAACCAGTGCCTAATCTTAGGGTGGAGTCATTTAAACCATGAAATTGAAATACATCACAGCATTATCTTTGTCATTACTGTGTCTATTAGATGATTCCTTACACCATTGATACTAGAAACTAAGCTAACCATACTTATTAATCCATGCATACAATTTCATAAATCTTCATTCTTGTTAATAAAAATTAACTTACTCCTTGAATAAGAGTAATAACAGTGAGCAAACATTCACAGGAAGACAAGAAGATGAACAACAGAAACCCTTGATTTCTTATATTCAAAACTTATGTCAAACTAACCAAGAATATATTGCCATTTATTTATCTAACATGACAGTGTTGTAATTACATTCTCCATTACATGGCTGAAATTAATCCAAAAACATAAAATAGACACTATACATTTGAGACCCTATTACAAACTAGTATTCCTGTCAGAACAAAGAAAGAGCAACCTTCCTCAAATGAAATAGAAAATTACATTTAAGGAAGAAGAAACCCTAAATGTAAATCTTCATCAAACACTTGGAATACTCAACTTCGTTGATCAATAACTACCTCCAACACTCATAGAATCTTCAATCTTTACTTTGATTCTCGCCTCTTGCTTGCCTTTGCATTTTACTACCCTGCAACTGAAAGTTTTATCTTTTTTGTGAAGATCCATCATTAATTTACATTGACTGTAGAAAATCCCACTTCTACACTTTTCTTTATTTTATGCCTCTACATTTTGCTTGTATTCACCCAACAATAGAAAATTACTTTACCCCCGGAAATATTTTCAATCTTTATTTACCCTGTAGTTGAAAACTTGTTCCATTGTGAAAATAAACATTTTTCCCATGCATTTTGTATTTTACCTTTTACACTTTATTCATTTCACCACAATTTTGAGCCCTTTGCTTTACTTGTGAAAATTTTAATTATTTCACTAAGTTGCACCAAGCACTTTGTATTTTACATTTAAAAAAAATATCTTTTAAATGTGAAGGTATTTAAATCTGTCCCCAGGTAAATAAAATATTTTACCTGCCCTTCTTTAAAGTATTCTCCAGCCCTAATTTTAATTTGCAAAAACTTTAATTTATTTATATTACCAGGTTGTGTATAATTATTTACTCATGCCTCCTTATCTTGCATTTTAATTTCAAAATATTTAAATCTTTTTTTACTGATGGAGACATTAAAATATTTTATCATGTCATTTAAAATCTATGCTAAGCACTTCACCTTTTAAAAAAAAAATTTAAAAATACCTTAAAAACTACATGGGCCAACCCTTCCATGTGGAGCCTCCCCACTCCCCCATTATTTTCTTATGATAGTAGCAAAAACCCCATGGGCTAGCTGGGAAAGCATTTTATAATGCTTAGAAATTTGCAAGCCTTTCATATATTTTTCCTCTCAACAGCAGTAATGAAACATTATTATTTAAACATTATAATCATTGCACTCCTTCCCACCAATCCCCGCTTCCTTGCAAGAAGATATTGCCATCAGCATTCACAGACACGGGATGGTGGGGAAAAATCATTCCACGTTCTATCACATTCTCCATGAACATGGGCGGCAAGAAAATATTTATAGTAGGCAACATGAAATTTTATCTTTCTCTCCATTGAAGCCATGCTTATGAAGCCTTCTATTCATTGTTGCCCAATTTATTCATAGTTGGGTCTTTTTTTACAATGCAGGGCATTTTTATGGTTGTAGGCACCCAAAATTCATTCCAAACATATTGAAAATTTCTTCCCAAGCATTAGGAATGGTCAGGGGGTGATTTCAGACCATGGAGCAGCAATTTTGAGCCAATAACAGCCTCCAAAATCTTATCGTAAAGCCAAAAACGTGAGATTTGTTCATCCTGCAACAATACTTGCCTGAATTTTCCCATAATGCCTCAGAGGAACATCCATGGAGAAGGAAACACTTCAATCTTCACCACAATAGAGATTGCAGATCAAAATCATCCTCTCAGCCTGCTATCCTATGTTGCCATGAGCAATAACTTGAATGGGCTAGCGGAGAATACTTCCTTTAATAAAGTGTGTCGCCAAAAAGTGTAGCCTTTGACACTTTTCACTCATTTGGACCCTTTTCTATTGATTTTGGACCCTGTTCAACCCATTTTTACCCCTTTCCAAGCCTTGTGTCGAAGTTTTGCAAGGTTTTGTAAAACATTTTTCACACTTTCCTAGGCTTGTCATCACTAAATTAACCCTTTCTTATGCTATAATGACCCCTTCATACACATGTAAGTCCCACTTTAGTGTTTTTTCATGAGACAATCCCAACAAACATAAATAATCATAGTTTAATTCCCAACAAGCAATGAAAAATGCCCAGGTGGACTAGGTCGCCACCTTCAGCTACCTAGTCCCATGTGGCTTAAAAATTGAAATAAATTTAATTTTCTTTCAAGATTTTGTCTCTAAAACCCTAAGATTGGCCTGTATGGTGTTATTTTGGGAAAATTAGGGCATAACTTGTATAAATAAGCCTAAAAACCCTAATTTCTTATAAGACACACTCATTGTTCACTCTCCTCTCAATCTCTCATCTCTCCCCTCTTCTCAAGCAAGCTAGGATTTGAGAATTACAAGTCAAGAAGACATATTTTCTGAAGCATTCAAGGGTTGATTGTTGCAACAATACAAGATCTCTCATCATGGCAAGGTAACTTACTCCACTACTCCATTGTTTCATGTTTCATTGCATTACTTCTATTCATTTTGGTTTAGTTACCTAAAAGGGGTTTGACCAAGGCAAACCCCTAATCCCTAACAATCAACATTTTATCTTTCTCTCCTTGTGTGTTTGCAGATTTAGGTACATAGAAGATCATTGAAGGCTTTGAAGACTTGTTGAAGATATCTCCTTGCTTGCAAATTCCCAACATCCACCAAAAGTCACTTTCAGCCCCAAATATTAGAGTTTCAAAAGTGAACAACTGTGAAAAACTAAGGTGCAAACGAAGGGCTTCTGTTTCCCCTTCAAAAATTCCAAAAATCCTCTAGAAGACTAAGTCGCCAACAATGGTGACCTAGTCCCACAGGATAGGCCTTTTTGTGATCTTAACATTTCCAGACACCCATTTGGCAGAAACAAGCTCCGAACCAATTTTCTCAAATTTGGGACTAGATCAACAAGATTGGCACAAGTGTCCCTTTCGACTTCTGTAGCATTTTCATCAGCATTCCAAACCTCCATCAGATTCCTCTTCAAATCTGAAGTGAACATATCCTATCTCCTTCATTTCTATATATTAGTGTACATTCTTAGGTCATTTTGTATATGTTTGCATATTATTATGTATTTTCCAGCAATTTGTATTTCAATAGTTTAGCATTCAATAAATCATTGCATTTCCAGTTTATTACATTTAGGGCATCTCACACACATCACATATGAATCCCCTAACTCCCCCTTTGAATGAACCCTAAAGTGAAAAGCTGTGAAAGAGAGACCTCTTTCCTCTTACGCGCAAAACCCTAGAAGTGTAAGAGTACACATCCTTCCTCCATTTTTGGTGGTTCATTTTGGTGAAACTGGCTCTCTTACCCTCTTTTCTGATTTGGACTTCTTCAACATCCTAAATTTGCATTACATTGCATTGTGCATGGTTTAATTTGCATCCTAGTGTTTCCAAAGTTGTATTAGTGAAAAGTTCATGTAGGTTGCATTTTTGCATTTTAAAATATTAAATATTGTTGAAATTATGCATTTTCATGTTAGTTTTGCATCACCTCATATAGAAACCACCTTTATCCATCTAAAACATCTCAAAAATCTCAAAAAAATCATCAAGAGGACTAAGTTGCCACTTTGGGAAACCTAGTCCCTTTAGGATTTTGAAACTACCCTTTATAGAGCTGAAAACCTAGTTTTTAAGCTTATGTTTTGTGCCAGTATCAATATGTTGTGTTTTTGTTACATGTATTTTATTCAAATTAGCCTAATTTAGCTCATTTCATGCATTGTACATTTTCAATTTTTCATTTACATACTTTCTTCTTCAGATCATTGATAGTGTAATCAGCCAATTGCCTTCTTTGCAATTTGAAAAATTGTATTTCCTTTTTTCTTTATATTGTATTGTAAATTCTTCAAGCATGTGTGTTTCAATTCTTTCTAAAATTGCACAGAATAATTTAGTAAATAAACATGTTAATCATTCATTCAATGCATTCCCTAGTTATGAGAGTCTAGCAAATGAAAACGTTTATAGTTGTATTGTACACATGCTACCTTATATCTCTCCTATTTGTGAGGATGATGTGTTAGAAGAAAATGCAAACATAGACAATCATGATGATCATAATTTTTCCTCTCTTGATACCTCTCCTTCTAGTGATGAATGTATCTTGCTGAAAGAAGGTACAATCATTGAGCATCATGAAGGTCTTGCTTGTTCTTCTCCTCATTCCCTTTGGGAATATATTTTAACACAATAACATGAAATCATAGACACTTTCCTAAACATTACCTTACCTAGTCTCCCTAATAATGATGATCCACCTTGCCCATCTTCTAATGACCCTGCTCGATGCAAAGAGGACATGTTGGTGTTAGAAGATCCTTCTTCTAAGAGTCATAAGACTCTCAACCCTCCCTTCCTATTTGAAACTCATTGTAGTCCTTCTCTTGATGCCTCCTCCCCTTGTAGTGTATCATATTATGAACCTCTTCCAAGCTCTCCTACTAGAGTAGGTTGTTTGGACCAATAAAATGAGACCTTTGATTTTAATCCTTCCTCTCCTCATAAACCCGTCATTGATCATTTCCTTAACAATATTATTCCCTTACAAGAAGATGTAGAACCTATATTAGACTCTCCTTCCCTAGGGGATGTTAATATTATTCAACCTCAACTCATCCTTTACCCTCCTTCCACCAAATCTAAACCCAAATTTACCCTCTAGCTGCCTAATGTGTTGCAGCAACCGAGTCAAGATATCTTTGCTCATACACATTACACTTTCCACAACCCGTGTTCCCAACCATCAACCTCAACACCCTTACCTTCATCTCCTCCCATCTTACCTACTACCCCTCGCTTGAATTCCCTCCTTAGGGAGTATGACCTTGTTGACCAACTAAGGAATACTCCTGCTAAAATATCCTTATGGGACCTTATTCAAGTCTCCCCTCACTATCACAACATGATGCAAGCAGCCCTACAACAAGTTCCTATCCCTTCTAATAAACAAAAAAATGACATAGAAACTATTATTCATGGAATTAATGTTGATATTTTTTTTCACCAAAGTGAGCTACCTCCTTTGGATGTACAAGAACAAAATGAAGCTTTCATGATAATATCTCAATACACAACAAAAGGGATCAAGCAAACTCTTCTAGATACCAACTCTGCTTTTAATGTGTGTAGTGTGAGCCTTTTGAATAGGCTTGGCATTGATAGATCCCACATCAAACCTAATTCTAGAAGATCTATCTATTAGAGGATTTGACAATGTCACTAAGAAACCGCTCGGTGTGGTCACTATACCTCTTATAGTTGGAGTGGCCACATTAGACACTAAAATCCATGTTATGCCTCAAGAGTTGTCATACAATTTTATCTTAGGCAGGCCATGGATTCATGCAATGAATGGAGTGCCTTCCACTCTTCATCAAAAGATGAAGTACACCTATCACAACAAAGTGTACACACTTGAAGCTAATCTTGAACCCAATAGTTTCTTAAACATTGACAAATCCAAAGAGAATCACTTCCACACCTTAACACCAACCATCCAAGTGGATCCTGTACAAATAAAAAATAAAACACAACATCTTGAGCCAATCACCAAGCTCTTAGATGATGATTGGGGTTCCTTACACTTCACCTTCCCTTAATGGGAGAGTCCAATATCACCAATGACTTTGAAAATGGAAAATTAGTACTGTCCACACAAGACTCGGTTGGTCCTTCGCATGCATCCACCTCAACCCCTTTAGCCAATGAAGCATATAAAGAACAATCACCCAATCCCAAAAAGCTAAAAAAAAATTATGGAAAAGGTTATGATCTCATGAAACAACTTGGCTATAGTGGAAAAGGTTGTGGTCTAGTGAACAAGGTATCTACACCCCTATAGAGCCTATCAAGTGAACATCACATCATGGTCTTGGTTATTATCCCCTAATCAAAACCACCAAGCCTTCACCTCCCATCAACACTCTCCCAAATCACCCTTCTACCCCAACCTTCGAAAGTGATCCTTTGAAACCAACAAAGGACTCTTTGCTTAATGCCCATGTCATCTCACAACACACTACTGATTTGGATTTTATACACTCCTCTAAAGGAGTATACAAAATCTCAAAATCCATAGCACCTTGTGTAGGTATGACTTCCTTTACTAAGCAAGACCCCTCTTTTATGCACACCAAAGGATCACCTTCTACCTGCGACCATGAGGGCATCTTGTCAAGACTCCTCTAAGATCACTTGATCTCCCTTCCTCCCCACACTCGCAAGAAATTTTTCCACAAACATTCCTTTTTTTCTTACCACCGAGTTCATGGTCATCACACTAATGCATGTAAGGCCTTGAGTAGAAAAATTCAACATCTTAAGGTATTTGGTGTTCTTCCATCTATGGGGGCACCTAGTTCCCCTAATTGATACAAATTTTCTCTCAACCTTGCATTCCCTCAATCCCTTCGGCTCACTCTTGTCCCGCACTAATTGGGGGCAAGGGGTTAGTTAGCCTTATCCCTCGTATGTCACTTGCCGTTGTCTCTTTTGATTTATCGTTAACCTTTCATGAACATATAAGAGCAAGCTTGGGATGTGGACGATATATGTCTTAAGTTGACTTGCATGTGACATACACCTCTGTCTCATGATGAAGCTCTTCAAAAACATATGACTCGGCATAGGGCTTTCCGAACAAGCTCTCATGTCCTCCTCCTCTTCTACTTTAAAGAACTTGCTCACAGAATGGTGTGTAGCAATTCCTTTAAAGTGGGGGCATACATTACCACTCACATTTCATTGTGTGATCTTCTTCTTTTTTCTTGTGATTCCTTCCCTTAGAAGCATTACACACAATGTTACTCAGGTTGAGACATTTGCATTTTTTGTCTTTTTCATATAAGATGAACTCTTGCCTCTCTTGGATACAATATGAGTACATTTGCACTTTTCCTCTCTTGGCAACATTACGCATAATGTTCCTTAAGATGAGACATCACATGAACAAAGAAAAAACCCTTTGAACAAAATCATTTTCAAACATCACTTTCTTTTGTGGCACCTTTTCAAAGTTATCACG
Organism: Sequoiadendron giganteum; assembly: GCA_007115665.2. Classification (NCBI taxonomy): domain Eukaryota; kingdom Viridiplantae; phylum Streptophyta; class Pinopsida; order Cupressales; family Cupressaceae; genus Sequoiadendron; species Sequoiadendron giganteum. Next base: position 818,278,446 of record CM021101.1, read on the forward strand.
AGGTATAACTTTGGTATGGTTAAGCAAGAAGCCCAACAAGTGGCACGACTTTCCCCATAGCCACCTTTGTGAGTACATACCAACCATGTGTATGTTTCTCACCTTTTGGGACAACTCACCCCACGGATGACCTAATGTTCTATGGTCCCAAAGTGAGCACATATCTTCACCTTTCTCTTCATACCAATCCTTGTCATTGTATGATCATGCATCTCATTTTTCTCTAATTCATTCACCCTTGAATGTGTCTTTTGCATTGATGATGACTTGGCTTAGAATATCATATCCTTAGGGGCTTGACCACCTCCTTCATCTTTATCGCCCTTCTTAATCACCATTCTTTGCCATCTTCATTGCGCTACTTTAGTGTGAGTTTGAAGCAAGTTCATACTCTCACTAAAGTGGGGGTTAAGTGTGTCACCAAAAAGTGTAGCCTTTGAAACTTTTCACTCATTTGGACCCTTGCCTATGGATTTTGGACCCTGTTCAACCCATTTTTACCGCTTTCCAAGCCTTGTGTCAAATTTTTGTAAGGTGTTGTAAAACATTTTTCACACTTTCCAAGGCTTGTCATCACTAAATCAACCCTTTCTTATGCTATAATGACCCCTTAATACACATGTAAGTTCCATCTTAGTTTTTTTTCATGAGACAATCCTGACAAACATAAATAATCATACTTTAATTCCCAAAAAGCAATGAAAAATGCCCAGGTGGACTAGGTCGCCACTTTCAGCTACCTAGTCCCATGTGGCTTAAAAATTTAAATAAATTTAATTTTCTTTCAAGATTTTGTCTCTAAAACCCTAAGGTTAGCCTGTATGGTGTTATTTCAGGAAAATTAGGGCATAACTTGTATAAATAAGCCTAAAAAGCCTAATTTATCATAAGACACACTCATTGTTCACTCTCCTCTCAATCTCTCATCTCTCCCTCTTCTCAAGCAAGATAGGGTTTGAGCATTCCAAGTTAACAAGACATCTTTTTGAAGCATTCAAGGGTTGATTGCTGCAACAACACAAGATCTCTCATCATGGCAAGGTAACTTTCTCCACTTCTCCATTGTTTCATGTTTCATTGCATTAATTATATTCATTTTTGTTTAGTTACCTAAAAGGGGTTTGACCAAGGCAAACCCCTAATCCCTAACAATCTTTCTCTCCTTGTGTGTTTGCAGATTTAGGTACATAGAAGATCATTGAAGGCTTTGAAGAATTTTTGAAGATATCTCCTTTCTTACAAAGTCCCAACATCCACCAAAAGTCACTAACAGCCTTGAATATCAAAGTTTCAAAAGCGGACAACTGTGAAGAGCCGAGGTGCAAAACGAGGGCTTATGTTTCCCCTTCAAAAATTCCAGAAATCTTGAAGAGGACTAAGTCACCAACAATGGTGACCTAGTCCCACTAGATAGGCCTTTCTGTGATTTTAACATTTCCAGACACCCATTTTGCAAAAACAAGCTACAGACCAGTTTTCTCAAATCTGGGACTAGGTCGCCCAGATTGGCACAAGTGTCCCTTTCTGCTTTTGTAGAATTTCCATCAACATTCCAAACCTCCATCAGATTCCTCTTCAAATCCTAAGTGCACACATCCTATCTCCTTCATTTCTATATATGTTAGTGTACATTCTTAGGTCATTTTTTATATGTTTGCATATCATTATGTGTTTTCCAGAAATTTGTATTTCAATAGTTTAGCATTCAATAAATCATTGCATTTCCAGTTTATTACATTTAGGGCATCTCACACACATCACATATCAAGCCTCTAAATCTCCCTTTGAATGAACCCTAAAGTGAAAAGGTGTGAAAGAGAGAACTCTTTCCTCTTAGGTGCAAAACCCTAGAAGTGTAAGAGTACGCATCTTTCCTCCTTCATATTAGGTGGTTCATAAAGTTTTAAACTTTATAAAGTTCTTATAATGTTTGTCAAATATGTGATGTTACCATAAAATTTAATTTTCTTACATGTATTTTTCCTTTTACAAGTATTTAAAATACTTAAAATATTTTAAATATTTGCAACTTAAACACTAGGAAATAGTGAAATTTAAATTTTACCTGCCACCCAATTAGAGGAAATTCACTACGAGAAAACCAGGACACCTACAGCCATGAAAATTTGTGTAGGGACATTATCAATTATTTAGAGAAAACCCATTTCCTCAAAACTTGCATCACCAAAATATTTATAAGATCTCCTTTGTAAATTGGCCTATCAGATGCCTTCGTCACAGCTGAAATGCATTAAAACAATGCATCATATGATATTTGATTTTGATGAAAATGGAGTTGGAGATGTTTTGGACCAAAATTAGAAATGGGATTCCCTTATAATTGCAAAATTTGAAACTTTCTGGAACACCAATTTTCACCCGATCACAATCAGACAATAACTAAAACGCCTGTGTCGCAAAAAAAAATGTATCTTTGGACATTTTTACGCTTATTTGAGTTTTTCTTATGGATGTTAGTCTGATTTTTCCTATATTTCATGTTGTAATGTGGTCAACACATTCACATTAGGTCTTGAACCCCTGTGAATCAATAAGAATTCTATGATGTCTTGTAAAAGTGTTTTAAAGAGTTGTAACAAACTTTCACACTTTTCTTATTCTTTAATTGGCCCCATTATGAACTTATAGGCCTTACTTAAAAGTGTTTTTGAGAATAACCCGATAAACATCATTTAATACATCTTAATTCCTGAGACCCACTTAAAATGACTAAATGGGATGAAGTCACCACTAGGGGCAACTTAGTCCCATTTGGCTCAAAAATAAAAAATATTTCAAAATTCAGGTGGGTTATTATTTTCTAAGACCTAAGATCAGTCTATGATAGGGTATTTTCAGGAATTAGGGCATAATTGTGTATATATATAAGGTTTTCCACTCATTTTGGGGACCTTCGTCTCTCTCTTGATTCATTCATTCATCATCCATCATTCATCTAAAGTCAAGCAAGCTAGGGTTTTGGCATTCTAAGTCATCAAGATAACTTTCTCATGCATTCAAGGGTGGATTCTTCCTTCATTGTTATAGAAATTCAACATCTATCATCATGGAAATTTTATAATTCCTTCATTTCATGTTCATACTTCATCTTATTTCTTCCTTTGGTTTAATTACCTAAAAGGGGTTTGACCAAGGCAAACCCCCATGCCCTAACATTCAACATTTTTCTCTTTTTCTTTGTGTGTTTCCAAATTTAGGTACCTTCAAGGCTTGGAGATCATTGAATAATAGGTTTTAAAATTTTTGAAAACTTCTCCTTGTTAGCTAAGTCAAACTATCCACAAAAATTCACTTGCATTGTCGTAAATCACAGTTTTAGATTTGGATACCTCGAGGAGAAAAAGTGCAGACTGAGAACTTTCGTTTCCACTTTCAGATTTTCAAAAAATCCAAGTGGAATAAGTCACCATCAATGGTGATTTAGTACCACTGTACATTTTTTTTAGAGATTTATGTAGATTCAAATACCCATTTGGTTGAAATAGGCTCCAATGCAGTTTTCTAGATTTGGGACTAAGTTGCCCAGAATGTCGAATTAGTCCTAGTAGGCCAAAATTCTAGAATCAGTAGCATTTTCAGTCTGCATTCTAGTCTACAACACCTTTTTAGGTGCACACCTTCTATTTCACATCTTTCTATTTAGTTTGGTTTTCATTTCTAGGTCATTTATTATATGTTCGCATATCACAATGTATTTTCAAACGAAGTGTATTTTCTAGGTTTTGCATTACTAGTTAGTTTCTTTTATCAGTTCTTTGCATCTAGGGCATTCTATTTAGACATATTCTAATCATATTTTCATTAATCTTGAATGAAACCCCAAGTTTTTGTGGAATACCTTTCTCCTTTTAGGTGAAAACCCTAGAAGTGTAAGAGAGTATCCTTCTACAAAACTTTGTGGTTCAACGCCCATCAAAACTCATCATGGGGACTTGAAACTAGGCATGCATGTTACCATTTTTTCCAAAAAACATTCCACCAAAGGTATTTGCAAGATGACCTCTAAGTTGCAAAATTTTAATTGGCATAGAGGGCCTTCAGGGCATATTCAGCAAGATGCAAGCCTAGGCTCTATCGATGCATTGAAGCTCGATATAGGCACTTCAAATTTAAAAGTTTTGAAGGTGCCATTAGTGGCTCTTTCTGGGGATGTATATTCCTTAGTGAATAGAGAGAGATCTTGGAATCTTTTGGAAGAGAAAACCAGGTGCCAGAATCATTGGGCAATAGAGTCCTTTTAATTTTAAATTTTTAAACTCACTTGGTTTCCCTAGGCCACCAAATGAAAAAGGGGAATCAATTCCTACCCCTGTCAAATACCAATATGTTAAATGATATGATCTCTTTTAATCCATACTTGCCTCTATCACACCACAACAACATGAGTAACCTTATTCCTGCAAAAACAAATGTTAGGATGCCTTTGAACAAGTGAGAACTTGCTCCTTGTTTAGCTTTACTGTCACATGGAAACCAAATAACATAGGATGCATCACTACCACTTATTTCATTTTTTGATTCTATGGAAAGTGACAAAATATGAGGATAATAATCAAGACTACATGAGGATGCAATCTTATCACATTTACTAACCCCCTCATAATGATTTGGCTCAAAAAATATATCATGCCTTAGAAATAATGTGCAACCCTCCTATGTACTAAGCAAAGAATGCTCACATCTTTGTAATTCCTTCAATTGAATTTCATCATAGGAAATTTTATCATCATCCCAGCAACACAACCCAATTACATTATTACATGCCTCAAGGTTCTAAAAACAAGACTTATCAACATCCACAAGTCCATTGTCCACATTCAAATCATAGCACTCAAAAAAGGCATCAGCATCCCAAACAATGTTTCCCACTTTAGGTTCATAAACAAGACTATCAGCACTCATCATGTTATCATACAAAAAAGGTTCAAGTGCAAGTTCACATGATTCAGAATCTTTGTTTCCAATAAAACCATCATATTGAGTGTTCAAAACACATTCACTATAGCAAGGAGTATCACACTCAACATCACCTCGTATTGTATCAACATGAATATCTGAAGCATACTGCTCATGACGAAAATTGTGAGTTGCAGATCCAGAAAAAAGATCCTCATATGAATCCATATGATTGACACAATCACATTATTCAAGTGCAAACTCATCACAAAGAGTTTCATCATCAGTACCAATATTTGTCTCTACATTTCCACTTTCATGTACAACTTCATCTATGCTATCTTCATGAAAATGGTCTATAAAAACTTCAAAGCCAAAAATAGGAATAGAATAAGGTGAATGATCAAACAAGAAAATTTACTTCCTTGTTTACAACTTATATCACTAGCATATGCATGCTCTTCATAATCAACTACCTAAACCAATTCATCCCATGAATCTCTTGCATGCATCTTTGTTCATATTGTTGCAAAAATCAGCAAGGTCACATTCCTCACTCTCAAGCTGAAAACCATCATGTGTTTCTTTATTAAAACTGCTCATGATTGATTGCTCCAGCTGAAATTTATTGCACACTTGGTCATTTGTATTTGATACATTGAACCACTTTCAAGATTATTCCCTAAATCAGCAAACTCCTTTGTCTCATCATCATGAAAGCTTGTATCAATGCTACACTCAACACTTTTAGAAGCAGGACCAAGTAAACCATAGCAATGTTGATCACACATTTCTTCTTCAAATAAGATATTCAGTTTATATCCACCATCTTGTTCTTGTTAGCCTTTAAAATTATTTTCATCATCTTCTTGGGAATACTCTTCACTTAAGGAGATCAATCCTACATCCTCTTCTTGAAAGGAATCACGGTCACTAGGGCTGCAAATAGAATTGTAATTCCTTTGATCACCTGGACAAGAATTGTTTTCAGCTAGTTGCAAACTTCCATCTACAACACTAATGTTGTCATCATGAATACATGAAACTTCAGAATCAGCATAATCTTCAACTATATATTCAAATTCCATAGATGAGAAAATACTTTCATTATCATCTGCATCATTGCAACCTTCTTTTGATACAAAAAATTGACTCCCCATTTCTATATTTTTAAAGAAAATAGGAGTGACTTCACATGCTTCATCGTGTCTTACATCTTCACCATTATGGCTACAATCTTCATCTACATACACTTTCTCCATGGCTTGTTCAAAAAAAAAAAACCTCACCACAAAATGATGTATTATCCTTGTCTTCTATTATGCCATCATCACATAGTCTAGTCAACAAATGACTTCTATATTTCTTTATTATTTCTTCAATCACTGAAATCCATTGATATATGCATTTAAGATTAGGGATTTCAAGTTATTTGGCATGGTACTCAAACCTAACTCATAATTCTCTCAAAATAAATTAATGCAAAATGATTCATCATGTCTTTCTAATTTTGGTATATAAAATAAAAATTTCATGAATCTATCATGAAATTCATAGGGGGATTCATCCTCAAATCTTTCTATGTCACACAATGCATCAATATATGACACAAGTTCAACCTTATTTTCATATTTTTCTTCAAATTCTTCTTAGGTATGTAGATTTATCTTGATAGATGAGCATTCATTACTCACTTCACCAAACTGATCCATGGACATTATCTCAAGCTCTTTCCATGAACATATGGAATGTGTTGGAAAGCTAGAAAACTAACATTCAACAATACCTTCTAAAGTTCTTACAAAATATTTCATGATAGCATCCTCTTCTATTATTTGATAGTCTTCCATCAAATCAAGAAAACCTTGTACATGTCTTGATGTTGATTCTTCAAGATCTCCTCTAAACTTAGGCAAACATTCATTAATTATTCTTGGGACAAAATGTGGGTAACCCTACATTTTATTGAAATCGAGAGGGTCGTATCTTTCACTAGTGAAAACCTTCCTTTGAGGACATGACTATGTTCTAGGCATGATAGTATAGCTTGTAGAGGGAGAACTAGGACAGCATAAAATTTATTCCCTCTACAACTAGTTTCTTCTCAATATCCTTTTCAGAATATCCTACTTTTTCATTTCCCTTTCTACTAGTATCATAGAGTACTAGATAAGGGATGGTATTAACTAGAAATTTTGTTGAAAACCTTCATACAAAAATATTGCAATAGAGAAATACCTAAGAACTGATGCAACCAACTCTTTTGATGATGTAGAAAATTATGTAGAGTCACCACCTCTTTGAAAGAGGGAAAGATCTTCAAGCAGTAGAAATCTTCTTCCAAGATCTATGTATTTATGAGTTATTTGCACTAGCAAAGCACTAGACTTCATGAATACACTAGATATGTTGTAGCAATCTCCTTCAATTATGTAGGTCCTTGGATCCTAACCCAAAACTACAAATTAAAAAATAATATGACTCTGTAATAGGACAATTTGCAACTAGAGATTCAAATTTCTCCCTAGCGGAGTCACCAATCTGTTGTCCACTTGAATCCTAAAGGGTTGGCATGCCTAATGGTTAGATTTAAAGAGAGATTTGGCCAATAAATGAGAGATTGAATTAAAACCCATTTCTCCCCTGCACTTTGGGCTCTATGAGATTCGAGAGGGTAGTCCTGATATTGCACTTATAGATACTTGTGTGCCAAAGTGCCTTAAACATTGAAAAAATGTGATTCTCCTGTAACAATTTAATGGACATACTACCCTAAAGGTTTGGTTGAACTTCATGGTAATGCCTAGTTAAACATGAGAGATGTAGAGCATTAAATTCCACACACATTCACAATAAGATAGATAAGTAAATTGATTTAAAATTGTAGTTGCTCACAAAACAATCTTAGGAAACTGTAACATCAAGAGACCAATGCCTAATCCTAGGGTGGAGTCATTTAAACCTTGAAATTTAAAATACATCACAATATTATCTCTGCCATAACTGTGTCTATCAGATGATTCCTTAAACCATTAATACTAGAAACTAATCCAATCATACTTATTAATCCAAGCATACAATTGTATATATCTTCATTCCTGTTAATACAATTTAACTTACTCCTTGAATAAGAGTAATAATAGTGAACAAACATTCAAGGAAAGATAAGAAGATGAACAACAAAAACCCTTGATTTCTTAAATTCAAAACTTATACAATGTCTACAATGGAGACAACTGACCAAGAATATCTTGCCATTTATTTATCTAAATTGACAGTGTTGTAATTACATTCTCTATTACATGACTAAAATTAATCCATAAACCTAAAAACAGACACTATACATTTGAGACCCTGTTATAAAATGGTATTCCCATCAGAACAAAGAATGAGCAACCTTCCTCAAATGAAACAGAAAATTATATTTAAGGAATAAGAAACCCTAAATGGAAATCTTCATCAAACACTTGGCATACTCAACTCTATTGATAAATAACCACCTCTAGCACTCAAAGAATATTCAACCTACACTTTGATTCTCGCCTCTTGCTTGCCCTTACATTTTCCTACCTTGCAACTGAAAGTCTTGTCTTTTCTATGAAGAGTCATCATTCATTTCCACCAACTGCATTCTCACTTCTACATTTTGCATTATTTTTTGCCTCTATATTTTTCTTGTATTCACCCAGCAACAGAAAATTATTTTACCCCCAGAAATATTTTCAATCTTTATTTACCCTATAGTTAAAAATTGCTCCATTGTGAAAAATCCTCACTCCTCTATTCATCCCTGCAGTGAAAATATCTTGTCTTTACCTGTGAAAACGTTTTTACTCTGCTTTTGTTTATCTGCAGCTAAAAATAAACATTTTTCCCGTGCATTTTGTATTTTTCATTTTACACTATTCATTTCACCATAATTTTGAGCCCTTTTCTTGTGAAAATTTTAATTATTTCACTGAGTTGCACCAAGCACTTTGTATTTTACATTTAAAACTTTGCTCTTTTAAATGTGAAGATATTTAAATCTTTCCTCGAGTAAATAAAATATTTTACCCATCCTTCTTTAAATTTATTCCCTAGCCACTAAAGTCCTAATTTTAATTTTCAAAAGTTTTTAATTTATTTATATTACCAGGTTGTGTAAAATCATTTACTCGTGCCTCCTTATCTTGCATTTTAATTACTCCATATTTAAAGTTTTTTACTGATGGAGACATTAAAATATTTCATCAGGCCATTTAAAATCTCTATTGAGCACTTCACCTTTTAAATAATTTTAAAAAAATTCCCTTGAAAACTACACGGTCCCACCTTTTCATGTGGAGCCTCATGCCTCCTCCATTATTTTCTTATGACAACAACAAAAACCCCATGGGCTAGCGGAGAAAGCATTTTATAATGCTTAGAAATTTGCAAACCTTTCATATATTTGTCCTCTCTTAATAGTGGCATTCAAACATTATAATTATTGTAGTCCTTCCCACCAATCCCCGCTTCCCCAAAAGAAGATGTTATCGTCAGCATTCACAACATGGGCAACAAGCAAATGTTTTGTTTCATGTTCCGTTGCATTCTCCATTAACATGGGTAACAAGCAAATGTTTATAGTAGACAACATGAAATTTTATCTTCCTCTCCATTGAAGCCATGCTTTTGAAGCCTTCTATTCATTTTTGCCCAATTTATTCATGATTGGGTCATTTTTGTTGAGAAATTATGTCTCAACTTCCAGCTTGAAGTCCTCGTTTTCATGCCTTGGTGATTTTGTGTTGTTTACAAAGTTCTGGCGGAGGCGGAGCCAGGATGGAACTTGGCATTGTTCTATTTTCCTAAGTTCCGAGTCTCTAGCGAAGGCAGAACCGGAATGGAATTAGGCATTGTTCTATTTGCCTAAGTTCTGGGTTTCGGTTCTCGTTCCTGCTCCGACTCCGCTTCCTTTAGTCTGTTTCACTTCGCAGGTTCTGGCAAAGGCAGAACCAGTTTTGGAAGTTGGCAATATCTGTTTGCCAGGTTCCTGTTTTAGTTCCAATTCCGACTTCGAGCCCGACTCCTGCTTTTACGATCTGGTTCTTCTGGATGTTTGGATTCTCCTCGAGGAGTTTTCCTCTGCCTTGTCCTATTTTTGGATTGTTGTTTCTTACAGTTGGCGGAGGTGGAACTAGAACCAGATTGGTTCTTGATCTTGGACTTTTGGTAAAGTCCTATTTTTGTTTCTATTCCGTCCCCGGCTCTGGCTCCGACTCCGATGTTCCTGTCTTGGTTTGACCCCGGGTTGACTTTACACGGTCAGAACTATTTCCGATGAGTTCCTCTTTGGTGTGGGTAGATGTGGAACCGAAATGGTTCTTGAACCTGAAATTTTGGTGGGATCATGTTTTGACTCCAGCTCCGACTCCGACTCCGACTCCGGCAGTGTGTAATTTCGGTGGAGTCATGTTTTGACTCCATTTTTGACTCCTATTCTGACTCCAACTCCAGTAGTGCTATTTTTGACTTGAAGTCTCGGTCGTGCTCGATGTCTATTTGACCATTTTTGTTGCTCTATCAGCTGCGATTGCTGATGGGTCTTGGATGCGTGGCACCTGGTTGAATAATGATTGGACGGATACCAAGATAGTTATTGTGGCAGTTGCATTTGTCAACGAAGGGTGGCAAGCTCAACCGTTTTGGTAATGGCTTTGAATGCAATGTCGACTTGTTGTAGGAGATCTGTCAGATCCGACCAGATGCGTGATTTGAGGATGGTCTTCATTGCTCTTCTGATTTGGTTACATTTGGATTAGAGATAGTTTATTTCTCATTAGTTAGACAAGTTGAGTTGAGTCAAGAAGTTGCAGAGCAAGTTGAAGTCGTGAGCTGAAGGACGTGAGTTCTTGAAGAGGGTTTTGAACTGTATGTTGTGAAAACATTCTAACAGTGGATCTGAATCTCTCTGGGTGATTGTGAGCTGAGCAAAGAAATCTGGATATTGTATGTAATCGATTCATTACTGTAATACAATAGATTTGACTTTGTGTGGTGGGTTTTTTACCTGAAAGGGTTTTCCCACGTAAATACTGTGTCATCTTTGTTTGCTCATCTTTCTGGTTTCTCATCGCCATGGTTGTATGCATCTTTATATGTTTTAGAAACTGTTAGTTTTTCATTTTTGCTTCTCTCCCCTGTAGTAAAGGTGTTAAGGGAATGTATTCCGCACTGTTGGGTCATTAGATCTGCATTCTTTTCCCTTCAGTTTTTTATAGTGCAAGGGCATTTTTTATGGTTGCAGGCACCCAAAATTCATTCCAAACATACTTAAAATCTTTTCCCAAGCATTAGGAATGGTCAGTGGGTGATTTCAGACAATGGAGCATCAATTTTGGACCAATAACAGCCCCCAAAATCTTGTCCTAAATCCAAAAACGTGAGATTTGTTCATCCTGCAACAATACTTGCTTGAATCTTCCCATAATGCCTCAAAGGAACATCCATGGGGAAGGAAATATTTCAATCTTCACTGCAATAGAGATTACATATCAAAATCATCCTCTCAACATTCTACCCGCTTGCCCGTTATCCTTTGTTGCCATCAGCATTAACTTGCAGTCGCTGCGGGGAAGGCTTCCTTTAATAAAGTTTTAAACTTTATAAAGTTCTTATAATGTTTGTCATATATTTGATGTTTCCCTAAAATTTCCTTTTTTTACGTGCATTTTCCCTTTTACAAGTATTTAAATACTTAAAATATTTTAAATATTTGCAACTTGAACATTAGGAAATAGTGAAATTTTAATTTCACCTGCCACCTAATAAGAGGAAATTCACTGTGGGAAAACTGGGACACCTGGAGTGCAAAAATTTGCATAGGGACATTATCAATTATTTATATCAAACCCATTTCCTCAAAACTTGCATCATCGAAATATTTCTAAGACCTTTGTAAAGTGGCATGTTGGATGCCTTCACTGCAACTAAAAATGCATTAAAATAATACATCATATGATCTCTGATTTTGACAAAATTGGAGTGGAGATGTTTTGGACCAAAATGAGAAATGGGTTGCCCTTAGAATTGAAAATTTTGAAACTTTTTGGAACACCAATTTTGACCCGATCGCTGTCAGAAAACAATTAAAACGCCCATCAAAATTCATCCTAGGGACCTAAAACTGAGCACATGCATGTTACCATATGTTCCAAAAAAAAATTCCACCAAAGGGATTTGCAAGATGACCTTCGAGTTGCAAAATTGTAATTAACAAAGTGGGCCTTCGAGGCATATTCAGCAAGATGCAAGCCTAGGCTCTATCGATCCATTGAAGAGATATAGGCACTTCAAATTTGAAAATTTTGAAGGTACCATCACCTCAGTCTTCATCTTTTTCTTGGAGGAATATTTTTTCCAGCCCTTGCCAAGCATCATCTTGTTCTCCACTCAGACAAGTTGCATTATAATCTATTTCATACTTAGCTAACTTGTCTACAGCCTTGTTAGCTTCCTGATATGTGTGTTTTATGGAGACTATTTGTACATCTTGCATTAGGTCCTTAATTCTAGACACTTTCAATTTTAGTTTCCAAACTCCTATTTGGCCTTTTGTGACTGCATTGATGCTTATTATCAAGTCATATTCCAGGTCAATGTTTTTTAACCCTCTTTCTTTGCAAAGTATCAACCTCTGTAAAATGCCTTCAATTTTTGCCTCATTGTTTATAGATAGAGGAAATTTTATGGATCTTACAGCTATTAGTCATCCTTTTTCATTTTTTATTATGCATACTACACCTGATGGTCTCGAGTTTCCTCGGGATGCCCCATCGGTGTTTATTTTGTCTGCCTCTGGGTGGAGGACACCACTTAGCTTTTTCTGTCTTTTCTTTGGCATTCAGGGTAAACTGAAAGAATGTAGGAATTTTTAGGGTCAACCATCTTTTCATTATATTATCATCCCAACATGTAAAATTGGATTTCCTTTGTAGCTTAATATGTGCATTTAACTTGGTGATGAAGAACCGAAATTGCCAAACTATTTGTGTTGGAATAATGCTTGCTTTCCAAAAGTTGGCATACTCACCTGGGAGGTTGTTCAAGGAAGAGCTCTCACTGGGGATAGATTCCTAAAACTAGGCTAGCAGGGCCCTTCCAGATGTCCTTTGTGTAAAAAAGCGAAAGAATTTGGAGACCACTTGTTCTTAAATTGTCAATTTTCCCAAGTTTTCTAGAAATGGCTGTGAGAAATTGGATTTGAAATCAGCTTTCCCTCATTCCCTACTAGATATGCTCAAGTCTTGGCCCTCTCCTATTAAAAAATCCATCTTAGTGACTTGTGGATTATAACCCCATCCATTGTAATTTGGGAGCTATGGAAGGAAAGGAATAGACGCAATTTCCGGGATCATGAGCTATCCATTCCTCAATTGCAATGTAAGATTGAGGCAAGCATAGTGGAGTTTTTCAATGCAAGGATAGATCAATAGGTGGTAAAAGGAAGGAACTTTTCAGTGTGGGACGCCAAAATTAGGTGAAAATGGTCTGGATTATTGATGCCAACTTTGGTTGGCAAAGGTGGGGCAACAATGAAGGAGGAGCGAAGCAAAGTTAAATGGATATTGTCGGATCATGGATGGGTTAAGTTGAATTTTGATGGTGCCTCCAAGGGAAACTTAGGTCCCTCGTGGGTTGGTTGTATTGTGAGGGATCATTCAAGCACATTTGTGGCTAGGATGGTTGCTCCCTTAGTAGTGGGAATGAATAATTCTATTGAGTTTCAAGCTTTAATCTTAGGAATGACTCTTTATAAAGACAAGAATTTCAAGAATATGGTGATCGAAGGAGACTCTTTGTTGGAAATAAATGACCTCTAATCTAGACAGTTATAGAATTGGAAATTAGGGGTGTATTTGGATATAGCTCTAAGCATACTGGACTCCTTTGAAAATGTAATTATCAATCATGTTCTTAGGGAAGGAAACACAGAAGGAAACCTTTTATCAAACTTGGGGGCGGATGGTCAAGATATTAGAGCTTTCAACTAATAAAGGCTCTTTTTTTGTGGGTGGTTGGGTGGGAAGCCCTCCAAAAGCAGCGGAGCGAAGTGGTAGGTGATGTGGAGAGCATTGAGGCATTGTCATCAGGTCTCTTCCGGTATAAAATTTCCCAAAGGTGGTGTGAAGATTTTTCCATAATGGACGAAATTCCTGGTCGGTTTCCATATGAAGCAAGATTAGTTGGAGTTCAGTACGGGCACTAATTACTAGGTAAGGCATGTTGATAAGGTGGCATATTTTTGGTACCAGTTCGCAAGTTGATGTGATCTTTCACAGTGAAATTAGTCTGGCTTTTGAGACTGAGGATGGCCTCCCTCGTGATATGTGTCATGGCATTAATTCATTTCTCTCCCAAGCATCAATTAATGATGGGTGTCTAGAGTGTTCTATGCATTTAAATATAGTGGAGGTCATAGTCGTGGCCATTGTCAAAATACTTGGCTCTGGTTTTTGGTGTGTGTTTCTCATTGAGTTGGCATCGTTGGGTGGTTGGAGGTTCTCTATGATGGTGGGAGGTTTATAGTTCAAAATTGAGGTGTCGGTCATGTTGGAGCTGTAAATTTCTGCAATATTTTCACATATTCTGCATGACCCTAAGTTTCCATATGGTCCTCATCCTAAAACACTAGGGTTTGTTTTCCTATCATTCTGCTCATTTTTCGTCCATTGTATCCATCGGTTCTTGCATATTTCACATCGTGGTCTACATCTCACTAATCCATTTTGCATGTTTTGGCTTGCATGAGTCTGTATTGCCTATCGGAAAGACTCATCCAGTGTCTTAGTGAATAGATTTTATCTACAGGCGGTTGTCGGCATAGCTTTCATAGGGTTTCGGCGACAAGAAGATTCACATTTTGGTATAAGTTGGGGCTTTCGATATATCATCTTGGTGAGTTCAATGTGTCTCGCTGACTTTGCATATGAAGACTCCATTGGTATGAAAATCTTTTTATCTTGGCGATATATTGTGGCTCAAGGCTTTCAGCAGAACATAGTTTACTCACTATAGAGTCTCACTGATGTTGAGTGGTCACAGCGAGACTTAATGAAGCATATCTTTTGGCTTCGGTGTAACATGCAAGATGTTATGGTGACCTACGGGTGGTGGGGGCCATTCGGTGTAACTTGGAGAATTCTATGTGACGTCTCCCCAAATTTGAAGTGTCTCAGTGAGGATGAGGGGCAAGGTGCATTTCGGTGAGAATGTCAATATGTCACAACGACATAACAAAGGGACAAAGGGGCTTTGAGGGAAAGGAAATGAAGTCTATAGGTGATCTCCTCGAATGCGATGTGCTATGGCGACAGTGAATTGAACAAGGGTAGTTCATCGGTGTGAGATTTGCTCATGTCTCGGCGAATGGAAAAGCACATTAAGGAATTGCATATCGATATAACATTTGGTTTTCGATATGATATCTCACCAATGGCAGAAGGTTATGGCGAAACACAAAACAACAAAAGGCTACTCCTGGACTTCGACATAGCGAGTAGCTGGTCACGATGAATGTGAGCACAGTGAACACAGGCAGAGGCGATTGATGATATAGTTTCCTCCATCATACCTGCAGGGATATCTCGCCGACTGTCTCACTGGTGAATGACAAGAATGCAAATCTTGTGGCTGGCATGTAATTGCTAAATTAACCATTGCAGGCCGACATTGTTAGAGCCCGAATTTTGTGCTAGGCCGATATGAATTTGAAACGTATGGTTTTTCTAATGCTGGTGTATATGTATGCACCCTGATTGTGATTGAAGAGGGGGAGATTTTAGAATAGATAGATACAGTAGATTAGGAATGGGCACAATAGAATAAAGTTCTCATTTTGGAGACTATGTGCATGCTTTAAAATGCCGAATTCAATGGGAATCAGCTGGTGTGGCAGGTTCTTTTTGGTATCAATTGTCTGTTGAGTTTATTGAAAAGTATTGTTGAAGTTGTCTCCAATTTGATTCTTTCTGGTTGTTTAAATTGGCATAACAATTTTATGTTCAGTTTGTCAATGCGCATTTGTTGTATTTGTGTGATTAATTAACTCGTTCTCTCAAGTAGAGATTAAATCCTTTTTGTTGATCACAGTAATCAGGAAGATTCATCTGGATTATTAAAGAAGAGCTCAGTAGTCATAATCTTGCATTGTTTATACAAGATATGAACGGATCATATGCCGGCAATTTGATTTTCTGCCAGAATAAGTTGCCCACTTCTATTTCATTTGACTCTACATACCCAACAAGGCACCGGTCTCTGCACTTCATTATTTGAATTCATTTTGTTTCTTTATATCAGTTAATTAAGAATTTTAGGATTTAGATCAGAAGATTACTATCAAGTTTGATTTCATTTTGCTCACTGTCATTTGCCATTGTGGACAAATCATTGTAAGAAGGATAATCATAAGTCAAGTCTGCCCAATTCAAAAAGGTATACCCACCAAGGTTTGGCAGCACCTAAAGAGTAGAAGGTTGAGTTCTCTTAACCTTGTCTGTTACCCTGAAGCGTATCAAAAGATTGGCATCCTTTTGAGGCATCTTGCTTGCGTTTTTGAGAGCTAACAGGTCAAAGGTGTGGTTGGTTTTGGTGGAGATGCACCCATCTCTTTTGGTGCTAAGACTAGGCAAACAACCTTCTGGGTGATACCAGTCTTGAGTTTGAAAAGGATAATGATCAATAATGATCATTTGTTGATAGTGGTGGTGAAATGGTGTTGGGTGATGGGCATGATGCCAAAACCAAGTTTGGGAGAGACAATACTTATATCACCTCCAGGTTCATGGCATCTTTGTTAGATAGTTGAGTGCCAAAGGCGGAGGCCAAAGTGGTGTTGGAGAATATTTTCATCAAAGACTTATTGGTGGGCGTGAATGAGGTGTTAAAGGTGGCCATTTTGGGGACTAGTATCCCTTGCCTAGGAGATTTGCAGTTGCTGAAGGACATGGACGAGGTGGTGAAGTTCTATCCCTTTCTACTTGATTTAAAGGGTCCGACCATAATGTAACACAAAATGATTTTTGTCGTGGTTGTGGATTAAATTAAAAGTTTCTTCAGACTCATTACGATACAAGATATAGAATGGATTGTAGAATTTGATGCATTTTCCAAGCTTAATGTCTTTCTATGAGCCAGGTATGTTTAGGGTCTGTAATTTTTCACTTTTTGGTGGTTCGGGTATGGGTGGTTGTGGTTATAGTTGAAGTTGATTTTTGTAGCTTTATTTAGCTGGGTATATACACTTTAATGGCCATTTGGTAGTGGTGGATGGGTGGTGATGGGGTAGTTTTTTGGTCTGGTTTGAAATGGGCTTTTGGGCCATGGTGTTCAGATCTCACAAATTTTTAGGGATGGGGATCTATAATGGAGGGCTAAGTAGAAATTGTTGTTTTTTTTTCATCAATCCTCTAGTATCATGCATGAGCAAATGCTTGTAGAATTTTTATATATCATTATTAATAAAAAAATATAAACTCTTAAGTATCAAAAAAAATATATGTGCATTTAACTTTTCAACTATGTTCCTTTCAATCGTAGAGATTGCACCTTCTACCTTCTTGGATTTTTCTTGAAAAATTCTTCTATTTCATTCCTTCTAAATGTTCCATAACAAAATTGAGGGGGTTATTTTCCAAATTTTACCTCAAAATTCAGTCCTTTTAAGATTTGACCAATTGGTGATGAAGTCTCGGATCTTGTTGTCTCTAGGAGCCTCCTAACTTAATTTATTTTGGATTCAATCCCAACAATATTTTGTAAAAGGATTGTTCAATAGTAGGTGGTATGTTGTTTCTTCATTATTTTGACACATGACACACCAATTTGGACCTTCAATAGCTATTGACCTCAACCTATCCCCTATTAGGATAATTTCATGCAAGGCAGTCCAAGTGAATGCCCCAACCTTAGGAATCACCCCCTTCCCCCAACATAGTTTCTTTGGCTAGTCACCAATTTCTTTCATAATTTGAATTTGATAGCCCATTTTGGCTATATAGTTTCCTGGCCTTGCACCACACCAAACAATCTTGTCTCGTTGGTTGTTCAAGTAAGCTTTTCTTTCTTGCAGGATTTCAAACAACTTCTTTCTTCCCTCTTCCTCCATTTGGAGGTCTACAGGGATTGACCAGTTTCCTTTGTCTTTACCATCCATTTTGATGTAATTTTGTACATGATTACCACATGTGTCACTTGTACATGGGATGTAGGGATCTATTTCTAGTTATTCTTTTAAAGGTTTGTAACCTCTCCATGAATCATTCCAAAAATCTACCATGTTGCCACTATTTACTTGCCATGTTATGTGGTATGTGATTACCTGCCTCGAGTTTTGCATGAAGTTCCATATGTGGGATCCATTGAGTGCATTTGGAATTGTTAACACCCTTTCTAGTTCTGGACTATCCAAGTATTTTTTCTGCATAACCCTACACCACAATAAGGAAGGATGCTGGTACATTTTCCATATCAGCTTTGCTCCTAAGGCTGCATTTTGCTTTCTTAAATTCTTGATACTAGCTCCACCTTCATCCTATGATTTACAAACCTTATTCTAATGGATCAATGGAATTTTATGCTATTCATTTTATCCTTCCCATAGGAAGTACTTTAATATACTTTCTAGCCCTGAGGTCGCCTTGGAGGTTAGTTGCATACAAGACATTGAATATGTGGGGGATTGTTGATAAGACTACTTTAATCATTGTTATTCTACTAGTGAGGGAGAGCCATTTTCCCCTCCAACTTAGGGATTTATCATTGCACTTCTATTTTGTTTGTTCCCATAAATCTGATCAAATTATACCTTTGAATAGTGGAACTCCCAAGTATTTTCATGGTATTTCATCTATTGTGTAGCCTAGGATCTTAGCTATTATTTTTTGCATATTTTTCCTTGTATAGAAGAAGTAAATTTTGAACTTCTCCATATTTATTTGTTGCCATGTTATTTCAATGTGCACCTACAAGCATTCCCTTATTCTTTTAGCCTCTTATGGGGTTGATTCCCCATATAGCAAAGTATCATCTACAAATTGTTAGTGAATTAGGGCTTCCACCCCTTGAGCTATTTGTAGTCCTTTCTAGAGTCCTTTTTCTTGATATGAAGTTATGTACTTGCTTAAGGCTTCAGCCATGATGATGAAGAGAAATGGGCAGATTAGGTCTCCCAGCCTTATCCCATTAGAGCTTTGGAAGAAACCACATGGAGTATTATTTATCAGTATTGAGTATCTTGGTGAGGATATGCAATGAAAAATCATTTGGAGTCATTCTCTATGTGTCGCCAAAAAGTATCCTTGACACTTATTCACTCATTTGGGCCTTTTCCCTTGGATTTTGGCTTCATTTTGCTTTGATCTGATGCTATAATGTGGCATTAGGCTTTGAATGCTTGCAAATCAACAATAACCTAACAGTGTTTTACAAAGGTGTTGTGAAGTGTTGTAACACATCTTCCAAATTTTCTAAGACTCTTTCAACACAATTAATCTAAACAACCCCTTTTTACCCCTTTTCAAGCCTTGTGCCAAAGTGTTGTAAAGTGTTGTAATGCATTCTCATACTTTCCTAGGCTTATCATCAACAAATTCACCCTTCCTTATGATAAATTAGTCCATTAATATACTTTTAGGCCTAACTTAAGTGTGTTTTGAGAGGAAAGCCAGATAATCATCATTAAACACCACTTAATTCCCGACCACCACTTGAATTTTTCCAAGTGAACTAGGTCGCCACCTTGGGTGACCTAGTCCCTTTTGGCATAAAATTAAAAATAAAAATAAAAACCTAACAGGAATTTGCCTCCAAAACCCTAAGGTCAACCTATCATGTGTTATTTTTGGGAAATTAGGGCATAGCATGTATAAATAAGGGCTTCCATCCTCATTTCACCCCACCCCCCCCTAACATCATTTTTCATCTTCACAAGCACTCTTGCACTCAATATTCTCAAGCAAGCATTCAAGCACAAGGAACTTCAAGCAACCTCCATTAGAATTGGTTCTTGCATGTTGTAGATATCTTCAACAAAGGTTTGGAGAGTTTTTACGTTTTTTTGTCATTCAATCATCTCTCCTTTCCATTACTATTTCATTTGGGTTTGATTACTATCATGGGGTTTGACTAAGGAAAACCCCTATTCTCTAACCCTAACATTTTCCTTGTCTTTGCAAGTGTATATTCAGATTATTCAAAGAGAAAAGTGTTGAAAAAGGCATCATCATTCCATATATATCAACTCAAGTCCTCAAACACTAGAAGGAGCTAAAAGACAACTTGCAGGTCATTTTCTAAAGATTTGAACATGGGTATCTATCAAAAAAGTAAGTGCAAGTGGGGCCCTACAGATTCAGACCTCAAAATAGGAGGACTAGGTTGCCATCATTGGTGACCTTGTCCATGTACCAAACCTGAAAAAGGTTTTTTACATTTCTAGATACCGTTTTACCAGAAACCCGTTCTGGCAAATTTTCTCAGGAGAAGGACTAGGTCGCCCATTCTAGCGTAAGTGTCCCTGTGCATATTTTTAGTAGATTCCAAAATATTCCAAGACTCCTCTTCTGCAACTTTAAATTCCCAGGTGCACAATCTATGTATTTTCCAATTTCTTTCTAGAGTGCATACATTTAGGTCATTTAGTTTAGCTTGCATATAGTTTACATTTTCCTTTTCTTACATTTCATAGTTAGTTTAGTTTCATTTCATTTTAGCATTTAGACACACTTCATCACATACAACACAACCCTATTCAGCCCATACCCTTTGAATGAAATCACCAAAAAGATATATCATTAGGTGAAAGAGTGTTATTCTTTCTAAACAAGCTCCTAGGTGAAAAACCCTAGGGACCTACTTGGGAGAATCCTCTTTCCCTTTTAGTAGATCCATATTTTTG
Organism: Sequoiadendron giganteum; assembly: GCA_007115665.2. NCBI lineage: Eukaryota > Viridiplantae > Streptophyta > Pinopsida > Cupressales > Cupressaceae > Sequoiadendron > Sequoiadendron giganteum. Next base: position 818,299,285 of record CM021101.1, read on the forward strand.
GTGGTTCACTCTGTAGAAACCAAATTTATCCATTATTATGATCACAATTCTCCATCTGATCTTGTCATAGGCTTTACTAATGTCTATTTTAATCAACATAATTTGCAATATTTCTTTATTTATTGTATGGGCTGCTTCATTTGTCAAGATGATGTTGTCCACTATGTCCCTACTAGGTGTGAATCTCCTTTGGTTTGGAGAGATGATCTTTTCCAACACTTTTTTGAGCCTGTTTGATAATTCTTTGGATAGGATTTTATATATAGTATTACAGAGCAAGATAAGTTTATATAATCACCAAATTTTGCACATTTTTCACCAAAAAGTGTAGCCTTGACACTTTTCACTCATTTGGGACCTTTCTTGTGGTTTTTGCCCTAGTTTTCCTAAGAATTCTAAGGTTTCTTGCAAAGGTGTTGTGAAATGTTGTAACACATTTCCTCACTTTTCTAAGACCCTTTCATCATATTTCAGCTAAACAACCTCTTTTGACCCCTTTCCAAGCCTTAGTCAAAAGTGTTGTAAAGAGTTGCAACAAACTCTCACACTTTCCTAGGCTTGTCATCAACAAATTAACCCTTTCTTATGGTATAATGACCCCTTAATGAACTTATAGGTCCTACTTTAGTGTGTTTTGGAAGACAATCCTGAAAAACATCATTAATCACATCTTAATCCCCGACAACCAATCAAAATTACCCAAGTGGACTAAGTAGCCACCTTGGACGACTTAGTCCCATGTGGCATAAAAATAAAATTGAACTCAAAATTCTAGCGAGATTTTGTCTCCTAAACCCTCAGGTCAGCTTGTGTTGTGCTATTTTTGAGAAATTAGGGCAAAACATGTATAAATATGGGTTTTTCTCATCATTTTCACCCTAATCTTCTAATTCATCTCTCTTCCTCCTAACTCTCTCATCTCTCTGTCTTCTCAAGCAAGCTAGGGTTTTAAGTATTTGAAGTCATCAAGACATATCTCAAGAATCATTCAAGGGTTGAATCTGCCATTGCTACAACTCAAGATCAACCATCAAGGCAAGGTAAACTCCATTATTTCATCATTTTGGTTTGATTACTTAAAAGGGGTTTGACCAAGGCAAACCCTCATGCCCTAACAATCAACAATTTTTCCCTCTTAGTGTGATTTAAAGGTCTTATATGTAGATTTGGAAAAGAAACAAGGTGGAAAAGTCTTCAACAACTTTCCAAATCCCTTCAAGGTTGTAGAAACCCTAGTTGAGGCTTAGAGAACACTTGCAAACTAGATTCTTCACTTTTGGAACCGGATACCTAGAGCAGCAGAAAGTGCAAACTGAGGGCTTCCATTTTCACTCTCTAATTTCCAAAAATTTAGAAGTGGACTAAGTCACCAATAGTGGCGATTTATTCCCACTGAACCTACTTTTTAGATGTTTTTGCAGATCTGGACACCCTTTTGTCTGAAACCTGTTCTAACAGATTTTCTCATAAATTGGACGAAGTCACCCAAGTTGGCACAAGTGTCCCAGTCGGCTTCTGCAACTATTTCATTAGCATTCTAGACCTCCATCTCATCCTTCTTCATATTCTAGGTGCACACATTCTATTTCATAGTCTTCTATTTAGTTTGTTTATGTTTCTTAGGTCATCTTGTACATATATGTATATCATTATAGGATTAGCATCAATAAATCATTTCTCTTTCAGTTTGTAGCATTTATATCATCTTATTCCACACATCACACATCCTCACACCTTAAACCCCTAATCTTGAATGAACACCAAGAATACTTAGTGCGAAAGAGAGACATTTTCTCACCTAGCTCCTAGGTGAAAAACCCTATGAACCCTTTGGTAAATCCTCTTTCCCTATTTCATTTTTTGGTGGTTCATTTTGGTGAACCCGAAGTCTAGACACCCTCTTGTCTAATATGCAATCCATCATTTTCTTAGAATTATCTTGCATTTCATGTTGCATTAGTTAAGTTGCATTCTAGGGTTTTAAATTTTGCATTAGTGAAAGTGCATATAGGTTGCATTTTTCGCATCTTAAATCATTAAACATTTCTGCAATTTTGCATTTTAATTTTAGGTCTACCTCATACAACACACAAACCACCCACCTCCATCAAAATATTTTGCAAATTCTCAAAAAAATCACCAGGTGGACTAAGTCGCCACCTTGGGTGACCTAGTCCCTTTATGCCTTTAAAACAACCTTTTACAGATCCAAAAACCTTATTTTTAGGCTGTTGTTTTCTGCCATTACCTATATGTATCAATTGGTTGTGTTTTCGTTACCTGCATTTCATTAAATCTTGCTTAAATTAGCTCATTTCATGCATTTCTTAGTTTCAATTTTTCATATACTACATTTCTTTTTCAAATTGTTGCATAATGTAATCAGAAAATTACCTTGTTTCCCATCTGAAAAATTGCATTTCAACATTTCACTTTAATTTATTGCATTTTACTTTATTTTCTTATTTTCTTATAGCATGTTTTCTTTTAAGAGATGTGGCTTTGATTTGGTTTCAAATGGATTGTATAAATACAACATTGCTTCTTATGAGTTCAATGTGTGAACATGTTAATAACCAAACCATTGACACAATTCTTAACATTGCACTACCCCTTGATGAGGATATTAGTGTTGACAATCATAAAAATCATACTTGTGCTTCTCCCTATACCTCTCTTATAAGTGATGAAGGTATATTGGTGAAAGAAGATACAAGCAATGAGGTTCTTTATTGTTCCTCTCCTCATCCCCCTTTTCAAAAAATTAAACACCAAACATTTCTTGGCGTCGCCTTACCTAGTCTCCCTAACCATGACAATCAAAATTTTCCTTCTTCTAATACCCCTCCTCGATTCCAATAGGATAGGTTGGTGTTAGAAGATACACCTATAACAAGTCATGAGACTATTGACCCTCCCTTTCCTAATGCTCCTATCATTTTGGATAATCTATTTGACAATCCTAGTGGTCCTTCTCTTAATGTCTCCCCCACTTGTGATGAACCCTGTGATGAACCTCTTACAAGCTCTCCTACTAGGGTAGATAGTATGGAATGATAGAATGAGACATTTGACAATTAAATAGACCATTCTCCTAATCCTCCCACCGATCATAATCCCATCATTGATCATTCCCCTACTTGTGATGAAGCTATTTTAGAAGAACCAAACCTTGAATGTCAAGATCATGTGGCTTGTAGTTCTCCTAAAATATCTCCTCCTAGGGAGGATATCATGATGCAATACAATGACAATCATAATATTATTCCCTTATAAGAAGATGAAGAGCTTATGTTAGACTCTCCTTCCCTAGGGGATCTTAATATTGTTCAACCTCAACTCATCCTTTACCCACCTTCAAACAAACCCAAACCTGAACTTATACTCTACCCACCTAAGCATAATATGTCAAAGAAGTCGAGTCATAATATTGTTTCTCATACACATTACACTAGAAACAACCCATTCTCACAAAAACTTACCTCAACTCCTTTACCTTCATCCACTCCCATATTACCTATTGCCCCTCGCTTGAATTCACTCTGTAGGGAGTATGACTGATCAACTAAGGAATACTCCTACTAAGATCTCATTATGGGACCTTATTCAAGTCCCCCCTCACTATCATAACATGATGCAGAATTCCTTACAGTGAATTCGTGTCCCTTCTAATGCACAAACAAATGACATAGAAGCTATGATTCAAAGCTTGAATGTTGACATTGTTTTCCACCAAAATGAGCTCCCTCCTTTGGCAGTGCAAAAACAAGTTGAAGCTTTCGTAATCATATCTTAATACAAACGCATAGGGATCAAGCGAACGCTTGTTGGCAATGGCTCTATTTTTAATGTGTGTAGTGTCAATCTCTTGGATAGGCTCCATATCGATAAATAAAAAATTCAACCTACCTCTTTATCTATTAGTGGATTTGATAGTGTAGGATAAAAACCGCTTGGTGTGATCACTTTGCCTCTTACAGCCATGATCCATGTTATGCCCCATGATGTTTCCTATAATCTCATTTTAGGCAGGCCATGGATTCATGCAATGAATAGGATGCCTTCCACTCTTCATCATAAGATGAAGTACATCTACAACAAAAAAGTGTACACACTTGATACAGATCACGAGCCATTTAGTGTCTTACAACTTGATCAAAACAAATCCAAACCCTTCAACACTTCAACACCCCCCAAACAAATGGAACCTGTACAAAAAATGCCCTTAGATGACGATTGGGGTTCCCTACAATTCACACCTCCTTTACTAGGAGAATCCAAGATCACAAACAAAGACTCTAAAAAGGGAAACGTAGTCTTGTCCACACAAGACTTGGTAGATCCTTTGAAAGCATCCACCTCAACTACTTTAGAGAAAGAATTCAACACCAAACAAATACCCGATCTAGAAGCACTAAAAAATCCTTATGGAAAATGTTATGATCTCATGAAGCAACTTGGCTATAGTGGAAAAGAATGTGGTGCTAACGAACAAGGTATCTGTGTCCTATCGAGCTTCATACCCAAACAACACATCATGGTCTTGGATTTTGTCCTTTCATTGAAATAATAAAATCTTCCTCCAACATCAACAACATCCCACATAACCCTTCTAACCCAACCTTAGAAAGTGATCCTTTGCGACACTCGCACCACACAAATAAATATTCGCTTAATGCCAATGTCATCTCACAAAACACTATTGATTTAGATTTTACACACTCCTCTAAAGGAGTGTACAAAATCCAACAATCTAAAGCACCTTGCATAGGTATGACATCCTATACTAAGCAAGAAACTTCTTTTTTACACACCCAAGGAACACCTTCTTCCTTTGATCAAGAGGGTATCTTGTCGAGACTCCTCCAAGATCAATTGATCTCCCTTCCTCCCCAAACTCAAAAGAAATTTTATTACAAGAATTCCTTTTGTGCCTACCACTGATTTCATGGTCATCACACTAATGAGTGTAAGGCCTTGAGTATACAAATACATCTTAAGTATTTTGGTGTTCTTCCTTATATGGGGGCACCTTGATCCCCTAATCGATCCTGATTTTTACTCTACCTTGCATCTCATCAATCCATTCCTTTCGGCTCACTCATAACCTACACTAAGTGGGGGCAAGGGGTTAGGTAGCCTTGTCCTCATATGTCACTTTTCATTGTCTCTTTTTACTAGTTGGTAACCTTTCATGAACGTATAAGAGCAAGCTTGGGACGTTGAAGACATCTCTTGAGATTGAATCGCATGTGACATACTCCCCTTTTCATGACGAATCTTATCAGAAACATATGACTTGGCATAGGGCTTTCTAAACAAGCTATCATGTCTTCTTCTACTTTAAAGCACTTTCTCACAGTAATGGTGTTAGCAATCACTTTAAAGTGGGGGCATACATCGACACTCAAATCTCATTGTGTGATTTTATTTTTCTTGTGATTCCCTCTCTTGGAAACATTAGGTACAATGTTGCTCAGGATGAGACATTGCATTTGTCCTCTCTTACAAACAAGATGAGACCATTTTCACTTTTCCTCTCTTGAGGGACATTATGCATGATGTTCCTTAAGATGAGACATTGCACAAACTAAGAAAAACCCCTTTGAACATTTCAAAAATCATTTACAAAAGTCATTTTCTTTTGTGGTGCCTTATTAAAGTTATCAGGAAGTATAACTTTGATATGGTTTAAGCGAGAAGCCTAACAAGCGGCATGAATTTCCCCATAGCCACCTCTGTGTGTGTGAGTGCATACCAATCATGATTGTATGTTTCTCACCTTTTGGGCCTTCTCACCCAGTGGACAACCAAAAGTCTCATCACCCTAGACTGAGTACACTTCTTTTTGGACAAACAACCTAGATATTATCCACAACTAGTTGGACAAATGGTTGAAGCTTGATCCAACTTTTCACCTTTCCTTCTTCTCTTTCCTTTAGTTCTTTCCATTGCATGATCATGTATCTCATTTTGTTGCATATCATTCACCCTTGAATGTGTCTTCTTGCATTGATGTCAACTTGACTTAGAATCTTGAATCTTGGGGGCTTGACAACCTCCTTCATCTTTGTCATTCTTCACCATTTGCACCACTTGGCTACTTTAGTGTGAGTTTGAAGCAATTTCATCCTCTCACTAAAGTGGGGGATAAATGTGTCACCAAAAAGTGTAGCCTTGACACTTTTCACTCATTTGGGCCCTTTCTTGTGGCTTTTGGCCTAGTTATGTGAAGAATTCTAAGGTGTCTTACAAAGGTGTTGTGAAGTGTTGTAACACATTTCCTCACTTTTCTAAGACCCTTTCATCATATTTCAGCTAAAAAACCTATTTTTACCCATTTCCAAGCCTTAGTCAAAAGTGTTGTAAAGATTTGCAATAAACTCTCACACTTTCCTAGGCTTGTCATCAATAAATTAACCCTTTCTTATAGCATAATGACCCCTTAATGCACTTATAGGTCCTAATTTAGTGTGTTTCGGAAGATAATCTCAAAAAACATCATTAATCACATCTTAATCCCCGATAACCAAACAAAATTTTCCAAGTGGACTAAGTCGCCACCTTGGGCTACTTAGTCCCATGTCACATAAAAATCAAATTTAACTCAAAATTCTGGCAGGATTTTGTCTCCTAAACCCTAAGGTCGGCCTGTGTTGTGTTATTTTTGATAAATTAGGGCACAACATGTATAAATAATGGTTTTTCTCATCATTTTCACCCCAATCTTATAATTCATCTCTCTTCCTCCTAACTCTCTCATCTCTCCTTCTTCTCAAGCAAGCTAAGGTTTTGAGTATTCCAAGTCATCAAGACATCCCTCAAGAAGCATTCAAGGGTTGAATCCTCCATTGTTGCAACTCAAGATCAACCATCAAAGCAAGGTAATCTCCATTGTTTCATCACTTTGGTTTGATTACTCAAAAGGAGTTTGACCAAGGCAAACCCCCATGCCCTAATAATCAACAATTTTTCCCTCTTAGTGTGATTTATAGGTCTTATATGTAGATTTGGAAACGAACCAAGGTGGAAACTCATCAACAACTTTCCAAAGCCCTTCAAGGTTGTAGAAACCCTAGTTGAGGCTTGGAGAACACTTGCAGACCAGATTCTTCACTTTCGAAACTGAATACCTAGAGGAGAAGAAAGTGCAGACCGAGGGCTTCCATTTCCACTCTCTGATTTCCAAAAATTCAGAAGTGGACTAAGTCACCAATAGTGGTGACTTAGTCCCACTAAACCTGATTTTCAGAGGATTTTGTAGATTTGGACACCCTTTTACCTTAAACCTGTTCTAACAGATTTTCTCAGAAACTAGACTAAGTCGCCCAAGTTGGCACAAGTTTCCCAGTTGGCTTTCTACAACTATTTCATCAGCATTTCAGACCTCCATCCCATCCTTCTTCACATTCCAGGTGCACACATTATGTTTCATAGTTTTATGTTTAGTTTGTTTATGTTTCTTGGGTTATCTTGTACATATTTTCACATCATTATAGGATTAGCATCAATAAATCATTTCTCTTTCAGTTTGTAGCATTTATATCATCACATTCCACACATCACACATCCTCACACCTTAAACCCCAAATATTGAATGAACACCAAGAATACTTAGTGTGAAAGAGAGCCATTTTCTCACCTAGATCCTAGGTGAAAAACCCTAGGAGCCCATTGGGGAATCCTCTTTCCCTATTTATTTTTTGGTGGTTCAACACAGTCTTCTTTCTTTGGTATCAATACCAATGTTGTATTGTTCAGATCTTTGACAAACTTCTTATGTTTCCTCAAGTCTTTTGTTATTGCCAAAACTTCATCCCCTAAAATATGCTAGCACTTTTGATAAAAGAAGGCAAGATATTTGTCTGGCAAAGGAGCTTTGTTTGGGTGCAATTAGAATGTTGCTTGTTTTATTTATTCTTTCGAAAAAGGTTCGACGAGCATCTTATTGTCTTTGTTAGATATTATTTCAGGGATATTGGAAAAAAAATTATTGTCAATAAACACTTATTTACTCCCCTCTGGCGCTAATAGGTTTTTGTCAAATTTGATTGCTTCTTTCTTAATGCCTTCTAAGTCTTGGATTAGAGTGTCATCTTGTGAGTGGATGCTTGATATTTTTTATGTACCTTTTTTATTTTGGTTGTATTGTGGAAATTTTTTGCATTTGCATCGCCTTCTATTAGCCATACCTCTCTTGACTTGGATCTCCAATATTCTTCTTCTTGTGCTAAGATTTCTTTTTATTCTAACATAATTGTTTTTCTTTTAGATAGTCTTCTTGGTTCATGCCTTCTCTCACTACTTTGCTATTTAGAGTTGCAAGATCTTCTTCTAATCTCTCTTTTTTGTAAAGATATTTTTTAATACTATTTTGTTCCAATTTTGTAGCTTCTTCTTTATGTATTTTAATTTACACATGAAGACAAAGCTTTTAGTTTCACTAGATATTTTGGGGCCTCTTCCCACCAATGACCTATTGTTTCCACCAATTCATCCCTCTAAAACCTTTTTTTTTCCATTTTAAAATATGACTTTATGTTGTTGTTATCCCCTATTATTGTTAGTTTGATAGGAAAGTGATATGATCCTATTAGTGGGAGGATTTATGCTTCCATTGTCTGATTCTCTTCAAACCAATCCTGGGAATAAATAAATTTGTCTAATTTTCCTTTTATGCAACATACCCCATTCCTTCTATTAGACCAAGTGTATATACCATTCTTGGTAGGTATATCAATTAGGTTATTCCTTCTAAGGAATTGGCTAAATTCCTCTATTAGGGTTGAGACAGTTTTGTTACCACCCTATTTTCCTCTATTCTTAGAACTATATTAAAATCACCACCTACGATTACCTTCTCACTTCCAATTTGAGATATTTTATGGCTCAAGATATTCCATAATTTTCTTTTGTCTCCTCTCCTAGTTGGCCCATAGATGTTGAAGAGACTGAATTTGTTATTGCTTTGTGGACTTTTGATGGTTCTCAACATCTAGTTTGAATGCTTTTCTATTATATTTAAATCCACTGAGTTAGTTCTCCAGAGTATTCCTAGTTCACCCACTGTTTCATGGGCTTTAGCAAAGGCTTCCTCCCAACCTTTGATGTGTAGGATTCTTTTTGTTTTACCTTTGATTTTGGTTTCTTGTAGTATGATTATGTTTGTCTCATTATTTTCAATTTGGCACTTGATTAAGCGTTGTTTGTTAGGGGCATTCAATCACCTAACATTCCATGTTGTTAGCTTCATAATTCATCGTATTGGGAGTTCTCTGCTTCCTTAATGTCTTTAAGGAAATTTATGATACTTTTCAACCCCTTTTCTTGGGCAAGCTCTTCCCTTACCTGCTTTTTTTATTTCCTTCCCTTCTTCATCTTATTTTTCTTTGGCAAGTCTAGATAGTGTGTTGTTTTTTTGTAATATGCATTTGTTCTCTATTATATCCAATTCATCAAATTCATCATTCTCACTTTCTGAATATTCCCCTTCTATTTCTTATGTGGCTTGAAAACTCGAAGATAAGTTTTGGCCATGGGCAACCTCCTTCCCTTGGCTCTGGGATTTGACTCTCCTTATCCTTGTTTGATGCCTCTTCTAATTCCCAAGTTTGGCTTAATTTAGGGTTTGGATTTGAAGAGTTATTCATGGCTATCTCTTGTGTATTGATGGGTTCTTGGCTCCTTCTTTCAATCCCTATACCTGATACAAATTTTTCCTTGCTTATCTAATCCTTGTGATTTTCCTTTGGTTTACCATTTTCCTTTTTTTCCATACCTTTTTGGTTATTGGAATTGTCCTACGCTTTCCATTATGGGGCTGCCAATCATTCTTTTGTAGGTCTTTTTTGTACTTCTATTCCAATCCCTTGTACCCACATGCCTTCTTTGGATTTAAGCTCGCTTTCCTTAGGAATATCTTTTATTGATGCTATGCAGATTCTTGCATAGAGGTAGGATTTTTCCTTAAGCAGCGGTATATCTATCTTAACCAAAGTCCCCAGTGACCTTCCAATTTTCTCCAGACATCCTTCAAACCAAAATTTGAGCGGCGGGTTGTATTATCTTATCCATTTTGCTTTAGAATATGGTGTGTAGCTTTGTGGGTTGAAATTAATCTCCCACTTTTGTGTATATATAGAATGGCCATCTATTTCCCAGGTGCACTGATTCAATGCATCATCTATTTTTTCTTCAGATAAGAAAATATTGATAAAGAATCCCTTTGATAAAAATTTGAGCTCATGATTCTATTTGATGTTTGAGCATGCCCAATCTTGGCCTGATTATTCTACATATTATGGCCAGGTTTTTTAGAATGTCGATATCCTCCTTTGTTTCTTCTTGGACGTCAATTTCAAGTATTATGGTATGGTTCATAGGCAAAGGAATTATGTTATTATGTCTATGTTCTCTTTTATCCTTAGTTTCCCCCTTATTTCATAGGTTGAGGGTTTGTGGTTTTTCTAGACTCTTCTTGTTGGTGTCTCTTAAGTTTTTTAATGATTTTGGATTTTTGGTTCTTCCCTTCTTTTTGCTATGGCGGGACTTTTCCTCTGGTCGATTTCAATATGATTCGGCCAAGTAATAAACTGTGGCATTCTGAAATCAATTTTAAAATGGCCTTTCTTTGAGTATAATGACCTTTTCGCTCTCCATTTGTCCTTGTGTGATTGATCTCTAGGTTGCTTTTGGATAGGAGGTCTATGAGAGTTTGATGGAATCATTTTGATTCGCCAGTTCTTGTCTTTGTCTAAAGGTCTTGACGAATTTTTTATGATGAAGTTTATTCGCTTTTCTGAAATTCACACCTTCCTTCTGTAAGATAAAATTATTATTTTTGATATTCGAAATTTGCATTCGCTAGTAGAGCTTTTTTTATAAAATAGAAACTTTAATTGTTTAATTTATTTTTGGATGAATATTTAATTAATTATGGTATAAAGATGAATAATTAATTAAATAATATAATATTTAATTGATTGTAGGATAAAATGGGATAATTAATTAAATAATGATATTTAATTAATCATAAGGGTGATGGTCGAGATTAATTAAAATTTTAATTAATCAAATGTGTGATGTCAGAATTGACGTTTCTGTAAAGACGATGAATAAAATTTTCATTTTTGTATTTCTAGTTTAGATAATTTATCATACATATTAAAATTTAGGCATTGTCTAATATTTTCAAAGTATTTTTTCTCTTTATCTGTAAAGAAAAAATAATATACATGTAGAGTAGATATTCTTAATATAACCATATAGAAATAATTTATGGTTGTATAACCTATCTCAAGGCATATCCTTTGTATGGGTTTTGCCCTCACTCTCCATACAAACCAACAACCCTATATGGGGTTAGTTGAAATATTTGTGTTATTTTTGTTCAAGCTTATAGATTGAGCTCAGTAAATCCTTCCCATTAAATATGCATCTTATCTATTCCAATTTAGATGTATCTCATTTTATTTTATTTTGAAGAGTTATGTTCTAAGTTTTCTTTTTTTAATTTCATCATTTTATTTGCATATGAATATTTTTTTCTTATTGTATTTTAAACTTTTTTGTTGCATTAGGTAGGAAATTAGGGGTTTGGCCATGACTAGATTTATGTGAGTGCTAACAAAATTATGGGTATTATGAATAATTATGATGTAGGTAGTTTATAAGACTCTATATGGTTGTTGGTTAAACTATTTGGTTAAATTTGCAAATGATGTTTTCACAAAAAAGGTCTCAATGGAGAAATGAATTTTAAATCCACTTACAGGGATCCAAACACAACTAAAATAAAACCTCTAAATAAAGAAGATAATTAGACTCCATTACCAACAAGTACATGTTATGTTTGCAATAGGGAGAGAAAGCGATATAGGGATAGAAAGAGAGAGAGAGATAAAAGAAGGAAGATCAAGAGAGGCGGGGATAAGGAGATATAGATAGAGAAAAGAGGGAAGAGAGAAAGGGGGGTAAAGAGATATAGATAGAGAGGAAGATAGAGATAGAAATGGAGATGGAAATGGAGAAGGAGAAGTAGAGGACATGGAGAGATACAAATATAGGTAAGAGAGGGATAGATAGAGATCTAGAAGAGATAAATATATAGAGAGGGAGAGAGATGGAGAGAGATAGAAAGATAAAGATAGACATATGAAGTGATATATAGAGAGTAGAGAGATGGAGAGAGATAGGGATAGAGAGATAGATAGATAATGAGATAGAGATAGAAGGAGAGATGGAAAACCAATATGGAGAGGTAGTTGAAGAGGCAAAGAGATATAGATATAGAGGTATAGGAAGAGGGGGAGAGGGGGAGAGGGAGAGAGAGATAAATGGATGAAGATAGAGGTAGAGATGAAGATAGAGGTAGATACGAAGATATAGTGAGAAAGGAAGAGGGAGACAAATAGAGAGAGAGAGGGAGATATAGAGAGATATAGATGAAGAATGAGAGGAAGAGATAGAGATATATGGAGGAAGAGGGAGAGGGAGAGGAAGAGATAGAGAGATATAGAAGAAGAGGGGGGGGGGATAGATAGAGAGAGATATAGATGGTGAGATAGAGTGATAGACATAGAGATATAAGGAGATATAAAGAGAGATACGGAGACAGAAAAAAATGAGAAGTAGAGATAGAAAAATAGAGATGGAGAGAGGGAGAGAGAAATAGGGTCCAAACATAGAGAGGGGGAGAGAGAAATAGGGAGATATGGTGATATATGAGAAGATAAAGAGATAAATATATATGGGAAGATAAATGGAGAGAGAGGTAGAGATAGAGAGAGGGAGGGAGAGAAAGGGAAAGAGATAGGTAGAGGAGGGGGAGAGAGAAGAGGGTGGGAGATAGGTAGAGGAGGGTGAGAAAGAAGAGGAGGGGAGAGAAGGAGAGGGGGGGAGAAAAAGAGAGGAGAGATAAGTGGAGATATATAAAAAGAGGGAGTAATAGGGAGAGGGAGATAGAGGGAAAGATTGGGATATAAATAAGGAGAGATAGAGAGATATATATATAGAGAGAGAGAGAGGGAGTAGGAGAGGAGTGAATAAGAGAGATAGTTGATGAGATATATATAGATAGATAGGGATAAATGGGAAGATGGAGATAGAGGGGGAAGGAGTGGGAGATTAATGAGGTGATATAGATAAGTAATAGAGATAGGGAGAGGACAGAGATAGAGATAGAGAAGGGGGAGAGATAGATAGATAGATAGATAGAGATAGTGATAGGGAAGGAGAATCACAGAGTGTGTGTGAGTGAAAGAGATAGAGATAGAGATATAGGTCTTAAAGGTGAATTATCATTTACTTAATAAAATGGCATGCTACCTTGAGCGTAACTCCCCAAGCATACATTTTATTATTGGATTGTTGGCGTGAAACAATTAATCAAAATTTAGTTTCTCTTTCTCGCTCTCACTGTCTCACTCTATAACTTTTAATTTAGATTTTAAGTTTGAAATTGATTTTTATTATATAAATTAAAATTAAAATTCTAAATATAATTATTCTAAATAATTAAAATTTTAATAAAACAAATAATTATAAATTAATTTAAATAATAACTTTTAAGCACTATTTTTAATTTAATAAAAAAATATAAATACATAAAATAATTTTTGAACTTTAATCTAAATTAAAATTAAAACATTTCAAATAAGTTGATAAAAATTTAAAATGATTTGATTAATGTTAATTCAAAATCAATAAAAAAATTCAAATAAATATTTTAATTATTTAAAATTTAGTAATAAAATTAATTTCATTTTCATTTTATTTGATTATTCTTTTAGTAAATTTAAAATATAAATAAGAACCTTAGAAATAATAATAATTTTCTTAAATCATCTAAAACCTTTCAACAATTATCTCTCACTAAAATATAATATTTTTTTCACATAGTAATATTTTAAAATTTTGAAGGATAGAAGGAGAATACATGGAAAGCAAGGTAGAATTAATATAATTAAATTAAAGACATCAATAAAGAAAAAAAAATCAGCATGCATATGTGTGAAAATCACAAACCCCAATTGTTACTTTTTTTCAAGAATGTGTGATGCTTAGAAATGAGGAAAAATCAAAGTGAAAAATAAAATAGAAACAATAAAATCAGTTAAAAATATCAATGGCTCCAAATGTTGGAATCATCTTGCACATTTGTCCATAAATTTGAATCGTGGATCTCAACAATCAGCCGACTTTGTTCAAATAGGGAACACCTTCGACGTAAGTATTAAATATGGAAACTAAATAATGTCTAATAGAAAAATTCTCATACATTATGACAAGGATTTCCAAACTCTCTCATGAAAAAAATAATTATCCCTATAAGATATCAAATCCATGTATGTGAAGGTAAAATAATTACAATTAACTTAAGATTGGCTTAGTATTTTACCATTTTAAGTAATATTTTGATATTGATGGGATATTTGAAGCCATATCAGTGCGTACCTAAGGGATACATAGTGATAAAGACACATAACCTCAATTCATAGAATTTAAACACATTTTAATGATCAATTTAAACATTATTACCTTATATAGTGTAAAAAAGGGACCCTAGATTCAACAAGTAGATTAACTAGGATCAACTCTTTTCTTTCCCTACATTAAAACACAAATTAACTAGGGTTTGATGATTGACTAGTTGCCTAAAAGAAGAGCCAATAAGATAGGGTTTGGTTATTTTGAGTTGCAAAGACGTAAAATTTGATGTGTATTTTAATAAGCCTATTCGACATAAACCCTAGATTTGAAAAATATGATTTATCACATGGACGAAATTCCAATAAATATAGATCTGTAAAACAATGATAGAGAGGAACCTATGATTAAAAAATGAGTTTGAATTTGAGGGTCAAGGATGAGGACACCCTTGACCAGAGATGTTTTTAGGGTCTACAAACTTCGGAAATGGGTTATAATTTTCTCTATGTTTTGTTCTATCCTTCTACAAACAAAACTTTTAGATTTGACCTACACACATGAAAAGAGGGGGAAAGGTTGTGTTGTATAGGGGCTTGCCTAAGTCAAACCCAATTTTTTTATATTTCCACCTCCACAAACAACAAATGATGATGATCAAGAAGGCTTACTCTAATTTGGGAAAAGTCCAAATAAATAATAATTGTAATAACAATGAAATAGATAATGTTACCTTGGGTATGAAATCTCTATCAAAGTGATGTTCACACCATAATTTTCCACAAAATTTGATTGATCGATGATTGAATTGCTTGAATACCTACAAGAGGTTAGTCCATAAAACACCATAGATTGTTGTAGCTAGCATATAGAGGATAAATCATACATCTCCATAATAATAATATGATTGGTCATAATAGCTTCTTTATTCATAATTCTTCTTAATGTTCAAATGAGAGGATAACTTGTATATATGCATCCCGATTGATATTTCTAATTATAGGCCAACAATGGATCTTTTTAATTCTCCAAGGACTGACACAAAAGCACTAAATTTGAAAGAGGTCACCCCTAAGGTCAAGGGCACCCTTGCCCTTGATTATGTTCTTTAGGACCAATTTTTTTTGGATGTCAAGGATTTTTATTTATTTTCTCAATCTAGCCCTGAAATGAATCAATTATGAATACATCTAGGTCTATCTAGTCAACATAGGGTGTCCATATAATGTGAAATTGTTAGGGTTGACAATTTACAACACTAAAATTAGCCCCCACTTTAGTGAGAGAATGATCTTACGTTCATACTCACACTAAAGGAATAATTATTTTTATCAAAATTTTAAAGAGACAAGATGCCACCAAATTGAGGGGTGTGCTAGTGCTCAACTTAGGATCCCATCAATCTAAAATGTTAAGACAAACATGAAGTAGATATATCACACATAAGACAAGGCAAGATTTAATCATACATAAGAAATTCAATGAGAAATTAATGGAGTATGTATAAAAGTGTAGACACATAAAAATGACCTAGATCCATAGGCTCTTCTTCTAACCCTAATTAGAATATTTTAATTATGTCCCTAACTCACTTCCAATTATTAATTATATAATTCTTAATTATTTAATTAATTCATGTCCCTTTTTATTCTTCTTGATTATTAAATAAATAATTTTTATTTATTTATCTAATGTGTCACTAATTGTCTAAAGTCCTCTTATAATTAAATACATTTCTTAATTTATTTATTTAATTATGTCACTAATTAAGTCCTCTTCTTCGTAAAATTAAATAAATTCTTATTTATTTAATCCACCTTCCACTATAATTAAATAATTATATTTAAGTATCTAATTATTCATTAGCCTCTTCTCTCATAAATTAACTAAATTTTATTTATTTAATTTGGTCCACTTTCCTAAACCTTGAATTAAATTATTATATTTAATTTAAAAGGTTCTATTTCTCACATTCCTCTAAATTAAGTAATATCTTTATTATTTAATTCTCACCTAAATTAAATAACCTTTATTATTTAATTTCTTCTAAATCTTATTTATTTAAAATAAGTCCCAACACCTAAATTAAATAATTTTATTATTTAATTTCTCCTCTTTTATTGTGCTCATTTTAAATAAATATTATTTATTTAAAATAAGTCCCATTTAAATTCCCTTCTTTAGTAAATAATTTAATTTAAATTATTTACTGTCACATGACCCCACACTTTTTGAATTAAAATAGTTTTTAATTCGAAAAGTCAACATCTCCTCTTAAATCAAATAATTTTAAATTATTATTTGATTCCCCAACAACTTTGTTTTCTGTGCCCAGAATCTTTTGTCACATGCCTTTTCAGCCATTGATTTTATTTTCTTAAAATCAATCTTGACCTTTTATTTCGAATCTGACCTAATGTTGCCCTAACCCTAATTGTGGGTTGCTTTATTGAATCTCGTCCATTGATTCTAGGGCATTTACTAACTTTCAATCTTGGCCATTCACACAAAATTGCCTTTTCTATAAAAGAGCAATTTTAGTCTCATTTTGAACATCTTACACTTTCATGTTTTTATTATCTTGCATCATTGACATCTCTAATCATCTTGCATTTTTATAGTTTATCATTTTAGCATGGTTATCATAGCATATCTAGGTTTTCATTTGATATTATCTTAGAGATTGTAGATGTTTACTAGTTGCAGTAGGGCATAGTTTGCATCTAGGTCATTTCAAATCCTTCAATATTTGCTTAGGGCTTGTCATTTCTATTGGCTTGCTCTTCACAAATCTAAGGGCAAACAAATCATATTCAGAAAATTAAGAAGGTGTAATGGAGGTTAGTCATGGAGGATGAAGACAATCTATCAGATTGTTCATCTATTCCTTTGCACTCCATTACCAACTGTGGTTTTTTTAGGTTTTCTGCATATTATAGTTTCTAACCATAGAAATTTCTCCTTGTTACAAAAAGCATACACAAAACATACATAAAGAAAACATGATGCATATGAGGAATACACAAAACATACAAGGAATACACTAGGCATACAAAGAATACATAAGGTAAATATGTAGAATACACAAATCAAACACATGAGATGCATGAAAAAAACATTAGAATACATAGAGAAAACATATAGAATACATGGAACAAAAAAGATACATACATAAAGAAAACATAATATGTATATGGAACATAGAGCAACAAATATTAGTACACAAAAACTAAAGATCTGAGTCAGTAAGATAAAGAGACGTTGGTATGTAAGGTTTTATTAATTACCAATGATCATCCATTGAATTCACAACATACATATCTAAAAATACTAAAATGGTAAATAAAATTCCTCGCATAGATCTATTAGCTAGCAAGTTGTGTTATCTTAGGTGTCCATAAAAAATTGATAAATGATAGGTCTCATAATGCTATCAAGTTGTTTTATTCTATTTTACTCATGAGACACATGGATCTACAAGCTAGCAAGTTGTGTTATGGTAGGTGTCTATGTAAAATTCTCAAATTCACAAGCCAACAAGCTCTATTATGCTATTTTTGTGGATTGTTTAGAAATCGCACTTTAGGGAGCACATAAAAGTTTAATGTCACAAGGTATAGTTTAACATCTCAAAGAAAAAATTTGGTAACCACGCTTTAGGGAGTGCTAAAATGTTTAATGCCTCAAGGAACAAATTGATAACAACACCTCAAGGGGGATTATAAACAACACCACTGCCAAGGAGGTATATCAATAATACAAAGCTCAAGAGACATAAATGTGTGGATATATGAAATGGATATAGTGATATTCCCCCTTAAAATGTTAGCATACTTACTATGTTGATATTTTAAGAAAAATAAGGGGGAAGAGGGGATCCCCAAGAAGGATGCACACCTCCAAAACTCAGTTATCATTTCCCCCAAGTGTATATTCATGGACAACCATGCTAGAGACTACCATGATGCTACCATATATGAAATATGGTTGTACATAACATTATACCACCATGAATGGCAATGAGATAACACATGAATCTATAAATTCCACATAGTAAGGAACAATACAAATAGAGGATATTTTATCATTTAGAATGAATAGGTACATCAACACATGGAGGAGTGTATTTTATCGCTCAAGGTCTAGCACTCATTGGTAGAATGACCATGCACTCAATGATATGCACAAAAATCATAATTTTAATAAAATTTATTATGTGTTGGAAGGAAGAGTAATCAAGTGGGATTTTAGAAGCCTCGACAAATTATTCTCTTGCTTAGATAAAGGAATAGGAGGTAATCCTTTCTCTTGTGGAGAAAAAATTGCTCACTTGCCACAAGAGGTTATAAATATAGTAGATGGAGGATGAAATGTAGACGAATGAGAATATTGGAAACCTAAACCCTTTTTAACAATACCTACATTGTAGACTTCACATGATCCTTAATTCCTTGCTTTTGGTTTTAATTATATCCAAGTTTAGAAAGCATTTTATATCCAACCCCATAATTTTTTTCCAACTTTGATGGAGGAGCAGTCTTATTTAAATGAGTATGTGAAGAACTGATTCTTTTGTAAGAATTCAAATCATATTTAGGTGTTTAAATTTTAGGATTGGATATTGCCAACACATGAGGGATGAAATCTAGAGAGCCCCCATCAACATCATGGGATGATGTTTTTAGATTTGTTTATGTAGAAGAAGATTGTGCAAATGAAACAAAAGACTCATTAGGTTTAGACTATGAGATTTTTTACTCTCCTACAAAGTAGGGTGTAAAATTAATGAACCCCAATTATCACCATAACATTTATTTGAAGATTAAATGCATTTGGATCATTATTTATAGTGTTGATATTAGATTTTATTCATGCCACTAAAACAACCTTCAACTCTTTGGGATTTGATGGTGAGATTTTATACTCCCTAATGAAATTAGGTGTAAAATCCAAGGATCCCCAATCATCACCCAAGAGAGTGTTCATATTATCATTATCTTTGAAAGGTAACAATTCAAATTTTGAAGATGGAAACAAAGCACTAGGAGAGTTGGAAATTTTTTTTTTTTTAACCAAAAGTGGTGAACCACTATATATTAATATATTAGATATTTTTACATATATATATATATATACTGGCTCAAAGAGCATACTGGGAGGAAAGAGCCAGCGAGAAAACCTTCAGTTATAGCCCATAAAAGATAATAATGAACAATATGTTTTGTTCATCTTACAATGATTAAGCTATAATTTACAAACTTATCTAAGCATAGCTATGCGAGACTTACAATGTTGTCATGATCCACTAGATCATAGGTAATACACATTATAATGACCTGAAAGCTCACTATATATTACAGACTTTGCAAAAGTCTACAAAAAACCTTCCTTGTCTTCATTTTCTTTCACTCCTCAATCTGCATGAGATCAATCAAATTATCATCATGTTCTTCACTACCCTCTCCCTCCAACTAAAATTTCATAGCAATGTTCATATCCAAAATATGTGCTATGACTAGACTTCTGTTATTTCCACCCTGTAATTATGGTTGAACCACAATCTGGTGACCTTCTTGTGCCAGAGATTGAACAGACCTTGGATTTCTCTGCAATAAAGAAGTTTCATGATAACAATTATGATGAAGTAGAAAAGAGGTATAGTGATATTTTTCCCTGAATAATTCAGTCATATCTCTCGCCAAATGATGAGAGTGTCTTCTTAGTGATTTATTCAAATGACTGGGATCTGAGAATTCTAAAGACATTTTTAAAGCATCATAAACATTGACATATGTTTTTTTATGTGGTAAAAAATGTGGAGGAAAGATACCACCCACATAGCCATCACCACATGAAAATACATATTTTTGAGCATTGGTAAGAAGAGCCTCATTCTGTAGGAAGATGTCATTTATCATTTTTTCTTCTATGACACTTATTGAATCCAAACATTGTAACATATCCATGATATTAGATAAAAAGATAGAAAGAACATTTGATCGAAAAATCAATCTTCTTGCTCTTGGTTCAAGAACTTCCCTTCCAATGATGCATTTGAAACATCTATAGTCACAAGGGCAGAAAAACTTAAAAACAATTCGTAGTTGTTGCACATCGTACTTACCAGTAATCGGAGATTCCCAACTTTGTATAGGGAACCACATTCTCAAATTTTGAGGGAGATAATTCATAATGCAATTTGTTCAAGACTTTGGATACCACACAAGCGCACAATCTTTGGTTAGAGAAAAGACTGAAAAATTAAAACAAACCTCAACCACCCACTTCCGAAACATCCGCTGGGCCGTTGCACCAAATATAGCTACCTATTATGTGTGGGAGGCCGTTTTGTTTTGTTCTTTCTAATGTTGGCGGATTGGGTTTAAAACATGGCCGGCGAGGTTTGAACCACCGACCACTTGGCATCCAAAATAGTAAGGCACCATTAGACCACCAACATACTCCGAACTATATAAGGAGTCTGTTTGCCTTTGTTTAAGGAGAGTGAGGTGAGCCTAACCAAATGGGGCTATATGGCCAAAATTCGCCTTAACCAAATGAACAAAAAGATTGTACAAGACAAAATAGTTGTTGCACAAATTGTTAAGGGGGTTAAGCATTTATTTTGATGGTTAGGCCTAATTAGGCATATTTCATGTATAAAAGAAGGGGGAATGTAGCTCTTAAGAGTTCAGTGAATGCAGGTGACATAGTGGAGAACAGGTGATCCAAAAGAGGGAACTTGTGGAGATTTTTTTTTTTGAGCCATTTTCGTATGACAGAGTATTGTTATGCTGCTGAAGTGCTTGAAGAGATGGTCTTGGTGCATTTGTAATCTTTTTTGGAGATTAATCGGATCGGTCTCACTCTATTGGAGCGGACCCGGAAACGTAGTCACGTTTGTGACGAACTCCGTAATCAAAATATGTTTGCATCTCTTTCTCTATTCTTCTGTCACATTCTGTTGGCATCTCTTTGTTATTTCCTGTTACCTTAATTATTTCTATGAGTTAATTTTGTTCCGATTAACTTGGATAAATCTTTGTAAAAGTTAAGCATTCAATTTTACAATTTAGTCTAGATCCTATACAGATCAAGGGTCCTCCCCTGTGAATGAAAACTCAAACTTCACAATTACTTATTGGAAAATTCTCTCTATCTAATAATTTCAGAACTGTATGAAAATTGCTCTCAACCGCAACTATATCCTCAATTTCAAAACACAAATTACTTGGGTAAACATTCTGTCCCAAATTAAGCCTTTATTTGAAACCAAAAATTGCGATAAAAACTTATTCCATCCATCTGAGCAAACAGTTTATGGTTGGTTTCAAAATACGCAAGTTCAGGCATTAAGCCCTTCTACCATCCTACACTCTGACGCTCAGCCACTAACGATTTTATTGCAATTTAAATGTAAAATACCACATCACATGACACGATCCCCTCTGGTTGGTCTCATCAACAACATTAACTCTGCAAACATTGAATTGGTTTGTACTCAGCAACCCATACATTACCTGTTCTTTATGGTGCCATTCTTCCAACTCTTGCGCCCATTTCTTGTTATCAAACTGCTCACTTTCTGCCTGTCCATGACCTCACACTGCCTCTCTTACTTCTCATGCAGCCTCTCTCTTTACCCTGCGCACCCTCTATGTCTTTCAATCTGCTCTTAATTTTAATTTGCTTTGCACGCATTCAACACATCCCCTCTCTGTACACTGTGTAGCTTATCATTTCTTTATCCGTGCATTTTAATTCAATTTTAAACTCAGATCTTCCCCATGACTTCTCTTTCCAGCCGCCCCCTTCTCTACCTCTCTCCTCCCTGTCTGTAACTAACTCGTTCACATATATGCGCGACCTGGGGGTTTATTTAATCTACAAACAATTTTTAATTGTTGCGCCTCTCTCCTTTACCCTTGGCGCGCCTCTTCCAAGTGACAAAATGTGCAGCCCCCTTACCATGTCACACAGCCTGCATTCCTCTAAAAAAATAATTATTGCATTTGAATTTAACATAGCCATAACATATGGCATAACCAAGGCATGGGTTTCACCGCCCTTCATAGCCTCTTCAATTTCCCAATCTCAATCTAAAATATTATTTATCAATAAGCAAAAATGGTGCTTCCTTTCACTTGGTTGCTCCCCATCCATTTTATTTTGTTTCTATTATTTTTTATTTGTCTCTTCTAATTATATTTTGACGCCCCTCCATTCACTTTCTAAACTTTTGATATTCTTTAAAATATTTAAATAAAATCATGTCTTTCAAAGAAATAAAATTATATCTTTTCCATTGTGGCATCATTATATGACACAGCCAATAAATATTAAAGAAGCAAATATGTGGGTTACACCAAATTGAATCATCCACCCATTGGCTAATGAAGTTGAAAATTGATCTTTGCTATAAAAAAAAATTCAGGAGTTCAGAAACTCATGAAATCTTACCGTGTGTAACTCAACATTTTGCAGCCTCCCCATCAGATCATTCTTCTTCAAACCTTACTAAACTCAAGATTTTAATGTCTACCCAATCAAGTAGTAAGTTGTGAAACAATCATTTCTTGAAAACCGTAAGGCATATGACCATGATGTATTTGGCATCAAATCTAGGGAAGAGTCAATAATCTATGTGTAAGAGGGTTCAGCAAGAAAGCACATTGTTCACCTAAAATATTTCTTTTTTGTGTGATGTTGATTGTGTCTATAGTGTAGGAAAATTCATACCTTTGTATTTTCACACTTGTTTGGGCCCGCCTTGCTTTATTTATCTTTATTTATGACTTAATTAGTCATATTTTGCATCTACAAGCTTAATGAATTATATTTTTTTATGATTAATCCCGACAAACATCAAAGGATAAATGATAATTTAATAATTATGGTTGCGTCTCCCTGATTTTTGGGTCAGGACTAAGATGCCACCTATGGCATCTTTGTCCCCCAAAGTTCTTGAGACCTTGAATCTAAAGGCACCTTAAATGGGCCCTTTTTTGGAGTTTGTGCCCCAAGTTTCAAGCCTTGGGACTAAGACACCACTGAGGACATCTTCGTCTCCCTTAAGTTATTTTTTAAGATTTAATTTTAAATCTTGGTAGGATTTAGCCTCCTATAATTAATGATTTCATATGTCGGCTTGTTGTGGTGTAAGTTCGAGAAGTTAAGCATAGATAAGTATAAATAAAAGGTTCTTTCATTCATTTTTCATCTAAGTAAATAAGAGATAGCTAAATGAGAAGCAAGTAAGCAAGAAGAAAGGTTTCAAGAAGTAAGGAATTGAAGTCTTGGAGTAGCTTTCTAGTATTTTTGCAAGTTTTTAAAATCTATTTTGAAGTCAAGATTTAGCATTTCCAAAGACTAATGATGGATGCCTATGGAGGATCATGATAGATTCTAGGTTGGAGATGTAACTAGCCATACTTCAAAGTCTAAGGACTTATTTCTTGAGTGATTCCATCTTTCATTATTGTTCTATTTTCTACCTGAAGAAGGCACATTTCATGTTTATGGCTTATTAGGGTGATTTGAGATCTCCTTTGTAGGTCACTTTCATTTTCATCTTAGGAATTCTATTCTAACACATTTGAATAGGGATGCTCCATGTTCTAGCTTGCATAATCTTAGACACACTTAAGATTAGGGCTTACACATATTTTCATTTTCATATCTATGCTTTTTCGTCAAGGTTTAATTACCAAACAAGGGGTTTGACCAAGGAAAACCCCCATATACAATCAATCAAATTTCCTTTGTTTTGCAAGTTATTTACAGGTTTAGATCTGAAGACTTGGTGAAGAAGAAAGTGTAGACCTTGGATCTTGGGATCACATTCAGAGATTGCAAAAATTGAAATCAGGACTAAGACAACAGTAAGGGCGTCTTAGTCTTCCCTAAGGTATTTTGCTGAGATTCTTTCAAATTTTGTTCTAACATCCGAAGATTCAACATTTCCCCCCAAAAAACACCAGCAGGATTAAGACAATAGTAAGGGGAACTTAGTCCTCCCTAGCATAATTTGACAATATTTTTGCATTTCTAGAATCCTCATCTTATATCCAGACTTCCCAAGTACATATACCTTAACTTTTTGTTTCTTAATTTCATCATTTTCATTTATGATTTGACTTGCATTACTAGGTTTTGCAAGTTGAATGTTAAGTTGTCTTTTCCAATTTTTTGCTTGGTGATGAACCCTTGAAAGTTTAAAAGAACCCCTCCTAGTTCCTCCTTGTTGAGAATTGACTCACCTTTTGGTTGATATTCAATGCAATTTGGGCTCCTAGGACATTCTTGAATGGAAATTGGAGGAAAGTGGTGTTCTATGATCTAGGCCATAAAAGCACCTCACACCTTCTTTTTCACCATTGTTCATTTTGGTGAACTTGGAATTTAGAGAATTCATTCATTTTTTTTGATTTGGAGCTCATTAAAGTACTAGATCTAGGTTTCATTCATTCTTGTATTGCATCTTGCATTAGTGAAAGTCCATCTAGAGTTTCTTATATTTGCATTAGTGAAAGTGCATATAGATTGCATTTTTGCTTTCTTGCATCATTTTATCTCATTGAAAAACTAAAAAGTGCATTGTCAATCATCCTGATTGCATTTAGGAACATTGTTATTGCATTCAAAATTGAAAACATTGCATTCAACTTTTCACTCAATTGCTTGTCATTAGTCACTTTTTTTTGCATTCATTTGCACATTTTTTTGTTTCTAAACATCAGGTCCTTAGGTAGGCAACTTGGGAACATTGTAAATAATCTGGACAAATTTTGTTGATTTTCTGCAAAAAACCTCTACTGGGACTAAAACACCATTCCTAGCATCTTAGTCCCTCTGTGAGTTTCTGGCTCAGAACCCTCTCTGTGTTGTTTGTTGTATATTCCAATTTTTGGAACCTCGGAATTTCACCAGGAGGACCAAGACACCCTTACTAGTGTCTTAGTCCCTGTTGACTTTGAATTTGTAGTTTTTCAGGATTTTAAATTTCTTTTTTATTCTTTTGTTGGCTTCTTTTAGTTTTCTATTATAGTTTATAGAAATGATATTATTTCAAATTCTTTCATTTCAAGTATATTTTCAATCTTACATCATGGATATGTGCTTTGGAAAGTTTTGGATGTCCTTGAAATCTTTAGTAGATGTGTCAAGTTTTGTTTTTAGTAATGATCCTAATGACATTCAACACACTTATGCTCAATCAAATCCTAATGCATGTCCTCCTCATGATGTTGACATCATTGGAGAAGATGATGACAACATCAATATGTTCCTAAACAATTGTCTTAACAACCTTGAAGCTAATGCATCCTTTTATCCACCAATAAAACAACCAACCTACCCTACAATACCACCTCTTGAAATGTTTTCTTACTTACATCCCAAAATTGAAACAAAAGTTGAACCTAAGTTCCCTACAATAGGAGAATCTAGATCCTCTAAACAGGAAAATGCTCAACCATTTTGTGATAACAAAGTAACAAACACTTCAATCAATCTAGAAGAAATGTATATGGAAAAGGATTCACAATATTGAGTAAATAAGGATGCAATACAACAAGTGAACATGAAATCCATCAACTCCTAGAGAAAATACCAAATAATGAAAAGACAAACGAGTTAGGCTATCAAGATCCCCCTCACAACATAAGTGCTCCTAAAGAATACCTAAGGCTTCATAGTGATGGTACGATGATCTTAGATTCTCCTCTCGATATTAATACATCCTTCTTCCTAAAGAGAAACCAATGATTCTCAACAATGAAAAGGATGATAGGATCACCTTAGGTCCTCCTCCTCAACCTTCAACTCAAAAAATTGGTGACTCTAGTAAAAAAAAAGACCTTACAAGCTCAAGCAATTACCATTCCTACATACTCAAACAATAATTTAATGAAAGTTGGAACACATTATAAACACAAGTTGGCTTAAATTACCACCCCCTACTAGAAGAAAACTTCCTAAAGATAACATTAAGTATTGTGCATACCATCGAACTATCAGACATCTTACTGATGAATGTCATACTTTAATAAGGGTCCTTCAATAATTTTGACATCATAGAAATAATCCCTTAATGTGGGATCCTGAAGCCACTTATCATGTAATAGTTGTAGAACATTCTATTCTCACTATTACATGATCTTTCCCATCACCTACCTTAGCTCATTCTTGTCTTGCACTCACTGGGGGCAAGAAGTAAATAGCCTTGTCCTATTAATTCATTGTTCATTGTCCATGAGGTTTGTTGTCTACCTTCCACTTATAAAGACTGAGATTGGGAGCTGGATGATCTGCTTTCGGTTGACTCACCTATGCCTTACTATTCTTTTGCATTTTTTTTTGTGTGATTTCATGTGTGTAATGTGATCCCCTGTATTTTTTGATGTTCTCTCTCTCTATGCACATTCCACTGTTTGTATGTACATTCTTATATATGTTGTAAGCCTTTTCTTTTTCATTGCTCTTTACGTTTTTCCATTTTTGTCTTGTTTTTTCCTTTTGGGGATGACACAAGGCGTTGAGACACCCTATGTCTCTTCCATGTTGACCAAAACTATTTTTCATTATCTTTCAATTTAATTTCCATTTTTGTCTTGTGTTTTCCTTTTGGGGATGACACAAGGCATCAAGACACCCTATGTCTCTAACATTGTTGACCCAAAAGATTTTTCTTTGTTTTCGTTCTTTGTGTCATTCTTCTAGTTCTATGTGTATTTGGGGAATAATGATAGTTCTGAGCTCTAACATCATTGTAGTAAAGATAGATACCTACCTCGAATCCATAGATCCCTTTTGTGTTTCTGGGGGGAAATCCTCTTTACCTTTTCCTTTTTCATGTTTGTCTACTTTAAAGTAATTCCTCACAAGTTCTGTTGGAAATATATGCATCAATCTTGCTGACCCATTCATTGGTGTAACTTGAGAAATCGACGCAAGTCTCCTAACTCTTGATGAAGATAGAGGTCCGATCGAAGCGCTTGGTCAGTGTAACTTATTTCATCGGGATAAGTGCTCAGTGTTGGCAGTTTGTTTCCATTGGTGTCACTTAGGGTCATTGGTGGAACTCTTCACCGAGCTACACTGATGGACCAATTCTTCTATAAGGTGATCTTGATCTATGGTTACAATGAGTTTAATTAAACGGTGCTCATTTTATTCTGCGCTCAGTTGTGGTGAGTACCGACAAAATCTTGTGAAGCGAGTGGAATTTCTTGAGCAATTGACACTTGGCAGCTTGATCAATGGTGTTCGCTAGTCCCGTGCCTCATTTGGTGGGTCCCGAGTGACTCATGTGGGGTGTGCCAACTTCAAACACATGTTGTTTTGGGGAAACTTATTGGGAATATTATGGATGATTTTTTTATTCCCCAAAATTGCACTAGCGGTGTATGTGTGTCTTGTTGGGTCCTGGCCATGGCAAACAGTATATGAAGGGAAAATGCTCCAAGTTCGTTTGGTTGCGTAAGTAGTTTTTCGATAGTTGGTCTGCTATGGAAGCTAAACCAAACTGACTGTTTGGCATGTCAGTCAAAGTGAAGGATTAATAGCGTTACGACATGTGGCACGATATTATTCATTGATTTTACATCGCTGTTGTAAATCAATGTTGACTAGCTAAAATCTTTATTCTTTGGTAGTGATTAATTGCGTGGTTGACAAAGTGCAGTTTTTTTGGTATGTCTCTGTAATCCAATTCAATGCTAGGCAGCTCAATGTGTGCTACAGGGTGGTGTTCCCAGAGAATGGTGGAAGCTTTTCGGTGGGGTAATTAAATACCATGATGGTTGTTGGTTGGATAGGTAAGAGAGATGAGGTTGATCAAGATATAAAAATATGATTGGGCAGAGTGTGTGTGTTCGAGTGGTATGCAAAGAGAATTGTAACAGTGAACACTGAGTCACACAAAACTAAGAAGATGTGAACTTGAGAGGCCATGAGGCTATGCCGGCTGAAAGAATGGTTGTGTGTGTTGGCTGGTGAGATGAAATGAATCTTCACTGTATGTCATGTGAAGACATTGTAAGAGTTCAAAGTTTCATATCTATGTTGTTTCCTGTATTCTCCAAATGAACAAGATGTAACTCCTATAAAGGCCATGATCTTGAGATTGTATTGTAGCTCAGTTTGTTGCTGAATAATACAATGGCTCGATCTTTTGGAGGGTGAGGTTTTTTACCCAAAAGGGTTTTCCCCATGTAAATCTGTGTGTTCATATGTATGTCTTTCATGCTTATTGATTCTATAGTTTTGAATCTATACATGGTGTTGAATCTAGCTTAGTCTGCATGTACTTTTCTCAGAAGGGTAAATGTGGGAAATCACTGTGCTTGTTTCCTCTTTATGGCATAGTATTTTGTGTCCTTGAGGTGATTTAAAGAAAATTAAGTTACTAAGGTATTGTTGTTCTTAGATGTTTCATTCTAATATGACTCCCAATTTTCCCAACAAGTGGTATCAGACACTTCTTTCAGGATTTTCTTATGCTTGCCTATGTAGGTTTGTGAGTTGCATGTACTTGCATGGACTCACATGTGTCTTGCATGTTGTTGCATGTAAGATTTCTTGGTGTTTCAATTCAGTGGATTCCTTCTGTAAAAATTTCTTAGCATGGCAAGCTTGAGGAGATCTGAAAGAGTCGGCTAATGATTTATCCTTTGGTGAGTAAAAGTCCTTTCTCTTTTTGAGACAACATGGAGTGTGAAATACATTGAAGATGGAGAAATTGGAGTTGATCATATTGTAATGATGTGGTCTGAGGCTCCTGGTTGGCACTGAATGATCTTGATGCAAGGGGTGTGATTTTATGCTTATGGTTGTGTTGCAGTAGAGCATGGTTCATACTGGG
The DNA here is from genome assembly GCA_007115665.2 of Sequoiadendron giganteum. NCBI lineage: Eukaryota > Viridiplantae > Streptophyta > Pinopsida > Cupressales > Cupressaceae > Sequoiadendron > Sequoiadendron giganteum. The sequence continues at coordinate 818,328,575 of CM021101.1, forward strand.
TGTATGTGTGAGAGGCTCCTTGATGGTATGGAAATGCTTGGGTTGTTATTCAACCATTGAGTATTATGCTTGTGTTGGGTGTTTTGACTTAGCATTGAAGGTGTTGTTCTCTAATACCCTAATTGCATGAAAGCTATGAAGTTGATCTCCAGGTGGTCTGAAAACATCTAAATAGCCTGGCTCACTTGAATGCATGTGCATGCTTGTGGTTTTGGATTTGGTCTGGAATGGGCCTAGAGTTCTTGTACTACTTTCATCCTTTTATGGATACCTTGTACTTGCATGGCTCAGATTCATGTTCTTTGGTTCTGAAGGTTTTATATAGATTTTCCTAAAAATTCTATGATGCATATTCATGTTAGTTTATTGTTTTGGTTAACCATGATGGTTATGTGCAGAATCTTGAGTCATCTAGATGTGAAATGGATATGGATGTGCATGGGTGTTTTGGAAACATAGTGGTTTTGTAGGTTTTGCATGGTCAAGAAAAAAAAACTTGTGGTTTTGTGGAGCTGCTGGTAAAACTATTTTCTAGATCTTGGTTGTTTGGGGTGTTTCTGGATGAGATAGTTGTAGTTCTGCATGTAAGTGTTGATTTTTGGTTTCCTAGACTACTGTGCTTGAGTTGTGGACATGATTGGCGAATCCGATCTGAGCTTGATTTGGTGTTTGAGTCATGTTGTCTACATGAGTTTTCTCTTTGAGATCTTAGTTTTGCAGTATCCAATGCGATGATAGATTTGCAAGGTTCATTGATTGGATCTACGGGTTGAACATATTGTGGGATGTCTTCACCTACATGTTTTCTATGGGACAACTCAGAAGTGGACTTCCAATATCCATGAGGTTGTTTCAATGTTGATGCAGATCTGTTAGTTGGCCTTGTCTGTGGTCACTTGTGCATTGGCATGGCTGCTTTGAGATGAGTGGAAGGATAGCGTTAAGTACCTGAATAGTCAATTATGGGGACCTATAGTGTGTGTATCATGATTTCATGGAAGGTTTGGGTACACTCGTTAGTGTAATATTTTGATAGTGATGGTGTGGTCTGTGTGGTTTGGAGATCTTGGTGCTCTTTGGCATTGTTGTCAGATGGACATGTTATTGATTGTACCTGGAGGCTTTTCAGATTAGCAGATGTTTGGTCATGATGCTTGGAAAGCTCGGTGTCATGGTTCACTAAGATATTTAGCAGTGATAGTGGATTCATCACTTGGTGGTGAATTATCTTCTTTAGTGTTGCAAACTTTACTAGGATGGACTCTTAGATCCTATTGTTGTAGAAGGGTTCTTTCACATTTGCATGGAGCCTATTTGAGGATGTGCAACATCTTGGAACCATGGAGGACATTTGGAGTCTTTGGCTAAGATTTTGGTGGTGCTTGGCACGTGAGGTTGGTTTAGAGTTTGTTTTCTTGATGTCATGTATACTCGTTCTTGAGCATTAGAGTTTTGGCATGTTGCGTTTCTCTCAAAACCATAATTTGTTCACTTGGAGCGTGGTATCTCCTAAGGGGGATGAGTAGATCATGATTTCATGATAAGTTCTTGTTTCAGATGTTTGGAACTTTGAGAATGGTCTAGTAATTCTATGTGTTTTGAGTACGTTGGTCATATGCTTGAGAACGTCATGTTAAGTGCAGTAATGCGGGATTGGAGTTTAGCATGAGATGATCAGTTGTAGGTGTTCATGGATACATGGAGAATAAGGTGAGGTTGTGTTTTCTCATGAGATGAGAAAGGTTTTGATCATAGTTGAAATTTCGAGTAGCCTACACCTTGGTTGGACATGAGTTCAATAGAGATCAATGAGGATATTGCTCTTGGGTGAGACATGGTGGCTTGTATATCTTGGAGGAGCATTTTATTTTTCCACTCTTGGTCTGCTCGATAGTGAAGTCTATTTGAGATGTATTTTCCCATTATATCTTTTAGAGGTGTTTTATGCTTTCTTTCATGATATGGATCTTGAATTTTTGTTTAATGGTTCTGGAGGATTCATAGTGGAAGGTGGACAACATGGTTTATCTCCTTGAGCTTTTATGTGATATCATTTATTGATGAGAACTGGTAGGAGATAGTTATATGAGCTGATTTGCTAAGATGGGAAATGAAGGAGTTTGATCTTCTTTGAGAGGCTTACATCCATGATTAATTACATGTAACATATGTTAAGTTTGATCTTGGTGATTGAACGGTTGGGTGTTGTTATGCCTTTTCCTTTGGGATGTGAAGGAGATCATATTTGACGTAGATTTTAGAGGTGTATGTAGGAAGATGTGGGTGAACCCACAAAAGTGGTTTATAATTTGAATGAGGAGGGAAAACTTCCAAAAAATGCCCCACTCAAAAAAAAATTGTTTTGAGGGGTTCAAACGAACTCAAGGTTTGAGCGAGCCCAAAAGGGGTTCATTTGAACTAGGGTTCAATCAAAACCCTTTGAATGTGGAAACATGTGTTTTCCATTATGGAAAGAGGGTTCACTCAATCCCTGGTTCGGGTGAACTAGGGTTTGAGGGAACCCCTGGGGATTTGATTGAACCCTTTAGGTTCACTCGAACCCCCCTTTTCCCACCTTCCCACCCTCCCTCACAAAAAGCTTCCAGAATTTTGCCTTTCGAAGCTCGGGTTGAGGATGAAAATGGACTAGACATCACAAACCCAACTGGAAGATGGTATTCCTCAGAATGAGCTATCCAATGAATATAAGTTTAATATGTTTTGGTTTATTATGTATGTTTTTTTTTAGCTATATTAAACATAGTTTTTTCACTGAAAAATCAAGCTCTTTGTTTTGCACGTGGAAAAATAGCAGATTATCAAAATAAATTTTTAAAAAATATATTTATGTTGGGTATTGTTTCCTTGATCCATTAAGAAAATAAAAAATTGAATTTCGATATATACAAAAAAAATTATGTTGTATACGGTCTGCCTATGTCTAAATTGCAATTGGTTTGACTTTGAAACTTGATTAAGGAAAAAATATTCAATAAAAAAATATGAAACCAAATGAAAGTGCTAGATATCATTGTTACAAATCTAAATTTGAAAAAATTAGAATTTTATCCTTCATACAACAAAATTTATGTTGTATACGGTGAGCATCACTTTTTAAAAATGTTGTTTTCTGAAAAAAAAGTAGTTTTCATGGGAGATGGAAAAAGAACTGCAATGTGATTCCAAAATTTTTGAAAAAAATATTTTTAGAATCTATAGAAAAGATGCGATGAGACTCTAGTTTGCATCATCTTCAAATTCCTCATGGTTTAGTCACTATAGGTTCCCGAATGTGAAGATTTAGTTAAAAATAGTAATTTATGTGTCTAGTTTGGCCAAAAATTGTAAACCACTATTGTGGGATCACCCATGTTCTACAGGTATATGTTGTGCAGAGTTTCTCTCTTTGGCCTTAGTTGTCTTCTTGGAATTCTGATTTCTTTTTTACTTTGTTTTGAGATTTGGTCAAAGCTTTTGTTTTTATTCAATTTTTTGAGTGGTAACTTGGAGGTTCTTTATCTGTTTCCTATGTTGGGTGTTGAAGATCTTGGAAGAGCTCTAAAAGACTGTTGAGAGAAATGATTCTTGTAGTGCAGGTTGTGCATATCATTGAGGATATTTACTTGGTACTACATGATTACATTTTCTATGTGTTGTTATTGGTATAATTTTTATGCCTTTGATCTTTTAGATTTGGCACTACCCATGCAGTGGGAGTATTTGGATGTGTTTGATCTTTTTCGATTGGTTTGTGCATGGTGGTTGTATCTACAGTTGATGGGTTGGCTATGTTGCTGACATGAGTTTACTAATACGGATACCTTGGTGTATGTGAGATTGGATGGAATAGCACAAGCTATGGGTGCTTTTTTTAGTCGCTTGGGTTGATCAGTTGGATGGGTTCAGTCAGTGTTCTGGTTGTTGTTTTAACTAGTGTTCTATCTTGTTTCTGGAGAACTTTTTTCATAGAGGTAATCTAGTTTGGCCTTTGAAGTTAATGTTTTGTGTGCTTCTATATGGTTTGTTTTTGGTTCTCAAGAATGGTTAGTAAGAGCTTTGTCAAGTGGGAGAATTTTGGAAATATGTGCCTCAATCTCGCTGACCCATTCATCGGTGTAACTTGAGCAATCGAAGCAAGTATCCTAACTCTCGACCAAGATAGAAGTCCAACCAAAGTGCTTGGTTGGTGTAACTTGTTCCATTGGGATGAGTGCTCAGTGTTGGTAGTTTGTTTCTGTCGGTGTGACTTGAGGTCATCAATGGAACTCTTCACCGGGCTGCGTGAATGGACCAATGCTTGTTAAAGGTGATCTTGATCTACGGTTGCGATGAGATTAATCAAACGGTTCTCATTTTATTTTATGCTTAATTATGTTGAGTATCGATAGAATCTTATGAAGCAAGTGGAACTGAATGGTTGACACTTGGCAGCTTGATCAATGGTGTTCACTAGTCCCATGCCTCGTGTGGTGGGTCCCGAGTGACTCATGTGGGGTGTGTCAACTTTGAACACATGTCATTGTTTCAGGGAAACTTATTGGGAATATTATGGATTATTTTTTTATTCCCCGAAATTGTACTAGCAATGTACGCATGTCTTGGTGGGTCCTGGCCACGACAAGCAATATATAAAGGGAAAATGCTTGGAGGTCATTTGGTCACCTCGACAGTTTTTTGACGGTTGGTCTGCTATGGAAGTTGAACTGAACTGACTATTTGGCATATCAGTGAAAGCGATGAACAAATAGCGTTATGACATGTGGCACAATATTATTCATTGATTTTACATCTCTATTGTAAATCAACGATGACTAGGAAAAAACTTTATTCTTTGGTAGCGATTAATTGTGTGGTTGACATAGTGCAATTTTTTTGGTATGTATTTGTAATCCAATTCAATGTTGGGTGGCTCGATGCGTGTTGTAGGGCAGTGTTGCCAAACAATGGTTGAAGCTTGTTGGTGGGGTAATTAAATACCCTGATGGTTTTTGGTTGGATAGGTAAGAGAGATAAGGTCGATCAAGATGTAAAAATCTAATCTAGCAAAGTGTGTGTGTTTGAGTAGTATGCGAAGAGCATTGTAATCATGAACACTAAGACACACAAAATTGAGAAGATGTGAACCTAAGAGGCCGTGAGGGTGTGCCAGCCAAAAGGCTAGATGTGAGTGTTGGCTAGTGAGATGAAATGAATCTTCAATGTATGTCGTGTGAGGACATTGTAACAGTGCAAGATTTCAAATCCATGTTTTTTCTTGTATTCTCCAGATGACCAAGATGTAACTCTTGTATAGGCCATGAGCCTGAGATTATATTGTAACTCTATTTGTTACTAAATAATACAATGGATCTATATTTTGGAGGGTGGGTTTTTTACCCGAAATGGTTTTCCCCACGTAAATTTGTGTGTTCATATGTTTGTCTTTCATGCTTATTGATTCTATAGTTCTGAATATGTACATGTTATTGAATCTGGCTTAGTCTGCATGCAATTTTGTCATAAGGGTAAATTTAGGAAATCATTGTGCCTGTTTCCACTTTGTGGCATAGTATTTTGTGTCCTTCATGTGATTTGAATAAAATAAAGTCACTAAGGCACTATTTTTTTTAGATGTTTCGTTCTAAGATGACCCCTAATTTTCCCAACAACAACATGGTGTTTAGCTGTGATTTCTTTAAAGTGGGGGCATACATTGGAATTATTTTTGCATTACTTTGGCATGATTTCATTTGCATTTTCATGTTCCTTGATGTGATTTTATTACTTCTTGCAATGTGTTTTTCAGTTTGTGGTGGCATTGTGAGTAATTTCCTTTAAGAGCTTGATCTATCTTAGCATATTACATTCCTCTTAGTGGTAATGTGGTGCACTACATTACCTAAGTTGTGAATCTCTTATCCTTTGATTGGTCCTCTCTTGGAGACATTAGGAACAATTTACCCTAAGATTAAGAACTTGCATGAACTAAGAAAAATCCATTCGAACTTCTCCCTCTCCTATTGCATTGCATCTTCGTACCTTATTAAATTCATGGAGGTATGGCTTTGATATGGTTTCCCGAGGCACATCTAGTGAACAACTAGCTACACTAGCCCTTGTGAGCGTGCATCTTTTTATTTGTACTCGTGTCACCAAAAAGTGTAGGGTTGACACTTTTCACTCATTTGGACCCTTGCCTATGGATTTTGGACCTATTTTTACCCCTTTCCAAGCCTTGTGCCAAATTTTTTTAAGGTGTTGTAAAACATTTTCATAGTTTCCTAGGCTTGTCATCACCAAATTAACCCTTTCTTATGGCATAATGACCCCTTAATACACACATATGCCTTACTTTAGTGTGTTTTGCGAGACAATCTCGACAAACAATAATAATCATACTTAAATTTGATGACAAACAATGAAAAATGCCTAGTTGGACTAGGTCGCCACCTTCAGCGACCTAGTCCCATGTGGCTTAAAAATTAAAATTAACTTAAATTTCTTTCAGGATTTTGTCTCTAAAACCCTAAGGTCGACCTATGTGGTGTTATTTCATGGAAATTCAGGCACAACTTGTATAAATAAGCCTCAAAACCATAATTCATCATATTATGTATCACTCAACTTTTCACTCCTCATCCACTCTTTCTTCTCAAGCAAGCTAGGGTTTGAAAATTCTAAGTTACCAAGACACTCTCTCAAGAAGCATCCATAGGTTGAATCCTCCATTTTTGCATCTCAAGATCTATCATCAAGGAAAGATAAACTTCATCACTCCTTTGTTTCATGCTTCATTATTTTATTTCATCATCTTTGTTTGATTACTTGAAAGGGGTTTGACTAAGGCAAACCCCTAATCCCTAAAAATCAACAAGTTTCCCCTCTTAGTGTGATTTGTAGGTCTTGTGTATAGATTTGGAAAAGAAACAAAGTGGAAAAGTCTTCAAAAAAAATTCCTAGCTCTTTAAGGTTGGAGAAACTCTAATTGAAGCTTGAAGGACACTCACATACCAAAATCTTCACTTTCAGGACCGAACACTTAGAGGAACAGAAAGTGTAGATCAAGAGCCTTCGTTTTCACCTTCAGATTTCCAAAAAAGACAAAAGGGAAATTCCTATGAGTTGTGGCAACCTAGTCCCACTATGCATATTTTTCAGAGATTTATGCAGATCCAGATTCCCATTTGGTTGAGAAAAGCCCTAGAGCAATTTTTTGAAATCACTCTGAAAAAGGACTAGGTCGCCTAGAATGGCGTAAGTATCCCAATAGGCCTAAATTCCATATTCAACAACATCTCCAATCTCTTATTGAATCTGCAACTCATTCCTAGGTGCACCCCTTTAGTTTTATCCATTTGTGTATTACATTGTTTATGTTTCTTATGTCATTTAGTTAATGTTTGCATATCTTCATGTGCTTTCAAACATAGTTGCATGTTTAGGATTTACATTAGCATTTGATTTACTTTATGAATTTTCTAGCATTTAGATCATTTAATTTAGGCACACTCAATCACACACACCACAACTTCCCTAATCCTTTGAATGAACTCACCAAGAATCCTTTAGTGCAAAAGAAAACCATTTTCCAAACCAAGTGCTCCTAATGAAAAACCCTAGGATCCTAGTAAGGGGAATCCTCTTTCCCTATTGCATGTTTTTGGTGGTTCATTTTGGTGAACCCGAATTTCCTACATCTTCTCTTCTGATTTATACTTCTTTAGCATCCTAGGTTTGCATTTCATTTAATTTTGCATTGTTTAAATTGCATCCTAGGGTTTAAAATTTTGAATTAGTGAAAAGTTCATATAGGTTGCATTTTGCATCTTAAAGCATTATACATTTATGAGATCTTGCATTTTTAATGTTAAGTCTTTATTATACAACACAGAAACCACCTGTACCCATCATTTTTTTTTGCAAAATCTCAAAAAAATCACCAGGAGGACTAGGTCACCCATGGACTAGGTTGCCACCATGGGCGACCTAGTCCCTTCAGGCTTCTGAAACTGTAGTTTATAGAGCTGAAAGCCCAATTTTTAAGCTTTTTTTGTGCCATTACATATTTGTATCAATTGGTTGTGTTTCTATTCCATGTATTTTATTAGAACTAGTCTAAATTATCTCATTACATGCATTTATTAGTTTCAATTTTTCATATACACTTCCTTTTCAGATTTTTGCATAGTGTAATCAGAAAATTACATTGTTTCCCATCTAAAAAATTGCACTTCAACATTTTAGTTTAACTCATTGCATTGCATTCTCTTTCCTTTCTCTTCATGCTATGTTTTCTTTTAAAATATCCGGCTTTGATTTGGTTTTAAATGGATTACATAAATACAACATTCCTTCTTATGATTTCAATGTATATTACAATAATAAATTCATTAAAGAACATGTTAATAATAACCAAACCATTGACACAATTCTTAACATTACACTACCCCTTGATGAGGATGTTAGTGTTGACAATCAAAACAATCATACTTGTGCTTCTCCCTATACCTATCCTATTAGTGACAAAGGTATCTTGGTGAAAGAATCCACAAGTATTGAGGGTCTTGATTGTCCCTCTTATCATCCCCCTTTTCCAAACATTAAACAACAACCATTTCCTGACCTCACCTTACCTAGTCTCCCTAACCATAACCATCGAACTTGTCCTTCTTCTAATGTCGGGCTCCTCAATGCAAAGAGGACATGTCGGTGTTAAAAGATCCTTCTCCTAAGAATCATGAGACTCTTGACCCTCCCTTCCCCCATGCTCCTACCATTTGGGACAATCTATTTGAAAATCATAGTGGTCCTTCTCTTGACGCCTCCCTTATTTGTGATGAAGCTAGTGGTGAACCTCTTCTAAGCTCTCCTACGAGGGTAGATAGTATGGAACAAGAGTATGAGACCTTAGAACAACAAGATAATAAAAAAAAATCATCTCCTCCCCATCCCACCATTGATCATTCCCCTAATAATATTATACCCTTACAAGAAGATGTAGATCCTATATTAGACTCTCCTTCTCTACGGGATGTTAATATTATTCAACCTAAACTCATCCTTTATCCTCCCTCAACTAAACCTAAACTAGAATTCACCTTGTACAGGAACCTACTCATAATGTGTCACAGCAACTAAGTCATCATACTGCTACTCATACACATTACATTAGAAAAAGTCCATGCCAACAACAACCTTCAACCTCCACAACCTTACCTTCATCTCCTCCCATCTTACCTACTGCCCCTCGATTAAATTGACTTCTTAGGGAGTATAACCTTGTTGACCACCTAAGGAATACTCCTACCAAAATATAACTATGGGATCTCATTCAAGTCTCCCGTCACTACCACAACATGATGCAAAATTCCCTACAACAATTGCTTGTTCCTTCTAATGCACCACCAAATGACATAGCCGCTATTATTCATAGAATCAATGTTGATATTTTTTTCCACCAAAGTGAGCTCCCTCCTTTGGATGTGTAAAAACAAAATGAAGCTTTCATAGTAATCTCTCAATACAAAAAAAAAGGGATAAAGAGAACTCTTGTAGATATAGGCTCTTCCCTTAATGTGTGTAGTGTGAGTCTTCCAGATAGGCTTGGCATTGATAGATCCCACATCAAAACCAGTTCTCTATCTATCAAAGTATTTGACAACATCACTAAGCAACCACTTGGTGTGATCACTATACCTCTTACAGTTGGAATGGCCACATTAGACACTAAAATCCATGTTATGCCTCACAAAATTTCATACAATATTCTCTTAGGTAGGCGATGGATTCATGCAATGAATGGTGTTCCTTCCACTCTTCATCGCAAGATGAAGTACATATTCAACAACAAAGTGTACACACTTGATACCGATCCCAACCCTAATAGTTTCCTAAACATTAAGAAATCCAAAGAGAATCACTTCAACACTTTAACACCAACCACCCAAGTGGAACCTGTACAACAAGCATCCCTAGATGATGATTGGGGTTCCTTAGACTTCACACCTCCTTTACTAGGAGAATACAAGATCACCAACAATGACCATACAAAGGGAAAGGGTATGTGTAGGATCATGATGGGCCAAAAGTTGTGATATGTAAGTGATATGATGGCCCATGTGGCTGATGACTTTTATTTAACCCAAAATTGATGAAACAAAAGGGGTTTTTAAAGAAGATTCTCAGCTTTCCACCAATAAAATTTATTCTTTACTTTGAATTTAATAAATAATTATTATTCATTTTCTATTTGAATTATGACTAAAGTGCTGATTAATGGGTTGATTGAAAAACATCTATAGATTTCAAACGGTATCATTTTTTTTGTAATTGGAACATGCGACACATTCTATGCTTCACATACTATAGGATTAAAAATAAAAAAATGAATTTCATGAAGTTTTGACCAAGTTAAGGTGGTTAGGCATATGATTTTTTAAATTTTTTAAAAGTTGTAATAAAAAAATCATAATTAATTATTTACTTGGAAATTTTTTATAAAAATGGGCATCACATTGGGACATGAGTCCTCTACTTATCTCTAAATTCTTATAAAAAAATATTATCATTTATTGTGGTTAGGGTGGTCATACAGACACCTACTTCTTATTTTTTCCCTGAAATTTAAGTACTACTGCATTGAAATTTCAAATTTTCACCAAATAGATTTTTATTTCTTAAATAAATCGAATAGTTTAGAAACTACATTCAATTCGCTAAAAATTCTATTCTTACATATTTTTGAAATAATATAGATAACTTATTCAAATTTTTATGTCAAGTTGCCTAACTCTGATTTTTTGAATTTTCATTGCCAGTTAAGGGCTTGTTTTTTGCATGATGATTTTGTGCATACCCGAAACACAGTCTTGTCAACACAAGATTTGGGAGATCCTCTAAAAAAATCCACCTCTCTTAATTTAGACAAAAAATCCAACAATAAATCCTCACTTGATCCAAAAGTGTTGAAAAAGCTCTATCAAAAAGGTTATGAGCTCATGAAACAACTTGGCTATAGTGGAAAATGATGTGGTGCTAGCAAACAAGGTATCCACAACCCTATTGAGCCTCTCACACAAAAATCCAATCATCGACTTGGTTATTGTCCTTTAATCAAAATCACCAAGCCTTTCCCTCACACCAACACTATCTCAAATCACCCTTCTAACCCACCAAGGCTTGGTTCTCCTTTGCACCCCTTTAGAAACACAAAGGACTATTTTCTTAACACCAATGTCATCTCAAATAACACTAATGATTCAGATTTTACACATTTATCCAAAGGAGTGTGCAAAATCTCACAATATATAACACCTTGCATCAGAAGGACATCCTATACTAAGCAATACCCTTCTTTGTCACAAACTAAAGGAACACCTTCCCCCATCGATCAAGATGGTATCTTGTCAATACTCCTCCAAGATCACTTGATCTCCCTTCCTCCTTGCACTTGAAAGAAATGTTCTGAAAAAAAATCCTTTTGTGCGTATCATCGAGTTCATGGTCATCACACTAATGAGTGTAAGGCCTTGAGTATAAAAATCCAACATCTTAAGGAGCTTGGTGATTTTCCTTCTATGGGGCAACCTCCTTCCTCTAATTGATATTCATTTTCACTCTACCTTACATTCCCTCACTCTTTTCAACTCACTCTTGTCTTGCACTATGTGGGGGCAAGGGGTTAGTTAGCCCTTTTCTTCGTATGTCACTTGTCATTTTCTCTTTCAATTACTTGTTAACCTTTCATGAACATATAAGAGTAAGCTTGGGATGTGGATGACATGCCTTAAGTTGACTCACATGTGACATACTCTCCTCCTTTATGATGTAGCTTATCGGAAACATATCACTCGACATAGGGCTTTTCGAACAAGCTCTCATGTCCTTTTCCTCTTCTTCTCTTCTACTTTAAAGAAATTTCTCATAGTACGGTGTTTCACAATTCATTTAAAGTGGGGGAATACATCGACACTCAAATATTAATGTGTGATTTTATTTCTCTTGCGATTCCCTCTCTTGAAGACATTAGGTACAATGTTGCTTAGGATGAGACATTTGCATTTTTCCTCTTTTGCATACAAGATGAGTTCTTCCTCTCTTGGATACAAGATGAGTCCTTTTGAACTTTTTCTCTCTTGGTGACATTGTGCATGATGTTCCTTAAGATTGATACATTGCATAAATAAAATAAAAATACCTTTGAACATTCCTTTCACATCATTTCAAAATCATTTTCTTTTGTGGCACCTTATCAAAGTTATCATGAGGTATAACTTTGGTATGGTTAAGAGAAAAGCTCAACCAGTAGCATGAATTTTCCCATATCCAACTTTTGGGACAACTCACCCCATAGATGACCTGATGTTCTATGGCCCCAAAGTGAGAACATCATATCTTTTTGGACAAACAACCTAGATCTGATCCACAACTAGCTGGAAAAACGGTCAAAGCTTGATCCAAATTTTCATATTTCCCTTTCTCTTCCTTCAAGTTCTTTTCATTGCATGATCATGTATCTCATCTTGATTCAATGCATTCACCCTTGAATGTGTCTTCTTCCACTAATTTCTTTTTGGCTTAGAATCTTGAACCCTGGGGGCTTGATCACCTTCTTCATCTTTGTCACTCTTCACCATCTGCATTGGCCTACTTTAGTGTGACTTTGAAGCAAGTTTATCCTCTCACTAAAGTGGCGGCTAAATGTGTCACCAAAAAGTGTAGCCTTGACACTTTTCACTCATTTGGACCCTTTCCTATGGATTTTGGAGTTTTTTTTACCCCTTTCCAAGCCTTCTACCAAATTGTTGTAAGGTGTTGTAAAATATTTTCACACTTTCCTAGGCTTGTCATCACCAAATTAACCCTTTCTTATAGCATAATGACCCTTAATACACATATATGCCTTACTTTAGTGTGTTTTGTGAGATGATCCTGAAAAAAAAAAATAATCATACTTAAATCCCCAACAACCAATGAAAAATGCCCAGGTGGACTCAGTCACCACCTTGGGCGACCTAGTCCCATGTGGCTTAAAACTTAAAATTAACTTAAATTTCTTTTAGGATTTTGTCTCTAAGAACCTAAGGTCATCTTGTGTGGTGTTACTTCAGGGAAATTAGGGCACAACTTGTATAAATAAGCCTGGAAACCCTAATTCATCATATTATGCATCACTCAACTCTTCACTCCTCATCCACTCCTTCTCAAGCAAGCTAGTGTTTGAGTATTCTAAGTTACCAAGACATCTCTCTCAAGAAGAATCCAAGGGTTGAATCCTCCATTGGTATAACCCAAGATCTATCATCAAGGCAAGGTAAACTCCATAACTCCTTTGTTTCATGATTCATTATTTTATTTCATCATCTTGGTTTGACTACTCAAAAGGGGTTTGACTGAGGCAAACCCCTAATCCCTAACAATCAACAAGTTTTCTCTCTTAGTGTGATTTGAAGGGCTTGTGTGCAGATTTTTCAAAGAACCAAAGTGGAAAATTATTCAACAACTTATCCTAGCTCTTCAAGGTTGGAGAAACCCTAATTGAAGCTTGGAGGATACTCACAGACTAGAATCTTCACTTTCGGGACCGAACACTTGGAGGAACAAAAAGTGTAGATCAAGAGCCTCCATTTCCACCTTCAAATTTCTAGAAAATAAGGGACATTCTCTCCATTTGTGGCTATGTAGTCCCACTGTGCATATTTTTTAGAGATTTATGCAGATCTGAATACCCATTTGGCTAAAACAAGCCCCAAAGCAATTTTCTGAAATCACTACGAAAAAGGACTAGGTCACCCAAAATGGCGTAAGTGTCCTAGCAGGCCTAAATTCCAGATTTAACAACATCTCCAATCTCTTATCCAATATGAAAATAATTCCTAGGTGCACCCTTTCATTTCTATTCACTGATGTAATAGTTAATTTATGTTTCTTATTGGGTCATTTAGTTTAATGTTTGTATATGTCTATGTGTTTTCAAACACTTTGCATTCCAATAGTTTAGCATTCAATAAATCATTCCATCTTCAATTTATTTCACTTAGATAATTTCAATTCTCACACACATCACACCCTATTCCAACCCTCAAATCCTTTGAATGAGCTCTAAGATGAAAAGGTGTGAAAGAGAGTCCATTCTTCCAATCTTAGGTTCTAGGTGAAAAACCCTAGAAGCTCATTGGGGAATCCTCTTTCCCTTATTAATTTTTGGTGGTTTAGTACCTTATTAAATTCATGGAGGTATGGCTTTGATATGGTTTCCTAGGGCTCACCTAATGGATAACTAGCTTCACTAACTCTTTTGAGTGTGCATTTTTTCTTTGTACCTTATTGAAGTCATGGAGGTATGACTTTGAAATGGTTTCCTAGGGCTCACCTAGTGAACAACTAGCTTCACTAGGCCTTGTGAGTGTGCATTTTTTTTTTCCTTATCATATTCATTGGGGTATGACTTTGGTATGGATTTCTTGGGGCTCACCTAGTGGACAACTAGCTTCACTAGCCCTTGTGAGCATGTGTTTTTGTTTGCATAGTGGACAACGCGTTCCACTTGTAATTTTTTTGGACAAATAGCCTAGACCCAATCCACAATGCATTGAACGAAAAATCGAAGCTTAATCTGTTGCATTTTTTTTTCCCTTTTTCTATCTTCAATGGTGTATGTTTGTGATTTGGTTATGACTTCATATATCATCCACATGTGTGTTGGTTTGTCATTGGATCTTGATCTTGGGGGCTTGTCCACCCTCTTGGTAATTGTCATCGTATCTTACTAACAGTCATACATGTGAACCCCTCTTGATTGCGTGGTTGGCTACTTTAGTGTGAGTTTGAAGCAAATTCATCCTCTCACTAAAGTGGGGGCTAAATGTAGTGTAGGAAAATGCATACCCTTGAATTTTCACACTTTTTTGGGCTTGAATTGCTTTATTTATCTTTATTTGTCTTAATTTCTCCTATTTTGCTTCCACAAGCATAATTAATTATATCTTTTTATGGCTAATCTCAGAAAATGTCAAAGGATAAATGATAATTTAATGCTTCTAGTTGTGTCCCTATTTTTTGGGTAGGGACTAAGATGCCACCTAGGGCATATTTGTCCCCCAAAGGCCTTAGGACCCTAATTCTAAAGGTACCTTAAATGGGCACCTTTTCGGAGTATGTGCCCCAAGTTTTGAGCATTCAGACTAAGACACCACCTAGGGTGTCTTAGTCCCCCTCAAGTTATTTTTGAGATTTAATTTCAAATCTTGGCAGGATTTAGCCTTCATTAATTAATTATTTCATATGTCATCTTGTCATGGTGAAATTTCAAGATATTAAATAAGTATAAATACTTGAAGGGTATGTGCAAGATCATGATGGAAAAACATGCCCTTAAGTGGTGATGAAAATTCAGAAAATTAGAGTTAGGCAACTCGACGTAAAAATTTGAATAATTTATATATATTATTTGAAAAATATGTAAGAATAGAATTTGTAGAAAATTGAATGTAGTTTCTAAACTATTAGATTTATTTTTAAAAAAATCTATTTGGTGAAAATTTGAAATTTCAATGTAGTAGTACTTAAATTTCAGGGAAAAGATAAGAAGTAGGTGTCTGTCTAACCACCCTAACCACAATAAAATGATAATATTTTTTTATAAGATTTTAGATATAAGTAGAGGACTCATGTCCTGATGTGATACATATTGCTTTATAATCATTTTCCAAGTAAATAATTAATTATGAATTTTTTATTACAACTTTTAAAAAATACAAAAACTCGTATGTCTAACCACCTTAACTTGGTCAAAACTTCATGAAATTCATTTTTTTTAATCCCATAGTATGTGAAGCATAGAATGTGACACATGTTTTAGATTCAAAATATGTGATATAATTTGAAATCTATAGATATTTTTCAATCAGCCTATCAATCCATACTTTAGTTGTAATTCAAATAGAAAATGAATAATAATTATTGATTAAATTAAAAGTAGAGAATAATTTACATTGGTGGAAAGCTAAGAATTGGCCTATTAAATGAGAAGCAATTAAGAAATAAGGAGGGTTTTAAGAAGCAAGGAATTGAAGTCTTGGAGCAACCTTCTAGTGTTTTTGCAAGTTTTTGAAGTCTAAATTTTCAGTTCAAGATATACCATTTCCAAATACTAATGATGGATGTCTATGGAGGATCATGATAGATTCTACATTGAAGATGCAACTAGCCATACTTCCAAGCCTAAGGAATTGTTTCTTAAGTGATTCCATCTTCCATTATTGTTCTATTTTCTGCCTAAGGAAGGTACATTTCATGTTTATGGCTTGTTTCTTAGATCTCCTTTTTAGGTCACTTTCATTTGCATCTTAGGAATTATATTCTAACACATTTGAATAGGGTTTCTCTATGTTTTAGCTTGCATAATCTTAGACATGCACTTAAGATTAGGGCTTACACATATTTCCATTTTTGGATCTATGCTTTTTCATCAAGGTTTAATTACCAAAAAAGGGGTTTGACCAAGGAAAACCCCCATATATAATCAATCAAATTTCTTTTGTTTTGTAGGTTATTTATAGTTTCAGATCTGAAGACTTGGTGAAGAAGGAAGTGCAGACCTTGGATCTCGAGATCACATTCAATTATTGCAGAAATTTAGATCATGACTAAGACAACAATAAGGGCATCTTAGTCCTCCCTAGGGTATTTTACATAGATTCTTCTAGTTTCTGTTTCGATATTTGAAGATTTCACATTTTCCCCAAAAAATAGATGTGGCACTAAGACAATAGGAGATTGTTGGATATTTCTAAAATGTGGTTGTCATTGATGTCAACACTATTGCCATTAATGTCTTTAAGACTGTATATGTAGAGGATATTGATAAAATTGTAATAAAATAAGTTGCAAGTTGTCGGTGAAGCAGTGAAGTTCAATATGATGGATAGTTCAATATATTGATGGTGATAAGTTGCAGATTGAAGGGTTTGTTGACAGGTATATCTAGTTTATCCATCGACAGTTTCAGAGGTTCACATGAAGATTTGATCAAGTTATGAGTATCTGTGTTCCAATAGTTGTTGTTTTGTCATAGTTGGTGTTCTTGAAAGAAAATGATGTGATTCTAGTAATCTGCATTGTTTTGAATGCTTCTGTGGCGATTCATGATGTTTCTAGACCGTGCTCAATCTGTGTTGTTAATTTGGATTGATCGTTGTGCTTGCAATTGGTGAAATTTTTTTGGAAGTTCATGTTTTTCATGTTCATGACCGTCAGGGTGATTGTAGCGTGTTGTGGATCTTCGAGGCCCAACATTGGCTGATTTGCATTAATAATTTTTTATTATTTTGGGCAACAGTTTGTACAGATTTTATATTTTGTTGGGCCAACATGTAGTTGATGTTATCCCTAGATGCAAATATATATGATAGAATGTCTATCTTATTTGAGACATGTAAGAAGCGAGATGTATGAGTGCTATGTGCAAATAAATTTCATATCTTTTGAAGGAAGAAGTAAAGTGTGAGGGAGAGTGAGCAGAAGAAAGAGTGTCCATGTGCTTAACATGAATTGTAATCAAGCATTAGCATATGCTATCTTCTCAATTAAAAATCTGTCAAATGGATTTAATTTGAATGTAACTATAAGATAGTGTGTCTTCCTTTGGGTAGTAAGCCTTTTTGTATTTGAGTAGTGATATCTAGGAAGTGTGCTCGAATGCAAGTGCATTCCCCATTTTCTATAATTTTAATAAAGTATAGCCTTGTGGATTAACCTCCAACATGTTTTTTTCCCCTAACAAGGTTTCCATGCAAAAATCTTGGTGTTATGTGTTTTTCTGATGTGGTGATGGTTTTTTCTTTCATGTTTAATTATCAAATATGAGAATAAGTTTAATAAATATTATTTATGTGACAATTGATTCACCCCCCTCTCTCAGTTGTCTACCCTTGTGTTGCCAACAATTGGTATCAGAGCAGCTTCCTTTGGAGAAGCTTTACCAATTGAGGTGATCCAAGATGGTGACATATAAGAAGGATAATTCGAGATTTGATGGAAAAAATTACTCTGTGTGGAAGACTCGAATGCAGTTTCATCTGAGATGCATTGGTGAACCCTATTGAACAATTACAAAGAATAGATATGTCATACCTCAAAATGGCCCTTCTACTATAGGTGAGATTAAGCTGAGTATAATATTAGGGCTAAGGAATCATTGTTGAGTGCTCTAACTGATTTTGGAATGAAAAATGTAATGGAGCTAAAGACTACTTATGAGATTTTGAAAAAGTTGGAAAATTTGTATGAAGGTGATACACATGTGAAGATTGCTAAGCTAGTGAGCCTGAAAGGGAAATATGAAACATTGAGAATGGGTGAAGATGATAAAATTACTTCTTTTATGCAGAGAGTGAATGAACTTGTTTTTAGTATCAGATGTGTTGGTGGAATATTAGAAGAATAATAGATTGTTTTTAAAGTGCTTAGATCCTTGCCTGCTGCATACAAACATAAAGTTGCTGCTATTGAGGAGATCCAAACTATGACAAATGTAACTAGAGACATGTTGATTGGAAAGCTTGCTAATTTTTAGTTAAGTGAGTTTGGTGAATCTCTTCCTAAGAAAAAATATGCATTCAAAGCTACTGTATCCGAGAAAGATAAGCAAAGATATGATCTGAGAGAAAGTTCTAGAAAAATGTCCAATTATGAGCAGGAAATAAGAGAGATTGAAGAAGGAGAGAGAAAGATAGATTAGCTTGAAGCACTTCTTGTCAAGAGGGTAGCCAAAGGAGAAGGTTAGTACAAAGGTAAATTTCCTCTTAAATGTTTTTCTTGCAATAAGATAGGTCATTTTGCCTCAAGGTGTCCTGAAAGAGTTCCTAA
Organism: Sequoiadendron giganteum; assembly: GCA_007115665.2. Taxonomy (NCBI): domain Eukaryota; kingdom Viridiplantae; phylum Streptophyta; class Pinopsida; order Cupressales; family Cupressaceae; genus Sequoiadendron; species Sequoiadendron giganteum. The sequence continues at coordinate 818,347,421 of CM021101.1, forward strand.
GCCAAGATCTAACAAGCCTAGATTCCAAAGAAAGTGTTATTTTGTTGCTGATGAAGGTGTGACAGATGATGAATATGATAAAGGGAATGTAAGTGAAGATGAGTTTTTATTTATTGCTATCAAGGAAATTAATCTTGTACCTACTAATTCTACTAGCTGCATGAGTGTTGAAAAAGCTCTAGCTGCCAGAGTTGAAGAAAAAGATGAATGGGTGATTGACAGTGGATGCTCTCATCACATGACAGGTGATAAAAGTAAATTTGTGAGCTTGGAAAAGTATGATGGAGGTGTTGTAATATTTGGTGATGAAAAACATGGTGTAATTAGTGGCAGAGGATCCATTTATTTTGATGGTAAGCATAATATTGATGATGTTCTATATGTGGAAGGTTTGAAGCATAATATTTTAAGTGTTGGACAGATGGTTGACAAGGGATATAATCTTCAATTCAAGGATGGAAAGTGTAAAATATTGGGGAATTCTAGAAATGTGATTGCTTATGGTACAAAAACAAAAGGTAATATCTTTCACCTAAGTACTACTAATAAACGTTGTTTGATTACTCAAGTTGATGAAATTTGGTTATGGCATAAAAGATTGTTTCATGTAAACGTTGATAATATTATCAAGATAAGTTCTACCTAGGAAGTTAGAGAGCTTCCTAAGTTGATAAAGCCTACTAATACTATATGCAAAGAATGTCAGTTAGGAAAGAAAACTAGAGTCTCATTCAAAAGAAAACAATATTGTTCAAATAAAGTATTAGAGCCTATGCATACTGATTTATGTGGTCCTTCTAGAATCACAAGTTTACAAGGAGACATGTATTTCATGTTACTCATTGATGATTATTCTAGATTGATGTGGGTTTCCTTCTTAAGGGAAAAATCAGAATCTCTAGAGAAATTTAAGATTTTTAAGGCTAAGGTTGAGACAAAGACAGGTCTGAAGATTAAATGTCTAAGATCAGATAGAGGTGGTGAATTCACTTCAATTATTTTAATTCTTTCTATGAAGAGCATGGGATAAAGAGACAATTATTTGCCCCGCAGACCCCTCAACAAAATGGAGTTGTGGAAAGGAAGAACAAAAAAATTCTAAATGATGCTAGGACTATGATGTTGGAAGGAAATGTCCCACATATCTATTGGAGATAAGTTTTGAGTACTGCTATTTATACTATCAGCAAGGTACATGTCGAAGGTGATACTAGTAAGACCCCTTTTGAGATATGGTTTGGTCATAAGCCTATTGTTAGATAATTCAAAATATTTGGGAGTGTGATTTATATCAAAAGAGATGAAGATATAGGAAAGTTTGATGCTAGGAGTGATGAAGGAATATTTCTTGGTTATTCTACTAAAATTAAATCCTACTGGTGCTACAATAAGATATTGAGGAAAGTAGTTGCAAGTGCTAATGTAAAGGTTGATGAAGACACATTTAGACCATCCAGAACCTATGGATATGATTCAGATGATCACAATGATAGTTCAGATAAAGGAAAGAAAGTTCAAATCAATCCAGTGAATTAGGAAAATCAAGAGGAGAAATCTAGTTGAAGTGCAATATCAAGATCACAAGAGACTGAAGTTCAAGTACAACCTAAGACTAGGAGAATAATTGCAGAAGAGTATTGTTTGATTTTGAAGATTGAGCCTAATAATGTCAATGAAGATGAACATTGGATGGAAGTAATGAAAGAAGAGTTACCGAAAATTGAGAAAAAATGATACATGGACTCTTTTTCCTAGACCTAAGGAAAAAAAATTAATTAGAACTAAATGGGTCGTTTGGAATAAACTGAATGAGCAAGGTGAAGTTATCAGAAAAAAAGCAAGACTGGTGTGTAAAGGATACTCTCAAATTGAAGGAATTGACTTTGAAGAAACATTTCCTCGTGTTGTTAGAATTAAAGCTCTGAGACTATTTCTTGCATATTTTTCTTACAAAAAATTCAAGGTTTATTAGATGGATGTCAAGTCGACATTTCTATTTATGGTGAACTGAATGAAGAAGTATACATTGAGCAACTTGATGGATTTCTATTGACTAATCGGGGAGATATGGTTTTTCGATTGAAGAAAGCATTGTATGGACTTAAGCAAGCCCTAAGAGCATGGTATGCCAGATTGGACAAGTATTTGTTGAAGCTTGAATTTAATAAAGGTACGATTGATAGTAACTTGTATTTAAAGATTGATCATGATAAAGATCTGATTGTTGAAGTATTTGTTGATGATATCAATTTTGGAGGAGATGATAGTTTGTGCATGAAGTTTTCTGATGAGATGCAAAGTGAGTTTGAAATGTCTATGATTGGAGAAATGAAATTATTTTTGGGATTGAAAATTACTCAGTTAGATAAATGAATCTGTATATCTCAATCCAAGTCTATGAAAGAATTGCTAAAGAAGTTTGGTATGGAAGATTCAAAGCCAATTGGTACACCTATGGCAACCAAATTTAAGTTGACTCAAAATGATGATTCTCATAAGACAAAGTAGACTAGATATAGATCTATGATTGGTAGATTGTTGTATTTGAATCAAACTAGACTTGATATCATGAATGGCGTATGCATTGTTGAAATATTTCAAGTTGATCCTAAGGAATCTCATGTGATAGTTGTGAAGAGGACTTTAGATACTTCAAGGGAACCATTGATTTTGGCCTATGGTATCCTAAAGATGACGAACTTACTTTGAGTGATTTTACTGATGTTGATTGGGAAAGAGATGGGGATGACAGAAAGAGTACTAGTGGTGGTGTATTTTTCTTGGGAAATAAGTTGATTTCATGGTTAAGTAAGAAGAAGAATGCCATTTCTTTATCTATTGTAGAGGCATAATACATTGTTGCTCCTAACAATTGTACTCAAGTATTGTAGAGGAAATAGATGTCGAAAGATATAAAAGTTGTGTATTATGAACCTATTGCTATATTATGTGATAATTCAATTGCTATTAAAATTTATAAGAATCTGGTGTTGCATTCAAAAACCAAGCATATATCTATCAAGTTTCACTTTTTTAGAGATAAGGTGAGTGAAAAGGAAGTCAGACTAGAGTATGTGCCTACTAGAGAACAAATCATAGATATATTTACCAAGCCCTTGTATAAGGATACTTTTGAGTATCTCAGAGGGAAGCTAGGGGTGATTACCCCTCCTAATCAAAATTAAGATGCATTTACTTGCATCAGTTTGTGCATTTCAAAGTCATATCTTGAGATTCAAATTGATGTTGCGATGGTTGAGATTCAAGGGGAGTAATCAAATGTTTAGATATGTGGTTCATAGTTTGTGTGGAGAAAGATAATTTGTACCTTTGTAATTGATTTCAAAGGGGGAGAAGATTCTTGTGAAAAACTTTGAAAGAGTTAAGAAGAAAAGAGTCAAAAACCAAGGGGAGAAAGTGCTAAGAGAAAGTTGCGTTGATGGTGTTTTTAACATCATGTGTTGCAATCAATGAAAATGGGGGATATTGTTGGATATTGCTGATATGTGGCTGTCATTGATGTCAAAACTATTGGCATTAATGTCTTTAAGACTGTATATGTCGAGGATATTGAGAAAATTGTAATAAAATAAGTTGCAAGTTGTCAGTGAAGTAGTGAAGTTCAGTATGATGGATAGTTCAATATATTGATGGTGAGAATTTATGGATTGAAGGGCTTGTTGATAGGTATATCTAGTTTATCCTCCAAAAGTTTTAGAGGTTCACATGAAGATTTGATCAAGTTATGAGTATATGTGTTCTGATAGTTGTTCTATTGTTGTAGTTGGTGTTTCTAAAAGAAAATGATGTGATTCTAGTAATCTAAGTTTGTGGTGAATGTTTTTGTGGTGATTCATGATGTTTCTAGATTGTTCTCTATCTGTTTTGTAGGCTCACATTGATTGTTGTGCTCATGATTGGTTATTTTTTTCTGGAAGTTCACGTTTTTCATGTTCATGGCCGACAAGGTTATTGTAGCATGTTGTGGATCTTCTAGGCTAATTTTTTAAGGTGTTTTGTGTTCGAGACATGTTGTTTTTGGTCCTTACTATGTTTTGGATGACATTGGCTGATTCACATTAATAATTTTTTATTATTTTAAGTCGATAGTTTGTACACATTTTATATTTTATTGGGCCGACATGCAATTGATGTTATCCCTAGATGCGGATATACATGACCAATTTTTTATCTCATTTGAGACATGTAAGAAGCGAGATGTGTGAGTGCTATGTGCGAATAAAGTTTAGATATTTGAAGGAAAAAGTAAAGTGTGAAGGAGAGTAAGGAAAAGAAAGAGTGTTCATGTGCTTAACTAGAATTATAATCAGACATTAGCCAATGCTATCTTCTCAATTCAAAATATTTCAGATGGATTTAATCTGAATGTAAATGTATGATAGTGTGTCTTCCTTTGGGAAGTAATCCTTTTTGTATTTGAATAGTGAGCTCTAGGAAGTGTGCCTAAATGCAAGTGCATTCCTCATTTTGTATTCTTTTAAAAAAGTATAAACTTGTGGATTAACCTCCATTGTGGTTTTTCCCCTAACAGGGTTTCTACACAAAAATCCTAGTTTTATGCATGTTTATGATGTGGTGATGGTTTTTTCTTTCATGTTTAATTATCAGATCTAAGAATAAGTTTAATAAATATAATTTTTGTGACAATTGATTCACCCCCCTCTCAATTTTATGCCCTTGTGTTGCCAACAAGGGTTTGACCAAGAAAAACCCCCATATATAATCAATCAAATTTCTTTTCTTTTGCAAGTTATTTATAGGTTTAGATTTGAAGACTTGGTGAAGAAGGAAATGCAGACCTTGGATCTCAAGATCACATTCAGAGATTGGAAAAATTCAAATTAGGACTAAGACAATAGTAAGGGTCTCTTAGTTATCCCTAGGGTATTTTACATAAATTCTTCTAGTTTATGTTTTGATATCTGAAGATTCCACATTTACCCCCAAAAAAAACTGCGGGACTAAGAAAATAGTAAGGGAGTCTCATTCCTCCCTAGCATATTTTGACACCATTTTTGCATTTCCAAAATCCTCATCACATTTCCATATTTCCTAGGTTCACATACCTGAACTTTTTGTTGCTTAATTTCATCATTTCCATTCAAGATTTGACTTGCATTACTAGGTTTTTTTAGTTGAATGATAAGTTGTCTTTTCCAATCTTCTTCTTGGTGGTGAACCCTTCAAAGTTTAAAATAACCCCTCCTAGGTGCTCCTTGTTGAGAATTGACTCACCTTTGGGTTGATAGTCAATCCAATTTGGGCTCCTAGGACATTCTTAAATGGAAATTGAAGGAAATTTGTGTTCTATGACCTAGGCCATAAAACCACCTCACATGTATTTTTCACCATTGTTCAACGCCTATACCCAGATGCTCTTGCATCAAACATGTCAAGTAGAAAGATTATGAGAATAGGCTCATAATAATGGAGTAGAGTAGTCGAGATCTAATCTTCCAAATTTCAGCCAACCTTCAAGGAACTCCATCACTGAATCTCATGCCCAAAGTTACTCCTTCCTCTTTTTCTAGCACCTATTTAGAACACCTACAATCTCTCTCTAGTAATGTTGCATTATCTTCCTTCCACCCTTTGTGGACTCATGTACACTAAAGTCTGACCTCCTATGAAAAATAATCTCCACTCTCCTCTCCTCCTTCATGGGATCCAAACCATTGTAGACCAACCACCTCCACCAAAACCAACTAGTAACTTCCTCCACGATCTCTACAAGCAAATATGTAATGTCTACAACATGATTTTGTTCTCTATCCATCTCTTCTTCTACCATTTCATCTAAAAAAAATAAAAATCATAAAATTTATTTACCTCATCTTCATTCATAGTTGCAACATCAAATTTTACCGTGACATCTTCCACATCCTCACTAGCAGCAACTTTTCATTCTTCTTTTTTTGTTGCAATAATGAGCTTCAACATCCACTCTTCTTCAATAACCAACATTTGCACCAAAAAATATCCTTCACCTTCATCTTTCATTGTGACCTCTTCATTGATCACTTCATTCTTTTCTTCCTTTTCCTCCATGCCTTCCTCATGGTGTTTCTTCACTGTAACTTCTTTGATAGGGGATGCTCTCACACCTTTCTCCATCCATCTCAACCTATTGACCTCGCTCTTTTTTACCACTTCCTTCTCAATTTAGGCTACTTTCGTTATTGATGATTTTTAAAATTTCTTGCTCAATTATATTTCATATTTAAAAATGATAATTGTATTAAATTATGAAAAATTATTTATTTCTAGACCAACCTAGTCACATAGTAGGATACTTAAAGATTCTTGAACATATCTAAATTTTAAAATCAACAAAAATACCTTGCTAGTCTATGGTGCACTACACCCTTGTCCAAGCTCTTTGTGCTCAATTTTTTGTGAAAATATACTCTAATAGTTTGTATCTGAATACATATTTCTATTAAACATAAAATTATCATAAGGTATGAATATCTTGGTAAAATTTTGTCCTTTTTAAATATTTGGTTGATGTTTTATGCTATGTGTTTGTAAATGAATCTCCTTTACATGAGGAGACCATGATCATTCATCTCCGAATACATATTTTCCTAATGAGGATATCTTTAGGTAAGAGGAAGTAATCATAGATGAATTCTTAAACAACATACCACCTAATATTGAAAAATAATTTATCCTTTATCCCTCACCAAAATGACCTACTCATCTGTATAAACAATCAATGGCACCAACATACCTCCATCTGACATGTTTTCCACCTCGCATAAAGAAAGTGATTTACAATTCATATCTCGACCATTATGCATGAAAGAAAATATTGATGAAAACCAAGATGAGCTCATGCCACGAAGTTATCCTCCATCCTATGAAAAAAAGTGAGTAATACACCCATCAGTTTAAAAAAAAATTATGGGGAAGAATTCAAGATTAATTCTAAACAAGGATGTGATATAGATAATGAGGATAATTCATACCCTCTTTGAAAAAATACAATCAAAAGATACAAAAGGAATAGGATACCAAGGTTTTCAACCTTTACATAAAACATTCACTGTATCCTCCAAACCACGTAAGCCTCATAGGTCCATTAGAAAGGTCCTATTACTCACTCCACCTCTTTTATTTGAAACTAAACATACCTTATGAACACTCTTACAAATGGAATTCATTAAACTACCTCCCATGCAAGAAAGGAGAGATACTCAACACAAGAATAAAAATGCATTCTTTTGTGTGTATCATAGATTATTTGGTCATACTACTAATGAATATCGTACTTCAAAGAGCATATTAGATAACCTTAATCCTTGTAAATATGAATTTGATAAGATGATATACTAAATAGATTTAGCTCTTCTCCTTTCTATGTGGTAGTTGTAGTATCATTGGATACTCATTATCATGCATGGGGATGCAAGATGTTTTTGTGAAATCATACTCTAAGGAGCAATGCAGGACAATCCATATAGGGTAAATTTTTCCTTTACACTTTGGGGGAAATAGTATTTATCCCTATGTAAGGTGTATTCATTTAAATGAATGATCCTTTACCTCTTCATTATCTCCTCAAAATATTAGTGTAGCAAGTACACTAACATTTTAAGGGAGGCATATTACCCCACATATTACAATTATCAAGTAAAATGGTTCTTGATATTATACATTATCTAAAGGTGTGGCCTTGTTTATCATTTTGAGTCATCTTTAGTATTAATATCACATAGATTTTCACTAAAGTGCGATCCCCTTAATCTATGCTAGTGTCTCCTTTGTGGTCATATTAGCATTGATACCCCCTAAAAGGTGTGATTGTACATGGCATGCTATGTCCACTTTGTTGTATTAATAAATGTGGTACTCACTAAGGTGCAAACTATCATTCCATGGCTTATCCTTCCTTTGTGGTGTTGGCATGTATGATACCCCCTAAGGTGTTACCCTCCTTATGTATTCATGAGTGGTGTAACAGAGGGTATTTTTATTAGGTTGTTGGAAAATCACATGCAACATAAAATCCTAAAGTAAATAATAGAGTCCAAAGGAATAAATGAAAAATGAATGAAACGATCTCATCCAATGTCTTCATTCTCAATGGTTGGCCTCCATTACACCTTCTAAACTTGTTGAAAATATGAGTTTTCCCTCAGATTTATGATGAGCAATCTAATAATGACTAGTCCTAAACAAGTGTTGAAGGATTCTCAAATGATTATGAAAGAGAAACTAAATCCTACATGAAAACTAATTAGCTAAATGACAAAGACAAGCAAAATGCAAGATTCAAGAAATGCAAAGCGTGCAAGATTCAAGATTTTCAAGATGTCAAAATGAGGACAAAATTGCCATTTTATAGAAAATGCAATTTTGGATTAATGGACAAGATTGAAGATTGAGAAGTGCCCCAAAATCAATGGTCAAGATTCAAAATAACAACCCATTAATTAGGGTTAGGGAAACTTTAGGGTGAAATTCAAAATGAGTGGACAAGATTTAATTTAACAAATTAAATCAAGGAATGGGAATATGTGTGACAAGGAGATAAGATTTAATACTAGAAAAAGAATGAGTTAGAGAATCAAGTCATTTTAGAAATTATTTAATTTGTGGAAGGAAATGCTATTTTGAATTTAATATTTAATTTAATTCAAAATGGTGAAGTCATGTGATAGTAAATAATAATTAAATCATTTACTTAAAAAGAGGGAAATTCAAAAAAATGTTTTGTATTTAAATTTGGAAATGAATTAAATCAGATTATCAAATAATTAATTTTAAATTATTTAATTGTGGAAGAAGTGGGTTAATAATTAAATAAATTGAGGGGATTTATTTAATTATGATAAGTCTTTAATATTAGAGACATATTTAAATAAAATTAATTTATTTAAATAGTCAAGAGGGAAAAGTGGATTAACTAAATAAATTTAAATAATTTAAAGAGGACTTTAGACATTAGTGGCATATTTAAATAAATGTGATTTATTTAAATATTCAAGAGGAATAAGAGAGGTGAATTAATTAAATAATTGATCATTATTTAACTAATAGTTGAATTTGGTTAGAGGGACATAGAGGAATTAATGAGAAAATTGAGTTCGCAAGCCTAGGTCAATTTTATGTGTCTACAAGTGGTATACTTTGGTGTATCATAATTTATATGCACCCTTAAGGTATGACCTTTTTATAGTAATCCCTCATGATGTTAAATATTTTAAACCCCCTAAGGTTATAGTCATCCCCTATGATGTAAAAATTTGTACACTAGTTGAGGTGATAGTCATCCTCTGTGACATTAGACTTTGTACACCCATTGAGGTGACATTAAACTTTGTGCACACCCTAAGGTGATTTTTTATCCTCTATGATGTTAAATGGTCCCCTATGACATTAAACCTTTATGTTATCCTTGAGGCATGATTTGAAAAAATAGTCTATGGATTTGGCATAATGCAACATGCTAGTTCATGAAATTGAACACCTTTTTAAATGGCCACATAGCATAAAAAACTTTCTTAATATTGGAGCCATGTGTTTCATGAGATACTAAGGATAGAAATACATTCTAGCCTTGTGGAACCCATAATATTGCATGGACACCTATCATAAGCCAACTTTCTAGTCAATGGATCTATGTAGCCCATGAGTGACTTGGCCTAACATAGCTTTCTAGTCATCATGAAAAAAGTATCTTTCTAACACCATATTTGAGAGATGATGTTTATTTGAGAAAAATTTAAATATTGAGGTTTCTTAAATGACTTACTAAATCTATTCCTTTAGTACTAACCTTACGGATTTTTGTAGTGATTAATGTATGTTTTTATTTGTTTGCATTATGTTTTATGTTTTGTTATGTTTTATTTTATTTTTGTAGTGTGTTATGTTGAAACAATGAAAAATAGGAGGGGTTTTATGGAATGGGAGGGGGTTTACCAAAATTAAAATAGATAGACCTATTTTCCTTTATTTCATTAGGAAATGAGATTCCTACAATGAATTGATTAACAACCCTTAGGTGAATCAATCCAATGTTAGAATCTTTAGATTTCCTTATGACTGAAGGATAGGGGTCAAGATCAAATGGCACTTTTGAGAGAAAAACTAAAAATAGCAAATAAAATTGAAAATGCAACCTAAAACTTGAAACACCAATATTAAATTCAATATTTGTAAAACCAAAAAACCAAATGCAGATGTGAGAAGGGAAAAAATGTGTTTTCTAGTCACCAAGAAGCAGCTTCTGAAGGTTGACTAGGTCTCATTTTCCTAGGGGTGAATGGGTCCTTGCTCAGGGTTTTTTCTATAAATTTTGGGAGCCTCTGACATAAATCTATAGCTTCTGAGTTGTCAAGGTTTCAGTGTCAAAAAGTCAGAAATCATATTTGTAGGTTAGATTATGTGATTTGATAACTTTGAAAACTTTTTCAATTTTGACAAATTTTCAATCTTGCTCGTCAAAAGGTCTCCAATCCTTCTTCAACCTAAATCTGCAATGACACATACGAGAGAGAAGAATGTTTTTTTTGGGTGAATGGGGGTTTTACTTGGTCAAACCCCATTTTGGTAATCAAACCTAGAATTGAAATAATGCATGATAGAGAGTATGAATAATGAGCAAAGCTATGTTACAACTCAACAAACCTTTGAATGAAACCTTGATAATGGAGATCTTAGGAATTTTGTAACTTGCAGGATATGGCTAAATTGGATGTGGACCTTGACACTTGAATAATTCTTTGAATGCTTGAACTTGATCTTGAAACCTACATCACAATGTTGGCTCCAAAAATATGCATGATGCAAGAAGACTTTGACATCATGGATAGATATTGATTGCTGCTATAAATATCTTATATATCTTCTCTTGAAATATCTTAATTGCTTGAATAATCCTAATAAAATTATCATAAAATTTCTCATGAAAGTCTAATAAAAGTTATAGGTGAAACTTAGTTAAATGACCTTGTATCTATAGGTATGTATCCTTAATTTCGCAAAATTCAAATATCACAAGCCAACATTGAATTATGGATTTGAGAATGTTAAAATACCCAAAAACATAATTTAAATTTAGATCCAAAGGTCTACGGAGGACCTATTCGCCCATGGAAAATGAATCCCATATCCCTATTCCTAGAACACACATTGCTCAAGGTAAAGTGTTAAGTTTGGGAATTAATTATTGTCGTGTTCACCAAAAAATATAATTTATTAGGCTTTTAAATGAATAAAAGGGATAATTAAGGCATAATTATGCTCAATTTAATTAAGAGGTCCCAAATAAGTGTGAAAATGTAAAGGGATAAATTTATCAACACTAAATTCAGGAATTATTAAGTTCATTTTAATTAGAAAGGCCCAAAGAAATGAGGAAATGTAAAGGGATAAATTTTTCAACACTACATTTAGCCCCCACTTCAGTGAGGGGATGACCTTGCATCAAGCACACAAAAGTAGACAATCAAGAGAGGTATAATTGTAAAATTGTTGGAAGGATAAGATTACAAAGATGATAGTGGATGATCAGGCTTCCAAGATCTAAGATCTCATGGTAAACCCAAAAGAGGAACAAGGAGACACATGCCTATTTTAAACATATATGTGTATGAAACTATGACAAGATACTCTATCATACAATTCAAAAGAATAAAATAAATAAATAAAAAGAGAAAAAGAAAATGGGAAAATCATGCCATGACAGTCCAATGTGATGTGGATCACGCCTCAGTTGTTTGTCCAAAATAATTTACAAGTGGAACTGATGGGGATTCTTATCTTTCAAGAGAAATATTTCTCTTCCCAAAACCTATTCTATAGTATTCCTAGGGTATTCCTCTCTACCCTACTTAGGGATCTCTCCTAAACCCCTCTCACCTCATAAGGCTCTCCACCAATTCCAAATTCTTCACCATTGCTCTCAATTCACCACTAGGATTCCCTGGGCTCCACACTGACCCAAAGTGTCCTAACCACTCTAGGGGATAGGAAAGGGTAATATCCCTATTCCCTTGTTTATTTTACTCCTCACTGATCCCTCTCATAGGATTCTTTCACCTTGTGCCCATCACTTTCTTGAAAAACCCATTTTTAGGCCTTATAGCCTTTTGCCCCAATTAGGCCTCCTAGAACCCATTTTCTTGGCTTTCTCAAAAACGGTCTTAACAACCCCCAAATATATTTTTAGATTATTTTTAGTGGTACCCTAGGCTTCAATATTTACCAAGTGTTTAGTCCCTCTGGTGTCTGTACATATGACTATCCTCATACCCCCTATTTTCAAGGGTCTCTAGGGTTTTGGCTCCTTTTTCCAACTTTGAGGGCTTCAATGACCTCATCAACTCTCCTCCTTGCACAAACATGTCTGGAATACATGTTACCACACTATCATGCTATTTATTGGCACAAACCAATCTTTTAAGCAACTTTCTTTATTGCTGTCCTCTCCAAGCCGCTAGCTAGAATGCACTTACACTTGCCTAGTGCTTGATGAATTCAACTCTTCCCTTGCAAACCAATACTCCACACACTCTATTTAAACTATACATATAGTCCCCTACTTGATTTCAAGTGGCCATGGTAGCCTTGCCACGGGAATTCAAGTGGGGATCATTCTTTCACAAAACTGGCCTGAACCGGCTATGAGACCAAAAACTCTAAAAACTTGCAAAACATAAAGCAATTGAACTAAATGGCTAATATAATGATTCAAACATTAATTAAGTGACACAATTGAAAGAATCAAAGCATTATATAGGTCCTTTCAATCCATTTTTGACTAGATGAAGGCACAAAAACAAAAATTCAATGAAATTTGCACTCTTCCAACTCACAAATTCTCCTTCCAAAACTCCAAATCATACAATAGCTTTCCCATATGATCAATTAGGGTTTTTCTGACCTAATATACCCTTCTCCTATGTTATAGGACCCTTGGGTTGGGCTTAGAGCATCATTAATTCCCTTTTCCCACTTTTAGGACAAATTGCCATGTCTACAATGGCTAATTTGCCAAATTTCATCATTCGGGCTTCACCAAACTACAAAGCTCTAGACTACCCTAAGTTTGTCTTAACTCACACATCAAAAACACTATTGGGACTTTACATCATAGTCCTTATTCCCTTGGTGGTTGGCTAGAACCACCTACAAGCCAAAATTTCCAAGATCTTCCAAAATACCTTTAAGGTGCTCCTACACCAGGAACTCACTATCCACTATGTAAACAACAATGCACGCTCACATAGGCTAGTGAAATCTGTTATGCACTAGGTGAGCCTCCAAGGTTGGAAAATGAGAGAATCTTATTAGGCTCCCACCATACAAAATTTATACCTTCGATAAATTTAATAAGGCGCCACATAATATGAACTGTGAGCTTCATAAGGCTTAGCAAGTTATTTTATGCTAAACACTTATAAACAAAAAAGGAACCATAGGAAAGCAAAGTGTGTTATGCTTGGTGGCCACAAAAAAGAGTTGTAAATTTTAGCTTCACAATGTTAGCAAGCTGAATTATGGTAAACACTTATGAACAAAATGAAAATAGGATAAGACATGTTCAAAAGGTTTTTTCTTAGTTCATGTAAGGCCTCCTCTTAGGGAACATTGTTGGATAGGACAACTGAGAGGGGAGGTGAATTAGTTGTCATGAATTATAACCTTAAACTCAATTACCAAAACTAAGATATAAACTAATTAAGTGATTAACCATAAAATTATAATGCACAAAACATAATAACATCAGTTTTACATGGAAAACCCAATGAGGTAAAAACCACGGTGAGGATTAACTCACACTATAGATAATAGAAAAACTGATTACAAAATGTTCACTACCTGAAATAAGGTTCACTTCCTAAGATAAAGACTCGTTGTTTGTACTCACTATCCACAAGGCTATAACTCAGAGGGCTCATTTCCATAGAGATACAAAGAAGAAAAGAAGATTTTTTATAGCGAGACAACAATCCCAATACAACAAAGGATTCCACCACAATCACTGATCACCTTACATGAATGATAGAGTTCACCTTCTGCTCACTACATCTGAAAACTCGTGGGGTGATCCCACAATAGTGGTTTACAATTTTTGGCCAAACTGGACACTAAAATTATTATTTTTAACTAAATCTTCACATTCGGGCACCTATAGTGGGTGAACCGTGAGGAATTTGTAGATGATGAAAACTAGAGTCTCAACACATTTTGTCTGTAGATTCTAAAAATATTTTTTTCAATTTTTTTTGAATAAGATTGCACTTATTTTTCCATCTCCCACGAAAACTAGTTTTTTTCAGAAAACGACATTTTTAAAAAGTGACACTCACCGTATACAACATAACTTTTTCTATATGAAGGATAAAATTCTAATTTTTTCGAATTTAGATTTGTAACTATGATATCTAGCACTTTCATTTGGTCCCATAGTTTTTTATTGAATATTTTTTTCTTAATAGAGTTTCGAAGTCAAACAAATTGCAATTCAGACATAGCCGAACTATATACAACATAACTTTTTTTGTATGTATTGAAATTCAATTTTTTATTTTTTAATGGATGAAGGACAACAATACCCAGCACGAACATATTTTTTTAAAATTTATTTTCATAATTTTCTATTTTTCACATTTGCAAAACAACGAGTTTGATTTTTGGTGAAAAACCTATGTTTAATAGAACTAAAAAATGCATAAATAATAAAACCAAAACATATTAAAATTATATTCATGGGATAGCTTATTTCAAGGACTAACATAATAATTTAAAATAAATATTAAATGAATTCATTTGATCCCCCAAAAGGTAAATCAAAAGTGATTTTTATCAACATTTTGATAGGTGTAAAGGAGACTCATTTATAGGTATGGTTTAAAACTACTGAGGTTCTATCCAAGGGGGTTTGATCTAAGGTGGTTTGATCAAAACCTCTTCAATTGAAATCCTTAAAATGGAAATTTTAAAGGATTAAATCATTATATTTTCTAAAAATATGTGATTTCAGCAAAAATCAGTTCCTCTCAAAAATTGTAAACCAGCTTTGTGGGATCACCCCGGTGTGTTAAGCTTCAAACTGATTAACCACACACATAACTCACACACTTTTAGAATATAATAAATTTTGTGTCTTCTCCTTCACTTATCTTCTTTTATTAAGTACACTTTTCATTTCTAGCACATTCTATATTTATACCATCTCGAACTTTCAAAAGATACAAAGTTAGCCATCCAATTTCAAATTCAAATTAGGTCAGTGTCAAACATCCTAGCATGGAATTATAATGAGAGCGACCCAAACACATGCTACATTGGGACCCATAATAGATCCAACACGCTTCATAAACTTTGAAGATAGTGCTTGACACACAGTCAACCAAACTAGTGTAAAACACATAGATCAATTAAGCTCGATGCAAATGCTGAAACCATCTTCAATAGAACCAAGGAAACACAAATCTAGAACCACAAGTTACAAGAATTCAAAAAAGAGAAATCTAGACCAATAAAAATTGATGCAGAAGCATCCGAAAGTATTTAGAAATTGAGGCAGTTGATAGTGAAGTGGTAGGTTTTCTAGTGATGCAATTTTGTATGTTGTCTAGAGCTGTACATTGAGGATGAGAGGTTGAAGATTAAATGGTTTTCTAATAATTATGTCTATTTTATCCACTAGAAGTTTTATAGGTGCACATGAAGATTTGATTGAGTTATGGATGCATGTGTTCAGATAGTTGTTTAGATGTTCTAGTTGATGTTCCTAAATGAAGATGATATGATTTTGATGGCTTGAGTTGTTGTAGACATTTCTAAGGTGATCCTTAATGATCATGGATGTTTCCATAATGTGTTTTGGTGGTCCACATCAATCATGGTGCTCATAATTGGTGAATTTATTTTGAGAGTTTGAAGTTTCCATGTTCTTGGTCAACAGGGTGTTGTAACATGTTGTGGATCTTCGAGGATTGAAATTTGAAGGTGTTGCATGTTCAAGGATGCTAATTTGGGTCCTTTATTTTTTGTGGCCAATGTTGGTTGGTGCACATGGTAATTTTTCTATTGTTTGTAGCTGACCTATTTGGGCCTACACATTATGTTATTATCTGTTGTAATTGGGTCGACTTGTTAAGGGTTAATGATGCACGGATGATATAAATAGAAGATAAAGGATTGATTATGGGATAGAGAAGAGGATGAA
Organism: Sequoiadendron giganteum; assembly: GCA_007115665.2. Taxonomy (NCBI): domain Eukaryota; kingdom Viridiplantae; phylum Streptophyta; class Pinopsida; order Cupressales; family Cupressaceae; genus Sequoiadendron; species Sequoiadendron giganteum. The sequence goes on from CM021101.1 coordinate 818,363,631, forward strand.
TCAATAAGGTGTTCAATGGTGTGAAGTATGCAACATAGAGAAGAATTATTTTGATCCAGAAGGATATCAGAGCAGAGAAGGAATGTGGAGTAGGAAATGGAATCGATGGCATATTGTTGAGAAGATTGTCATTATCTAAGTTATTTGTAATTCCTAGACTGCGATCTAGCATCTGTAAAGCCCAAGTGGCATCTTTAATGTGTTTTGAGATTTAATATAATGAGGAATGATATTTGAAGGCTCGGTTTTTCCCTTTGAGGATTTTCCTAGGATAATTCTTGTGTCTGGTGTTTATGAATGTCTTTGATCTTCATGTAGATTAGCTATTAATTTATGTTGCATATCTATTGTAATCATGGAGTTTGTAGTTAGGTTGCAAGGTTGGAATATTCTTCATTGGATTCTCCTAACTTGACTCCAATAATTAGTATCAGAGTTAGATGCAAATATGCTGGATGGTTGCAAATATTTATTAGAGAAAGTTGAAGAGTAGGTTGAAGAGTTGGTTGTAGAGTTTATCAGACTTGTTTGTGAATCTGTTGTAAGATGGATAAGATTGGGAAAAGAACAAAGAAGGAAAAAGAGAACCTAATATGTGAAAGGGATACTTTGGAGGAAGAATTGTGCGAACTCGGGAAGTGTAATGTAAAATTGATGGAGAGGATGAAAGATCTAGGAAAAGACAAATGTGATGCTCTTGAAGAAGAACTAGAAATTTAAAGAAGGAGAAATGAAGAAGTGGAAGTAGAGCTGGATAAGTTTGAGGATATTGAAAAGGAAATGGAAGAAGGATTCAAGTTGTTTAAGAAGTTGGACAAGAAGAGTAGGGATCTAGAGTAAAATTTGAAGGAGCTAAACAAGGAGAACAGTTTGCAGAAGAAGGAGATATCTGATCTGAAGGAACATGTTAATCACTTGGAGAAGGAGAATGAGAATATGAGATCTAATCCTGAAGTGTGTGAAGTATCATGTGATACTGATGATTTGTGTGATGTTGTAGAGGATGAAAGTGAGAGTAAACCTGTAACTGTTGGAGATGGTATTGGTTTCAAAATCATGCAGAGAAAGGGATATGAAGGAAAAGGATTAGGAAAGCAACAACAAGGAATGACAAAACCTATTAAACCAGTAATGAGAGAAAAGAGTGAAGCCCTTGGATATGACAGAGGTAAGAATGTATTGCAAGTTTGAATTAGGTAAGAAAAGGTATGTATTGTTCATATTGTAATAGGCATGGACATGAAAAGGAATTGTGTTGGAATCTATATCCTTGTAAGTTATGTGGATTAAGGAATCATTCTAAGAAGATGTGTTGGGATAAAATGAGAAGGATAAATCCTATGAAAGATTGTAAGCAGATTAATTATGAATGGGTTTATGGACCAAAGTGGAAACATGTTACCTATATGCTTAGAAGATTGTACAGATGGAATAATTCATATGTTGGAGGAAAAGAGGGATCAAGATGCACAAAAAGAAGACCTTATGTAGATCAAAACAAGGATAGCATTTCAAACTACAGGTGGATTTGTGACAAGATTCATAATTATTATCAAAATAAAGTGTACCAGAGGAGTGAAATAATATGTTTTAGGGAAGGAACCTGTTCTCAAGTTTGGAAGAAGAAAGAATCCAGCACTAAAGGTCATCAAGAACTTGATTTCAAAGAATTTAATGGAAGAGAAGCAGTAAATAATTCTTAGATAGTTTGTGTAGATGAAGAAGAAGCTCTTGATATTGAATTAAATTATCCAGAGGAAGGGGAAACCTTGGATGAATTAGACAGGATAGTGAAATCGGAAGAAGGTGAAGCATTGACTTCAAGGAGAAAGTTTATAGAGAAAGACAATAATCTTGAGGCAACTTGTAGGGTAGCCTTGCTCAGACCACCAACCATTGAGGTAGTGCAAGGGCTACAAGTAGATCGCCGAACCTTTCCCATGACAAGATGAAGAACCTAAGGCAACTTGCAGGGTGGGCTTACTCATTTCACCGAACAGTGAGGCAGTGCAAGGACTGCAAGTAGATCGTTGAACCCATTGAAGAGACAATATTGCTTAGTAGAGCTTGAGGCAGTGTTGCAGGGTGGACTTGAACAAATCACCAAACTTGAGGTAGTTGCAAGTACCTACTAACTTTTGATTGAAGAAGACAATGCTCTTGAGGTAACTTGTAGGGTGGGCTTCTCACATTGTCAACCATTGAGACAGTGCAAGGCCTACAAGTAGATCATCAAAAATATGCAAGAGATAACATTGGATTGATACAGTATAGACCAAAGTGAAGAGGTTGACTTTTCAAAAAACTTCGAGAGTCTAATGTAGGAGAATCCAAAAGTATTCAGAAATTGAGGCAATTGATAGTGAAGTGACAGGTTTTCTAGTTATGCAATGAAGCTTCATATGTTGGCTAGAGTCGTATGTTGAGGATGAGAAATTATAAATTAAAAGATTTTCTGACAAGTATGTCTAATTTATCAATCAGAAGTTTTAGAGGTGTGCATGAAGATTTGATCAAGTTATGGATGTCTATGTTCGGACAGTTGTTCAGTTGTTCTAGTTGATGTTCCTGAGGGAAGAGGATGTGATTCTGATGGCTTGAGTTGTTGCAGATGCTTTTGAGGTGATCCTTTATGATCATGGATTTTTCTAAAAAGTGTGTTGGGGTTCCAAATCAATCATGGTTCTCGTGATTGGTGAATTTATTTTGAGAGTTTGAAGTTTCCATGTTCTTGGCTGATAGGGTGTTGTAACATGTTATGGATCTTTGAGGATTGAAATCTTAAGGTGTTGCATGTTCAAGGATGTTGATTTGGGTCCTTTCTTTGTTTTGGCTGATGTTGGTTGGTGCGCATGGTAATTTTTTTATTGTTTGCGATCGACCTATTTGGGTTTGCAAGTTATGTTATTAGTCGTAATTGGGTCGACTTTTTAAGGGTTAATGATGTGTGGATGATATAAATAGAAGAGAAAGGATTGGTTATGGGATAGATAAAAGGATGAATCAATAAGGTGTTTGATGGTGCAAATTATGAAGCTTGAAGAAGAATTATTTTGATCCAGAAGGATCTTAGAGCAGAGAGGGAAAGTGGAATAGGAAATTGGCTCGATGGCTAATTGTTGAGAAGATTGTCATTATTTGTGTAATGTGTAATTCTTTGGGTACGACCTAACATCTTTAAAGCTGGAGTGGCATTTGTAATGTGTTTTGAGATTTAATATAATGAGGAATGAGCTTTGAAGGCTTGGATTTTCCCTTTGAGGGTTTTATTAGGATAATTCTTGTGTCTAGTGTTTATGAATGTCTTTGATCTTCCTATAGATTAGTTTTTAATTTTTGTTGCATATTTGTTGTAATCATGGAGTTTGTAGTTAGGTTGCAAGGCTGGATTTTCCTTAACTAGATTCTTCTACCTTGATTGCATAAAAAATTCTTTTGAATCTCAACTAGAACACAAAAATACATAGTTCACAAGTACTAGACCAACATCATCAACAATTGAATACCTGTAATCTTCTTTTAATACAATTTTCTCAATATCCTCAACATATACAATCAATAGAAACTAGTAGATAACTAGTTGACTGGTTGACATCAATGACAACACTTTCATTCCTCTTTCCATTCTTGCAACAATCTCCCCCTTTGTCATTGATAGCAACACATGATGTGAAAAACCATCAAAGACACCCATCAGTTCTAAAAATACTTATCAAGATTTTTCTTTTTCTTCTTCCCCTTAGAAGATCATCTTCCTCATTACCCGTTTTCACTTATTAGCTTTCTTTCCTCTTCACATGATTTATCTCTCTCTCTTTTTCACATGGTCTCTCTCTCCCCCTTTGAAATCAATGGAAAAGGAAAAATATATGTCCATTGATACTTCCTTTGACATGAAAACAAAATACTCATAATGACAACACTTAAAACTACTCACCCCCCCTTAGAGGTAGCCACCAAAAATATCAGTCCAAAAAGATAGAACCATGAATCCACTGGATTGATGCATCTCCAAATGCATCTTAGTTTGTAAAAGGATGGGAAATAACCCCTAGCTTATCCCAGAGATACTCAAAAGTATCTTTAAGAAAGGACTTTGTAAATATATCTGCAATGTGATGCTTTGTCGAAACATACTCAACATTTATTTCATTCTCCACGACCTTCTCTCTCAATAAATGATACCTAATAGATATATGATTCATTCTCAAGTGCATTACAGGATTCTTAGAAATTTTAATTGCACTTTTATTATCACAAAAGATAGAAATAGAATCAGTATACAACACTGTGATATCCTTCAGTGTCTATTTTATCCATAAAGCTTTTGTACAACAAGATGCAACATCAATATAATCAGCTTCAACATTAGACAAATAGTTTAAATCTTGCTTCTTACCCAACCATGCCACTAATATAAATCTAAGAAATAATGCACCACCACTTGTACTCTTTCTATCATCTATACTTCTAGCCAAATCTACATCGGTATAAGCACTAAGTGTAAATTTAGTATCTTTAAGATACTATAATCCATAATATGGAGTGCCATTCAAATATTTGAATATTCTTTCAACTATAGTAACATGTTTTTCCTTTGGATCTTCTTGAAATATAGCTACAAGATAGACCGCATGCATAATATCTGGTCTAGTAGTAGTCAAATATAGTAGTCCACCAATCATAGATCTATACTTTCTCTGATCAACCTTAGGTGAATCATCATATTTTCCCAACTTGCAAGTAGTCACCATAGGAGTACTTACTGGTTTGGAACTGTCCATCCCAAATCTTTTCAACATATCTTTCACATTCTTAAATTGTGAAATAAAAATTCCTTTCTTTGATTAATTAATATGTAGCCCAAGAAAGAAATTCATCTCACCAAACATAGAAATTTCAAATTATTTTTGCATCTCTTCCATAAACATCTTGCACATCTTTTCATTTCCTCCAAAGACAATTTCATCAACATATACAAGTACAATCAATATTTTTTCATTTTTAGTCTTGAAATATAAATTACTATTTGTTGTACCTTTGTTGAATCCTTGTTGATTCAAATACTTATCTAGCCTTGCATACCAGGATCTAGGAGCTTGCTTCAATCTGCACACCATATATGAATGATCTATTAACTGAAATCCTTTTGTTTGTTCCATGCAGACCTCTTCTTCCAGATCACCATTCAAAAATGCTAACTTGACATCCATTTGATAGACTTTGAAATTTTTATAAGCAGCCAATGCCAAGAACATCCTTATAGCTTCCATTCTTGCTACGAGGTAAAAAGTCTCCTAAAAATATATACCTTCCAATTGTGAGTAGCCATTTCACTGCTTTTGTTTCTGACAACTTTCTCCTTAACATTTAGCTTATTTATCAACACCCATTTGACCCAATGATATTTTTGTTTGTTGGTCTTGTGACCAATTCCCAAGTTTGATTCTTCTTAATCTACAAAATTTATTCTCTCATTGCTTCATCCTTATAGGCTTCACTTACTGACTTTGACTCAATCTCCTAAAAATATATACCTTCCACTTGTGAGTAGCCTTTACACACAAGCCTTGTTTTGTTTCTGACAACTTTCTCATTCATGTTTAGCTTATTTCTGAATACCCATTTTGACCCAATGATATTTTTGTCTGTTGGTCTTGGGACAAATTCCCAAGTTTGATTCTTCTCAATCTAAAAATTTTAATTATTTAATTGCTTCATCCTTACAGGATTCACTTACTGACTTCAGCTCAATCTCAGAGAATAAGCACAAATTTACTTCAGTAAAAAAATTTCTTCTAGTTAACACACATTTTGACTTGTATGGACAATAATCTGACTTTTTGAATGATTCATCTATACATATTTTGGTGTCATAAGGGACATCACCAAAGCATATTCTTCACTTTCATTTTTTTCATTATAGTTTTCTTGCTCATATTTATCACGTTCTTCCATAATTTCTTCTACTCTTGTAAAGTCATGCTCATCAGACACATACCCATCAATATCAATAGAATTATTCATTGTTTCATCAACCTTCACATTCGAGCTTTCTACAATTTTTCTCAATATTTTTCAAAACATTTGTATGCCTTTCTTTTAGTAGAGTATACAAGAAATATTCCTTCATCACTTCTTGCATGAAACTTACCTAAAGTTTCATCATCTCTTCTAATATAGCATTTGAATACCTTGAAATATTTGTTTGTAGGAATTCTTTCATTCCATAGCTCATAGGGATTCTTTGTACTATTTTCTTTTGCATGAAATCGATTGAATACATATATAACAATGTGAATAACTTATTTCCAGTAAACTTATGGTAATCCAGCTTTAGTGATCATTGACCTAGAAACTTCTTGAACTGTTCTATTTTTCCTTTCAACAACCCGATTTTGTTGAGGGGTTCTCGAAGAATATAATTGTCTCTTTATACCATGCACTTCACAAAACACATTGAACTCACAAGAGGTGAATTCTCCACCTCTTTCAGATCCAAAGCATTTTATCTTCAAATTCACTTCATTTTCAACCATAGCCTTGAATAACTTGAATCTATCTAATGCATCTGATTTATCTCTTAGAAATGTAACCCATGTATATCTAGAATAATCATCAATTAGAAGAATAAAGTACCTTTCACCAAGTAGTCTTTGTACTCTCATGGGACCATAAAGATCTGTATGAAGGTATGTGCAGGATCATCATGGAAAAAATAGGCCCTTAAGTGGCAATAAAATTCAGAAAAATCAGAGTTAGGAAACTTGACATAAAAATTTGAATAAGTTATCTATATTATTTCAAAAATATGTAAGAATAGAATCTATAGAAAATTGAATTTTGTTTCCAAACTACTAGATTTATTTAAAAAATTAAAAAATCTTTTTGGTGAATATTTGAAATTTCAATGCAATAGTACTTAAATTTCAGGGAAAAAATAAGAAGTAGGTGTCTGTCTAACCACCCTAACCACAATAAAATGATAATATTTTTTTATAATATTTTAAATATAAGTAAAGGACTCATTTCTCGATGTGATGCCTATTTTTTTTATAATTTTTTTCCAAGTAAATTATTAATTATGAATTTCTTAGTGCAAATTTTAAAACATATAAAAACTCGTATGTCTGACCACCTTAACTTGATAAAAAATTCATGAAATTCAATTTTTTTTTTTTTAATCCTATAGTATGTGAAGCATAGAATGTGAAGCATGTTTTAGATTCAAAAAATGTGATACCTTTTGAAAGCTATAGATGTTTTCAATCAACCTATCAATCAAGAATTTAGTCATAATTCAAATAGAAAATGAATAATAATTATTTATTAAATTCAAAGTAAAGAATAATTTATATTGGTGGAAATATGAGAATCTCCTTTAAAAACCCTTTTTGTTTCATCAATTTTGAGAAAAAAAAAGTCGCCAGCCTTATGGATCATCATATCACTTACATATTGCCACTTTTTGGCCCATCATGATCTTGCACATACCCATGAACCAAATCCAACAATCCGGTAGTAGATTGTTCTCTTGATATGTAATGATTTATTGTTTGCTTCTCAAAATGGCAATTCTTGCAGATAACATTTACAAGATGTGTAATTTTCGGTAGATCTCTCGTGGTCTAAACAAAAATGATTCTTGCCAAGTTATCAAAATTCATGTGACACATTCTCCTGTACCATAACCAACTATCATTTATCCGAGTCATAAAACATCGTCCATCACTACCTTTGAGTTGATAAATATTCCCTTCAAATTTCTTTCTTGTAGAAATCAATGTTTTAGATCCTTTCCAAATCTCATATTTCTCATCCTTAAACACAAGATCATATAATTTTTTGCACATCTGACCAATTCTCAAGAGATCATGCCTTAAACCCTTAACATAGTAAACATCATAGTATGATTATTGCCATCAAATATTAATGAACCTATCCCACAAATTTTAGCACCAGTATCATCTCCAAACATAACCAGACCTCCATCATATTTCTCAAGTTTGACAAACTTACTCTTGTCACTAGTCATGTGATGTGAGCAACCACTATCAACTACCCAAAAGTTATTTTCCTATTTAGCATGTAGGTCAAAGATAGCTATACCTTAAGTGGCAATAAAATTCATAAAAATCAAAGTTAGGCAACTTGACATAAAAATTTGAATAAGTTATCTATATTATTTCAAAAATATGTAAGAATAGAATCTGTAGAAAATTGAATTTAGTTTCCAAACTACTAGGTTTATTTTTAAAAAATAAAAATCTATTTGGTGAATATTTGAAATTTCAATGCAATAGTACTTAAATTTCAGGGAAAAAATAAGAAGTAGGTGTCTGTCTAACCACCCTAACCACAATAAAATGATAATACTTTTTTATAATATTTTAGATATAAGTAAAGGACTCATTTCTCGATGTGATGCCTATTTTTTTTATAATTTATTTCCAAGTAAATTATTAATTATGAATTTCTTAGTACAAATTTTAAAACATATAAAAATTCATATGTCTGATCACCTTAACCTGGTCAAAAATTCATGAAATTCAATTCTTTTTTTTTAATCCTATAGTATGTGAAGCATAGAATGTGACACATGTTTTAGATTCAAAAAATGTGATACCTTTTGAAAGCTATAGATGTTTTCAATTAGCCTATCAATCAAGAATTTAGTCATAATTCAAATAGAAAATGAATAATAATTATTTATTAAACTCAAAGTAAAGAATAATTTATATTGGTGGAAAGATGAGAATCTCTTTTAAAAACCCTTTTTGTTTCATCAATTTTGGGAAAAAAAAAAGTCGTCAGCCACATGGATCATCATATCACTTACATATTGCCACTTTTTGGCCATCATGGTCTTACACATACCCATGAACCAAATCCAACAATCCAGTAGTAGATTGTTCTATTGATATGTAATGATTTATTTTTTCCTTCTCAAAATGGTAATTCTTGCAGATAACATTTACAAGATTTGTAATTTTCGGTAGATCTCTCGTGGTCTAAACAAAAATGATTCTTGCCAAGTTATCAAAATTCATGTGACACATTCTCCTGTACCATAACCAACTATCATTTATTCGAGTCATAAAACATCTTCCATCATTACCTTTGAGTTGATAAATATTCCCTTCAAATTTCTTTCTTGTAGAAATCAATGTTTTAGATCGTTTCCAGATCTCATATTTCTCATCCTTAAACACAAGATCATATAAGTTTTTGCACATCTGACCAATTCTCAAGAGATCGTGCCTTAAACCCTTAACATAGTAAACATCATAGTATTATTGTTGCCATAAAATATTAATGAACCTATCCCACAAATTTTAGCACCAGTATCATCTCCAAACATAACCAGACCTCCATCATATTTCTCAAGTTTGACAAAGTTACTCTTGTCACCAGTCATGTTATGTGAGCAACCACTATCAACTACCCAAAATTTATTTTCCTATTTAGCATGTAGGTCAAAGATAGCTATACCTTCATTTTTCTCCTTCTCCTTCATTTTTCTCCTTCTCCTTCTCTTTCTCTTTCTCTTTCTCTTTCTCTTTCTCTTTCCTTTGACTATTTTTCTAAATTGGTAGAAGTAGGTTCACCCTTAATCTCCAAGAACAAGCATTCATTATCATCTGGATCTTCATATTTTGAATCTTGATCTGAAATAATAACATTCTCATTAACATAGTAAGCTCTATTAATCTTATTTTCTTTCTTTTCTTTCTCATATCTTTGAATATTCCTTTTAGCTCTTTTCAGACACCTTGCAACATAGTGACCAATTTCTCCTCAACTAAAACACTTAAAGGGAAATTTACCTTCATACTTACTAAAGCCTTTTCTCATTATTCTTACAAAGTTAGCCTCAATTTCATCAAGGTTTTCTTCATCTAGATTTTCAGTTTTTGTAGCTTTAAAAGCAGTCTCTATTTTACCTCCACTTCTTAGATTCGCCTTCCTCATCTCATAAGATGTCAAAAATCATAGCAATGGATCCTTAGTAAAAGTGTTATAATCTTTAGTCTACTCAATATCACTCACCTTTTCACTATAAGCATCAGGAAGAGTTTTGAGAATCTTCTTTATAATTCTGGTTTCATTTATAGTAGCTCCAAGAAATCACATTCTAGTCACTACCTCATCCAATCTCTATACATAGGATTTAACATTCTCATCTTCAAACATATGTATAAGATCAAACTATGTTTCCAAATTTTGTAGTTTTGCCTCTTTTACCCTCTCATCACCATCGTGTCCTCTTTCTAAAGCATCCCAAACTTCTTTAGCTATCTTCGAATTTTGAACCTTAATCAACTCAAAATGTATTGGAAACTATTCTTCAAGATGAAATTTACCTTATTATTCACTTCATGTGCTCTAATTTATTTAGGTGTACTCAGACCATTACCAAGAGGAGTGTATGGTTTCTTATAATCTTTCTCTACATCATATCCTTAATACTCCAAATATTCTTCCATCAATACTTTCCAGATACCATAATTAGTTCCATCAAACCTTGGATAACCATAGAAAATTTTTCTAGCCATCCCAAACCTTCCTCAAGTGGATAATATTTTCACCAAGGAACCGAGCTCTGATACCAATTGTTGGATAAGAAAACTGAGAGGGGGGTTGAATCAATTTTCATAGATTATAAAGTTAAACTCAATTACTGGAACTAACATATAAATTGATTAATTGATTAACCATCAAATGCCAATACACAAAATGCAATAACACAATATTTACATGGAAAAACCAATGAGGAAAAAAATATGGTGAGGATTAAATCACACTATAGAGAATATCAAAATTTATTATAAAAGGCTCACTTCCTGAGATAAGGACTCACTGTCTGTATTCACTATCCATAGGGCTACAACTTGGAGGGCTCACTTCCATAGAGATACAAAGAAGACTTGTTACAAAGAGAAAAAAATCCCAATGCGACAAAGGACTCCACCACAATCACTGATCACCTTGCATGAATGATAGAGTTCTCCTTCTTCTCATTGCATTTGAAAACTCATCATTAAGATTCACACTGATTAATCACACACATAACTCACACACTTTTAGAATAGAATCAAATTCATGTCTTCTCTTTCACTTATCTTCCTTCTTTTCTTATGTACACTTTTCATTGCTAGTACATTTTGTATTTATACCATCTCCAACTTTGAAAAGATACAAATTCAGTCATACAACTTCAAATTCAAATTAGGTCAGTGCCAAACATCCTAGGTTGGAATTAGAATGAGGGCAGCCCAAACACATGATTCACCATGACCCATAATAGATCCAACATGCTTCATCAACTTTGAAGATAGTGCTTGACACACGATCGTCCAAACTAGTGTAAAACACATAGATGGTGAATCTTGATGCTTCCAAATGTTGAACCCATCTTCAATAGAACCAGGGCAACACAACTCTAGAACCACAAGTCATAAGACTTCAACAAAGAGAAATTCAGACCAACCATTCTCCTGAACCTCAGCTAGAACATAGAAAAACATAGTTCACAAGTACCATACCAACATCCTCAATAGGTGAATACCTATAATATTCTTTTAATACAAATTTCTCAATATCCTCAACATATATAGTCAACAACAAGTAGTAGATAACTAGCTAACCAGTTGACATCAATGACAACTATTCATTTCCTCTATCCATTCTTGCAACAAACATCATGTCTAATGTATCTAAGAGAGGAGAAGTCTAGGATAAAAGATTCACAACTTAGGGAATGCAATGTGTAGCATCACCACTAAGAGGAAAGTCATATGGAAAGATAGGTCACACTCTTGGAGGACACAAAACCCAATGACTCCACCAAGAAGAAGACACATCACAAGAAGTAAGAAGTAATAATGCCAATGGGTAAAACCACAAAAGTGGTTTATAATTCAAATGAGGAAGGAAAAATTGCAAAAAATGAGCCAATGCCAAAGAAATTCATTCTTGGGGTTTGAACGAACTCATTGGTTCAAACAAACCAAAAGAGGGTTTTCTCAAACCTAGGTTCGAGCAAACCCATTTAATGCATCCCACCAAAAAAAAAAAATGAAAACCCATTTTTGAAAGGGGTTTTGCTCAAACCCCCCCTGGTTCGAGCGAAACCCCCTTTTCCTTGATTACTACTCTTTGACACAAAAAAATAAAAAATTTGGCACTTCGGAGCTCAGGTTGAAGATGAAAATTGTGGAGACTTCATAGACCCAACTAGAATTAGGTAGTCCTCCTAATGAGCTATCCAATGACTATAATTTTAATATGTTTTGGTTTTATTAAACATAGGTTTTTCACCGAAAATCAAGCTCTTTGTTCTGCACATGTGCAAAATAGAAAATTATCAAAAAGAAAAAATTAAAAAATATTTTCAGGTTGGGTATTGATGTGATTGATCCATTAAAAAATATATTTGAATTTCAATAGATACAAAAAATGTTATGTTGTATACGATCCACCTATGTTTGAATTATAATTGGTTTGACTTTGAAACTTGATTAAGGAAAAAATATATAATAAAACACTCTCAAACCAAATGAACTTGTTAGATATGATAGTTACAAATCTAAATTCGAAAAAAATAGAATTTTATCCTTCATACAAAAAAATGATGTTGTATATGGTGAGCATCAGTCCTTAAAAATGTTGTTTACTAATAAAAACTAGTATTCGAAGGAGATGGAAAAAAAAGTGCAATATAATTCCAAAAACTTTAAAAATATATATATTTAGAATTTATAGACAAAACATCACAAATCACTAGTTTGCATCATCTTCAAATTCCTCACAATTTAGCCATTATAGGAGCCCGAAAGTGAAGATTTTGTCAAAAAATTAAATTCAGTGTCCAGTTTGCCCAAAAATTGTAAACGAGTATTGTGGGATGACCCCAATGTATGCCCCCACTTTAAAGAAATTTCTAACACCATGCTTCGAGAAATTACTTTAAAGTACCAAATGATAGATGATAAAAACATAAGAGCTTATTTGGAAAGTCCTATGTAAAACATATGTTTGAAAATGAAGCTATGTCATGAGAAAGGGGTTGCCCCCAAAGTAAAATCCCAAAATAACACATAAGGGATCCACATATTCGGGGTTAACATATGTCTTTTCTATAATGATATTTTTAGTAACATGAAAAGTATCCATTTTTCTTACTTAATTTAGGAATAATTAATATTAAACTTAGCCTAATGTTGCCTTGATTTAGTGTTGTAATGTGCGTTACACATTCACATTAAGTTAAGATCCCTTTTAAACTAAATCAACCTAAGTTGCTCTAATTTAGTGTTGTAAACTGTATCTATTTACATCTTAACACTAATTTTTTGGACCTCTTACATTCACGACCTTCAAATCATCATTAGCAGGCCTTCAATACCCTTTATTACATATCCCAAGGCTTATTTCAACTAAAATCCCAACAAATTCAATAAATACACTTAATTTTGTAGCCTCTCGACATCCTCTCACCTCAAAAATCTAAGGTGAGACCCATACGCCACCTTGGTCATATGAGTCCCCCTAGGTGGAATCCATACACCACCTTGAGCATATGAGTCCCATTTGGGGCCTTTTTAGGGTTTTGAGCTAGAAACCAAGGTTTTCAATTCAAATTTTGTGAATGGCAACATTTCAGATCTAATAAATGGTAAATTAGATGGATTGTCTATATAACCAAGGTTTCAATTCATTATTTAAGCTAAGAATCTCTATGCAAGCATCCTAAGAGAAATTTTATGAGTTCAAGAAGGCAGTCAAGAGTTGATTATCAAGCACTTTTGGAGCATCAATTTCAAGATTCAAGTATCATGTCAAGGTCTTCATGTATTATGTGTATTTGTGAGCTAACATGTTGATGTAGCATTTGTGATCCAAGTTCAAGAATTCAAATCTATATCAAATTTCATGATAAAGATCAACATCCATTGATGGCAATTCATACAAGTTGTAGATGTACACTCCAAGGATTCAACAAGGTTTCGTGAGTTACATTCATTTGCATTCATTATTCCTTCATGTTATTTCAATTCATTCCAAAGTATAATTACTCAAATGGGGTCTAATTGAGGAAAAAACCCATCCACTAACAAAACAAAAATTTCTCTTTCTCTCTCTCTCTCTTGTGATGTGTGTTTTGTAGATTTACGTGAACATCACTCATTCACCCAACTGGTGATTTAGTCCTTGATATAGCCTTTTGATAACATTGAATAGTGTAGGATCTAGGTTCAGAAGATTTAGATAGATCCTTAGAAAAAACTAGAGTGGGACTCATATGCCCAACCTGGCAAACTAGTCCCATTATAGTTTTTGATCATCATTCAACAGATCTTGATCAACTCTCAGAGAATCTAAGATCCTGCCCTAAAAAACCTAGAGTGGTACTAAATTTCCCAACCTAGTGTATTAGTCCTAATGCAATATGAGACAACAATTTCTAGGGTTGGGTATGTGCAGGATCATCATGGAAAAAACAGGCCCTTAAGTGGCAATAAAAAGACACAAAATCAGAGTTAGACAACTTGACGTAAAAATTTGAATAAGTTATCTATATTATTTCAAAAAAATGTAAAAATAGAATCTATAGCAAATTGAATGTAGTTTCTAAACTAATAGACCTTTATTTTTTTTTTAAAATCTATTTGGTGAAAATTTGAAATTTCAATGGAGCAGAATTTAAATTTCAGGGTAAAAATAAGAAGTAGGTGTTCATTTGACCACCCTAACCAGAATAAAATGATAATATTTTTTTATAAGCTTTTAGATATAAGTAGAGGACTCATTTCCCGATGTGATGCATATTTTTTTACAATTTTTTTCCAAGTAAATAATTAATTATTAATTTTTTATTACAACTTTAAAAAAATATAAAAGCGCATTTGTCTAACCACCTTAACTTGGTCAAAAAATCATGAAATTCATTTTTTTTTTTTTAATCCTATATTATGCGAAGCATAGAATGTGATGCATGTTTCAAATTCAAAAAATGTGACACCATTTGAAAGTTATAGATTTTTTTTCAATCAGCCTATCAATTGGGACTTTATTCGTAATTTTAATAGAAAATTAATAATAATTATTTATTAAATTCAAAGTAAATCATAATTTATATTGGTGGAAATCTAAGAATCTCCTCTAAAAACCCTTTTCGTTTCATCAATTTTGGGTAAAAAAAAGTCATCAGCGACATGGGCCATCATATGGCTTACATATCGCCACTTTTTGGCCCATCATGATCCTGCACATACCCAGTTTATAGACCTTGTTTTTTCCTCTCCACTCCTCTAGGTAATTTTCTATTGCGTTATATTTGTCATTTTGATTTCATGCTTTCAATTTTCTAGGGTTTTGTGCATAGGTGTTTACATTTCTCCTTTTGAAACTTCATTTAATGGTGAAACCATGCCTAATAACACAAGGAAAATCCTATTCCTTCCCTTAATTGATTCACTTGGTTGAAGAATCTTGGTTTCCTAATGAACTAAATTGTGAAATAGGTACCAAAGTTCCATTTACCAAAAGGTGGATACCCTATTTCCCTTGTGTTCATTTTGGTGAACCCGCCCTTTGGACCCTTTAATTTATGATTTGGATAACATTGTAAGTCTTAGATCTCATTTGCATTAACTTTGCAATATATTTTCATTAGTTTAATTGCATTTAGGGATTCTAAGTATTGAATTAATGAAATGTGCATATAGGTTGCATTTTTGCATCTTCCAGATCATTGAATTTCATTGGGAAACTATAGTTGCAAACATTCATTGACCATACAACCTAGAAACGTTAAGATCAACTCAAAATTTGTTTAATCTAGTTTAAAAACCCTAATATATGACTCATTCACCCACTTGGGTGATTTAGTCCATGTACAAGTCTTTTTCCTAGATTTTTGGGTATTTTGTGTTGTCTATTTCTACTATCCGAACCAATCAAAAACCTTAATTTCTTCAAGGGATATCTAATGAGTCCTTAGAGGCCTAGGAAAACCAAATTTTTAGAGCTTTCTAATGTTTTTCTATACTTCCTAGGCTTGCTAGTAACCTATAGTATCAATCTAAAAAGTTTCAAGAACTTCTATTTTATGCATCTAGGTCAAAACATCCATTTAGTGTAGTCATTTTTAATCATTTCAAATATCATTTCAGTAGTGAAAATCATCAAATCTGTTAAACAATTATTTACATTTTGAATCATTGCATAAGTTGAATATATTAGTTTACAATGTTAATAGTATCTTTCTTTTCTAAGTATGCCAAGAAAAATTGCATCAACAAGCATGTTAGTCATTCCTCCAAAATATTTCCTAGTTATGAGAGTATTTTAGTGCAAGAGTGAAAAGATTGACACCTTCCTTAATTCCACACCCCCTCCTATCTCTCCTATTTGTGGATATGATGTGATATAAGGAGATACAACCATAGAAAATCATGATAATCATAGTTTCTCTTCTCTCAATACCTCTCCTACTTGTGACAAAGGTATTTTTGCATTAGAAGATATACCCATTGAGAATAATGACAATGTTGAAAGCTCCTCTTCTATAAACTCTCCTCTTATATGAGAATAAGATATTATGGCATAAGAGAATGAGATCATAGACACATTTCTAAAAATTACCTCACCTAGTCTCCATTCATCTCTTGCTTGTGAGAAAATTATAGTGAAAGAGGATGAAATCAAAGATAACACATGACAATCATCTTTGTTCTTCTCCTAATATCTCGCCTATTTGTGAAGAAGATAGTTTGGTCTTAGAAGATACACTCATTGAGAGTAATGAGTTTCTTGTTTCTCCCTCTCCTAATGCTTCTCCCACTTGGAAACATTTAATTGAACAAAAGGATCAATTCAATCATAATTTTTCTTCTCTTGATGCCTCCCCTAATTGTCATGAAGTTACCTTACAAAACCTAGCCATGGAATGTGGTCACAATCTTATTTTATCCTCTCCTAAAAACTCTCCTACTAGGTTTATATCATGGCATGAGAGAATGATATAATTAATGCATGTCTTTCAAACAATAGTAATGTGTTTTTATTTGATGAAAATGATAAGGTAACCTTAGAATCTCCTTTGCTAAAAGATCATCACAATAAGGATGAGTCTTTTGAATTTATGCACATTATATATCCCTTGAAGAAATCTCCCGAGCTAGTTCTTGTCCTTTATCCACCCTCAAAACAACCACAAGTTCAAAATAAACCTATTCTTATCTTAGAACAACCTAATGATAATGTTTCATAGCAATCAAGTTACAATAGAGTTGCTCACACATATAATACAAGGAACAATAGGCAAAAAAAAAACCACTCCTATTTCACTACTATTGCCTCAACCTATCTTTCCTACTACTCCTTGTTTTCCTTTACAAAGTGGAAAGGAGCATGATCTTGTTGAACAACTTAAGAATATTCCTGTTAAGATATCCTTATGGGACCTTATTCAAGACTCGCCTAGTTACGATATTAAGCTTCAAAATTCCTTACAAAAATTTGTGGTCCTTCCTAGTGTGCAACCAAATGATATAGCAACCCTAATACAATGAATGAATGAAAACATTATTTTCCACCAAAGTGAGTTACCTCCTTTGGAAGTGCAAAAAAAAATGAAGCTTTCATAATAATAGCTATCTTCAATAGAACAGGGATAAAGAGAACCCTTTTTGATAATGGATTATCTCTTAATGTGTGTAGTGTAACCATTTTGGATAAGCTTGACATGTATAAATTTGGAATTGAACCAGATTCCCTATTGATTTGAGGTTTTGACAAAGTAGGAAAATAACCACTTGGTGTGATCACTTTTAATATTACAATAGGAAAATCTACATTACAAACTCCTATCCATGTTATGACTCCTGATCTCTCATATAATATCCTTTTATGAAGACCATGGATTCATGAGATGTATGCAGTGCCTTCAACTCTTCATCATAAAATGAATTATGTCTACAACAACAAAGTGTACATAGTTGAAGTTGATCCTAAGCCTTACCAATGTTTACAACTTGAGAAAGACAAGGAGTGTCCTTTGAAAACATTAACACCAACTACATAAGTGCAACCAATATAAGAGAAAGAGAAAGAGAAGCATATTGAATAAGTCACAAAGTTATTGGAAGATGATTGTGGTTCCTTAGATTTTACATCTACATTCATTGGAGAATACAATATCACAACAAAGGAGTTTGAAAAGGGAAAATAAAAATTGGTAATGTCAACATAAAATTTTAAAGCATCCACCTCAAACACTTTAGAAAAAAGAAAAATTATACAATAAAATTTGATGAAGCTGATTATGAGCAACCACTGAATCCAAAAGAAATGAAATGGATTTATGGAAGAGGTTATGAACTTATGAAACAACTTGGGTATAGTGGAAAGGATGTGGCGCTAGAGAACAAGGTATCTATGTCCCTATAGAGCCTAATACATAATAAATGACTAGAGGTCTTGGTCATTATCCATCAAAACAAACAAACAATCCTTCAATAAATATCAACACTCTTACAAAGGATTCTTCTAAGCCAACTTTAGCATTAGTGCATCCTAAGCTGATAGACACTAGTCATTTGGGTTATTGTCCTTTGAAAGAAATGAAAGAAAGAAAGAAGTATTCACTTAACATTAATGCCATCACACAAAGCACTCCTAAGACATGTCTTAGTAATGATTGGAGTTTATTAGACTTTACACCTTCCTTTAAAGAAGAGTACAAAATATTTATTGGAGTACAAGACCACTGAGAGGCGGGGGTGAATCAGTGGTCAAATAAAATCAATTCCAAAACTTGACACACTTGATTACACAAAGATTATAGATATTGTATGATATAAAAATAAAAAATATTTGGAAATCAAAACACCATATTTGAATCAAAGATAATCAACCATGCATAAAGAAAAACACCATCAAGAAGAATCAAGACATAGGATTTATGAGTGGAAAAACCTTGAAAGGGAAAACAAACCACAATGAACAATTTCTTTATTAATTCACAATGGTCAAAAAAATTATATTTATGAATTATATGCCTCACTAGCAATACAATAAGCCTCAATGGCTAATAGTCAAGCTTCACTAGCAATCACTCAAGCCTCACTAGAAAAACAAGCCTCACTGGATGAACAAGCCTCATTGATGGACCACCATGCCTCACTAGCAATACAAGCCTCCTTGGAAAAACAAGCCTCATTGGATATAATATGACTCACTAGCAATCTTCAATCTGCCTCACTCGAAAAGGAAAATAAAAGGATACATAGGGTTACCCTGTTTCACTTCAAATCACTACACAAACAAAGTTTCAACATAGATTATCAAAGCCTTTTTAAACCAATCTCACATACTACCATCTTTCATACGACCATCATGTCTTCAAACTCTAACAAAACCCAACTTTATCTTGTATTTGAGAGAAGTAAGAAATTTTTATCAACTCTAACACCTTTTTCAATCAAGATTTTACACAATATTTGTCAAAACCATATTCATATTTTTCAACACATATCTCAAAAAAACAATGTTACAATTCAAAATAATTCACCCATACTTTATGCAATCACCATGTTTTGATTGTGAAAAATCCATCACCTTGAATATGAAGCTCATATCATTATAGCACCAAGACACATCACATACGAGATTCAAGAGAGGTACAATCAATTTTGAATATTCAATTTTGTATTCACCATTCTTCAGATACCACTCCTTTTCATGAAGACTCAATCACCATTTTATTTCATAACATCATTAAGAATCTGAATAAAAGATCATTCACACCAAATCCTCTCAAACATCATAATATAAGTTTTGATCATCATCATCTCACATTTACATCAATTATTTGTCAAAAGTTTTTTACAAAATATTGTAGTCAAATACATTTTATTATCAAAACTTGCATCAAATACATTGAGATTCCAAATAGAATTCTTATCTTCAAAATAAAAAATCTATTTTTTCAACATCACACACTCCCAATACACTCTCTATGCAAAAGGAAAAAGCATCCATCATAATTCTTTCCAACCAAAAATATCCACCAATGACTTCACATTCAAATAGAAATAAAACTGTAAAAACACTAAGACATTCTACCTCCCTTCAAAGAAGATGCCACGGGAAGTATCTATTAGAAATTTTAAATGAGATCCATCGATCTTCGTTTAAACCTTTTGTAGGATTTTTGAATGAACTTCAAAGGAAACCCTAAGTGAACCAAACCTCAAATACTTAAATTCAAGTGTATATTTCATCACCACTGACTTTCACCATAAATCCTTGATTTAGAGAAACATTCCTTTGAAGTTGACAAAGAAAACAAAACTTTTGTATCTTTACATGAACTTGTGAAATGTATTTTCACTTTGAAATGAGTGAGCTTATGAAATGAACCAAAAAAACCTTTGAAAGTAAAAAGAAAAATCCTTTAACATGGAAAACACTTGGCAAGCTCCTTCGCAACAACACTAGAATGAGTAGTAAGTAGATGACACACCAAAAAAGGTTCTTAACATCAATAAAAAGCAATGCCAACAAACTCCCCCTTTGGCATTGATGTCAACTTATCTCTACCTTCTCCCCCTTTGAAAACAATGACAAAGGGAATCAAACAAACTACCAAAAAAAGCATAAGACTAACATGAATATCACTATCATACCTGCAACAACATTATCAAAGTCATAAAAACTATCACCAATGACACTAAGTAAGTGACTCCCCCTACAAATAATACCACCGCTGTGATTTGCAAGATCAAACATTCACCACAAGAAATAAATTGAAAATGTGTGAAGATCTCTGTAGACTATGCACAAAATGAAGAAAACATAACAGATGAATATCAACCCAATACCACTATCTCAAGACAAAGAACTCACTGTCAACAAACACAAAAAGAAACATTTCCAATTTATTGACTACTATCATGACAAGGACTATCAAAGATGAAATACATATCCACACTCATAGACACCAAATAAAGTCGTTGTCTTAAATCAAGCTATAAAGTCATTTTTTTTGACAAATCACAAAACATGATCACATAATGAAGAAAACATAATAGATGAATATCAACCAAATACCACTATCTCAAGCCAAAGAACTCACTGTCAACAAACACAAAAATAAACACTGCCAATTTATTGACTACTGTCATGACAAGGACTATCAAAGATGAAATACATGTCCACACTCATAGACACCAAATAAAGTCACTATCTTAAATCAAGAATCCAGTACAATTTTCAAAAGTATAAAGAAAATTTACACACTCCACTACCTCATGCAAATATACCTATTCATCTGTCTAGACTATCACCTTGCACACTTGAATGAAACATGAAACATCATGAAATACCATTGAACCTAGTATGAATCAAGAAACAACAATATTGTATAAGCATAAACCAACCATATTTCTCTAGGAATATGCATGATCATCACTATACAAGAACCAATTATGCATGAAAGGTAGAGACAAGCATTTATGATTGAGATAAAATTTCATCCAGTGTACAATCCTTCACTTTGAATCAACATCTACAAAAACCTTCAATTATTTTGTCTTCACCCTCAAGAAAAATTAAGATCAAATATTCACTAGAACTTCCATTCACACTATTATAATAAGGTAAAGTTCCATCCATTGAACCCATACACCAAGACTTAAGGAATTGTCTACATTGACCACTATTATTTACAAGAAAAACAACATACTGCCTCTGTGAATGAGATATTTCCTCCATGATAGATCAATAATGAATAATATTGCAAATAAGAAAATGAGATCATACTCCCATACAAGTGATTAAAACCATATATAAGAAAAGCTTCTTATTAAATCCACAACAAAAATTAATCAAAGACTATTAGAAATAGTCAAAGAATAGAGATGAAGAGCAGGACCACTTAGATAAATGACCATCACCGCATGAAAAAACACTATTCATAACATGAATATCCTATATACATGTCATATTGATATACCAATAGTCAAATGTCTAGAATCTATTGTCCACTACTATTGTCCAGGAAACTATTAACATCAAAAAACCACTATTCCATTTGCAACTAGGTAATCACAACTAACAAAGATGTAAGCAAACCAAGCATGAATTTCACTATACATCTAATGTGATGCAAACATATACCACTACTGCCCCTATATTTATCAATACCATCATCAATAAAGGCTTTCATTGAAGCAACTCTATACAATTTTGACACTTTCCCATCAATATCATGAAGCATCAACATCAAGAACTACACTATGAATTGAGTGAAGAATGAGTAGTGAACATCAACACTATGAATATATAGTCACACTCCTTAAAATCACTAACTAGGATCATTATGTTCATTATGAAAAGAAAGACAACATTATAATGTTCATCTATAAGAAGAAATAGTCAAGACAAAAGAAAATCACTGTCACTGACCATTGGAAGAGACTTTAATAGAAATAAGACATTTGTATACCATAGTCACTATAGAATGAAAGCTATAAATATTTGACATACCATCTAACAAAAATATCATAGTCAAAACCAAACATAGAGAAGTTTTTATTTTTCCAAAAGAACTTTATTGTCCAAAAGCCAAATAACACATACACTTCAATCTATTCATTATCAAACTATCACTAAAATAAGAACCATTGTAAGATATTGCACTATTAGGAATTGAACATGCTATATCAACATTGGAAAAACCTATATACATTCCATGAAAGACAATATAAATAATGGAAACACTTGTATAAAATCTACTACAAATATTATCAAGATGGTCAAGAAAAACATAATTGAATAATTGCAAATTGATTTTCATGAATTCAATTTTTATTTACAACCTTTACAACCTCTTGGTTGTTATCTATAGGGTTTACATGATAGAACTGTAAGAATATTCTCCTAACCTCATGCTTCTCTTTTATGCACATATTGATGTCACTTGTGCAGTAAGCACAATATTTGATTCATACTTCTCTTTCTCCTGCTTTCTTCGCCACACCTTCTTAATGCCTATTTTCTTGAGATGATTAACTGGTTTCTTTAAATCAATCCTACAATATTGTGCAATATGTCCGGACTTATGACATCAATAAAATTCAAGCTTGCTTCTTCTATTTAACCATTCACAAGGACTCTTAATCCAATCAACTTTCCGTGCATGCATAAAACACTCTCTTTCTTTATGAACAAATTCATAACATGAATAGCAATAACCATGAAACAAATTTTCAAATCTGGAATTTTGATGTTGTTCTGAATTGAAAGATATTCTAAAGTTGTTGTTTTTGGTTTGTGCAAAAGTATTTTTTGTTGTCTTCTTCTTGTCTTCAGTCTTAGGAGCAACATAATGATAGTTTAGATATATTTTATTCCTTGGTGTCTCTCCGACCTTACAAATCCTCCCTTTTTAAAAATCAAACCTAGTGTTATCCTTATGATGTTTCTTCTTTCTCAACATTCATATATTTTCGAATCAAGCAACACTGAGAGGGGGGGTGAATCAATGTTGTGCAATTTTTAACTTTATTGATATGATCCTTGAAGCATTTAAACATTCATTCAAAATAAATATGTATGAACATAAAACAAATAACCGAAAAACCATAACACAATAATTTTTACGTGCAAACCTTGTTAGGGGAAAAACCATGGTGGATGGCCAATCCACAATATGATTTGAGTATACTCAAATAAATTTTACAATATGGGGAATGCACTTGCATTCGGGCATAGAGCTCACTACTCAAAGAAGACTTACTTTCTTACAAGATAATCAGATGAAAACCATCTAAGAAATTGAAATGAGAGAATAACATCTACATATGCTTGATTACAGTTCCAATTAGGCTTAACAATCGATCTTCTATCCTTTAGACTAATTTTTCACTTCTCCTCTATTCTGCTTAGACTTGTAACACAAATCCTTTATGCACAAGTGAAATTGTGCATTATTGCTCTTCTCCTCTACTCTCATTCATAACTCATATTAACATACCTTATTCATAAACCAAATTTATATGAATGATCTCTTATATATATGCATGACTAAGAATTAATCACCCATATGTCAACTTCAACAATATATGAAAAAATTTGCAAACTGTCGGCTCAAATCATGAGTAATCCTTAATGTGCACCAACCAAAGTTGGCTATAGCATAGAAATGATCAACATCAACATGTAAAAAAACAAAAATACTTAGACAATTATTTCCCAACCATCCATGACATGTTGCATTCACGAAGTCAGCTTTTGTACTGACAAAGCAGAGAATTTTCCATCTGGATCTTCTAACTCACACACGGATCAATACGATCCACTGAGATTCATGGATAAAACAAAGCATACATCGATCGACCTTCCCTGAGATACACAACATAGAATATTAAAAAAAATTCTTCATGTGATTTGATGAACACAAAATTGTTGGATGCTTCATTCTTGCTTAATTGTTATCAATTTGTCTGTTGGTATGATCAAATGATGATCCACGGATCCAATTACCATGTAGGGTTTCCATCAATGCCAATACCAAAGGATATTTGCAATGTCTCTTGCCAACAACCTACCCCTTTGGCATTGATGGCAACACTTAGTGAAAAATGACTAAGTGTTGGATCAGTACCAACATCAATTACACTACCATTCTTCAAAATCTCAAAAACAAAACTCTCCCCCTGAGATGATTATACATTTTTCACTCTACTATTCTCCCCCTTTGACATCAATGACAAAGGTAGGAATCCACATATTAAAAATCAAGAAAAATTGTTATGAACAAATTTCTTATGTACACACATGCTTCTTCAACATGCATAAACTTTAAAATATCTACAAAATATTTCTTCAACAGAGTCAAATTTGTGTCCCAAACCATTTTGAGACTCTCCAATATTGTTATGTAACCACAAACCAAGTAGGATTATGTCTCTATAGACTCAAGGTGCACTGGAACACCAAATACCTTAGAATATTTAGCTTCCTTTAATGCACTTGACTTTATTTCTATTTTTGGACAAATTAGGCCTCTAAGTTCACATGCTCTTTCCATAATTATGTCATTTTCATGCTTCAAGATCCTTATCTTGTCAAGCAAAGATATCACCTCACCTTGTTTATTTCCAACACCATCAGTTAAAAGATCAAAAGCTTCAGAAATAGTAGCGAGCTATTTTTCAAGGTCCTTAACGTTCTTCTCATTGACATCCATAAATTTTGTCAATGAAAAACATGACTTATAAATATTTCCACCTTTAGATAGAGAATTTTGAATATTCTTCACATAGGTGGCTAATAGAGTTTTATATTTTGTAACTATCATTCCTTGCAACCCATTTAACCTTTTGGCATCAAATTCCTTCTGAACTTTAACCATGGCTGACTTCTCAAGTGACTCAAAATGAGTACATACAGAGTTTATGAGCTTCTTCAGTTCAACAAAGGAGGAACCAGTCAGATTTTTGAGAGGAGTAGGCATTATGTTCTCCAGAACTCCAGATGCAAGATTTAAGAGTTTGTTGTCCTCAATGCAAGACTTCAACAGTTCTTCTCTAGCTTTTTCCTAGGGAAATGACGCTACCTTCATTTTTTAAATTGGAAACAAAGTGGATAGGTCGATAGGATGATAGGTCGATAGGACCTTCAACCAATTCAGGTTCAGGTTCTTCATTTTGTTCTACCATAAATTTATTCACTACCTCTATAGTGTCTCTTGATTCCACTAGAATTTCCTTCACATCTACTTTCTTTTCTTCAACCACTGTTTCCTCAGCTGCAAGTTCTTTCTTATCTTTAGGAATCTCAACTTTCTCAACCAATACAATTTTAGGAACTTCAATCTCCATAGGTATTTATGTATTGTCCACATCAAGAGGAATATGAGTATCCTCAGTTATATCTTGTTTTTATTCTTCTTCTACCAAACCAGATGAGACATATTTATCTTCAAAGACAACATCAATTATGTTACTTAGCAAAAAAATTCTCAACATTTATTTAGTTTCTTCTGCAACTTATTTAGTCTGACCAATCATGAGCTTATTGACCCTTGTCTTTCTCTTGAATTCATTTTTAGATTTATTCAAGATTGCCTTCATTTATTCCATAGATATCACTAGACATAATTCAACAAGAATTATTTCTCTCATTTTATCTTCTTTTGATTTAGCATTTAATCTTCTCATTTCCAAAATCTCATATAAGGTTTTAGGTAAATTAGGCAGTATTCCAATCAAAAATTTATTGAAAACATTTCAATGCTTTATTGTAGCCTCCTCAAGAGTTTTTTGACTAGATTTATCAAAATTTTCATACCATTTACAAAGTGGCTTAAGATTGCCATCCTTGACCAAAGCTTTTTCAACTTCTTCTATTGACATACTTGGTTTGTCAAATTTGGCCTTCTTTTTTTCTTTGTATTCTTCACTAGAGGGATTTATTTTAGTAACTATTTCTGCCTTAGTACCTTGATGCTTGATTTCTCTAGCTCCTTCATCAGATTCTATTTCTTCATCTTTAGAGACTGCCACATAGACTCTTTTTCTTTTATCCCTTTATTTTTCCTTCCTTACTAGATGTCTTCACTTGAGTTTGCACAGGAATTGGCTTCATTGTAGGGGCAGGTAGAGATGAAGAGCTTATTGTTGAACTAGTTCAGGTAGATGGTGCTGTCAGACTAGTAGATTGAGAGTTTGTTGGCTCTTTTTCAACTTCTTCTCTTTTCCTTCTTGCTTCTTTTATTTTTTTTGCAGATATTCCCACACTTTTAACAAGGATTTCCACTTCTTTTTATAACTCTTTTGACTATCAAAGGTTTTCTGAGTTCATTGTGTACCTATATATTCTTTTTTGCATAAGTACCAAATCTCTCTTTTGATGGATCCAAAGGCTTGTTCAGTAAATGTTGTGCATACATTTCGAGAATGTGCTCTTCAACTTCGTGACCCATCGGCATGATCCCGACTATTCCGGGATCAATGTCTTCCATCATGCATTGATCAATGTCTACCATAAAACAAATCTAGTATCCTTATATTTCTCCACAATAGAGGTAGGAATTATTTCTCTAGCATGCATCATATTCTGAAAATTCTTGAAGCATCCCTAGATTGCAATTCTTATGGCTTGACTATTTCCATTTCCATACAACATCTCTCTTATTTGAAGAACTATAGGTTCACCGCCTTTCCAATGTACTTTTCCAACACTCGAAACTTCTTTCATGAAATAGAAGAATAAACATAACAACAAGTTACCATTCTTAATAGATATTTTCTTGTCCTTTTTTATCTTACCAAGATTTTCCATCAGCTAACTCCTGAGGAATTCACAAAGATCATAGTTTTTATTCTCCTTTACCATTTGATAGACTTCATAAATGGTTGTACCAAACACAAAATTTTCCCAACTTGAGTGATATATCCTATAACCAATGATCATCAAAGAAAATTTAACATCCATTTCAATGATATCCTCAATTGGCATGGCTCTTCAATCATATTTTGAACCTATTACATCAGTCACTGTTTGATTCTTTAAGGACTTGAAAATCAATAATCCGCTGAAAGAATTTAAACCCGTAACAACACTTCTAGCCACCTTCAGAATCTTGAAGGGTATGCTTAACCACATGAATTCATCATAAACTCGACTCAAGATGTATCAAACCCATTCACTCTCTTCAAACATGGGGAATTTAACAATCTGTGTAAATTTCTTCTCTTCTAGGGTTTTAAATTTTTGCTTGACACAAAAATCTTCTCCTATAATGTGATTGTTATATAGATTCAATAGTTGCGAGCTTCCTAGCTCTTCAATATTTGCATGAATATATGCTCTAATATCTTCAGTGTGTAAGATGTCATATGGAATAGATGAAAAAGGACCTAATGGGTCGGTCTTGATAGACTTGAACAAATGCCATTTTAATTTGGGATGGGGTATGTATTTAACTTCAACTACCAATGGAGTAGCCATTTTCACCAATTCACAAATTCATAGGTTTTTCCGATAAATACCTTTTCGTCAGATCGTAGTTTGATTGTTGAAGGATTCTTCACACTTGAATTTTGTCTTTATTCACCAAAATTTGCCTCAAATATCTCCAAATTTCTTTTCTTCAAAATATAAAGTGGTAAATGAAAGATAAAAATGACCATTTATCACTCGCACATTTAACCCTTTTTGTCGTAATAAATGCTTTTACCCTAACTCATTTGGTTACTCTATTTTCATGTACTATGACATATAATTCTTTTGTGGACCTCCAATACTGGATAATACTCTCTCCAATAGGTTCAACAACATCTATAGATAATCTATGTGGTTATTGTACTTATCCACATTCCGGTGTCAGTTACCAGTAGGGGGTTAAGAGATTTGCTTCACAACTCCCCCTAGGCCAAAAGCCTAAAACTAATTCCTGAAGAAATTACCAGAAGTAGGCTCTAATGCTGGCACATTTTCCTCAACAGAGGGGCCTTTCATCACCCATTTCTTCTGCATTTTATTTTAGATCACATCTGTAGTGACTTTTCCTTTTCCCTTAACATTGTTCTTTATGTTTCTCCTTTGGTTTACCAGACATTTTTTGTTCCAAAAAAATCTATCAATGTGACCACATTTGTTTTAGTTATAGCACAGAACATTTTTCAGTCCGAACCAGTTGTTCCACTAATTTTCTCTTGATCTGCATTGGTTAGCAGTATGGCCAAATATATTGCATTTATAACATTTGACATCTCTATGAAAGTTGTTCATCACAATTTTGCATTCATTTGACTTTTGAAAAAACTCATTGCAATTAAATCATTGGTAAACCTAAGAATTATAGACCACTTGGATTCATCATGTTTCTACATTAAGAGGCCATATGACCAAATTTATTGTAGGTAAAACGGTATCCATTGGATCTTTGAGCATTAGGTTGTTTTACCGAATTTCTTCTAGCTCTATTTATCTGATTTTCTTGCTTAGGTCTCCTTCTTCATAACCAAGACCTTGCTTGTCACCATTTTTCCTCTGACTATTAATTAGTTGATCAAGCTTGGCTAAGCTAAATTTGAACTTTTCTTTGTACTTATTTGAAGTATCAAGTTCATCTTTGAGACCATCAATCTATTTTTCAAGTACTTCCCCACTATTTTTAGATTTTTCCAATTCATTGTCCAAATGATTGCATACTTCAGATTTTTCTTTCAAAGACTGTACAAGATTCTCTTCATTCTTCTTTCTCTCTTCAATCTCCTTGGTCATCCTCATCATGATAGATTCCATTTCATGCTTTAGGATTGTATTATCTCTGGTAAGCTTTTCACATTCTTCTGTCTTTCCTTCAAGGCTTGACTGAGTTGCTCATCTTCAATGTTTTTACTATAATTTTGCTGGATCTGATCATAGATTTCCTTTCTCTTCTCCCTAGACTTATTGATTTTATCTTTTCATGACTCGATGAATTTCTCAACATCCATGAGGTTTGCTTACAATTTTTGAGCTTTAGATTTTGATTGATCAAGATCATTTAGGGCCACCATAAGTTGTTGTTCAAGACTGCTTGAATCCATTGAAACACTTTCCAAGATCTCCCCAAGTTATTAGATTTCTTCTTTGGAGGAACTAGCTCTAATACTAATTGTTGGAATCAAGCAACACTGAGAGGATGGGGGTGAATCAATGTTCTACAAATTTTAACTTTATTGATATGATCCTTCAAGCATTTAAACATTCATTCAAAAGAAATATGTATGAACATAAAAAAATAACCACAACACCATAACAAAAGAATTTTTATGTGGAAACCCTATTAGGAGAAAAACCACGGTGGATGGAAAATCCACAATATGATCTGAGTATACTCAAATGAAGTTTACAATATGGGGAATGCACTTGCATTCAGGAACATTGCCTAGAGCTCACTACTCAAAGAAGACTCAGTTTATTAAAAGATAATCAGATTAAAATCATATGATAAATTGAACTGAGAGAATAGCATCTACATATTCTTGATTATAGTTTTGGTTAGGCTCAACAATCGATCTTCTATCCTTTAGACTAATTCTTCACTTTTTCTCTATTCTTCTCAGACTTGCAACACAAATCCTTTATGCACAAGTAAAAATGTGCATTATCACTCTTCTTCTCTGCTCTTATTCATACCTCACATCATCACACCTTCTTCATACACCAAATTTCTATGAACGATCTCTTATATATATGTGACTAAGAATTAATCACCCATATGTCAACTTCAACAATATATGAAAACATTTGCAAACTGTCGGCTCAAATCATGAGTAATCCTTAATGTGCACCAACCAAAGTTGGATATAGTATATAAATAATCAACAACATTGTGTATGAACAGAAAAATACTTAGACAACTATTTCCCAACCATCTGCGGCATGTTGCATTCACAAAGTTGGCTTTTGTACTAACAAAGCAGAGAACTTGCCAACCGGATCTTCTAACTCGCACACAGATCAATACGAGGCATTGAGATTCATGGATAACACAAAGAATACATTGATCAACCTTCCCTGAGATATGCAACAAAAAATATTAATAAAAAATATTCATGTGAATCGATGAACACAAAACTGTGGGATGCTCTGTTCTTGATAAACTATTTTAAATATTTCTATCGGTATGATCAAATGATGATGCAAGGATCTAATCACCAACTAGGGTTTCCATCAATGACAAAACCAAATGATATTCTCAGTGTCTCTTTCCAACAATATAAACATTAAGTTCTCTTTTGAAATTGAAGTGCCTTGTGTAACTTGGAAGAAGCTTTTCCTAATACATTTCTCAAAGAAACTATCTTTGATTCATAGTTTTCACAATCAACCTCTTTTTCCTTAAGCTGATTATTGACTTCTTCTATTTTATTACCTTTTGCAACTTAAACCTTCAAATCTATTATCATTTTTTTTCTTCTTGAAGGGCTAAAAGTCTCTTGACTTTAGAATCCTTCTCTTCTTGAATCTGCAACCTTAATCTTTGATTATCCTTTCTGAGTTTTTCAATCTTATTGAGAGCACAAGTGAGGTCACCTTCAAGGTCAAATTCACATTCATTTTTTGCACTTTGAAATGAAGCAAAAACACATTTGAAACTAGAAAGATAGATCCTTTAACATCGCAAACACTTGACAAGCTCCTTTGCAAAAATGCTAGAATGAGAAGTAAGTAGATGACACACCAAAAAAAGTATTGTTGACATTAATGACAAGAAATACAAACAATATTTCCATCTAAAGAACTCATCTTGTTTAAGAGTGACACCTAGAACTAAGTAAGAGATATATTTGTCACAAAATAAAGCAACATCTTCTACTTTTGATCAAGAGAGTATCTTTTCGAGACTCCAAGATCAATTGATATCTCTCCCTCCAATAACATGAAAGAAATGGTACAAAAACAATTCATTTTGTGCATATCATAGGGTTCATGGTCATTCTACTAATGAGTGTAAGGCTTTGAGTGACAACATTCAACATCTTAAGGATTGTGGTGCTCTTCCTTATATTGAAGCACCTAGTTCCTTTAATTGATACTGATTTTCATGTTTTTTGTCTCACCCTTGTGTTGTGCTATGTGGGGGCAAGGGGTTAGGTAGCAGCTTGGCCCTCATATGGCACTTGTCATTGTATCTTTAGGCTAGTTTATCATGTTCCATTTGTATGCATAGGTGTGAATTTGCACCCCTAACAAAAAATTTCCCTTTAGCCCCTTACACTTTAGAAAACCTAAGGCAGAGGCTTAATTCCACTTAAGCCCATTGTTCACATCACACTTGGCACCTGCTTTGTGTGTTGGTGGAGGCATTTCTATCGAGGATGCCCATGCGCTGCGCAAATTTCTGTGTGGCATTTTTACGTCCCTGGGAGATTCTTGTGGCTGATGCTATCGAGACATTACACTTCCTATTGGAAGTTAAAGTGTAATGCCTCCCTTTGGCTGGTTGACCCAAATATGGCGGTTTTCTTCATTCTCCCATCATATTCTTCACTCTCTCATCCATTGTCAAAGTTTTTCAAGATCTTGAGATCATCTCTTCACATTATCTCCACTCTTTCAAGAATTAACTTCAAGATTTGTAGCAACACTTCACACTTCATAGCATCAATCTACTAGTCCATCACTCTAATAGTGCAAGCGCAAGACAATCCATTGAAGTAGAGGCTTGAGTTCCTCTCATCTTCTCCTCCACTAGCATTGAGCACTTTGGACAGAGGTGGTAAGCTCCTCTTATCTTCTCTTTCATTTGGTTGACTAAGTACATACTATTTTGTAGTGTCTTTTGCATAATTTTCTTGTATTCTCTTCTTTATCATATTATTTATATTGTTGCAAACTTGGTTGTCCCTAGAGGTGGAAACACCAAAATGGGGGTCTAAGTAAGGAAGACCCCTAAAAAACCCCCGAACATTTTCCCACTTTTTTGTGTGTAGGTGGAGAGATCATGGAGAAAGCTGACGAGAAGATTGTTGTGCGATATCATCTTCATCACCCTTGCAGTAATATATTTCCTTTATCATATCTATCTTTACATTTCATACTTCTTAATCTTGTTTTTTCATTCTTAAAACTCTTATACTAGCTTGATAGTCCCTCTTTAGAGCTTAAACCTTGTCTCGTTGGTTTTATGGCCATATGGATGCCAACGCATCAGTGAGATGATAGTGCATCATGCCGTCATCCCTGAATCATGCTCCTATCCTCTAACAGACAGTTATCTGAGACACAGATTTGACTCTAAAGATCGACTTGCATAGTCTCCTTGAACTCCCAGGTTTGCAAAGTGATTGAAAGACCCATAGTTCTCATCATTTTCATCCTACCTATCCTAACCTTCCTTTAAACTGAGGTAAGTTAGGGCAGCCATACTGCTCTTGGCCTTTTGTGACTTGGAGCCTTGTAGTGGTTGGTCCCCCTCTCTTATATTTTTGGTGAACCCAACGTGAACCAATGACTACCCGTTTGACGGTGCTATGAAATTTTTCTTTTATACCTTTTGGTCATTATACCCTTGTGTTTTGTGAAGGTTTATGAGCTTCACAACCTAGTCTATGACCTTTGGGAATATTGTCAAGATAATTTTTTAACACCTTCCAATGGAGAAGACGAAGGTCTCTTCTAGTTACACTACTGATCTTTTTCTTTGGATCTGCAATTGGTTTGTCTATGCAGGAGCATGTGTCATGGGGTGAATCTAGACTCCTTGATGAAACCAATTGCATCCCTAACCCTCCTGCATCATAGACCTCCTCATCCATACATGAGCATGAGGTCATTCATATCCCTTTTGAATACGTCGCTAGTCTAAGTAAAGGGTTGGGTGCATTGGAGAATCACCTGGAAAGAAACCCAAAGCTTGATAGGGTTGCTAAAGTTATCATTGAAATAATATACATGGTAGGAAAAGACCGAACAAGCATAGAACTCCTCACTAGTCTTGTTGGTCTGGCTGAATCGTGTGCCCCTTCGAAGAACATGAGAGATAGTATGAAATTTTGATGCCTCCTACATCTGTGTACATGGCTGACATGGTCCCTTTGCTCAGTGTGCCCACTGCTTTCGAAAAATTTGAAACTATCAAAGTAAGCATAAATCCTTTAGGTCTCCACTTCACCCATTTTTCCGCCTCTGGTGGTGGAGGATTTTATGGGAGGATTGTTGGAGGCTTTGGTGGTGGAAACTTCAATAGTGGAGGTGGTACTAGTGGAGGCGGTTCTAGCAGAGGTCGTGGTAGTGGCTTTGGAAGTGGTAGTGACTCCTTTGCAAGTCACACTAGTGGTGGTGGCATTGGTGGCGGCTCTGGTAGTAGTCATGGTGACGGTCTAGGTGGTGGATCTAATGGTGGTTCCAATGGTCCTATGCCTTATAATGACCCTATTTTGAACTCTCTTCTTAAAAATATGGGGAAGATGCACAATCAACTGGTGAATCTTTCCCAAGCTTCAACCCAACCTATTTTCTAGCCCTTCTTCTGACATATCCCATTGTTGGTTGCTATCCTAAACAATCCCTTCCCATAAGGAATGGAGATTCCTAAATTCAAGAAATACGGTGGTCAAGGGGATCCACAGACACATGTTTCCACCTTTATCACCTTATGCACAGATATCTTCCATCATGATGCATTGATGGAAATTTTTTTTCCTTGATCCCTCAAGGATACAATACTCGAGTGGTACTATTCCTTTCCCGACAATTCCATATTTACGTTTGATAAGCTTGTGAACTAGTTCCTATGGTAGTTCCAATCCAACATTAGACCAAAGATGGCCTTCTCTGACCTTGTTTGATGTAAATAAGGAGATAATGAGAAGATTATAAACTTTATAGCACAGTATTAGGCACTCGTTTCACACATATCATACCCATTACCAGACTCCAATGTGTAGAAGATTTTCATAGGGAACTTACAAAGGCCTTGGAAAGAGAAGTTCACCCTTCTGAAATATCCTTATTTGGTACATATATAAGAATCTTTATACGAGAGTAGCAATAAATGGTGGTTTAGTTCAAGGGCTCTTCCTCCCGCTCCAATCCTGAAGGGAGGTCTATCATATCGATCTCCGAAAAACATCAAGCCATTGCAAATGTAGTAGCCACTATGGATAACAACAGCCTCAGATGTGAAATTTTTTTTACAAAGTTATCATAATCTTATTCTTCCATATTACAGAAGTGTTTGAAGGATAAGATCGTTAACATGCACACCCCAAAACTAGTTAGGGAACCATATCCTAATTATCACAACTAAAATATGTATTGTCAGTAGCATAAAGTAAACAAACATAATATCGAATGTTGCATGTGCCTACGTCATGAGATATAGGATCGCATCGAGGATGGTACTATTCATATTGATGGAAGTAAACAAAGTACAAACAAATCAGCGAGGAAAGCTAATAGTGAATTGTAGATATACATAGACCCATTTCCCTCACATTTTTCTTGCATGATTATCGATCCCTTTGATTTTGTTTCTTACCCTAAGGTGTATGTTAACATGGTTAATGATACTCCCTCTCCTCGCCTTGCGACTGGTTCACTAGATATAACATTCAATTCACAAGATGTACTAGAAAATGACAAACCTTCTCCGCTTTACATTATCACTCATGTTAATGACAACATTGTGATAGGAGTCTTAGTCGACCCTAAAAGTAGAGTGAATTTCATCATGAAGGAGACCTTACTCTTGAACTCCCTGCAAAGGCAAGAATACAGAAAAAAAAATCCATCATCTGTATGCATGATGGTATTTCTCTTAAACCTTATGGATTGATAATGTTGTCCATCTTGGTTGGACCTAGGAACGTAGACATGGTCTTCGATGTTATTCCTAATTCAGACCTATTCAGAGTGAAGCTAGGTATACTTTGGCTAGCTTCCATGAATGGGATCGCCTCTATAATTCATAAATGCCTTAAGATTTCCTATGAGGGTGTCATGCACGTAGTGCATGATACTAGATACCAGCCTATGGTATCTCATGGGGGATACTCATTGGATCACTTTTGGCCCACCCCAATCAGGCCACTCCCACAAAGAAGAGATCTACTTTACAAGAACTATGTGAAGTATAAAAATGGAGGCAAGGGATAGCCGAAGTTGACCCTTCCTATAGTGGAACCGCCAGCTACCTCCTCCTCTTGAAAGGGAAAGGAGAAGCTCGTGCCCTCTCGGGCTGACTCATCTACTCCCCTTTCTTGGGAAGAGTATTAGATGAACAAGCCTGGTCTCTACTTGCTGAGTCTAATGATGCTTCCTTGGCGAAAACCCAACATTAGGATATCAAATCTCCCTAATGGGTCTCTTAGACCTTGGTACTATCTATATGGTAGAAAGAAACACTTGTGAAGAGAATTCACCCTGCAACCTCTTACCATTGCCACAAATAGGAAGAGGCCCACCACTAAGGTATTGGGATTGATTCCCCTTTCTATTTCTAAACCTTCTCCTCCTGATCCCATCCGAGAGTTTCTCCTACCATTGGAAACAATTATGGAGCACACTCCCATGGTTGAGTAGGAGCCTTTTGTCCCTTCGCAAGATCTGGCTTCTGGTTCAAAGAGTCATAGAAGCCACCTTGCATGTGAGTGCAAGAATTAGTGAAAGGCTCTTCTGGCTGTGCAAGCCTCCTTATATAAGAAGGAAGAGGAGACTACCGCACCTCCTGTTGTGTCCTCCTCTCTTCTTCGGTCCACTTATGTCCAAACTAGATCTACATCTCTTCTGACTTCAGCTATGAGTGCACATGCACCTAGAAAGGTGTAGATGTTTATTGCTTCTTTCATGGAGCTGCCTCTGTTGAATTCCATTCTAGAACTCTCACCATTCTTGAAGCTCATAGATATGATTAAAATTTTAGTTGTATCTACTACAGTTCTTTCCTCCTCTCCCTCTACCCTTCTTGCTCCATATAGAGAGAGTTCACTTCCTCTGACGAAGAAGAAGGTAGAGAGTGGCCCCTCTAGTAATTGAGGGCATAAGAGGATCCAACCTTTTTCAAAAGTTGGTCGCACACTGACTTGTTTTGTCCTAGTGATGGAACCAATCTTAGCCTCCCCTAAGTTTGTTACCACTCCCGAGTCTCTTGTTGAGCCTAAAGGTGAACCTTGATTGCAAACTCCTCTATCTACCGAGGTGAA
Source organism: Sequoiadendron giganteum (assembly GCA_007115665.2). NCBI lineage: Eukaryota > Viridiplantae > Streptophyta > Pinopsida > Cupressales > Cupressaceae > Sequoiadendron > Sequoiadendron giganteum. The sequence goes on from CM021101.1 coordinate 818,400,347, forward strand.
ACATGGAACTCATGTTAAGTGTATGTTTAACTTGGTAGATGAAGTTTTGAACTTGTAAGCAATCTTCATGAAGTCATTGACCTTAGAACCACAAGAGTTGAGTGACAAAAACCTCACAGGTCCCTCTTCCTTGCCCCTTGTTGCGGGAGGATAAAAATCTCCTCCCCTTAACATTACACCATTGCAGGCTCATAATCCCTCACCCTACAATGATCTAGAGTGGGAAGCTGATGACCTCTTGGTTGACTAGTGTTAGGGGGAGACCCTCTTCTTGATATTTAGATTAGATAGATGTGTGTGTGCGTTGTGATGTGTTCTCCCGTGATTTTGCTATATGTTCCTGGATGACCCTCATCACCCCTATTGGTGCTTGGATATAGGCATGGTGTTTGTGATGTAAATCTTACTCTATATGTATCATCATTTTTCCATGTTTGTGATTGATTTTTGGTAAATTCTAGACGATGCAAAGTGTCGGGAGCATTTAGGCCCCCTTCCATGTTGCCTTGATTTTTTATTTTTACTTTTTCTTCTGTGCATTCTTCCTGATCTGGTTGGAGATTGATGATCTTTCACCTCATACTACAGGTACCTACTATTTATAAATAAAGGAAGATTTGACCTCATAAAACTAGATCCCCTTATTCCCTTTGTTTGTGTTCTCTTTTCCTTTTCTTTCTCTTTATCTTGCTCTCTTTTTTTCTTGAGTTGTCCCTTTCGTGTGTGACAACGTTACTTATACATTACTTGGTCTTTAGAAAATGCATTTACTACCAGATGAATATTTTCTCAAAGACCCTTTACACACTTCTTTAGAATTGCATTCTCAATTTGAAACCCTAACGAAACGTGTTTCCTTCATCATGGGTTTGTAAAGAAAGGACTTGGGAACCTTCCTCTAAAGTGGGAATAGTCTTTCTCTTCCCCTCACATGGGCGCATATCCTTCCTTTTGAATTCCTTGATGAAGTGAAAATATTTTGAAAGGATTCCTTGATGATGAATCGATTCAAGAAAGAAGACGTTCACTTTTGAACAATGTGTCCCTTGAGTGGAACCCTTATTTTCACATCAAGGACCCCTTCGAATGTTTTCAACAAGCTCTATGGCATCTAGCTCGGGGGTAGCCCAACTAGATTAATTTCACTTCTTCGCATCTAGTTCAAGGGAAACCCAACTAGATCTCCTTCACATCCTTACGTCTAGGTTGGGGTCACCCTGACTATACCTCACTTTTCAAATAGCATGTCCCTTGAGTGGACCCCTCTTCCTTTTGAAGGGTTCTCGAGGGACCCCCTTGAAATTCTTACAACTTAGCAATGGTCTACACGATAGTCCGTTCATTGGCCTGTATGGCCGCTTCCTGACGTGTTCTATTTGTAGGTAAAAATGTCGCCATATCCGACTCTACGAAGTCCCCTTTGTTTGGTCTCCTTCATTTGAGATTTCTTGAAGGATACCTCCCTTGCAAGAGCGTGAGCCTATAAGGCACTTTTTTTCTTCATCTTTATGGTTCCACGAAACTATGAAGTCCTTTCCTATACTTATGAGTTCACCAGACCCTGCTCTACTTCCTCATCGGTTCAGGTATGCATCTCTTACCTTGTTACTCCTTACTAATCTACTTTTCCAAAGCACTCATTAGTAATCATGCTCACTAAAGTGGGGGAATAATGTATAGGCATCAATTTTCACCCCTAACACAAATTCCCCCTAGCTCCTTACACTTTAGAAAACCTAAGGTGGAGGCTTAATTCCACTTAAGCCCATTGTTCACATCACACTTGGCACTTGCTCTGTGTGCCAGTGGAGGCGTTTCTGTCGAGGACACCCATGTGGCACGTAGCTTTTTGTGCGGCTTGCTTACATTCCTAGTAGATTCCTTTGGTTGGAGACTACAAAGACATTACACTTCCTATTGGAATTTGAAGTGTAACACCTCCCTTCGGCTGGCCAACCTGAATATGGTCGTTTTATTCATTCTTCCTTCATATTCTTCACTCTCTCATCCATTCTCAAAGTTTGGCAAGATCTTGAGCTCATCTCTTTACATTATCTCCACTCTTTCAAGCATTCACTTCAAGCTTTGTAGCAACACTTTGCACTTCATAGTAACAATCTACCACTCCATCACTTTGATAGTACAAGTGTAGGATGTAATCCATTGCAGTAGAGGCTTGAGTTCCTCTCATCTTCTCCTCCACTATTCTTGAGTGCTTTGGATGGAGGTAGTAAGCTCCTCTTATCTTCTCTATCATTTGTTTGCATAAGCACATAGTTTTTTGTAGTGTCTTTTGCAACTTTTCTTGTGTTCTCTTCTTTATCATATTATTTCTATCATTGAAAACTTGGTTGTCCCTAGAGGTGGAAACATCAAAACAAGGTTCTGACTGAGGGAGACCCCTAAACAGACCCCAACATTTTCCTGCTTTTCTATGCGTAGGTGGAGAGATCTTGGAGCAAGTTGGCGAGAAGGATTTTGTGCGAAATAATTTTCATGACCCTTGCAGTAATCGATTTTCTTTATCATATTTGTTGACACATTTCATACTTCTGAATCTTGTTCTATCATTCTCGAAACTCTTAAACTAGGCTGATAGTCCCTCTTTAGAGCTTAAGCCTCGTCTCTATGGTTTTCTAGTCATACAGATGTCAACGAACCTGTGAGGCACTAGCTTGTCATGCTATCATCCTAGAATCATGCTTATGTCCTTCGATAGAGATCTATTTGAGACATAGAGTTGACTCTAAAGATCAACTCGCCTAGTCTCCTTTAACTTTCAAGTTTGTAGAGTGATCGAAGGATCCACAGTTCTCATCACTTTCATACTACATATCCTAACCTTCCTCTAAACTGAGGTAAGTTAGGGCAGCCATACTATTCTTGGCCTTTCATGACCTAGGTCCTTGCACTAGTTAATCCCTCTCTCTTAAAATATATATAAGATAAATCTTGGGATGTGGATGACATGCCTTAAGTTGGCTTGCATGTGATGCACTTTTTTTTTCTATCTTTAGCATTATGTTTTGGGGGAAACCCTTATTCATGATGTATTTTCATTTGGGAACATATGACTATGCATAGGGCTTTCCGAATAAGCTCTCATGTCTTCTTCATTGGATAACTTAAATTAGATTGATCACAAAAATGGTCTTAGAAATCAATTTAAAGTGGGGGAATACATTGATATGATCTTTCAACATTTCTCATGTTTCATTGTGCAATTTTATTTCCTCTTGCAATGCATCATTTTCTTAGTGGTGTCATTGGGTTTGATTTCCTCTGAGAGTGATATATATTTTATATTTTCCTCTCTTGGAGACATTAGGCATGATTTTCCCTAAGAAGATACTTTACATGAACTAAGAAAATTCCCTTTAAACAAATCTTTACTTGCAATTTTATTTTGTGGCACCTTATTGAAGTTATCAAAGGTATAGCTTTGGTATGGTTAGTACGTATGGGACCTAACCATATGCATGACTTTCCCATAGCCACTTGCTTGTATGTGTGGGGACATAATGGCCACATGCATATGTGTCACACTTTTCTATGGGCTCACCCAGTGGATATTGGATTCCACTACCCCATGTGAGTGTATGTTTTTTTTGCATATTGGACATTGTGTTCCAATTGTAAATGTTTTTTTGGGACAAACAACTAAGACTTGATCCACATCATGTTAGAAAAATAGTCAGGGCTTCATCCACTTTTCTTTTTCCTTTCTCTTTCTTCTTTATGTCTTTGACAGTATATGCTTGTATCTTGTTGTTGCTTAATACATAATTCACATGTGTATCCCTTTATGCTTATGAACTGGTTTGATGTAGCATTTTTTATCTTGGGGGCTTGACCACCCCCTTGATATTTTTCATCCTATACTATCCACATTGGTACACTTGGACCACTCTTGAATGCCAACTTTAGTGTGAGTTTGAAGCAAGTTCCTCCTCTGACTAAAGTGGAAGTTAAATGTAGTAACAGAAAAAGTATCCATTTTTCTTACTTAATTTGGGAATACTTAATATTAAACTAAGCCCAATGTTTCCTTGATTTAGTGTTGTAATTTGTTTTACACATCACATTAAGTTTAGGGCCCTTTTAAACTAAATGGGCCTAATTTTTCTCTAATTTAGTGTTATAAAGTGTATTTATTTACATATTCACACTAAGTTTTGAACCCTCTTGCATTCATGACCTTCAAATCATCATTAATAGGCCCTTAAGACCCTTTATTATGCATCAGAAGGCTTATTTCAATTGAAATCTTGATGAATTCGATAAATACATTTAATTTTATAACCTCCCAACATCCTCTCACCGAGAAAATATAGGGTGGGACCCATAAGCCACCTTGGGCATATGAGTCCTTTTTAAGGTTTTCAATTCAAAATTTGTGACTATCAACATTTGGGATCTAATGAACAATAAATTAGATAGAGTTCCTATATAACTAAGGTTTCATGTCATTATTTAAGCTAAGAATATTTATGCAAGCATCCTAAGAGCAAGATTATAAGTTCAAGAGTACACAAGAGCATTCAAGAAGGCATTCAACAACTGATTATGAAGCATTTTTGGAGCATCAATTTCAAGATTCAAGAATCATGTCAAGGTCTTCATGCATCATGTGTATTTGTGAGCTAACATGTTGATGTAGAATTTGTGATCCAAGTTTAAGCATTCAAATCCATATCAAGTTTCATGATCAATAACTACATCCATTAATTCTAGTTTATATAAGTTGTAGATTTACACTTAAAGGATACACCAAGGTTTAGTGAGTTGTTACATTCATTTGTTCATTCATCATTCCTGCATGTTCTTTCAATTCATTCCAAAGTTTAATTAGTCAAATGGGGTCTGACTAAGGTAGGCCCCCATCTAATAACAAAATAACATTTTTTCTCTATCTCTTTCTTGTGATGCATGTTTTGCAAATTTATGTGAATGGGACTCATTCGCCCAACCTGGTGATTTATTCCCTGCTATAGAATTTTGATAGAATTCAATAGTGTCAGATCTAGGCTTGAAAGATTCAAACAGATCCTCAAAAAACCTAGAGTGGGACATATGCTAGATCATGCCCAATCTGGCATATTAGTCTTGTTACAATTTTTTATCATTGTTCAACAGATCCTGATCAACTCTTAGAGAATCCTTGATCTTGCCCTAAAAACCCTAGAGTGGGACTAAATCATCCAACTTGGCATATTAGTCCTGGTGCAATTGGAGACAATAATTTATAAGGTTGATAGACCTTGTTTTGGCCTCTCCACTCCTTTAGGCACTTTTTTGTTCCATTTTTTTGGTCATTTTGATTTCATTCTTTCAAGTTTCTAGGGTTTTGTGCATAGTTTTTTGCATTTTTCCTTTAAAAATTCATTTAATGGTGAAACCTCATCTAATCAAACAAGGAAACCCCTAGTTCCTTCCCTCAACTGAGTCACTTGGTTGAGGATCTTGGTTTCCTAATGAAATAAATGGTGAAATAGGTCACAAAGTTCCATCTCCCAAAAGGTGGACACCCTATTTCCCTTGTGTTGAATATTATAGAGCTCAAAAATGTCATCATTCCCTAAATAACACATGGAACAGGAAGAATGACACCTAGAAGTGAAAACCAAGAAAAAGCCTTTTGGTTCAACATGGAAGAGACCTAAATGTCTTCACACCTTGCATGTTCCCCAAAAGGAAAACACAAGACAAAAGAAAAGATAAAATGTTACAACATAGAGAAGAATGAAGGTACAAATAGAGGAATAAATATTAAGATACACCAACAAAATAGTATGAGGGATCACAAATGCTACACATATGCAATCACATAAAGAACATGAACAAGATAATAAAGACAAGATAAGTGAGGCACATGTGATCCAACCTATAGCAGGTTGCTTGCATCCCAATCTTGTTCATCATATGCGAAAGGTGGACAATTAGCTAAAGGGACAATGTCAAGTGCCAAACTAGGAAAATTCTATCTAAATCATTGCCCTCACTAAGTGTAGGATAAGGATGAGTTGGGATAAGTGGTGAAAATGAGCTCCTTGCAATATAAAAAAAATGATTTTCAATGAATGTGAATATGTAATAATGAGTATATTAGGATCCTACAACTGTCACACGGAGAGGAGCAAAATAAAGGAAAATAGGAGGGTTTTTATGGAATGAGAGCCCGGGTTCACCAAAATGATAATAGATAGACCTATTTTCCTTTATTTCATTAGGAAATGAGATCCCAATAATGAATTGATTAACAACCCTTAGGTGAATTAGTCCACTGTGAGAATCTTTAGATTTCCTTATGACTGAAGGATAGGGTTCAAGGTCATATAAGACTTTGAGGAGAAAAACTAAAAATATAAAATCAACTCCAAAATGTAGCCTAACACTTGAAAGAACAATATTAAACTCAATATTTGCAGAACCAAAAATTCAAATGCAAATATGAAAAGGGTAGAAAAGTTATTACCAAACACCAAGAGATAGTTTCTGAACATTGATTGGGAATCATTTGACTAGGGGTGTGTTAGCTCTCAAAAACACAGGCAAGATTCCTCAAAAGGATGCCAGTCTCTTGATATGCCTCAGGGTAAGAGACAAGGTTAAGGAAACTCAACCTTCTACTCTTTAGGTGCTGCTAGATCTAGGTGGGTGTACCTAATTGAATTGGGTAGACTTGACCTTTTAAACCTCTCCTATTGCCCTAATTTATCCAAGATGCAAATTTAAAATGGATAAAATAAAACAATTTTTGTACAACTAGCACAATAATATCTAAAACTAAAACCTAAAATACTCAAAAATGACAAATAAAAGATTGTGAGTGAAACTAAAGGATGAAAACGAAAAGATCAGTGCCTTATAGGGTTTACGGAGTCAAGAAAATATAAAACATGTTTACTTGTTCTAGCAGACATTCAAGTAGTTTAGCATTTTATTTGGTTTAAAAATTGTATAAACATGCAATATTGTGATTACTGAGTTCTTCTTAATAATCCAATTGATATTCCCTAATTACTATGATCAATTCAGAGAATTTAATCTTTACTGGAAAGAGACAATTAATTGATCACACAAGTACAACAAATGTGCATTGATGAACTATGTAAAAACTTGTTTACACTGATTCAAACAACTAGGAAACACAATTACGGAGACAACTTTAATAAGTGGTGAAAATGAGCTCCTTGCAATATAAAAAAAATGATTTTCAATGAATGTGAATATGTAATAATGAGTATATTAGGATCCTACAACTGTCACACGGAGAGGAGCAAAATAAAGGAAAATAGGAGGGTTTTTATGGAATGAGAGCCCGGGTTCACCAAAATGATAATAGATAGACCTATTTTCCTTTATTTCATTAGGAAATGAGATCCCAATAATGAATTGATTAACAACCCTTAGGTGAATTAGTCCACTGTGAGAATCTTTAGATTTCCTTATGACTGAAGGATAGGGTTCAAGGTCATATAAGACTTTGAGGAGAAAAACTAAAAATATAAAATCAACTCCAAAATGTAGCCTAACACTTGAAAGAACAATATTAAACTCAATATTTGCAGAACCAAAAATTCAAATGCAAATATGAAAAGGGTAAAAAAGTTATTACCAAACACCAAGAGATAGTTTCTGAACATTGATTGGGAATCATTTGACTAGGGGTGTGTTAGCTCTCAAAAACACAGGCAAGATTCCTCAAAAGGATGCCAGTCTCTTGATATGCCTCAGGGTAAGAGACAAGGTTAAGGAAACTCAACCTTCTACTCTTTAGGTGCTGCTAGATCTAGGTGGGTGTACCTAATTGAATTGGGTAGACTTGACCTTTTAAACCTCTCCTATTGCCCTAATTTATCCAAGATGCAAATTTAAAATGGATAAAATAAAACAATTTTTGTACAACTAGCACAATAATATCTAAAACTAAAACCTAAAATACTCAAAAATGACAAATAAAAGATTGTGAGTGAAACTAAAGGATGAAAACGAAAAGATCAGTGCCTTATAGGGTTTACGGAGTCAAGAAAATATAAAACATGTTTACTTGTTCTAGCAGACATTCAAGTAGTTTAGCATTTTATTTGGTTTAAAAATTGTATAAACATGCAATATTGTGATTACTGAGTTCTTCTTAATAATCCAATTGATATTCCCTAATTACTATGATCAATTCAGAGAATTTAATCTTTACTGGAAAGAGACAATTAATTGATCACACAAGTACAACAAATGTGAATTGATGAACTATGTAAAAACTTGTTTACACTGATTCAAACAACTAGGAAACACAATTACGGAGACAACTTTAATAATACCCTTCAACAAATATCATAAACAACTGATACTAGAAACACCGTACCATCATATTAAATTCTTATTGATATCTCCATGATTTACATATGCTACCAGCCTCATCTTCTTTTTAAAAAAAAAAATGTATTTTGTTGTGTCTTCTCTATATTCTATGTAATTCTACCTCGCTCCTTTACATTGCTTTCAAAACGGACACTTATACATTGAGAATATGAAAGGACGCGTCCCTTCAGAAATATGAGAAAACAAAACAAATGTATAAAGCAAAGATAGAGAATAACTAATCTCTAGTTAACCATAAGTGAGTCGTAGCAAGGTAATCTAAATAGTTTTGGCAGTTAAATGTATCTGCATCTTCAATGGCATTCCGGATCGTGGTTTCCATCCTGATCATTTCCTCAATCTGTTCGCTCACTTCCTCCAATGCTGTATCCTCTGCAGAAGATGTCTTCATGATTTCCCTCAACACTATATAACATTCATTCCTCCACCTAGTGGCATCTTTCAATTCCCCTTTAATATCAGAGAATGCAATCACAGTTGTCTTGGCAGCTTCAACCAATCCCTTTTTATCCCCGAGCAATTCCTCATAGAATTTTTGATGGTGACTGATAATATTATTTGCAGCTTCAATTGCAGTACTGCCAGCCTCATCACGTGTGGTAAATTCATGAAACTTATCCATAACCCACTCATTCATCCTCTCATGCTCCTTCATCGCATCCAGAGTAGAAGAATACTTCCCCCATAATTGATTTAACCAGGATGTTAAATTGACCTGTCTTTTCTTAACAATGGCTACAATGGCATCATACTTCCCCTGATTATAAGCACTTGTCCCGACCCAATGATCTTTTGTCTGAGAGCTTTCTCCTTGACTGAGCATTTTGGCTGGAATTTTTGGAACACCAACCAATTCTTTCAACCTATCATTTTCTCTTAACAGTCTCTCATTATTAGCCTTATACATTTCTCTTTCCCTTATCAACGCCTAGATCTATGCTTTATTCAGTTTTGCAATATCTATATTAATCTTTGTAGTTACCACAAGATCAGCTTCTCCAACCTTTAAGGTCATAACATGACCAAATCCCTTTTCTGTATCAATCACATCTAACTTCCTATGGGGTGGGTACAAAGCCCATATCATTAATGATCCTTCATCAGTGTTAAAATTAGAACATACATGCACCTCTATCACCTTATCCTTATCCAGTTTGTGTGTAGTATTACTATCTTTCAAGAAGCTATCGAACACCAGTGCAGAATTAAAATCAAGTCCAGGAAAGATCATTACACCAGCATTCTCCAACATTTTTCTCCCCTTTTCAGGAGTCATACTTTTCATTTCATCATCCACACATCTTCTTAATTGATCCAAGAGTTGTTCCTCATTCCCAGAAGTGATGGCACCATCACCTTCTCTTATTTCTTTCCCTTTTTTCTTGTACAAGAATGCTTTGAACTCTGGAGAATTTATAAATATATCATCTGAGACAAATGATCTGTATTCCATATGTCTTGCATTAGCATCACCACTTTCACGACCCTATTCTCTAATCAGGCAAACATACCTCTGAGTCCTCAGCCTAGTTACTTTCTCTATTTTGCTCTGTGGCACTTTATTCATTGGAGTTTCCTCACTCCTAGAAGACAAATTTTTTTTATCCTGCAACCCCTGATTATAGCTTTCAACCACTGCTCCTGCTTCCTCTTCATTCAAATTTTTGATCATATCATCAAAAGGATAAGGTACATGCTGGTACATTCCAAAGTTAATCCTTTGTTTGGCTGAGTTAATGTATCCTTCAGGGTCAAAATTTTTCCTAGGTGGCCCCCTTTTCATATTGTAATTCAATAATCTATCAAGAATTGAGTTATATCCCTCTTTAGCTAACACTGTGAAATCTTCAAAACATAATGTACTAGGCATAAAAGCCTACTTCCCATAAGAACTGAAATGCATCACACTACTGAAATCCATTTGTCTAACAATCTCTAAATAAGCAATTCTATTTAGAACTGTCCTTGGCAGAATGAAAGGGGCATCCTCAAACCCATATACCCTGATCATTGTGGCTCCTTCCAAACAGTACCATTCACCCCAGTTATGATCAATTTTCCCATTGAAATCCTTTGGTTACAGAAACCTCTTGATCTCATTAGTTAATGAATAATTACAAGGATACCTATACAGTTTGTACAATGTTTTCACAAGATACTCTTCAAAATGTATGAAACTAGAATTAGCAAACCTGCTATCCCAAATAGCAGTCCACAACTGAATAGGCAATGCTTCACCCTCTTTCCGAACTTGAGAAATTCTCATTTCTGAAAGCCACACTCCCAACTCTTCTCCATAATACAGTGGCAAGTGCACCAACAATGAATAATGTTTAGATGAACAATAGAAGCTCCACACTTTATGGCCACCAATCCTGAATCAAGCTCCCTGGAAATATATGAAGCATAATCAAATATCCTAGAGTTGTGATACTGAATATCCACTATGATAATCATTAGTACAATTGACATGAGCTCCGGGGCATCCATCCCCAACACTTGACACACTAAGAAATATGTGTACTTCATATAAGGCTCAAACAGATCCACATGATAAGGAGGCCCTTCACCATCTTGCAGAGGTTCTAACTTGTTACCCTATTTAATCCTATGGATAGGCAACCTCCAACCTTTATAGATTGTGTCCATTCTTGAAAATTCTTTCTCTAACTCCTCATAATTGATCTCCTTATTGCAAAATCCTTATAATTTGGAGACCTCACCTATTGCTTCATTGGACACATATATCTATGGCTTTCCAAATGGGTCACATATAGCCTTATGCTTTGGATCGCAATTATCAGCAATCAGTTTTGTTAATTCTGCATTTACAAAGACATTAGGGCACACCAGTTTCTCTACATTCAATTTCCATGGATTGCAGACTGGTTCAAAATGGTTTCTTCTGTCATAGTGGAAATTAAAAAGCTCATAACCCCTTATTGCAGTCCACACATCACCTATGAACTTACACTTGTCATCTAATTTATCAACCTCTGCCCTAAGCTATGCAGACCTTTGTCGTTTAGGACTCGAGCCAGGTAACAAATCAATAAGGTCCTGATTTAACCTCCTTTCATTGCCCTCTTGCTCTGTATCAACCTTCTGTTTATTTCCCTTTGACAAACTACTCACAACAAGCTTTCTACCTTTACCCTTTCTAGAACCAGAGGACTCCATTCTCAAGCTGTATAAAACCAAAATGCAAAAGCCAAGGAATATTCACTTACAGTTTCCTGCTCGAGCTCTTCAGACTGAAAATCGTCCTAGTTCTCTGTTCAGCATGTCAATTCACTTGCGATCAATTTGGAAATGAAGAATTGATTCAATATTTACGGTGATATCTTGTTGCGCGATTAATGAAGCACGAATGAATACCAATTTGAAACTGGCACTGTTGCATCAAGTGTCCTTTCGATAAGAGATTTTCAGATCTGGGGCGAAATCGCTTTTCAACGTCTATTACACCTTTCGCTAGGATAGAATGTGGTCTTGCCGACACCTAGGATCCAAAAAATGATGACTGCTGCTCCTATCTTCTATGTCGCTATAACATTCAGAGTCGGGGAGATGTCACATAGACTTCATTGTGTCACATCGATATGCATTTCTTTCAAGTTATAATTGCTGAGACAAAATTAATCTTTCATCGATGAATTATCACTTTGGCATGTCCATCAAGTTGTTTTGCCGAAAAATATACAAATGAAGTCACACTCTCGGTAAGACAGTAAATCTTCAAGAAGATTCATACAGATACCAAATGTCTTACCGAAAACATCTCTACAAATTTCTCCCATTCGGCTAGACTCACCCCAAACTATTTGTTGGTATAACACTCAAAATTTGGTAAGGCTTATGCCGAAAGATTCATCTCCTGGCAATATACATCTTTATTGGCATAACTTCCAAATCAGCAAGACCCCAACACTTTCTCCAACAGTCTTTTGAATCCCATTGCATTAAGTTCGGAAAGACAAAAGTAACCTCGCTAAGACCTTCCCCGAAGACATAAGTCTTACCAAAACACTTTGCTCACAAGTCAATCGGCAAGACACAACGATGTCACTATGACTTTATGCCAATACCCATTAGTTTGGCTGAAGTGACCCCTCCACATTACTAGTTGGCAAGACCAACTGAATTCACTGTGACATTATGAGGACACCCTAGCATATGCCGATATCAAACTTCTTAGTCACCGAAACAAAAGGAAAAGTCCTACTGACTATCTGCAACCAATACATGTTAGTGAAAATATATCTTGGGGAGACTTTTACCATGTCTTGCCGAAATGGAATAAGAAGAGGTAAATGGATCCAAAATGGGTCATATGACATAGAATAAGCAAGACAATACAAAGAGGGAACTTTATGCTTAAGGCAAGGACTTAATGCTGGAAACTCATAAATGCAATAAACTATAAAAATTTAAAATTTTATAGTTCTAATAGTGGCTCCATCTAGGGATGAATGATAGCAAGATCATTGCAAGGATTCATATTTCTAGATGAGCAGACCAAACTCAAGATGATGGAACAGATGGTAATGCAAAAGGATGAGACCCTACACTACTGTACATGGAAAAGAATTTGAAAAAGGAAAACATCAGGATTGTCCATGTACTTGCAAATCCTATTTCCTTTATATCCTAGACTATTGTGCATGGAAAATAATTTTGAAAAGGATCATTGAGAGTTGTCCATGCACTGGCAACCCCCAATCCTTTGTGTTGCCTTAAGAGAATTTTTTTTTAAGAAATTGCCCATGTACAGGCAATTCCCGGTCCTCACCCGCCATATTTTGCAAGTAGTATGAGTCTTCACCTTTCTTTCCAACCACCACAAATGGCCCTAGCCACAAAGCTTCAAACTTCCCATGTTTTCCCTTCTCCTGGAACCTTGCATTCCACATCAGTACCAAATCACTTTCTCCAAATTTCCTATCCTTTGCCTTTTTTTCAAATAAATACTTCATCTGTGTCTACAACTTTACATTCTGATTTTGAGCCACCCTCCTTATTTCATCCAGTTCAACCAACTGTTCCATTCTTTCCTCCATAGGTTCAGGAATATCCAAATCTTTCTGAAGAACAAACTTGTAAATTGGTAACAAGTTCTGCAAAGGCATCCTAGCCTGTGCTCCATACACTAGCTCAAATGGGGACTTCCCAATTGCCTTCTTTATCGTAATTCTATCAGCCCATACAACCAATCTTAATTTGGAATCCCAAGCCTTCCTATTCTAACCTAGCATCCATTTTATAATCTTCAGGAGACTCTTATTGCTAGATTCTGCTTGTCCATTAGCCTGTGGATGATAAGGAGCTTCATAAGAGATAACAATACCATATGTGTTACGAAAACCTTTGAATTCATCTGATCTAAAACACATTCCATTGTCAGTGATCAACCTTATTGGTGTACCGAATCTAGTGATGATATTATCCATCAGGAACTGTGTCACCACCTTACTTGTAGCTTGTTTAGTTGGAATGGCGTCTACCCACTTGGTAAAATAATCAGTGGCCACTAATATCCAGCTATGCCCACCACTTGATTTTTCTTGTATTTCTCCAATGAAATCAATTCCCCATTGATGAAAAGGGGCATCAACCTACATGGATCGAAGTGGCAAAGCTCCCTGATACTTCAGTTTTCCAGAGAATTTTTGGCAAGCTTCACACTTCCTTACATGTGCAAAAGAGTCATTAAAAACCTTTGGCCAATAATATCCTACCCTAATAATCTTTTGACCAGTCGTTTTTGCTGAGTAATGTCCTCCACAAACCCCTTCATGCATTTCACTCAAAACATGTTTAGATTGAAATTCATCTAGACACAACAATAATATACCATCCCTGTTTTTTCAAAATAAATTTCCATTCATAAAGACATATTTAGATGCATGTACCCTCAACATTCTTCTCTGGTTGTCATTCATTTCCTCTTGACACTTCATATATTTAAGATAATACATGATATCTGTATACCACTGAGTATGTTCGATGCTTGTAATTACATTTTCTTCTACATTGCAAATCTGATTTGCTTCAATGTTTGACTCTGTCATTAATTTAGCCAAACCCTGACCTCTGACTAGTTTAGTAATTTGTATCTCCATGTCAAATTATTGGATTTTATTGATCCATTTGCACCTTTTACCTGTTACTTCAGACTATGTCAGAATATCCTTGACTGCTGCATGAGTAACTTAAGCAATTACCTTAGCTCCAACAAGATATGGTCTAAAAACCTTCACAGCTTTCACTAGTGCAAATGCTTGCTTCTCCATTATATCATATTTTTATTTAGATCCCTGTAATGACTTACTAAAGAAAGACACAGGCTGTTCATGACCATATTCATTTTTTTGTAGCATCACAGCTGCAATAGTATGCATTGAGGCAAATGAAAAAATCTGAAAAGGCTTCAAAAAATATGGAGACTTAAGGACAGGGGCCTCTTTGATGGCTTTTTTAATAGATACAAAAGTGTCCAAAGCCTCTACAGTCCATTCTATCTTCTGTCCTTTTCTCAACATTCTTGCTATGGGTTTAACAATCTCTGCAAAATTAGAGACAAATCTCCTAACAAAATTTATCTATCCAAAGAATGATTGTATTGCCTTAACACTTTTAGGCACAAGAATCTTATCAATAGCCTCAACCCTTTCGGGATCTATCCTAACCCCCTCTTTTGAAAAAATATGTCCCAAAAGTTTACCCTCTGTAACTGCAAAATTACACTTCTTGGGGTTTAAGCTAACACCATATTCAAGAGCTTTTATAAATACCTTTTCCAAATGATGAACATGATCTTCAGCCTTCTTGGAGTAGGCAGTGAGGTCATCCTGATACACCACCATGAGAATATTTATCAATTTAGCAAACGCCACATCCATGGCTCTTTGAAAAGTCACCCCTGCATTGGTGAGACCAAATGGCATTCTCAGATAAACATATGTTCCCCAAGGAGTCGTGAATGCTGTTTTATATTGTTCAGACTCTTTAACCTTGACCTGATTATACCCTAAAAATCCATCCGTCATAGACAACAATTCGTAGACTGTCACCTTATGTAATATGGCCTCCATATTTGGAAGAGGATAATTGTCTTTGAGGGAGGCTATGTTTAAATTTCTAAAGTCTATGCACAATCTGATATCTCCATTTTTCTTTATGACAGGGACCAAATTTGAAACCCATGTTGAATGTCTGATAGGCTTAATAATTCCACCATCTCTGAGCTTCACCAATTCCTCCTGCATTTTAGGTTCTAGAGTTGGATTTATAGGTCTTTGCTTTTGTCTGAATGGTTTAGCATCTGTTTTCAATGGTATTTCATGTTGAAACAAGTCTTCCCTATATGATTTTAGATCCTCATAAGACCAAGAAAATACATGTTTATATTTTCTCAACAAATCAATCAGCATTTTCCTAATTGCGGGACTTATCTTTTTACCAATGTACACCTTTTTTGGCGCCATCTTAGTTCCCAAATTAATTTCTTCAATATCATCCTTTCCAACTGGTGTTTGCTTCACAAAAGACCGATCATTCACATCATATACCCTCTCAAGTGCCACCAGCCCTTTAGGAAGTTTATTGGTTTTAAGCTGCAAAATCTCTTTCCCAAATACTGTTTCTTTTCCATCAACTTCTTCAACAAAGGCATTAAAATCAATTTCTTGGGCTTCATACTGGTCTATACAATGAAGGAATTTCAAAAGATTAGTGTCATCATTAAAAACTTGCCAATTATATATATTATCAGGCACAGCAGGCCTAGTCTTGAGTTCAATTTGTGATAATCCAACCAATGTAATATCATCTTTCTTCAATGCTACATTAGCTAGAAAATCCGCCATTATATTCTTTGACCTATCTACCCACTCAATTGAGAAGGCATAAAGCAATTCAGTTGTATCCCATACAACATTTCTATACTGCTTTATTCTTTTGTTTTTTGCTGTATATTTTGACTTGACTTGTGAAACAACTAATTCTAAATCTCCCAGGATAGCCAACAACTTTATTTTATGTTTCACTGCTATATTTAATCTAGTTAATAGAGCTTCATATTCTGCCACATTATTTGTACATTCAAAAATTAATAGGAATGAATAGTTAAATTTAATACCTTCAGGCGAAACAAATACTATCCCAGCTCCATTGCCTTCTTGGTTGCACGCTCCATCAAAATACATTTTCCAATCACCATTGTGGTTCTGTGCAACATGTTTCTCAATGGGATCACTATTAGTCAATTCTGGTTGTGTTGGCTCTATGTTGAAATTCCCAAGATCAACATCACAAAAATAGTTAATTTGGTCTTGTGGCACACAATCAATAAGCTGATTCATCCTTGGTTCCCTGTACAACTTCACCTCTTGGCCATTTACTGGAATTGTTGCATAAGATAGGTCAAATTGGACATTTCCACCAATGGCTGTTGTCCATTGTCTTGATAGGAGCATACCAAATTGAGGAGGGGTGTCTATCACTGTTATATCAATATTATAAGCTACTTGAGGATAAGCAGCTAACTTGACTTCTACATCTTTCATTATACCTACCACAGGAATAGGTCAGTTATCCATTGCATAACATTTTCCTTCACATGTATCCACCCACATGCCTAGTTGCTTCATCACTCCTACTGGCATAATATTCATGGCAGCACCAAAATCTATCATGCAATTCCTCACTAATTTGTTATTTATGAGTAATGTAGTAAAGAAAGGATCAACTTGTGGCAAACTTGTCAACACATTACTCAAACAAATTTCTGGACTGTTCACTTTATCGTGCTTATTTTTAGCAGTCACTTTATTCTCAGAAGCTACATGTTTTTCACTTTCATTTGTTATCAATTGTACTGCACTGTCCCCATATTCTTTAATTTTCATCATTTCAAGAAGTGGGACAGACATCTTTACCTGAGATAAAGCTTGACTGAAATCAAAAGAAGAACCTTCAGTTTTAATCCCTTTCTTTTGTTCTGATGTTTCTCCTTTGCTCTCTTCCTTTTCCCTCCTACCTGACAAATATGTCTTTTGAATTTCTTTGTGTAATTCTTTTACTGCCTCCTTTTGGATAGGATTTTTTTTGCTTTCTTCATGTTGTTTGTTTTCAGTCTTTTTTGACACTCCTTGTACAACTTTCTAATCTTTCATAAAAATATCCCTAGGGACACCTTCCTTCTCATTTACTGTCCTATTTCTCAACCAGTATTTACTCTTTGCTTCCTCAACTGTAGCAACAGTTAATCTCTCTATTTCCTCATCAGTAAGTCTCCTCACATTACTATGAGCAGGAACCTCAATAAGTTGTGGTTCCACATAATCATCCTCAGAATCAAAAAAGACCTTTTGCTCAGCCATGTGGATTTTGTACCTTTGTTTTGCAACATCATATTCATAACCTCCTTCTTACGAAGATGAATATATCTCCTCAACATGGTGAAGAGCATTTGAAGTTAAGTAGACCTTGTGATTTTCTTCACCATCTCCCATTAAAACTCCCTCCTCATGCATCCTTTGGGCTACAACACAATACTCAGGGGAATGTGGTTTATTACAAGCTTCATAGAAATAATTGTTATTCACCATATATGTTCCCTTTTTTCTCAATGGATCAGGAGTATCCTTGTCTCTAGGCCTATCTGCCATAGGTTTTCCATCTTTCCAGTTTGTGTTATAAGGCATATCTTGTAGTCTAGGCCTATCCCTCCTATATGTATTCTCCTACTTGTATTGATAATTATTGTTTTGTTGAATAGCCCTAGGGTTGTCTCTCTTATTCATTATCCCAACAACCTTTCTATTGTTCTCAATTGTTAATGTTGTCTTTTGTGCTTCGGCTAAGTTCCTTGGGAATCTATTTCTCAACTCATACCTTTTTTTAGGGTCAAATGCATTTAGGTAAACACTTAATGCTACAGAATCTGGTAACTTTGATCCAGGAGGTATTCTATTCTGCAATTTATTAAATATTTTGTTGAAATCAAAGATTGAATCATTATGACCCTTCTGAATTCGCATTAGTTCATGGAGAGCAGGGTCTGGTGCACTCAAATTCCCAAATTGTTCAAGAAACTGATCTTGAAATACTTGGAAAGAATAAATAGAACCTATTTCCAGGCTATTAAACCAATCCCTAGCTTCCTCAACAAGGGACATCATGAATAACCTCATATGCAAATCTTCATAAGGTACATCCAAATCCTGAATAAAAGCATTGAAACTCCTCAAATGATCCTCGATAGTGATTGCATTACTCCCTGTGAATTTAGGCACCAAACTTCTCCAAGAACCATCCATAGGATAAGGGCACAACTAAAACCCTGCCAAATCAAACTGTCTAATCATAGTAGTATATTGATACTGATACATAGGTTTATTATATTGTAAATTTTGTTGTGGCACATGATGCTGACTAGGAGGTGGATAATTATTTACATGTTGTGTGGGAACATGGGGTGGATGATTTGGCTGTCTATATTGGTTCCCAAATTGATGGTGAGGGATCTTTGGTGGTTGAAAATGCCCAGCACCATGATTATTATGTTTATGGGGTGGTATATACTTTGGGGGAGAGCCAAACCCCTGAGGAATTTTATGAGCTTTCTGCAACTTGAACTCTTTTATTGCTTGAATCATTTGAACCTTTTCTTGCTCTTCCCTCTCCCTTTTCTAAGACTCAAACCATGCTTTAATTTCATCATAGGATAAAGATTCATAATCATCTTGATGAACTTGCTGATTAGTAAGTTCATTCTGATTACCCATCATTCTTTGGTCATATTCATGTGGAATTCTGAGTCGTTCAGCTTCGAGTCTAGCTTCAAATTCAGCTTGTTTCTGAGTGTTGTAAAAGGGATTCTTCTGATCTTCCGGGGTACAAGGCTCTTCAGTTGAACTATCTTTCCATTTGTCAAAACAATTCTCACCAAAAGGTATTGATGATTTGTCTTTGTTTGTCAAGAGCATGTCCTCACTTTTCCCTTTACCTTTGTCAAGAGCATCTTTATGCGTCCACTTACTATTACCAGGAGGAGCTCCAGAATGACCCCCCCTAAATTGAGATCTTCTTCCATTCATATTGCAGTGTTCAAATTAGAGTTGCCACTCACTTTTTGAAAGTGAGAAAAGAATGTTACTTATTTATTCCCAGCGGAGTCTGTATATAGGACTTTTGACTCTATGATTAAGACATAGACTCTTTGTTGTTCCCCAGTAGAGTCGCCAATTTGTTAGCTCTCAAAAATGCAAGCAAGATGCCTCAAAAGGATGCCAGTCTCTTGATACACTTCAGGGTAACAAACAAGGTTAAGGAAACTCAACCTTCTACTCTTTAGGTGCTGCTAGATCTAGGTGGGTGTACCTAATTGAATTGGGCAAACTTGATCTTTTGAACCTCTCCTATTACCCTAATTTATCCAAGATGGCAATTTAAAATGGATAAAATAAAACAATTTCGGTACAACTAGCACAATAATATTTAAAACTAAAACCTAAAATACTCAAAAATGACAGATAAAAGATTGTGAGTGAAACTAAAGGATGAAAATGAAAAGACCAGTGCCTTATAGGGTTTACGGAGTCAAGAAAATCTAAAACATGTTTACTTGTTCTAGCAAACATTCAAGTAGTTTAGCATTTTGTTTGGTTTATAACTTGTATAAACATGCAATATTGTGATTACTGAGTTCTTCTTAATAATCCAATTGATATTCCCTAATTACTATCATCAATTCAGAGATTTTAATCTTTACTGGAAAGAGACAATTAATTGATCACACAAGTACAACAAATGTGCATTGATGAACTATGTAAGAACTTGTTTACACTGATTCAAACAACTAGGAAACACCATTACGGAGACAACTTCAACAATACCCTTCAACAAATATCATAAACAACTGATACCAGAAACACCGCACCATCATATTAAATTTTCATTGATATCTCCATGATTTACATATGCTACCAGCCTCATCTTCTTTTTAAAAAAAATTGTATTCTGCCATGTCTTCTCTATATTCTATCTAATTCTACCTCACTCCTTTACATTGCTTTCAAAACGAACACTTATACATTGAGAATATGAAAGCACGCGTCGCTTTGGAAATATGAGAAAACAAAACAAATGTATAAAGCAAAGATAGAGAATAATTAAGCTCTAGTTAACCATAAGTGAGTCGTAGCAAGGTAATCCAAATAGTTTTGGCAGTTAAAAGTATTCCCATCTTCAACAGCATTCCGGATCGTGGTTTCCATCGTGATCATTTCCTCAATTTGTTCACTCACTTCCTCCAATGCTGTATCCTCTGCAGAAGATGTCTTCATGATTTCCCTCAACACTGTATCACATTCATTCCTCCACCTAGTGGTGTCTTTCAATTCCCCTTTAATATCAGAGAATGCAATCACAATTGTCTTGGCAGCTTCAACCAATCCCTTTTTATCCCTGAGAAATTCCTCATAGAATTTTTGATGGCGACTGATAATATTATTTGCAGCTTTAATTACAATACTACTAGTTGCATCACGTGTGGTCAATTCATGAAACTTATCCATAACCTGCTCATTCATCCTCTCATGCTCCTTCACCACATCTAGAGTAGAAGAATACTTCCCCCATAATGGATTTAACCAGGATGTTAAATTGACCTGTCTTTTCTTAACAATGGCTACAATGGCATCATACTTCCCCTGATTATAAGCACTTGTCCCGACCCAATGATCTTTTGTCTGAGAGCTTTCTCCTTGACTGAGCATTTTGGCTGGAATTATTGGAACACCAACCAAGTCTTTCAACCTATCATTTTCTCTTAACAGTCTCTCATTATTAGCCTTATACATTTCTCTTTCCCTTATCAATGCCTGGATCTATGCTTTATTCAGTTTTGCAATATCTATATTAATCTTTGTAGTTACCACAAGATCAGCTTCTCCAACCTTTAAGGTCATAACATGACCAAATGCCTTTTCTGTATCAATCACAACTAACTTCCTGTGGGGTGGGTACAAAGCCCATATCATTAATGATCCTTCATCAGTGTTAAAATTAAAACCTGCATGCACCTCTATCACCTTATCCTTATCCAGTTTGTGTGTAGTATTACTATCTTTCAAGAAGCTATCGAACACCAGTGCAGAATTAAAATCAAGTCCAAGAAAGATCATTACACCAGCATTCTCCAACATTTTTCTCCCCTTTTCAGGAGTCATATTTTTCATTTCATCATCCACACATCTTCTTAATTGATCCAAGAGTTGTTCCTCATTCCCAGAAGTGATGGCACCATCACCTTCTCTTATTTCTTTCCCTTTTTTCTTGTACAAGAATGCTTTGAACTCTGGAGAATTTATAAATTCATCATCTGAGACAAATGATCTGTATTCCATATGTCTTGCGTCCACATCACCACTTTCACGACCCTATTCTCTAATCAGGAAAACATACCTATGAGTCCTCAGGCTAGTTACTTTCTCTGTTTTTCTCTATGACACTTTATTCATTGGAGTTTCCTCACTCCTAGAAGACAAATTTCCTATATCCTGCAAACCCTGATTATAGCTTTCAACCACTGCTTCTGCTTCCTCTTCGTTCAAATTTCTTATCATATCATCAAAAGGATAAGGTACATGCTGGTACCTTCCAAATTTAATCCTTTGTTTGGCTGAGTTAATGTATCCTCCAGGGTCAAAAATTTTCCTGGGTGGCCCCCTTTTCATATTGTAATGCAATAATCTATCAAGAATTGAGTTATATCCCTCTTTAGCTAACACTATGAAATCTCCAAAATATATTGTACTAGGCATAAAAGCCTGCTTCCCATAAGAACTGAAAAGCATCACACTACTGAAATCCATTTGTCTAACAATCTCTAAATAAGCAATTCTATTTGGAACTTTCCTTGGTAGAATGAAAGGGGCATCCTCAAACCCATATACCCTGATCATTGTGGCTCCTTCCAAATAGTAACAGTCACCCGAGTTATGATCAATTGGCCCATTGAAATCCTTTGGCTGAAGAAACCTCTTGATCTCATCAGTTAATGAATAATTACAAGGATACCTATATAGTTTGTACAATGTTTTCACAAGATACTCTTGAAAATGTATGAAACTAGAATTAGCAAACCTGCTATCCCAAATAGTAGTCCACAACTAAATAGACAACACTTCACCCTCTTTACCAGCTTGAGAAATTGTCATTTCTGAAGGCCACACTCCCAAATCTTGTCCATAATATAGCAGCAAGTGCATCAACAATGAATAATGTTTTAGATGAACAATAGAAGCTCCACCCTTTATGGCCACCAATCCTGAATCAAGCTCCCTGGCAATATATGAAGCATAATCAAAAGGCCTAGAGTTGTGATACTGAATATCCACTATGATAATCATTGGTACAATTAACATGAGCCCTGGGGCATCCATCCCCAACACTTGACACACTGAGAAATATGTGTACTTCATATAAGTCTCAAATAGATCCACATGATAAGGAGGCCCTTCACCATCTTGCAGAGGTTCTGACTTGTTACCCTATTTAATCCTATGGATAGGCAACCTCCAACCTTTATAGATTGTGTCCATTCTTGAAAATTCTTTTTCTAACTTCTCATAACTGATCTCCTCATTGCAAAACCATTCTAATTTGAAGACCTCACCTATTGCTTCTTTGGACACATATATCTATGGCTTTCCAGATGGGTCACATATAGCCTTATGCTTTGGATCATAATTATCAGCAAGCAGTTTTATTAATTCTGCATTTACAAAGACATTAGGGCACACCAGTTTCCCTACATTCAATTTCCATGGATTGCAGACTAGTTCAAAATGGTTTCTTCTGTGGTAATGGAAATTAAAAAGCTCATAACCCCTTATTGCAGTCCACACATCACCTATGAACTTACACTTGTCATCTAATTTATCAACCTTTGCCCTAAGCTGCGCAGACCTTCATGCTTTAGGACCCGAGCCAGGTAATTGATCAATAAGGTCCTGATTTAACCTCCTTTCATTGCCCTCTTGCTCTGTATCAACCTTCTACTTCTTTCCCTTTGACAAACTACTCACAACAAGCTTTCTACCCTTACCCTTTCCAGAATCAGAGGACTCCATTCTCAAGCTTTATAAAACCAAAATGCAAAAGCCAAGGAATAGTCACTTATAGTTTCCTTCTCGAGCTCTTCAGACTGAAAATCGTCCTAGTTCTCTATTCAGCACATCAATTCACTTGCAATCAATTCGGAAATGAAGAATTGATTCAATCTTTACTATGATATCTCGTCGTGCCATTAATGAAGCAGAAATGAATACCAATTTGAAACTAGCACTGTCGCATCAAGTGTCCTTTCGATAAGACATTTTCAAATCTGGGGTGAAATCCCTTTTCAATGTCTATTACACCTTTCACCAGGACAGAATGTGGTCTTGCCGACACCTAAGATCCAAAAAATGACGACTGCTGCTCCTGTCTTCTATGTCGCTATAACATTCAGAGTCGGGGAGACGTCACATAGACTTCATTGTGTCACATCGATATGCATTTCTTTCAAGTTATAATTGCTAAGACAAAATTACTCTTTCATCGATGAATTATCACTTTGGCATGTCCCTCAAGTTGTTTTGCCGAAAAATATACAAATGAAGTCACACTCTCGGCAAGACAGTAAATCTTCAGGAAGATTCATACTGATACCAAATGTCTTACTGAAAACATCTCTACAAATTACTCCCATTCGTCTGGACTCACCCCAAACTATTTGTCGGTATAACATTCGAACTTTGGTAAGGCTTATGCTGAAAGATTCATCTCCTAGCAATATACATCTCTGTCGGCATAACTTCCAAATCGGCAAGACCCCAACACTTTCTCCAACAGTGTTTTGAATCCCCTTGCATTAAGTTTGGCAAGACAAAGGTAACCTCACCAAGACCTTCCCCGAAGACATAAGTCTTATCGAAATACTTTGCTCACAAGTCAATCGGCAAGACACAATGATGTCGCTATGACTTTATGCCGATACCCATTAGTTTGGCCGAAGTGACCCCTCCACATTACTAGTCGGCAAGACCAACTGAATTCGCTGTGACATTATGACGACACCCCAACATATGCTGATATGAAACTTCTTAGTCATCGAAACAAAAGGAAAAGTCCTACAGACTATCTACAACCAATATATGTTAGTGAAAATATATCTCGGGGAGAGTTTTACCATGTCTTTCCGAAATGGAATAAGAAGAGGTAAATGGATCCAAAATGGGTCATATGATATAGAATAAGCAAGACAATACAAAGAGGGAACTTTATGCTTAAGGCAAGGACTTAATGCTGGAAACTCATAAATGCAATAGACTGTAAAAATTCAAAATTTTACAGTTCTAATAGGGTGAACGGGTCCTTTCTTAGGGTTTTTCTATAATTTTTGGGAGACTTTGACATAGATCTATAGCTTCTGAGTTATCTAGGTTTCAGTGTTGGAAAGTTGAAAATCACATATGTAGGCTAGATTGTGTTATTTGACAACAACTTTGACACCATTTGCAACTTTTGTAACTTTTCAATATTTCTCTTCAAAAGGTCTTTGATGTAGAGGGGAAGGACTCACAACAACATTATAAACACTTCCAACCAATATTTCAATACAAAGGATTCAAATATGCACGCTAGTTTACTCTAGGCAATGTTTTACTAAGCCTAAAACATGGGGACAACATCCTAATGGCTCTAAATCTTTGAGGAAAAAATGGATCAGGGGAAAATTGATGTTTTTTTACTTGATGCAACATATTATAAAGGTCTCCCAACATACCTAAACCCAATCAAATTCTTTACATAGTGATTCATGTAAATCAAGGCTATTGCCAGTAAGTGCATTCAAGGTAATGTCACCAAAAAAGAGGGAAATTGCTTGTATCAACGGTCTTCTAGTTTATTCAGACTCCTTGCAAAATTTCAAAACAACCTACCACCTAATGAAGGTCTCACAACACAGGTTTGTTTGGCTAACACTCCTACAAGGGTTTTATTACAGTTTCACAACAAATCCAAATATTCTATCGAACATATCTCCTTCACACATGCAAAATATGGGCTATCACTTTGCAAGAATGTGGTCGGGTCTGGTGTAGATATTTCCATAAATTTTCATGGGTTTTGGATGCTCGAAAATTTGTACATGATTAAATTTTTCTTTCTAGAAACCCTAGGCAGGGTTTTGACCTGCAATCACCAAAAATGCAATATCTTGCACAAAATTTGATGAAAATATCTCAAAAAATTATATTTTAAAATATAAGACCATCCTACATATTCTCCAAGTGGTTTCAAGACCGTACTTATCCATACTAGTCCATACCACATGAATTAGAATCGTTGTTCACAAAAAATACAAATAAGAATGTACAAAATGAATTTGTTTCTCTTTCAAACTTCTCTTCAATCCTTGGCATTGGTGTTACAAGACATGTTTATCATTTTTGAATCATTTGTAACTAAAAAAACCAACTAAAAACCTGTTGTAACTCTAATGGCAACTTTTACATCTTTTTAACAATATTTTGACAACTTTTAGCAACTTTTACAACCTTTTACAATATGACTCCAAAACACCATAAAACATCATAGAATGACTTCAAATGAATCAAAATGGTCTTCCATGACCTTATTTACCACAATAAATAAAAAATAAAAGTGTATGAAGATGACACAATTTTCCTCAAAAAGGGTGCATCAGGATGCCCCTGCATCATACTCCCCAGAGAGTGATGCTCTTGCTCAAATGTTTCTTCTGATTTTTCCAATCATAAATAAAAGTTGAAAAAATATCGCTTGCACCTGTGATTTTTTTAGTTTCAAGATTCACAATTTGGGTTTTCTTCCCCTCATGCTTCTATTGCTTCTTTATAGTTTGCTGCAAAATATCCTTTAATATCTTTGTATTTTGAGTTTGTTTGTTTGCTTAAGTTTCAATTACTTGTATTTCCTCAGTCAATATATTATATTTTTGGTTCATTTCTTCAACTACTTCATCTGCTGCACTTGTAAATACATAATCACAAATATTGTTAGAAAGAAAATTTTGAGTCTCAATGGACTCATTTTCTTCCTCTTTTTCCTCTTCCTTGGATGGCTTTAGATCTTCCATCATCTTGATTAATTTTTTATCTTTCTTCTCAATTATTGCCACTTTCTTCTTTCCACAATTTCATTTATCAGACACTTGAAAATTTTGTTAATGGTGATGTTCCAACTCTGCACATTTGTTACTATACTCTGTATTCTTTCTTCAAATTTTTGATTTTTTTCCAAAGCTTGTCTCAACCCTGTTATATCTTGCTAAATATTTATTTATTTTACCTTCTCATATTTCTTCTTCATCTAACTTCTCTCTCTTCTCATCACATCTTACTCACTTGGAAATTCCTTACTCTTTAAATCTCTGCAGACTATTCTCCTCAACACTTCCATTCTCAATGTGTTGTTTCTTATTTTTCAAGCAAGTATCTTTCACCTTTCTTCTTCTCAATGCCTTCAAACAACCTACAATTATTTTCTTCAGATCAAATAAAATTCAGCAATACATCAAATAATTGACCTCACCAATAATATGTTTAATATTCCCTTCCCTAGATCTTTGGGCTTTGATACCAAAATATGCTACAGAGGGGAAGGACTCAAAACAACATTCTTAACACTTCCAACCAAGATTTCAACACAAAGGATTCAAATGTGCACATTATTTCACTCTAGGCAACATGATCCTAAGCCTAAAACATGGGGACGACATCCTAATGGCTCTAAATATTTGAGGACAACATTGAGCAAGGGAAACTTGATTTATTTGGACCTAATGCAACATATTATAAAGGTTTTCCAACATACCTAAACCCAATCAAGTTCTTGACACATTGATTCATGTAAATCAGGGGATGCTACCACTAAGTGCATTCAGGGTAATGTCACTAAAAAATAGGTTAATTTATTGTATCAATGGTCTTCTGGTTTATTCGAAATCCTTGCAAAATTTCAAAACAACCTACCATCCAACCAAGGTCTCACAACACATAGGTTTGTTTGGATAACACTCCTACAAGGGTTTTATGATAGTTTCACTACAAATCTATTTTTTCTATCAAACATGTATCGTTCAAATGTGAAAAATATAGGTTTTCACTTTGTAGGAATGTGTTTGCACATAGGATAGAGCTTTCCAAATAAATTCATGGGTTTTGGATGGTGGAAACTCTACCCATGACTAAATTTTGTTTTTTGGAAACCCTAGGTAGGGTTTTGACCTGCAATCACCAAAAATGAAATATCTCACACAAAAAAGTGATGAAAATATCTCAAAAATAATATATTTTAAATATAAGACCATCCTTCAACTTCTCCAAGTGGTTTCAAGATATGATGTATCCATACTAGTCCATACCACATGAATTACTGTCATTGTTCACATGAAATGCAATAAAAAATGTGCAAAATGAATTGGTTTCTCATTCAAACATCTCTCCAACCCCTAGGATTGGTGTTACAAGACATATTTATCATTTCCCAGTCATTTACAACCGAAAAAATCACCAACAACCTTTTGTAAAGTCTATTGACAACTTTTACATCTTTTTGACAACATTTTGACAACTTTTAGTACCTTTTGCAAATTTTTACAATATGACTTCAAAACACCATAAAATATCATAGAATGACTTAAACTGACTCAAGAAGGTCTTAAATTACCTTATTTACGCCAATCAAACCAAAAACCAAAGTGTATAAAATTGAGACAATTTGGCTCAAAAAGGGTGCATTAGGATGCCCCTACATCAGTCCTCAATCCTTCTTCAACCTAAATATCCAATCACACATACAAGAGAGATTTTCTTTGTTTTTGATTGAATGAGGGTTTTTCTTGGTCAAAACCAATTTTGGTAATCAAAGCTTGAATTGAAATAATTCATAAAAGAGGAAATAAACAATGAATAATGCTATATTACCACTCAACAAACCCTTGAATAAAACCTTGATAATGGAGATCTTAGGAAGTCTGAAACTTGCATGAAATCGCTGAATTGGATGTGGATCTTAACACTTGAGTAATTATTTAAATGGTTGAACTTTATCTTGAAACCTACATCACAATGTTAGCTCCAAAAACATGTACGATGCAAGAAGACTTTGACATGATAGATAGATCATGGTTGCTAAAATAAATATTTGATATATCTTCTCTTGAATGCTCTTGATTTATTGAAGAATTCTCATAAAATTCTCACAAAGTTTCTCATGAAATTCTAATTAAATTTCTAGGTGAAACTAAGTGAAATGACCTTGTATTTATATGTATGTATCCGTAATTTCCTCAAATTCAAATATCACAAGCCAACATTGAATTATGAATTTGAAAATGTTAAAATACCACCAAAAACATAATTTAAATTTAGGTCCAAAGGTCTAGGGAGGACCCATTCTCCCAACGGAAAATGGGTCCCAAGTCCCTATTCTTGGAACACACATTTCTCAAGGTAAATTTTTATGTCTAGGCATTAATTATTTTTGGATTTCCCTTCAGAAAATGTAATTTATTAGGCTTTTAAATGAATAAAAGGGCTAATGATTGCATAATTAAGCTCAATTTCATTAAGAGGGCCCAAATAGGTATGAAAATATAAAGGGGTACATTTATCAATGCTAAATTAAGGAATTATTATGTCCATTTAATTAGGAGGGCCCAAACAAGTGAGAAAATGTAAAGGGATATTTTTTTGACACTACATATGTTATGTGTTGTGTCTTCGTCATGCATGATTTTTGTTTCCATGTTGCATTTCACTGCACATGTGTGTTTCTTTCTCCTCCTGTTAGTTTACCATGGGATCTTAAATCCTAGGGGCTAGTGCATCCCCTAGCTTCAATGTCATCATATCTCTTCAATATTGGATACTTCAACCCCTCTTGACATATTTTTACTTTAGTGTGAGTATGAGAATAAGGTCATACTCTCACATGTAGCATTGAAAATTGTCACCCTTGATAATTTCACACTAGCTTTAGCTCCCCCTTCTTTTCTTACACCTAATTATGCATTAATTGCCAATTTTATCTAGAAATATTTGGAAAATTAAATATGAGAAATGAAATTATGCATTTAATATTTCCCCCGACACTTTTGATCCCTAAAAAGTAGGAATATAGTCTAGGGCACACTATTCTCTAGACCTACATTTTTGGCTCCAAATTTAAATATGTCGATGTGGGTAATTTATTATTTGAATTTCCAATTTCAAATATTATCTATATAATATTTGATTTTAGAGAATTAGGAGAATTGCATATAAATACAAAGAATTTTCAATATTTTAATCCCAATAAGAATTAACAATTTTATTTGAGAAAAGTGAAGATCCTTAGAGTAGTCAAGAGAAGTCAAGAGCATATTATCAATATTATTGCATCGTTTCATCATTAAAGCATCATGTCATATGTTATGTAAGTTAACATTCATGTTTGTATGTATTTTGTTTATGTGTAATAACACTTGCAACAATTGATTTATTAAGGTGATGAGTGTGACTTCAATCCATCAAGGAGATTAGATTTGAGTGTTCAAGTCCAAAAATGATTAATATATAAAGGTGATGAGTGTGACTTGCAGTGTTCAAGTCCAACAAAAATTGATCTATAAAGGTGATGAGTGTGACTTTAGTCCATAAAGGAGATCAAATTTGAGTGGTGAGTTATAGCAAGGGTGTCAATTAATTACTTTTTCATCAATTAGCCTCTATCCAACCAAGGATACACTCTGTTTTATCATAATTTTCCATTGTGGAGGTAGAAATACCAACACAGGGTGTGACTTGGGTAGCCCCCTACATGGAATAACCCTTCCTCTCCTTTTGTGTGTAGAGGTTAAAATCTAAAGTGAGTTGAAGGAAGATTGAAGGTTATTTGTTAATTCATACATCAAAACCCTAAAAGTTGAAAAGTCATTTATTTTTATATTTTATCACTAATAGGTGAAGTTCCAATAACACTTGGAAGACAAAAGTTAGAGATTAGTGACCTTAGATCTATAATTTGAGATGTGGTAAAAATGGAGGATATTTTAGGGCGCACTGTTACCTAGACTTGTAAAATCAAGATCAAATTTATATTGCGAGTGTATGTGTGTCTACCCTTTGCATTTATGGAATCCAATTTTGTTTGTTTGAATTAAATTTATTAGAAATCACAACATAATGCTGCATTTTCATAGTTTTCATAATTATTCCATTACATCATTCAAAATTAATCAATCAAAAATCCATCACGCACATCACACCATTCCTCACAACAAAAGGATTAGAATCTTGATCCATGATTCTAACTCTTCCTATTAAGATTTGTAGTCAAGAGGATTTGAGATCATTTCTAATCCTCCAATTGGGAAGAGTGTGGTCTATACCCTAGATCCCCTTTCTCAATCAAACACCAAGCTTCCAATCTTAAGAAATTGAACAATATGAAAATGGAGATGTTTTATGGCCTAGGTCATAGAACACCACTATTCTCCTATTGTTATTCAAAAATATCCTAGGAACCCTAATTGGATTGACTATTAACCTTAAAGATAAGTCAATTCTCATCAAGGAAGACCTAGGAAGGGTTATCTTAGGCTTTGAGGGGTTAACCACCAAGCAGAAGATTGGAAAAGACAATTTAACACTCAACTTACAAAACCTAGTAATGCAAGCTAAATCAAAGATGTAAATGATAAAATTATGCAATAGGAAGTTAGGGTATATGTACCTGGGAAGTCTGGAGATGTGATGAGGATTCTGGAAATGCTAAAATGCTATCAAAAAATGTTATGGAGGACTAAGGCGACCTTACTAGTGTCTTAGTCACATTGCTATTTTTTGGGGCAGATGTAGAATCTTCAGATGTCAGAACTAGATTTGAAAGAATATTTGAAAAATACCCTCAGGAGGACTAAGATGCCCTATGTGGCAACTTATTCCCATCTTTAATTTTTGAAGTCTTTGAATGTGGTCCTAAGGATCAAGGTATGTACTTTCTTCTTCTCAGGTCCTGAAACTTCTAGATCTGGCCCGTAGGTGAGTTTCCGTCAAGATGGCAACTTTGCAACTTTAAAAATTTGCACTTCAAATGATCGGAAATTCTTCAACCTAAGTATGCAAAACAAACATTCAAGAGAGGAAAACCTGCTGATTATTAGTGAATGGTGGTTTTCGTTGGTCAAATCCCTTGTTGATAATTGTGGATACTTTTTTTGTACTTTGCTAAAAAAAAAACAAAAATTAGCATTGTTAGTCAAATTAAGAAAGTCAAATCAAGCATCCCTATGAGATATTTAAACATACTATATTTAAACATACTAGATATGAAAACAAAAAAATGAAATAAAAAAGAAACCAATTGAAAGCATATAAAATCATGTGCAAATCCTATCCCATAGTGGGAGTAGTGCTCCTTTGATGTAGAAAGGATGCCCTTTCCCACCCCCTTGATAACCTTCCAATATGATGAAGATGCAAATATGATGAGTGATGAAATGCAAGATGAGTGTGCCTATAGTGAAATTGCATATGATTTTGGATGATTTATTCATAGAGAAGGCCTCTATAAATAGGGTTGAATGGTTGATTAATGAAGAGATTGGAGGAATTTGGGACTAAAGAAAAGACAACAATATTATGACACTTGTCTCAATTCAAATGGGTGAGGATGGATCACATTTTGGGGAATGTGCATAGTTAATGCATGTAGGTGAAGGGGTGAGGGGGGTGTAAGAGAGATTAATGCACTTGTAAGAGGAATTAAGGCCTTTGTAAGAAGAATTTATATTTGGGAAAGAAAGTCAAATAAGTGGAGTTATTGGAGGAACATTCCCAAAGCATATGCTTTTGTGAGAGAAAATAGGGTAATTAATTAATTAAAAGAATTGAATTTCATGTGCAAGTGGGTTAGTTAATCATTGGTTGGATTTGACCAAGGTTGATTCAAAACCTAGAGAATGGGTAATTAGGATTAGGAGTTAATTAATCTAAAATTAATTAACTTGGAGGAATTAGGGGATTTAACATTTGATTTAAACAATTTGACTTATTAAATCAAATGAGAGGATTTTAGGGTTTTGATTAAATAAATTGATTTATTTAATTAAACACGATGAACATTAGTGAATTAATCTAATAAATTGCTTTATTTGATTAATAGAAGAATTGATGATTAAATAAGAATTAGATGCACAATGTTGGAATTATTTGCATGTCTAAATTTTGCCCCTCTTTGAAGTAGCATAGCAGTTGTGTTGGTTCAAAGACTAATGTTGTCAAGATTGAAATTCAAGAAATTCTTGAATTTTTTTTCAGATACCCCACTATTGCCCTAGTGAAAAGAATTATGTTGGTATACTGCCCCCTCAAGAGATCAGGCAAAAATTTCAATTTTAGGTTGAGCTCACAACAAAGAGGTTCAAGATGGTGAAATGAGAAGGTTAGATTAACAGATCTATATTATGATGATGATGCAAATGTGATGGTTTTAAGATTCTTAGAATAACAAATCTAAATTATCATAAACAACTTAATTAATGATGCAATACATGTGAAATGGATGAGGTTTCCTATTATGATGATATGTATGAGTATGGAAGATGAGTATGTTGATGTTTCATGAATACATGATGGATGCATTGATGTTTTTGTGAATGACACGATATCTTGTTAGCATGAAAGAGGATAGAAGAATGAGAGGGATCAAACCTTGATTCAAAGAAGATGTAGAATTCCAAAAAGTCTATGAGTTGTCGAGACTTTATTAGATATGATGATGAATGATGATGATGATGATGTATTGATTATCAAAGGATTGGGGATGTAAAGAGCATAATTTTCCTCATGTTTGATAACACACATAAATACAATGAATCAAGGTATAGAGAACTAGGAGGCATGGTATTTGGTGCGATGGACTTTGAATCAAAAATCAAATAGGAGTATCCTTATTCACACCCATCATATAAAACCTTACTAGGATGTACTTCAGACATTTCAAACATCTCAGACCAAAACACAAAGAGGAAAAACCTCCTAATGTGATAGTCAACAAGATACCTAAAAAATCCACCCTACACACCAAATAAAATTAGCATGACCAAGGTTATATTACAAGAATATCCAAAAATACAACAAACATAAGATAATGATAGATTCCCCTTTCCTTTCTCTCTAAATTTTTTTGATAGACATCATCGAGAGGTCATTGGAATGAGTGCAATAAGATAAATTAGAAAGAAAAGATCAAGTAAGCAAACAAGCTAATGTTCTTCATACCCCTAGCCAAGAATAAACTATGATGATGTCTGAGGTTGATGTCCATTTTAGGAAGGATGAATCCTAGGATATGATGAACAAATGATTTTGAGACTAAGAGGATGATGGGCTAGTGATACCAAGAGTTGAATAACTTGTTTACCTATTGACCTAGACTTAAAACCCTGACGTTTGAGTTTTCACTTTCAATTTTCTATACTTGTTTCCAATTGTTTTTCCAAAGGTTGGAGATGACGATTGATTTATTGTGAGTGGATATTTATTGAGGGTGAACATGAAATGGGACAAATGATTTTGGGTTTTTGAATGTTTTTGGTATTTTGAAATATTTTGAGGTTGTTTAGGGAGTTTTCGGTATGCTTTACAAATGTTCTAATTTTAAAAATTTCCAATGTTTTTGTTTTTTTTGAGATTTTGACCAAGAAGCTAACCTAAAGACCTATCTTAGGGGTCTCAAGGGAAGATCAAAGATTAGCCTTGCCTATGTTATACACGTAGAGGCCACGTAGTTTGACTAACACTGACTCATTTATTGATTAAGTATGAACATGATGGATTGCCAGTTTACTATGATGGACACCTAAAGGACTGACCTAATGCCTCAGGGGATGATCAATGATTAGCCTTGCCTACTTTCAAGCTCTGAGATGACATAATTCAACATGATGACTATGTTTTTGAAATTTTTTGTTTCTGAACTATTTTTTTATTTTTCACATGTTTTGTATGTTTTTGGATGTTTTTGGCTGTACGAATGTTTTTGGATTTTATGGATTTTATGAATGCTTTTGGATTTTCTTTATTTTATGATTTTTTTTTAGTTTTTTTATTTTTTAAAGGAAATTGAAAGAATACACATGAATTTGATTCAATGTGGGTTTAGGGACTTGCCCCCAATGTGATATGATACACTACCTCGATATAGACAGGAAAAATTGACCTTAGGAATGCCAAATAGTTTTAGGATGGGACATGATACCGATGTAGGACAAAGCTTTGATGTGAATGCGGATGGGTAATGGAAAGAATGATGGGTGGATGGTGATGGAAAGTGATGTGAAACAAGATGAAGGATCCATGGTGGATGGATAGTGCTTTATTTACAGAAGGTGCCTGATTGCTAGGTTTTCACCAAGGTACTTTCCGAAAGCACCACCAAAATGGTTTTCACTAGAGGATGATTTTTTTTCTTTACTATTTTCAATCCTTTTATTTAATTATTTTGGTTTTTTATATTTTATGATTTTTTTGTATTGTTTGATTTATACCCAACAAGCTTAGACATAAAATTTTTTTAGATGAGAGTTGTTAATGGGCTCCTGCAGAGGCTCACCTTGGGGTGGATAGTTGATACGCTCATGATTTCTAAATTGTCATGATGATGAAAGGTCCTAACCAATTTGGTTCAAACTTTCCCTTGATGTTTGGATTTGCTACATTCTTATGATTTTCTTTCAACACGAGCTCTCTCACTTGAAATGATATACCCTTGATCTTCTTATTATAGATCCTTTTGAGATGGTTTTGATAAACTTGTAGGTGGTTCAAAGAATCCATGCACTGCTCATCAAGTAGTTCTAGCTTGTTCAACTGTGACAATCAATACTCCTCATCAGTAATAAGATTATGTAATGATATTCTCAGGGATGGGAGATCAATATCAATGGGTAGGATAGCTTCTGATCCATAGAAAAAGGAGAAAGGGATTGCACATGTAGGTGTGTGGATACTTGTTCGGTAGGCCCATAAGGTGAGATTTAGTTGTAGGTGCCAATCACGACCAACTTTATTTACTATTTTCTCTAGGATTTTTAATATGGTTTTATTTGTAGCCTCATCTTAGCTATTAACCTGGGGGTAATATGGGATGGAGAACTGATGTTGGATATTGAATTTTTGACATAGCTCACGTACATCCTAAATTTTGAAGGGTGTTCCATTATCAGAGATAAGGGCTTGCGAAACACAATAATAGAAAATGAGGTAGTTCAAGATGAATTTGGAAATCTACTTCCTTGTGATATAGGTCATGGTGATGGCCTCTACACATTTTGTGAAGTATTAAGTGACATCGATAATGAAATTGTGTCCATTAGTTGTGGGGGTGTGATTTTTCCAATGAGATTGAGCCCAATTGTGAAAAAGGCCAAGGTGTTACAATCAACTGAAGCTCCTAAGCTGGTGCATGGATGAGGTCTCCATGTTGTTGGTATTGCATCCACTTTTGAACATACTCATGGGCTTCTTTCTCCATTGTAGGTTAGTAGTTCCTTGTCCTCAATAGTTTCTTTGCCAAGGTCATACCACGAGAATGTGAACCACAAATACCATTGTGTACCTCTATTATTGCAGTCAAAGCTTCCTCGGGGTTAAGGCATCACAAGATGGTTTCTTCAATACTTCTACAATAAAGGGTGTCACCTAGGATAACAAAACAAGATGAATTTTTAATAAAGGTTCTCTTGAGGTTTGGGGTGATGTCAGTGGGGAGGGCTCCTATTTTCAAGTAGGTGAATAAGTCATGGTACCAAGGATCAGCGGGACCAATGATTTCGCACATGAACTCAAATTATGGTACCTAGAAAATTGGTACGAGAAGCTACTCTATAAGGAATTCATCTTTATGGATGTTCCTTGGGATCTCTAGAAACGATCAAATTGTAGCCATAACATTTGATTCTCTATTGTTTACCTTCAGTATTTTCTCAAATGTTATGTCAATGAAGAATTCCTTGAGATCCTCCACCAAATTTTTGTACAGGGTAAGATTTTCATTCTTAGTTTTGTATTCATCATTTAATTGGTTAATAATCAATTGTGAGTCCCCATAGACCTTGAGTGCTATGGTTTTCCATTATACTACAATCCAAAGTCCTATGACAAGAGCCTCGTACTTTGCAATGTTATTGGTGTAAGGAAAATATAGCCTATATAATTTTGGAATACAATCCCCTTGAGGTGTGATGAAGAGGACCCCTGACCCTAACCCATGTTGTGTGAATGATCCATCAAAATATACCTTCCAATGGTTCACAAAATTCAGGTTGAAGATTGATTCATCTAGAAATTCTGATACCAATGGGTTCTCTAAATATATAGGTGCTTCGGTTAGTTTATCTACAATTACCTGTCCCTCGATGGATTTTCGTTCCACATATTCAATATCATATTTTTTGAAGATCATGACCCACTTAGCCATTCGTCCTATGAGCATTGCTTTAGAGAGTAGATAATTTAGGGGTTATATCTTAGCAATGAGCTTTATTTGATGAGCAAGCATGTAGCGTCTCAGCTTATATGAGGAAAAAACCACTTCAAGACAATATTTTTCAATGTGTGTAGTTTAAATTGTGTCCCACCAAGGTTGTACTGATATAGTAAATGGCTCTTTCCTTTCCTTTTTCATCATGCTGAGCTAGGAGAGCCCCGAGTGTTTCCGCTGTAGCTGATATGTAAAGGATCAATGACTTGTTTTAAATTGGTGGCATGAGGACTGGTGGTGTTAGCAAGTATTATTTGATTTGATTGAATGCTTAGTCACATTTCTCATCCCATTTGTAGGCCACTCCCTTGTGAAGGAGATGAGATTATGGGACGGTTTTATTTGCTGATTGTGCTATGAATCTATGAATTGATTGAAGCCTTCCCTATAGAACCCTTAATTGCTTTAGTGTTCGGGGTGGTTCCATGTCAAGGATTACTTTGAATTTTGCTACATCTATTTTTATTCTCCTCATTGATACAATAAAATCTAGGAGATTTCTTGATGTAACACCAAAGACACATTTCTTGGGATTGAGTCAAAACTTATATTCCTCCAGTTTGTCAAAGATTGGGCCTAGTGTGCATATGTGGTCTTGACGCTTTCTTGATTTGGTTAGTATGTCATTTGCATAGTCCTCTACAAATTGGTGGATCATGTCATGCAAAATTAGTCATAGCCCTTTAGTATTTAGCTCTTGCATTCTTCAACCCAAATGGCCTCATGTTCCAATAGTAGGTTGCCCCATGGATAGGTGAAGGCTGTCTTATGTTGGTCATCTTTTTCAATCATAATCTGATTGTATCCAGAAAACCCATACATCAATGATAGAATTTTATGCCTTGTCGTCAGATCTACAATCATGTCTATGTTAGGAAGAGGGAAATCATCCTTAGGGAATTATTTTTTCAGGTCCCTGAAGTCGGTGTAGATTCATATTCCCCCAATGGAAATAGGTACAAGGCTAGAAATATTTTCTCCTCGATTGTTTATCCTCAGTATTTTCTCAAATGTTATGTCAATGAAGAATTCATTGAGATCCTCCACCAAATTTTTGTATGGGGTAGAGTTTCATCCTTAGTTTGGTATTCATCGTTGACTTGGCTAATAATCAATTTTGAGTCCCCATAGACCTTGAGTGCTATGATTTTCCATTGTACTACAATCCAAATTTCTATGACAAGAGCCTTGTACTTCGTAATGTTATTGGTGCGAGGAAATGATAGCCTATATGATTTTGGAGTACAATCCCCTTAAGATGTGAGGAAGAGGACTCCTGCCCCTAACCCATGTTGTGTGAATGATCCATCAAAATATACCTTCCAATGGTCCGCATCATTCAAGTTGATGATTGATTCATTTGGAAATTCTGATAGGTCAATGGGTTCTCTGAATATATAGGTGCTTCAGCTAGTTGATCTACAATTACCTGTCCCTCAATGGATTTTCATTCCACATATTCAATGTCATATTCTGTCAAGATCATGACCCACTTAGATATTCATCCTATGAGCATCACTTTAGAGAGTGGATACTATAGGGGGTCTATCTTAGTGATGAGCTTTATTCGATGAGCAACCATGTAGTGTCTAAATTTCTATGAGGAAAACACCACTTCAAGATAATATATTTCAATGAATGTGTAGTTTAACTTGTATCCTACCAAGGTTGTACTGATATAATGAATGGCTCTTTCCTTTTTTGTTTCATCATGCTAAGCTAGGACAACCTAGAGTGTTGTCATTGTAGCCGATATGTAAAGGATCAATGACATGTTTTAAATTGGTCGCATGAGGACTTGTGGTGCTAGCAAGTATTCTTTGATTTGATTGAATGCTTGGTCACATTTCTCATCCCATTTTTAGGCCACTCCCTTGTGAAGGAGATGGGAGTATGGGATGGTTTTATCTGCTAATTGTGCTATGAATCTATGAATTGATTGAAGCCTTACATGTAGAACCCTTGATCGCTTTAGTGTTCGAGGTGCTTCCATGTCGAGGATTAATTTGAATTTTACTAGATTTATTTTGATTCTCCTCATTGATACAATAAACCCTAGGATATTTCTTGATGTAACACCAAAGATACGTTTCTTGGGATTGAGTCAAAACTTATATTCCTCCAGTTTGTCGAAGATTGGGCCTAACATTCATATGTGGTCTTGACGCTTTATTGATTTGTCTAGTATGTCATCTACATAGTCCTCTATAGATTGGTGGATCATGTCATAAAAAATTAGTCATAGCCCTTTAGTATGTAGCTCTTGCATTCTTCAACCCAAATGGCATCATGTTCCAACAATAGGGGCCCCATGGACAGGTGAAGGTTTTCTTATGTTGGTCATCATTTGCAATCATAATTTGGTTGTATGCAAAACACCCATCCATCAACGATATAATTTCATGCCTTGTCGTCAGATCTACAATCATGTCTATGTTAGGAAGAGGGAAATCATCCTTAGGGAATGCTTTGTTGAGGTCGTTGAAGCCGGTTTAGATTCAAATTCCTCGAGTAGGCCTGGAAATAGGTACAAGGTTGGAGATCCATTCAAGATAATCAACGGGTCATATAAATCCATCGTCGAGGAGTTTATGCAGCTCAAGTTTGACTAATAAGGCAATTTGTGGATGCATCTTTCTCACTTTATATCTTACTAGTTTTGCCTCTAGATAGACTACTAGATGATGGACTACTACCTCTAGATCAACGCCTAGCATGTTGGTGTATGTCTATGCAAAATTCACTTTTCTTTCCTTTAGACATGCATCTAGATTTTCTTGTTCCTTGGTCAAAAGTGACTCATCATAGAATTTGATGTGTGGGGTTTCTTTGGTTCCCAAATTCACTAAGTTTCATTTTTCTACCAATACTATTAATTTTTATTGATGGATGGCACTAAGGGGAATATTGAATCCCTCATCCTTTGGTGCCTTAGAAAAGTTTTCACCATTGGATATGTCCTTTGTTTTTACTATTTTATGATCGAAAAGTGTCACAGTGTGGTTTTCACTTAGAGATCTAGATGTTACTCTTAGATTTTCTATTTTACGACTGAGAGATTCAATCGTTTCCCCGTAGTACACATACGTATCCAACTCTATGTTAAATCCTGCTTTATGATAGCCATATAGTAGCTCATCCCTTAGTCCCATGAATTTTGAGAGAGCCCCATCATTTTTGAAAATATCTAAGATCGGTTGTCCTCGTTCATCATAATCGATGAGTTGAGGGTAAACAAGTTCTAGTTCGTTGGCTTGGGTATTTGACTCGAAAGACATGGTGGTGATCATAAAGAGAGAGGAATCCTCATCGTATAGATCAGCTATATCAAATGTATAGTTATCTAGGGGTAGGCTAGTGGATACCATTAATTGAGGAGGAGCTTTGACTTCTTTAACAAGGGTACACTTGCCAAGAATGGTTATCTTAGTAGGGGTACATCCAAGGCCAAGATTCTTTAGATGCTTCTTAGGAATGATAGGTTATAACAGGCCATTATCATTTCACCCAAAATTCTCATTTTTGTTGTATCCCCATCCAAAAATTAGTTGTAGTCCTTTGTTATCATCTTCCATGGAAAGTTCAGGTATAGGTCTTTCATCTTGATACAATAGGATTAATGCATCCTTTTCATCTACCACTTCTTTGCTTAGGTCTCCCCATTTTTTGAAGGTGGTAGGTTCTTCTTTGAAGGTTTGAGATGATTTTTCTATTGGATGTGATTTCCCATGAGATCTAAGAGATTGAGGTAACTCTCCTACCACAAAGGCACTCTTTTTTATTTTATAGTCCACACACCACTTATCTAGGATTGCAACCTTAACATATGGGATGTTTTGAATGGAAGGTATCTTTGTTTCAAAACTGCAAGCTAAGGTGGATGGGTCAACACAAGGGAATGTGGGCCCCTCATCATTTTTTGTGACTTGGGGGATCTTATAATACATGGCCTCTAGATTTTTACAATAATAAAAAGGTTTAGGGTCGCCATGGATCGTGACTTATTGATTTTGGTAGGGAAATTTGACACATTGATCAAATGTGGATGCAAAAACTTGCATCCCATGGATCAATGGGCACCCTAGGATAATATTATAGGGTAGTTTAAGGTCAAGGACCTAGAAAGTAGTCTCCATGATTCCTAGCCCCACTTGGATAGGGAGTTGAATGGTGCCTTGGGACACCTTTTCTTGATCATTATAGGCCCTAATAGTGATACCTTTTCCATTTTCAATGAAATCTTGTGAAAAGCCCAGATTCTTAATTAGTTGTAGAGTACAAATATTCAAACCTACACCTCCATCCACTAGGACTATTTTGATCTTGTTCTTATGGGCTATGAATTCAAGATGGAGTGCATGATTATGAGATGTTTGGGTTGGGATATCCTGCTCAAAAAATGTGAGGAGATGCAACCTATAGTGATCTATCTGACCATAGCTTGAAATTGGGCTGCATCAAGATCTATGGGGATGAAGGACACAACCAATTCCTTCTCTAGGATGTTCCTATGTGCAAGTGATATTTTTAGCAGCTCCATGATGGAGATCTAGGTGGGGGTCTTTTTCAAC
Source organism: Sequoiadendron giganteum (assembly GCA_007115665.2). Classification (NCBI taxonomy): domain Eukaryota; kingdom Viridiplantae; phylum Streptophyta; class Pinopsida; order Cupressales; family Cupressaceae; genus Sequoiadendron; species Sequoiadendron giganteum. The sequence continues at coordinate 818,441,923 of CM021101.1, forward strand.
TTCTCTAAGACATTATAGATTGATTTTGAATTGGTGGTGGGTGACTTGGGTGGTGGTGAAGGTCCAAGAATAGTAACTCTACACTTGGCTCTAGGTCATTTGATATTGAAAATTGTTACCCATTCATCCAAAGATGCAACAACATGGTCATAGTTGTGGTTTACATTGTTGTAACTCTTTCCTTTACCATTGTTGTTTCCTTTATTATGATCTAGCATCAAATTTGTGTATATTTTAAGATTTTGATTCCCGACCAGTTGTTCAGTGGTTATAATCTTATCATCGATGAGATCTTGGATAAGATTTTTTAGACTTATACAACTAGATGTTGTATGTCCCTTTATTTTATGAAAATCACAGAGGTACTTCTTGCTATACCATGGTGGTTTAACTTGAGGCTCTTGATATTTTTTGTAAACAAGGAGCATGATAATATTTTATTAAACCCATTGTTGCATGAAAGACTCAATAGGCTCCCCTAGAGGTGTATATTTTTGTTTTGGCAGGTACTTTTTCTTTGGGGATGGCCCCCCTTGAGCATTGATGTTGTTGATAGTTTGATTGTTGGGTTTCTATTGTGATGGGGTGTTTTGATGAATGGTTTGTTGTGTGTTGATTTTATTAGTGTTTTGTGGGTAAGTTTGTGTGTTTTTCCTTGGGGCACTAATAACAACTTTGGCATCAATGAAACCATCATTGGTAAAAAAATTATTCTTGGACCACGTGCAAGGTTTGTCATTTTAACTTTTTGATGGTCAATTTTCTTGGTACATGGTTGTGCCCCCTTGCACTATAAGGGCTCTTTCGATGTTGAGCGCTTTGGGGATCAAATGGTCATACGTTGTTATCCAATGTATTTTTAGATGAAAGGTAAAGGCCCCTTCTAGGTTGGAGATGATATTCTCGATTTTTTTTTCTTCTAGCATAGACCATTTTCTCTTGTTGGCCTTGGATAGCCATCATTGCAAGAATGCTACAATTTTTTTTCCCTTGGCTTATTTTAGGCCCAATAATTCTTCTAACCTCACTTCCACACCCAAGTTGAATGAATAATGTTTGATGAACAAGTCCACAATTTCTTGGAACTTTTTAATGCCTAGGGGAGATGAGAGAACCATTCCATTGCTAGACTAGCCAAACTTCAATGGGAAGAGTCACTTTAGATAAGAATCATCATATTCCAATTCCATATAGTGTACATGAAATTCCCTAATATGATCTTCAATATTTTTTCCTCCATATTTTCAAATTTTGATATTTCAAAGCTCGGTGGAAATGTAACCATAGGAATGCTTCTATCAAATAGATAGGGGAAAAAATTCCATTGCATGTGTGATTTATTTGTCTTTCCTGATTGTATGTCCTATATTTATTGCAAGAGAAACTTGAATTGTGCAAACATGTCATTTTTTGGATCAAGTGGTGGTATGTACATGTTTTGGGATGGTATTGTTAGTTGGGCAATGAATGGGGTGGCTTGTGTGTTAAGATTTAAGGCATTTTTCTGCATGTTTGTGAAAGGCTGCTGAAATATTTGTTGTGCAAGCAACACTTGTTGGTATGCATGTTGTTGTTGTTGTGCCAAAAATTCTTGTTGTTGGTCTTGCTTCTACTGTTGTTGTTATTGTGCCAACAATTCTTGTTGTTGGGCTTGTTGATAGGCATATTGTTTTAATGTCTATGCTTGTTGTTGTTGTTGTTTTTTCTATATAAAATCTTGTGCTTGTGCTTATGCTTGAGCTTGTACGGATTTTTTTGCCCAATCTTGTTGTGCAGCTTGTTGTGTAGCTTGTGCATCTTGTTGCTATTGTAGTAAAAATTGCGCTTGCACTTGCACTTGAGCTTTCACTTGGTTCTGAGCTTGTTGTGCTTGAAATTGTTGCAAAGCCTTTTGGTAAGCTTGTTGAGTTTCTTGTAAGGTGATGATGTATTGATTTTTCATATTTGGATTTAGAGGTGGAGGTGGTGGATTTTGTGGGATAGCATGAGATGATATGATAGATGATTTTTGAGTTTTTTGTTGTGGTATTTGTTGAGGTGTTTGTTGATTGATGACAAGGGGTTGTGTGGTGGATGGTATGGTTGATATGCTTGGTCCTTGGGAGACCATGTTTTGGGTTGTTGTAGATGATGCAATGATTGTTTGGGAGATTTGGATTGGTGCCACCGAGTGTTGCGATATCAATGTCTTGTTCAAAGGATTTGATATGATAGGTATGTTTATCTGATTTGTGTTTGGGTTTATTTAGTTTGATTGTCATAAGATTGATGTGTTGGATGGAGGGATTTTCCAAATCCCTTGCATTGATATGGATAATAATGTCAAGATAGGGAGTGGTGGGATTGTTTTTGGTATATTCCCTTGTGGAAGTGAGGATGAAAAATTGAAAGTACCTATTTTTCCAAAAAAATCCACTTGTCCTTGCGATACCATGGGGAAAGAACTTTGAGTATTGAGAGGGTATGTCGGTGTTATAGAAAAGGTGGATGGGTTATTTGTATCATGGAAAATGAGTGGCACATATGGATTTTATGGGTCTTGTGGGATGGTGCTAGGCATACCCAAGATTGTGTTGGCTTCCAAGTTTTGTTTATTGACAAGTGGATGCCCTTGAAGGGCTTGGAGTAATGAACTTCCCTTGGTAATTATTGGTTGACTTGGAGCATGAGATGATGATGGTTAGATGTTGGGTTGGATGATGCTTGGGAATGAAGGCATGAACGATGTTTGAGGCATGTTCCAAAAATATTGTTCAACAATAGTTCTCACATCAAAATTAGAAGGGAATTTAGCCCCTTCCTTTGCTAATGCCAAAATGTATTGTGTGGGATTGAGCCTCATGGCTGTGTTGACAATCTTGTGTATTTTAGGATTTTGGACTAGTTCAATTATTTCATCTTGGGTCATCCCTTTTAAGTTATTGGTGACATCCTCCACTTGACAACCTCCCTCTTGAGGATCTTGTGGTAGTTGAGGAGGATTAAGTGGAAGGTTGATGGATATCCTAGGGTTGAATTTTTTTTCTGTTTGACTTAAATCACTTGAGATTGATGTTTCTTTATTTTTCTCATTGATATTCTTGTGTTGTGACCTTTTTTGGACCATAAAATTAGGATCAAATTTTAGGAATATGGGAGATAAATATCTAGCTCATTTGATTGATCTAATATTTAAGTACAAAAAGTAAATCTAGGGTTTTTAAGGATCAAATGTTGATGATGCAAATAATGAGAGGTGAATGATATGGATGCCAAATGAACTTTTGAAAACTTTTGAGGAATACTAGACTTTAGGATTTAGGATTTTGATTTGGATAATGGACTTGTAGATCCCAAGATGTTAGATGTTATCTTGGGGTAAACTTGTCCAAAGGCGGTGATAATTTAATTAAATGTGTGAGAAAAGATTCATCCCCACACACCTAGCCAAACAAAGTGATTTTGATTTTGATTTGAGGATTTACCTAAATTCTAGCATAGATGATTTTCTAATGTTCCAAAATTTGTTTGTGAGATGGGATTTGATAAAAGATGTGACAAATAGAAGTGTTTATTTTGATCCTAGATGAACCAAGAGACACTTTTTTTACAAGACCAAGGTGTTGAAGAACATGTTATACCTCTAAAAGTTTTCAAATATCATAGACCAAATGAATTAGATAAGCTACATATCATGAAAAAGACTAGGAGTTTAACTAAAAAAGAATGCATACAAATCTTGATTTTTTCTTGAAGCACATTTATGGGTATGTGTAGGATCATAATGGACCAAAAAGTGGTGATATGGAAGTGATATGATGGCCCATGTGGCTGATGAATTTTTTTTACCCAAAATTAATGAAATGAAAAGGGTTTTTAAAGGATATTCTCAACTTTCCACCAATATAAATTATGCTTTACTTTGAGTTTAATAAATAATTATTATTCATTTTCTATTTGAATTACGACTAAAGTCCAGATTGATAGGTTGATTGAAAAAAATCTATAGCTTTCAAATGGTATCACAATTTTTGAATCCGAAACATGCATCACATTCTACACTTCATATACTATAGGATTAAAAATAAATAAATTTCATGAAGTTTTGACCAAGTTAAGGTGGTTAGACATATGAGTTTTTATATTTTTTAAAATTTGTAATAAAAAAATCATAATTAATTATTTACTTTGAAAAAAATTACAAAAAAAATGCATTACATCGGGACATGAGTCCTCTACTTATATATAAAATATTATAAAAAAATATGATCATTTTATTGTGGTTAGGGTGGTCATACAAACATCTACTTCTTATTTTTTTCCCTGAAATTTAAGTACTACTAAATTGAAATTTCAAATTTTCATCAAATAGACTTTAAAAAAAAATAAACCTAGTAGTTTAGAAACTACATTTAAGTTTCTACGGATTCTATTCTTACATATTTTTGAAATAATTGAGATAACTTATTCAAACTTTTACGTCAAGTTTCCCAACTCCAATTTTTTGAATTTTCATCGCCACTGAAGGGCCTATTTTTTCCATGATGATCCTGCATATACCCTTATAGAGGTTGTATACCAATATATCCCTTTTGGTGAAGTGCTAAAAGGTTTTTCTTGAGAGATTTTGGACTAAGATTCCTAAGCTTGGAGTGATGATAAGTGGACCTTGATTTTGGAATTTTGACTTTTCATGAAATCATGAGAAAAAACACATATGTGGGGTTCAATTGTCTTTTATCTTGATTTAAATGGATTATTTTTACCACATCAACACATCTTGTTTAAATTTCAAACTAAATGTATATTTCTTAGTTCTTTTTCATTCCACAAGGTCCATTATGTGAAAATCAAAGATTCAAGGCCATAGTTTCCCTAGGTTGACTTTGGAGAGAGTAAATTGAGATGTGTGACCAAATATTTAGAAGCCTCTAAGGATTAAATCCCTAGGGGAAAGCAGTAATGATTAGACCCTTCAAAGATATTCACTCTTTCCAAAGGGTTTGAAATTTTGATAATTTGTTTAAATTTTTTTTCAAAGTTTGAGATCCAAGCAATGTGTTTTGGCTGACTCACAAATTGCACAATCCTAGGTAAGAAATAACAATACTTTTTTGAGTCCCCTCTTAGATTTCTCCAAACACTAAGACAAAATGAATAGTTAGAGATTTGGTGAAACTGGATCCCCTCCACAAAACACACTTCTCGGGACCACCAAATCTCAAAATCCTTAAGACCTAGAGATTCTAATGATTTTTCTATTTCTACTTTGAATAGTACAAATGTGGGACAACTTCAGAATAACCATTCTTGAACCAACAACTATTAAGGATTTTGGATTCTAAATAGTGGTTCGTAATAAGGGCTTCGTGTTTAGGGAATACTATGATAAACTACCTCGAGAGGTATCCCAACCCTTAGAACAAGGGATTTTTTTATCATAAAGATACTAGGGGAGAGCTATCATGTACCACTTCTTGTTGATCATAATTTTCATCACAACCACACATTTATATAGCGGTTTGGAAGATCTTGGCTTTATCCCATTACCGCTTGGGTCGTTCCCTCATTTTGAAGCGGGGAGGTAGGCCCTTCTAAAGGTGAAAAAAAGCGAGGGAGTAAATTTGTAGTTCGATTGCCCAATTCATGCAAAGCATAAGGAGGGAACACAAACAATGTATTTTCCTCACACTAGCATGGGGGTTCAATTTTAGATCCAAATTGAAATATGTGAGTGATTTTAGACAACCAATGTCCAAAAAGTGATTTTGATTCTCAAGATCGCCAAGTGGTGCGAGAGAAGTGCATATGCATTCAAATTACACAAATTGCAAAAAAACACAAAACAATGAAGGCAAAAGTTCTTTTTAATCCCCAAAATAGAAGCGAATTCATTTTAAGCACTAAAATCTAAGTGTGAATTTTTGTTGTTCAATTTTAGCCCAAAAGTAAAGTCTAATAAGTTTCTAATGTTCAATTTTAGTCCAACTTTGAAAAAATCAAAACAGTAGTGAAAGGATGCTCTAGACTATTACAATAAGCATTTAAAAATGATTTTTCAAGTTCACGTTCAATGCCCACTTTTGCAATTCAAATATTTATATTTGATTCTCATGTGAGAGAGACCACCATTATTTCTTGATGCAAACCTACAAACAAAGTAAAATCTTAGAAATGAGATTTATTTCAAGGGATCAATGAAGCATACAACACTTTCATAAAAAAATACACTTTTCATGCAAAGTTTCTATAAAAAATGGCTATAAAGTTAAAAATAAAATTCTCTGCAACCCCGAGTTGGCAAACCAAATAATTGGCTATGTAGAAAAAGCTTTAAAGGTTGCTCCACCAAATCATAGTCTGAAAACACTATTACACCAAATCGAGTTATGTCTATCCCATTATCGTAGCATTATAGAGAGGTCTCCAATATTTAATGAAAGCTACCAGATATAACATCACCTGACAAAGATTTGGAGAAATCAACCTGTAAAGAGTGATTAAGTCTTTTCCAAGCAAAAAAGAACTCAAAAGATCTCAAGAAATATTCACGGCCCCCAAATGCTATGCACAACTTGCAAAGAGTGATTGGATGAACATGGAGTTACTTCGATTAAATGCAAACAACTAGTCACCTACCACACGTTGCCAACTAGTTAAATGCAAGCAGTTAGTCGCCTGCCACAAGTTACTTCAATTAAATCAAAGTAGCTAGTTCATAGATATTTTATATATAGCTCAATCAAATGATCCAGGTCTATGTAGAGATTTTATGAAACTCAATCACCATCTGATAAAAGCTCGAGGAAAATTATTCAATGGAAAATCCAAAAAAAATACAAAAAACCAGTACCTGCAACTGAAACAAAAATTGTACTTGTTGGGGAAGCCAAAATAATTGCCAAGAAATTAAGCTTCCACCAATTTTCTGAGAATATTTGTTTGCGCAGTATGTATCTGCTCCCATGCAGCCTAGCAGCACATGTCTATCTCACAAATACGAATACACCCATTGTCCAGGCTCACGTGATTACTAGAGGATGAACTATGTATTTTGGTGCAAATTTTAGCCCTCCTTCAGCTAACCACGTCTTGCATAATGATCCCACGACTTTGGTATATGGCACACCCTTGTTATAGAGACTCACTACTTTTAGTGATGAGGGTTTGGACAAGTACAGGTTCCTTAGTGTCTATGAACAAGAAGATGTTAGCATAATCTAAAACCAGAGAATAACACATAAAATACAATGTGTTGTCCCTTTAATGGTGCAAAATTGATGACTTGAAAATTGCTTTAAAGCCCACTATTCCATTGATCACAGAGAATCAAAATATTATAAAATAAGATATCATCTATGTATATACCTTATGACAGTTATCTTTCTTCAGTCTTTTATTACTACTTTTGAGAGCCTCAATAATCTCTCTTTGCTTCAGCTTGCAAATAAAATTTTTAAAAATATGATAATCTGATATTTCAAACTGGAACTTTGAAAGTGACATTTAGATTTGATGCAAAAAAAAGAACAAAAAAAGACATGAACCAGACTTAAAAAAAATGAAATGTGACTATTTAAATAGTGCAAGAGGGAGAGTTGGGATCGATTTCTAAAAGGGAATTCGAGAACAAAAACTCTCCCTACAGATAAAACAATGACCGGTACTAGAAAATTCTTGAGAGAGACCTCTTGAAGAGTTTTAGAGTGACTTGCAACAAAACACTATGGCCTCCTATGGTAACATTGACCATAGAATGAAAAATTATGAACTGAAGATCTCGTAGAAACGATGGTAAGGCAGGAAAATTTAGAGAAAATAAACAAATCCATGAACAGTGAAACATCTCCAGGCTCCAAAAAAAAAACTATAAGTCTGTGTATGGCTATAGAAAATAAATATTAGCACAGTATACAACCCAAGCTCTACATCTCAACATGAAATCAAAAGAAAATTCACATATAATGTCTCCAAAATAGCAACCATACACAAACCTAGTTCTGTATACCCCTTCATTAAGTCATTGGCAAACATGACTTGCACAAAATGTGACAAAGGCAGTGACGGATCTCTACAAATCTAAAGGAGATAGTTTACTAATAAATGCAAGCTACCAAGTGATCGATATTAAGATCGATATTGAATAACAACATGATATATTGAGTATTGATATTAAATACAAAGACTTTAAAATAACAGCCGCAAGAAAATAAATCTGATTCTTTATGATAAGATGAGCACCTGCATAAAACTCTAAATGATGTGCTTCGCTAATAAAAATGCAAACATCAAACCATTAGCGTGTACTTTCCTAACCATTGAAAACCATTAGTGCAACCAAGTATGATGCAAATTGATGCCCAGGTTGGAAGGTTGAAATAGATGTGTGAGGGATGCCCTACAGTAGGTGCCAAAATGTGGATACTTTCTCTGCACTTTTCTCAAAAACAAACAAACATTAGCATTGTTAGTCAAATTAATCAAACCAAATCAAACATCCCTATGAGATATTTAAACATACTAGATATGCAAACAAAACAATGAAATACAGAAGAAATCAATTGAAAGCATATAAAAGCATGTGCAAACCCTATCCAATAGCGGGAGTGGTGCTCCTTTGATGTGGAAAGGAAGCCCTTTCCCACCCCCTTGATAATCTTCCAATGTAATTAAGATGCAAAGATGATGAGTGATGAAATGCAAGATGAATGTGCCTATAGTGAAATTGCATATGATTGTGGATGATTTGTTCATAAAGGCATCTATAAATAGTGTTGAGGGGTTGTAGAATTAAGAGATTGTAGGAATGGGGGAGTAAAGAAGAGACAATGAGATTGGGACACTTGTCTCAATTGAAATGGGCGAGGATGGAGCACATCTTAGGGAATATGCATAGTTAATGCATGTAGATAAAGGGGTGAGGGGGTGTAAGATAGATTCATGCATTTGTAAAAGGTATTAAAGGATTTGTAAGACGCTTAAATTTCTTTGTAAGAAGAATTTATGTTTGGACAGGAAAGTCAAATAAGTGGAGTTATTGGAGGAATATTTCCAAAGCATATTATTTTGTGAGATAAAATAGGGTAATTAGTTAATTAAAAGAATTGATTTTCATGTGAAAGTGGGTTAGTTAATTAGGGGTTGGTTTTGACCAAGGTTGAGTCAAAACCTAGAAAATGGGTAATTAGGATTAGGAGTTAATTAATCTAGAATTAATTAACTTGGAGGAACTAGGGGATTTGACATTTGATTTATTAAATCAGATGAGAGGATTTTAGGGTTTTGATTAAATAAATTGATTTATTTAATTAAACAAGATGAACATTATTGAATTAACCTAATAAATTGTTTTATTTGATTAATAGAAGAATTGGTCATTAAATTAGAATTAGATGCACAATGTTAGAATTATTTGCATGTCTAAATTTTCCCCCTCTTTGAAGTAGCATAGTAGTTGTGTTGGATCAAAGACTAATGTTGCCAAGATCGAAATTCAAAAAAATCCTGAGTTTTTTTAGATGTCCCAGTGTTGCTCCACCAAAAAGAAAAATGATGGTACACTGCCCCTTGAGAGATCGAGCAAATTTTTTGATTTTAGGTCGAGCTCATGAAAAAGAGGTTCAAGATGATGAAAAGAGAAGGTTAGACTAACATATCTATATTATGATGATGATGCAAATGAGATGATTTTAAGATGCTTAGAATAAGAAATCTATATTATCCTAAACAACTTAACTAATGATGCAATTCATGTGAGATGGATGGGGTTTCCTATTAAGATGATACATGTACGAGTATGCAAGATGAGCATGCTAATTTTTTATGAATGTAGGATGGATGCATTGATCATGGCATGATAGTATGTTAGTGTGAAAGAGGATAGTAGAATGAAAGGGATCAACCCTTGATCCTAAGAAGATGTAGAAGTCTAACAAGTCTATGACTTGTCGAGACTTTATTAGATATGATGATGAATGATTGTGATGTATTCCTTATCTAGGGACTAGGGATGTAAAGAGCATATAACTTTTTTTGATAAAGCCTTTGAAGATATGTTGCAAAAGGGACGATATTCTCCATGAATGCAGTAAAGATAGTTATGTTGCAGCAATGTTTTGACAGAGTTTTTTATGACAGGGTTGTATGTGGCATCTAGAAAGTCTTCAAATTCTCATGCCTGTGTAACTTTAAAATGTAAATGATGATATGGAGTAGTAATACTTCCTCCTCTATGTAATGTATAGCCTCTGATATGGAGTAGTAATACTACCTCCTCTATGTATATGTTGTCCACTCTATATTCAATACTAAAAGAGCATAACTTTCCTTATGTTTCATAACACACATAGATGCAATGCATCAAGGTATAGACAAGCAAGAAGACGTGGTATCTAGTGTGATGGAATTTGACTCGAAAATAAGATAGGAGTATCCTTGTTCACACCCATAATATGAAACCTTATTAGGATGAACTTCAGACATTTCAAACATATCTGAAAAAAATTCAAAGAGGAAAAACATCCCAATGTGACAGTGAACAAGATACCCAAAACATCCTCCCTATATACCAATGATGATTAACAATGCACTTTTCAATTTTTCAATGAGATAAAATGATGCAAGAAAGAAAAAATGCAACCTGTATGCACTTTCTCTAATGCAAATATGAGAAAACCTAGATGCACTTTCACTAAATATGAGAATCCCTAGATGCATTTTCACTAATGCAAGATGCAATGCAAAAATGAATGCAACCTAGATCTAGGACTTTAATGAACTCCAAATTAGGAAATGAATTCTCTAAAAGGTCAGGTTCACCAAAATGAATAATATGAAAATGGAGATGTTTTATGGCCTAGGTCATAGAACACAACTATTCTCCTATTGTCATTCAAAACCCTAATTGGATTGACTATCAACCTTAAAGATGAGTCAATTATACATAAGGAAGACCTAGGAAGTGTTATTTTAGGCTTTGAGGGGTTCACCACCAAGCAGAATCTTGGAAAAGACAATTTAACACTCAACTTACAAAACTTAGTAATGCAAGCTAAATGAAGGATGTAAATGATGAAATTATGCAATAGGAAGCTAGGGTATGTGTACCTATGAAGTTTGGAGAGGTGATGATGATTCTGGAAATGCAAAAATGTTGTCAAAAAGTGTTATGGAGGACTAAAACACACTTACTATTGTCTTAGTATCATTGCTATTTTTTTAGACAAATGCAAAATCTTTAGATGTCAGAACTAGATTTGAAAGAATATCTAAAAAATATCCATCAGAGGACTAAGACATGCTAGGTGGTGACTTAGTTCCATCTAGAATTTCTAAAATCTTTGAATATGGTCTTGAGACTCAAGGTCTGCAATTCCTTCTTCTCGGATCTCAGATCCTAAAACTTATAGATATGGCCTGTAGGTGAGATTTCGTGAAGATGACAACTTTGTAATGCAACTTTGCAACTTTACAACTTTTCACTTGAGATGATCTTCAATTCTTCGACCTAAATCTGCAAACACAAACATGCAAGAGAGGAAAACAAATTTGATTGTTAGCGAATGATGGTTTGCCTTGGTCAAACCCCTTGTTGGTAATTAAACCTTGAAATGAAATTAAAATTGAGGGAAATGATGAATGAAAAAAAATCTTTGTTGCAACTGACAAAACCCTTGTTATGAAGTCTACAAATATTCTTGAAATGGCTGCAATGGATGTGGATCTTGACTCATTCTTGAATGATTTTGATGTTGAAACACTTGCTTGAATCATAAACCCTACTTCACAATTGTTAGCACAATAACAAACATGATACAACGATATCCTTGATATGTTGCTTGAATCTCAATGATGGCTCTAAATACTTGAATAATTGCTCTTGAATGCTATTGTGAACTAAAATCTTCTATTATGAATGCTCTCAAAAAAGTCTTAGTTGAAAATGAATGAAAGAACGTTGCATTTATATTTATCCATGCTTAATATCCTAAAATTACACCACACCAAGCCGACATGTGAAATTGTTAATTAAAGGAGGCTAAATCCCACAAATATTTGAAATTAAATCCCAAAAAAAGCTTAAGGGGGACTACGATGTCCAAGGTGGTGTCTTAGTCCCAAGTCATAAAAACTTGGGGCAAGGACTCTAAATAGGGGCCCATTTAAGGCACACTTTAAATCATGGTAACAAGACCTTTGGGGGACAAAGATTCCATAGGTGGCATCTTAGTCCTGACCCAAAAATTAGGGACACTCAGCCAAAATGATTAAATTATCATTTATCCTTTGATGTTTTTCGGGATTAGCCATAAACAAATGTAGTTTATTAGCCTTGTGGATGTAAAATAGTACCAATTAAGACATAAATAAAGATAAAAAATGAAAGGAAGCGTTGAAGTTGATAATCCAACCTCATAGATCCCAATGAACCCCTGCAAGAAAAATAACCTATCACCCAAGGAGATCAAGAGACACAAGAATGGTGCTCTACAAACATGAAGCAAAAATGCATTAACTAGAATTGACTAATTACAAAGAGATCAATCCTTAAGAAAGGAGATCAAAAACCCTAAAGGTGAGAACCCTAGGATGAGGATTAAATTAGCATGTGACAAGTGTTTAGGTCATAATGAACAAGATGACATGACTAATTTAATAATGCAAAATACAAATTCCTAAGTTTAGCTTAAGTGAAATAAATTAAATATGACTTAATTAATTAATCAATATGATTAAATTAATCAAGTAAAAAACCTACTACTCTAATAGGAGGGCCCAAAAAAGAATGAAAATGCAAGGGTATGCATTTCACTACACTACAAAAATATGAAAAATCCACATAACACACCAATCAAATCCACCTATCCAAACATCTCTCCATAATCCATCAAGTACAAAAATTAGTTCATCTAAATGTAAATATTATAATCAATGCAATCCATTTGTGAAATCTAGTGCATCATCCAAAAAATGGCTTGGTTTTATTCCTATCCTTACTATAAACATTGATCCATTTTAGGAAAATAGGGTAGGATTCAAAACACATAGGGTTTTATACTAAATTTGGAATATTTCACCAAACTTACTATAAATAGAAAGGTCAAAATGAGGTCTAATGAACCTACCTATTTTCTATTTCATTTAGGAAATGAGATCCCTCATATCGAAATCCACTTTCAACCCTTAGGTGAGTGAATTCTTTGAGGAATCTTGCAATCTCCTTTGTGTATGGATGGGGTAAATGTTATTGAACAACACTTTTTGGAGATGAAAATAAGATAGAAAATAACCTCAAATATATAACCTAAAACCTAATTCATGTAGATGAAACATAACTCTTATAGAAACAATCAACTATGCAAATTGGATGAGTTGAGGACAATTAAAACCTACCTCAAAATCAGTTGCAAAGTATCTTTTGATAGTTCAACTATGACAAAAATGACTGAACAAGGGTTTTGGGAGAAATATTAAAAATACCAAATGCACTCATTTATGAAATGAAAAATTTGGATTTGATAGATGAAACATAGGGCTATCAAAAACAATAAAACTTCTAGTAGATCTAGGAATGGAAAATGTTGTGTACCTGTCACAAAACACTATTTTCGAAAGCTATCTTGGGATTCATTCACCCATAGGTGAATTTTTCTTTGTTCATCTTTCCAAAATTAATCTTTTAGTCCTTTTCTCCTATGTCTAAACTTCCAGATCCTTTGGGTTTCATAGTCGAATAGTCATAAATAAATTTAGGATCTGAGTTTCTGTGAGATGACAACAAAGGTGACAACAAATGCAACAAAATTTTGTACTTTTGAGATATTCAACTTATCTTCAACCTATGAACTTTTAGATTTTCAACACATAAGGAGAAGGGGAATTTTTTTTTCTTGGGTGAATGGGGGTTTGCCTTGGTGAAACCTCATATTGGTAATTAAACCTTGAAATGAAATGAAATAGAATGGAAGGAATGATGAATGAACAAATCAATGTTGCAACTCACCAAACCCTTGAATGAACCATTAGAAATATGAAATATTGATGTTTATCTTGTAGGAAATGTCTTCAATGGATGTAGATCTTGATGCTTTAATATTTCTGTGAATCTTTGACTTGAATGCTTGGATTATCTATCTTGAAACCTACATCACAATGTTAGCTCCAAAAGAATGCATGATTGAACACGGCTTTGACACGATGCTTGAGATATTGAATATTGAAAAAAATGATGAAGAAATCTACTCTTGAACGCTCTTGACAATATTCTTAGCTCTTGTGAAATTTCTCTTCAAATCTTCTAGTTGATCTGATAAAATAACCTTATATTTATAGACATTTATCCTTAATTTCCTAAAATTAAAACATTACAAGACGGCCTTTCAAATTTGAATTTAGCATCATAAAAATACCAAAAAAACATGATTTAAAAATGGGTTTCAATACTAGGGAGGACACATTCGCCCATGGGAAAATGAGTCCCAAGTCCCTATTCCTAGAACACACATTGCTTAATATAAGATTTTATGTATTGGCATTAATTATTGTCAGGTTTTCCCTTTGGAAAATGTAATTTATTAGGCTCATCAATGAATAAAAGGTCTAATTAAGGCATAATCAAGCTTAATTTAATTAAGAGGGCCCAAATAAGTGTGTAAATATAAAGGGGTACTTTTAAAAACACTAAATTATGGTATTATTAAGTCCATTTTTAGCTAGGAGGGCCCAAACAAGTGAGAAAATATATAGGGATACATTTTTCTACACTACAAGTAATATTATCATTATTCATATATGTATTTACCAATCCTCACTATGTTTTTTGGATGCGTTGTTCCACATCAACAATGTCATTATCATCATCATCATCAATCAATAAATCAATTTTTTGCTTGTCTAGTTGAAATATAATATTTATATTTGTATCATTGCACATTCTTTCTTTCTTGTGTGTATTTTTTATTAATCTAGAATTTCCATGGTCCTTACAGTATATCACCACAACAAAATTATGGTCTTCCATATCATGTTGTTCAATAATATATGTTTGCAACTAAAATATCTTTTTGAGTTAGTCTATGCATTGGATAGATTATCACCCTGATGTTATATCTTGTCGTGCATAACATATATTTTTATATTAAATAAATATTATAAACTCAAATTCAAAATATCTAATCATCATAATAAATCTATCATCCTTGTTTTTCTATAACCATGATTCTTACGTCCATGTTTTTTTCTTCTCATATTTTTTTCATCATTTTCTAGCTCCCATCTGACATTTTCTTCATATGTTTCTTTTTTATTACTCACCCATATAGTTTAATAATCGATAACCTCTAAGGGGGACATAATTCATCCCATCAACTAAATTACCATTATTTATTCTAATCAAATAGGGTGTATCATCATTTTCATCACCTCCTCTATTTTTCTTCTCATCTACTTTTATTTTCTTTAAAAAATCGTCAATTCAAATATTGCTTCAAAAAAATGAAAAATTTAGATACTAAAATAATTCCTTACCATCATATCAATCAATCACATTATTATCATTATTACTCTATCATTATTTATTAATCATAATCATATTATTAATTATTCACATTATCATTCTTCTATTATTTATTTAATTATCATTATTAATCATTATCTTATTATTAATAATATAGTTAAGTAATTATTTATTATTTAATTAATTAATTATCTATTAAATAAATTAATAAATTCATAATTATCCTCTCACAAGCTATCTAATTTCTCAAATTGGTAGCTTAATCATCTAGTTATATTTTTAACAAATTATTAGTACTCATTATTATCCACTCATGAGTTCAAAATGGTTGTTTTCCATAACTAGTAGAGTTATCTCTTGATCTTTTATAAAATATTCATAGTTCATTTTTCTTTTGAAAGTTTAGAAATTCATCATTTCTCTCATCATTTTAATCACATATATTCATACAAACAAAATTTTCCAATTTCATTATTCTAAAATTATTAATTTTATGCAATTGAGTTGAGAATTAACATTATTCAAGTCTTGATAAAATAGTTTCACTACACTCAATATGAGGTTTGTGATTGAATTAAAAATTTGATTGAGATTTATGTATTTAATTCTTGTTTTATGTTTTCAAATTTTAATTATATAAATGACCAATTTCTTCCAAGCAATAAAAAAAAAATAAAAACAAAGTTAGAAAATATTTTCTTTTAAATATCAAAAAGGGAAATAGTAAATAGTAGAAGTTTGTAATGGTGAAAACCATTTGTTTGGTGACTTGGGAAAGTATCATGATGAAAACCCATTCCTAGTAATCATGTGTAAGTTAGTTTTCCATCAACACTTTACACTTGTGTTTAGGTCGATTTCATCATATCTATCTATTTTGTGATACCTATACATCTATCAAACCTTTGAGTCACCCTTTTTATGATCTTGATAAGGATAAAGGTAAAGTGTTGAAACCTACTGTGGAGCCATCTTGACATGTGTAGTCTTTAGTGGACATTCTAGGATTCAAACATATTTTTCATTCAAGTATATTTCAAAGGTTATGAAACAAGTTTTGCAAGAATTATTACAACCGCATCCTTATATTAGTAAGAATTTGAATATATAATCATGAACTAAACATATAAAATGGAGCATGTTATTCCTATGTGACATATTTCTTGGAGATCACATCATGAATTCCTCCATCCCTCTTTCCATCATTTTATCCTACATATCACATCCATTATCTAAAATCTCTCAATCATTATATCAAATGCACTCTTCATCCTTGTCTCTCAACTTGGTTTTCATTTGTTATTAGTTGAAAGAAATCACCATAATCCCAAAGTGCAGTCCAAAGGAAATCCAATACAAAAATGTCATCCAATAGAACACAAAAATTACAAGCAGCCCATTCAAATCATGACATTACATCTCATTAACCAAACAAAAAAATCTACCAAATATCACCTAGCATTCCCAATAGATATCTAAAATAATCCATGTATTTTACTCCTAGTCTTGCTAAAATCAAACCCTTAGTTCCTTTTAACCAATTATTACATCATTATAGTGATATTTTGTTCTTAGTACTTACATTACTCTAGAGATATATCATTCAAAAATCTAAAAAAATATCATTATCACATTCTAAATATTTTTTCTTATCTTGATCAAGGACATCATCTTGTTTGTATTTTAATTCCCTATTTATACATCTTTTCTTTCTTGCTTCTATGTTTCTTATTTTTTTTTATATTTATGCATCAATCCTTGGTGCATTTCATGGCTTTTATTCAATTATGGTCTACTATATCATGATGCATTCTATCATCTAGCTACTTGGTTCTTTTTTCTTGTATGACACATGATAATAGTGTCATTGTGGTCTTCCATATTATTGTGCATCTTGTTATGTGACATAATAAATCAAGTTTCTCAAATATTTGAAATTTTTGTGCAAGGTTCATAAAATTCATCATTAGACATTTGTTTTCTTTTCTATCCAATATCTTTCATCTTGACATTATCTCTCAAGGGGGGATATTCCTAATCCTCATGCAACTTGGGATACCTGCCTACATTTACTTACATGGATACCTAACTATAGCATCATAAATTATGCTTCCTAAATGTGAAAGAACAATTCCATGTTTTGTTTGGGTCTCACTTTGGTATCCACTTCATTAATGCATTTTAGAAACACTCCCCTAGCCTCGACCCTTCCCTTCAACTCAAGAGAACATGTCTGTGCTACCCTAAAAGTTCCTTCTCGATCACATGTCACCATTTACTTATACTTGATAAATTGCCTCTTACAAAATGATGACATCAAATATTTTACTTATTATGAAATGAATTATGTGAAATGAAAGTTGTATTCGTTGATGATTTATCATAATAAAATTGAACTTAGAATTGAACTATAATATATTCTTAATTACTATGTAAAATTAAATTTATAATCAATTAGCAATATATATACATTTTGCATTATCTAAATCAACCTTCAACTGAAAGTTAAAAACAAAGTAACTCTCTATATATAGTATACAAGCTATGTGTCCATAATTTGTGTACTCTGATCTAACCAAATAACAGCGATATGAATTATGTAAATCAACTGAAAAATAGAAAAACATTACTTTTATATATGTATATATGCTGTATACAAGCTATGTATCCATAATTTGTATACATAACAAAATAACAGCGATATTTCGTTGCATTATGTAAATCGACCTTCAACTGAAAAATGAAAACAAGTATTTTCTATATGCTGTATATGTCCATATTTGTGTACTCCGATCTAACCAAATAGCAGCGGTATTTCATTGTTATTTATAAGCCGCAAGGATAATTTTGTTGAAAAAGGAAAAATAAAATACTCACAATCTCACACACACAGATATATGTAATGCGTTACGACTGATCAGAATGAACAATAGATAACACAAGCCGAAAGTTGTGCACGTCACAAGGAATGTTGAGCACTCCCATCTGCTTAAATCCATATTCTTCCGCAGACATGGCCAAAAGAGAGTGTATCATCGGATGCTTCAGATATTGTATGGGCACAAAAAAATGTTGTTTCTCCATCCCAACGCACACAGAAAAACAGCCTTTGGGAATTATATTCCTATCCTGGTCTTGCTTACTTCCATTGCCCAGCAAGGCATATCTGCTGCTTCCTGCGTCCATTTTAAGAGCTCCTAACAACCTGCATACCTTCTTTCTAAAGCTCCCTACCATGTCTTCCTAGCTTGTGCACCAGGCCTTTGCTCTAACCTCTTTCAAGCCCAAGTGATTTAAAGGACTATGTACTCGGTAAACATTGATTGCTTGTTCACTTTTTGTAGGGCAAGCGATGTAACAACCTTTCCACGCGGAAGATTATTTAGAAAACTAATTGTTAACATGTGCCTTAAGCATGCTTTAGAAGACTGAATGTCTTTCATCTTGTCAAGATACGTGGGCTTAAGACTTTCTGATAGTAACTCAATACGCACGACACGATGAGCTGATATTTAGTTTGACCAAAATCAGATGCTGCTCCACTAGCTTACACGGCCGGCTGAACAAACCTATATTCACTGCACTTCCTTCCGATCGACTTTCAATCGTTTCTTCGGGTTGACCTCGATATATCTCCTTCGATACAACTCCATATAAAAGTAAGCTGGGTGATTTTGTCAATATCTTGGATAAATGACTGTTCAAACGAAAATTTATATTACTGTATCTATTTCATGCTGCACTCGTCGATGCTGCAAATTCATCGCTAGAGTTAGACATCTAATAGTAGATCATTTTATTATAAGAAGAATATTGCTACTTTTAGCATATTGACTGAAATCTTTTGAATATTTTATACCTTGATGAGATACGAGGGGGTGATTATTATGAATCAGCATGAGGTGTGCTTCATTTTGTCAACCATCGTGCCTGAAAACGATATCCACCCATTCAGAGTGATATCCTTTTCTCTATCGCTTGTCAACTTTTCCCAATTCTTTTTACATAAATTATGATCTTACATTCAACAAATGAATTGTATAATCTTCATCGTAATCTCCAAAAGGTTGTTTAACATAATTAAATAATCACATGTGTGTTAATTTAATATTGTAGTTTACACAGTTGTTTCTTCAATTCCAAGAATTAGTATTTAATTCTTGAGAATTCTAGATAGAAGTTAGTTAAGTTCAGATATTTAATTATTTAATTAAATAATTGATTCCTCTAGAGACTTCTAGAAACCAGTTAGTTAGGGTTTGTTAGAGTCTGATTAATCTTAGCCATTGATTGAGATTAAATCATGGCCATTGGTTTTCCAATGAGAATAGTTTAAAAGAGGGTCATTAGGCATTTGGAGAACATACTAATAGACACAAGTTGAAGAAGTATTTGCAGTGATAGCAAATAGTCTTGCAGTGATAGCGTTAGAGGCAGTAGCAATGAAATTTTAACAGGAGAAATTGAGAGAAGAATATCCGGTGAAGTATATTGCCGGAGCTTTGTTAGTAAAAGGAAAGCAGTTTCTTTTGTATCTCTTGATTTGCTGAAAATTAATATAATTCCTCATTTGCAGTACTGGTTTTCCCTCCAGGGTTTTTCCAGGGATAATTTGTCCAAAAATATTGTGTTTATTATTTTGCATGTTTTCTTCTCTATTCCTGTGAGTTTTATTTGTGAAGTTGCAATTGTATTATTTTTCAGTATTTGCTGTGAATTAATTTTTGGCTGTCAAATAATCTTTATAGATAGGATATTAATACTCAGTAATTGCAATAGATTTTTCACAATCTGGAGAGAAGTTGCAATGCTACAGTTGATGTTTCATTTTCTGAGATGAGATCCTCTTTGTTTATTGTTTATTCTGAGATGACAAGTAAAGCATCCTATTGCTTGTGCAATTTTCTTAAGCAAAGATCAAAAGTGAATTGGAAAGCATAGGAGCTCAACCCACGTATGCAATTTAAGCAATCTGTCTCGACATATAGCCTAAGGAAATTCTCTTCCTAATTATTAATCTTATTATTTGATTAATGGCCTCAATATTGCAAATGATTATTTCCTCACATTTGTTATAGATTAGTAGTCGCTTGCACAAACATGCAACAATCAGCTGATAGGGGTGCAAAGTAAATGGTTATTCAGGGGACAAGAAGCAAGAAACTTCTTTTGTGGAATGAAATGTGAAATACGAAAAATCGATAATATTTACAATTATTTGATTGAGCCGGGAAACAAAAAGGTGTGTGTTAGTCAATATGAAGTAACATGAGGTTAGTTCATATTTCATTTGATATGGATAGGAGATTATGAACCTTTTCGACAAAGATGTGAAATCGATCTATGCATCTCCACATAAAAAACTACTAGTTGAAAATTGATTAATGCAAATGTAAAATAAAACTGTAGGCCATTTTGAATAAATATAATTAGTTACAATGTATCCATTAAATTTTAATTTTAAGCAAGTAATCATCAATAAATATCTTTTTATTAATATTTAATATTTAATAATTTTAGCTATAATAATTATTAAAAATTGATTTTACTTAATAATGTTAGGAATATAGTAAATTAATTCTCAACAAATACAATTTTTTAATAAATTTATTCTTTAAAAATGATAATTGAAAAATATAAATTAAATTTAAATTTTTAAATAATTTTTTTTCTAACAACAATAGTTTCACACCAAATTTTAAGGTATGAGATAATTTTATCTCTATTTTAGTTTTATATTTATTAGCCCAAGATGCACATGTATATTTTATCTTTTTTTCTAGGTTATCAATCAATTAATTCATTATTGTTTAATTATTTTAAGATGCATACAAATACAAATACAAGACAATTTTTTTGAAGAGTTATTACCCATGCCTTTAATTACTAATATTACATTAAAAAATATTGTTTAACAAAGGTAGTCGATAAATTTTGGTATCACATATTTTTGAAGAAATAAATATGATTCCGTATCACTTCCTATGACATAAGAAACATGTTATAAAGTATGTTTTTAGAAGACAAAATATAGATCAACGCCATGATTGCATTTTCTAGCAGTGTACAAAATTTTAGAATTTAAAAGAGCTAAACCATGACAATAAACACTTTGTTACAAGGAGCTTGAAACAGATGAGGTAAAAAAAATATAATGAAACATATAGATACAAGACAAACAATCAATGTGAGAGTTGAATTTTCAATTTTAAATTCAAACTACATTGTTTGGTAGTAAACACTATAGACAAATAGGTAAATTGTAAAAGAACAAATATATGGCTTCTAAATTGTAAATTCAAACTACATTATTTGGTAGTAATATATGTAAGAACAAATATATGGCATTAAAAGCCGAAAAACAAAACCCATGCTCATTATCCACCCTACCATATTGGCATCACGGAGCCTCGGGGACTCTATCTGAGCAAGAAAAGTATAAAACATCCACGAAATTTTTTGTGGAGTTCCTTTATCCATCACACAATATCAAAATTGAGCAAAATCTAGTGTTTTCATATATGATCTATCATATTGAAGTGTTTTTTTGTTGCAATAAGTTTCTAGAAAAAAAAGCATCATGATTTTGGGATGCTTTGGCATGCTTTAGCCTATTACCTACAAATAGAAGAGAGGGGTATGTCAGTGGATAGGCAAGCAAGACCAGGAAGGAACAATAAAAAATTAGTAAGTATATGGGTAAAATCAATATAAACAATCTGAAAGTGAAAATAGTCAATAATATTTACAATTCGTTCACCGAATCTATTTATCAATAATGGAAAAGTTATGTACTTACATGTATTTTTTATAGTATTTAACAAGTGTAAGTAGCATTGGATTGAGTCAGAGAATTAAACAATTTGAAATAGACAATTTAGAGTGCACTATTTTTTTTGGATGTCTATTATATCTATGCAAGATTATAAAGGAAATCATATTGATCTACAATAAAAGCGGCTAAACATCTACATATACATATACATATAAATATACATATACATATACATATACATATACATATACATACACATACACATACATATACATATACATATACATATATATGCATATACATACATATGCATATACATATACATATACAAATATACACATATACATAGATATACATATACGTATACATATACATATATACACATATACATACATGTACATATATTATTTTTAGTTGAGTTCTCATTGCAGGGTTTTAAGACAGATGTGCTCCGAAATGTGCAAGAAAATATATTGATTAAGTTGCATTTTTGAAAGAGCCATTGTGGTCTTCATTCCAAAGAAGGTCATAGTAAAAAATGTCAACTTTGGCTTTGTTCTCATTTCGTACATGACTACATTTTTTTCCTTTCTAGCTATGGGTTGTTATATGTACCCATGTTTCACAAACATATTTTTGCATACACATCTTAGGCATGGAATGAAAATAAAGTCATTTTACATAGATGATTAAAGTATTATTCATGTCTTCTTCTTATATGTTTCTATCTTTGGCGTTACACCCATTTTGTAGACTTTAAACATATTATATGTTTGTTTTGGATGGACAAATTACAATTAAAACGAGAGATTGTTATAATTTTTTCGCCCTTGGTTTATTGTTTTAGTTATCTTTGTGTATCTCTATGCACCTTTTTAGTCATTATACAGTCTTTATAGTGTGTGTAATGAAGCTTTGTGGATGGCTCTCTAGTTGGAATACATGAGAAAAAAATAATACCATGAAACATATTGATACAAGATTCGAGCTACGTTCTTTGGTAATAAATATTGAATACAAGTAGATAAACTGTATAAGAGGTGTTAGAGTGACTAATTTATTGTGGATGGATTTCTCTCTTTTCTTATTATTCATTTTTATATGTTTGTATCTTTGAGGTTATACCCATTTTCGAGACTTTAAAGAGATTATGCCTCTATATGGATGGAGAAATTACAATTAAATATTCTTTCCTTCGTAAAAAGATATGGTTAGGGTTAGTAATTTTTTTCCCTTCATTTATTGTTTGTAGTTATCTTTGTACACCTTTGGTGTTATACCAATTAACATAGGATAAATTGCAAATTAATATAGGAGTAATTGCATATATATATATATATATGTAGAGGGTTAGTATGAATGCATAAACATTTTGGAGATAAAAATAGTTTAGTGGCTATTAAGTGTTATTCTAATAACTCTTTTACAATTTCTCTATTAGCCTATAATATTTAGTTGCAAGTAATGTACCTCAAATTTTCAATTAAGTCTGTGGCACTATACCCATTTTGTACAGGGTGTTGGAGCCCATTGCTTTTACCACTTCTATTTAATGTGGGTTGACTGCTAAAGAATGCAGTTCAAATTTTCAATTGAAAACTAAAATCTTACATAAACTGGTTATCTTGTATTAATATGTTTAATGTGGGTTTTCGACCATGTGCCATTTAAATATGATTCTTAAGTGTTTTTATAATAGTTCTTTTACAATTCCTCCATTTTTTCTGTAATATATTCAGTGCCAAATAATGTAGCTTGAACTTTGAATTGAGGAGCCAATTGTCACATAGATTGCTTGTGTTGTATCAATATCCACTTTCCCATAACAAACTGTTTATTATTGTAGGTCACCTGTTTTATTCTCCATTGTGTTAAGGTCTATTTAATGTGGGTTTCTGACCATCTGTTCTTTTCATGTGATTATTAGATGTCTTTCCACTTATATAATAGGTATTAGAATGACACTTATCTGGTGCTAAATATTATAGAGAAAATCCACATTAAATTGAATTTTAAAATATTTAGCAAAGAAGAGGAAAACTACGAGAATGAACTATTTGTTATGGGGATCTAGAAAGAAGAGTACCATGAAGAACATTTTGTCATGGGGAACTTCAAATAGGTGAGGGGAAATAAATATCATGGAAGATATTGATAGAACACATATAACATGTTCCATCCAAACAAAATAACCATGAAAATTAATAGATTGTTATAAGGAGCTTGAAACAGATGAGGGAAAAAGAGTATCATGAAACATATTGGTACAACACAAGCAATCTATGTAATAGTTGTAAGATGTATTAGAATAACACTTTAGAATCACATGTAAATGGGATATCAACCAGAACTATTCACCTTTTTTCAATTTTTTTGGTTTATGAATATTTTTCCACCTCTCTTAAGGTTGTATTTGATGTGGGTTTTATGATCATCTATCATTTACCTATGATTCTCAAGTGTTTTCATAACAACTATTTTAGAATCTCTCAAATGGTAGATCATCTAAAACATATTTTAAATGGAAGTTTAACATATGGCTTCCTTAATTTCCCCCCAACAAAATTGCAGCTTTGTTCCTGGTAGGAAAATTTTGGATTCTATTATTACTGTGCATAAAAACATTCATTCTCTTACTGTGTCTAAGACTAAAGGTTTCCTCTTGAAGCTTGATATTTCCAAAGCTTATGATCGGGTTGAGTGGGAAATTTTATTCAAAATTTTGAGTGTGTTTGGCTTTAGCAATAGAGTCATTCAATTGGTTTTCCATCTCATCTCTTCTACGACTATCAATATTTTGATTAATGGATCTCCTTCACATTTTTTTAATAATTGCAGAGGATTAAGACAAGGTGATCCCAATTCCCCTATTTTGTTTACTTTAATCACCGAATGCCTTGGGAGGAATCTGAACAGATTGGTGTTTCAAGGAGCTTTGTTGGGCTTACACCCTTCATCTAGCAGTCTAGTTAGTTCCCATCAATAGTTTGTTGATGATACCATTTTTGATGGGAAGATCTACAATGGCCTAAGCTAAAACTCTTTAAAAGTCTTGGATGACTATGAGGGAGCCTATGGTCAAAAAATTAATATTAAAAATATTTCCCTTTTTTTCTGCAATACTTTGGATAGAAGACAAAATAGGATTGCTAACATTTTTGGGTGTAGAGTGGAGATTATTCCCTCAATTTAATTGGGTTTTCCTTTGGGCCTTAAGCCCTCTGACACTTTCTGGAATTCCTTGGTGGACAGATTCAACAAAAAGTTGGCTGATTCGAAGGGAGCTCTTCTTAGACAAGCTGCTAAGATTCAAATCCTCAAAGCTACTCTTTAGAACCTTCCTATTTATGCTCTAAGTCTTTTCAAAATCCCCCTTAAGTATGCATATGTCATTGAAAATATCCAAAAATGTTTTCTCTAGTTTGGTGTTGAAGATAAGACGCGTATTCTCTCATTGATTGTGACTCGGTTTGTAGAACGAAGAAGCTTGGGGGTTTTGGCCATTGAAGAATCAAAACTATTAATAAAGCTCTCTTTGCTAAACAAATCTAGATAATTTTCTCCTCAATTGGGCAATGGAAGAAAATTATAGAATGAAAATATCTGGCTAACATTGGATCTCTTAATTCTTTGCTGGAGTCTTTGTATCTGCCTAGGGGTTCGGCTCTCTGGAATGATATCTTAAAAGGCAGAAATATAATTCATCTAGCTTTGGGATGGAGTATAAGAAATGGTAATCTTGCAAGGTTCTGGGAGGATAGATGGATTTTGAGGGAACCTTTGGTTTCTTTTGACAGTTTTAAATGTTGGGAGGATATTTGCAAGACCACTTTTGGTTCCCTAGTTAAAGATTACTAGAGGAATGGATGTTGGGTGAATCTTTGTCAAATAAGTATGGATCTTTCCCCTATCCAATCCTCCCTTATGGATTTCAGACTGGATCTGAATTTTCATGACGACATCTTGGTTTGGACGGCTTGTTCGTCGGACAACTTCTTTGTTTCATCGGCTGCTTCTTTGCTATTTTTTTCTCTTGAGCCTCCCCCTTTCTGGGCTAAATCTTGGTTAAGCTACTCGACCCCAAAGGTTAACATTTTCCTTTGGATCTTTCTTCATAATAAGGTGCTTACAGTGGACAATATTTGCAAGAGGGGATTTTTGATCCCTAACTAATGCTACCTCTATAATTGTGTTATGGAAATGGCTAATCATTTGTTTATTCAGTGTACCTTCATGAACTCTATATGGGATAGTATCTACTCTCTGTGGAAAAGCTCCTGGATGTTTCCTTATACTATTAAGGATCATTTTATTTAGTGGAGGACCCCATCCTCTAACCCACATATTCACAAGCTATGGTCCTTGAATTTTCCTTATGTTGTCTGGGGGTTTTGGAAGGAGAGAAACAATAGAGTCTTCAAGGATAAGGAATCTTTAGAGAAACTTGTGTTTGATAAAATTTTTAAACTTATTTCGGCAAAGTTTAATTTGGCTCCTCTTCAAAAGGTGGTGATGGAACCTGCGGTGTGTTCTTCTTATGACTTTGAGATGGACAAAGTTTGGGAGATTAAAGATGATGTGTCTTTGGATTCTAAACCTATTAAAAATAATAGGGATGGTGTCTTGTGGTATCACACTCCCAGGGGTTGGATTAAAGCTAATTTTGACAGGGTGGTGAAAGGGAATCCGGGTGGTGCAGGAGCACCTTGAGGTCCTTTTGGAAGATCTTGCTTTTTTGGCTTGTAGGTGGTTCTAGCCAACCACCAAGGGAATAAGGACTATGATGTAAAGTCCCAAGAGTGTTTTTGATGAGTGAATTGGAAATAGGTTTGTTAGGGGCTTGAGGTTTGGGTAAGCCTTAGACACTGTGAGCATTTTGAGCAATGTTGCCTTGGCTATTGGTCCTAAAAGTTGGAAAATGGAATTAATGATGCTCTAAGCCCAACCCAAGGGTCCTAGCATGTGAGAGAAAGGTATATAAGGTCAGAAAAATGCTAATACCTGGGTTGGAGAATTTTTTTCATGAATTGAGACTTGGAGAGAACATTTTTTTTTTGGTGATTGGAAGAGAGCTAGTTTTCATTGATTTTTTGTGTTTGAGCCTTCATCCAGTCAAGAATGGATTGAAAGGACTTATCTGATGCTTTGAGTATTTCATTTTTTCCACTTAATTACCTTGTGAAGCCTTGGATTAGTCATCTAGTCCGATTGGTTATCTTTTTGCAAGTTTTTGGTGTTCTTGGTCTCACTGTCGGTTCAGGCCAATTTTGTGAATAATGAGTCCCACTTGACTTCCTGTGGCTTTCCTCTCATGGAAACTTAGAATAAATTTGGGGACTACGTAAATATTGTACATATAGATTTTGGGGTCTTTTTTTCCAGGGAAGGTGATGAAATCAACAAGCACTAGGCGAGTGCAAGTGCATTCTAGGTAGTAGCTTGGAGAGGACACCAGTAAGGAGAGTTGCTCAATGGATTGGATTGTGCCAATCAAGAGTATGTGAGTGTATGAACATGTATCGCAGACATATGTGTGCTAGAAGGAGAGCTGAGGAGGTTGTTTAAGTCCTCAAAGAAGGAAAAACAGCTAAAAACCCTAGAAACCCTTGAAAATAGGGGGTTTGAGGAAAGTCATATGTACGGACACTTATAGGACCTAAGGCCTAGTAAATCTTGGAGGCTTGATGGTCAATAGAAATAATCTACAAAAACATTTGGGGGTGTTAAGACTTTTTGTGAGAAAAGTCAAGTAAACAGGTTCTAGGAGGCCTAATTGGGGTAGAAGGCTACAAGGCCTAAAATTGAGTTTTTCAAGGAAGCAATGGGTAAAAGGTGAAATAATCCAATAAGATGGATCAGTGAGGAGAAAAATAAACAAAGCGACAACTAGAATACCCTACCCTAGCTTTGGAGTGGTTAGGACACTTTGGGTCAGTCTTACGTGGTGAGAGGGGTTTAGGAATGATCCTTGAGTAGGGTAGAGAGGAATACCCTAGGAAGACCAGAGAATAGGTCTTGGGAAGAGCAAGAGTGCTCTTGAGGGATAGGAATCCCCACCACCGGGATTGGCTGGGAGTGGAGGCGTGTTACGTGATGATAAAGGTATGTTCATTGTTGCGGTTGTTGTGTCATTAGGGAAGCAAACCAATCATTTAGCTAAAGCTTTAGGAGCCTACCATATAATTAATATGGCTTATAGTTTGAACTTTAAAAGTGTTTGGATTGAGGGAGACTCCAAAAACATCATTGATTGCCTCATAGGTGAGCCCCCCCCATCGTGGAATATTAAATATTGGATTGATGAGACTAGGGCCAGTTTATCTAAGTTTGAGAAAGTTAAAATTTCCCATATCTATAGGGAAGGGAATGGAGTGGAGGACTTCTTTGACAATGAGGGAATACGAAAAAATAGAAAGGTGACGTGGCAGAATTTGCAAGATTTTCCTACTAACGTCAGGGCTCTTATCAACTATGATTGCACTCATGGGAGAGAAGTCGCATTTTAATATGATTAAAGAGCAAGGTGCCAAGTATCGTGATATCATAAGATTTTGTGGAAGAATGGTAATTAATATGACAGAAGGGTTGAGTTCACACATTTTATGGGTGCTTTGTTTTTGTTGTGCTCTCTTAAGTCTACTTTTTCTTGGTGTGGGTATTTAGAGTAAAATTCTATCGACAACATGGGTGGTACTAGGAAAAGAGTTGAGCCTACTGTGTGCACTAAGAATAAAGAAAATTCGCAGGTGTGGATGAAAATTGAGAAGGGAGGGCTACAACCGTTCATTGAAAGAATTCATGGACCTAAACTAAGAGCTATGGATTACTTTGTGAAGCACTGGAATAAAGTTGAGATCATTTTATTTGGCAGGAAGGTAATTGTGGATGAGGTGCTTATTGGGGAAGTTACCGGTCTCCCTGTGGATGGTGTGAAAATTTACTGGACAAAAAATTCTCGGATGAAGCTGTGATCAATTTTTCGAAGACTGAGGAAGAAAATATGAGACTTGTTAAAGTCTCTAATAGCTATTTTGATTCGAATAGGATAAAGAAAATCTATATGGAAATTATCAGACTCTTAATGGAATATATCACCCTGATGAGAGATTCACTAGAGTTTATGGGTATCGTTTCGTCCTTCTCAACCATTTTAGCTATAAGGTTAGGGTTTCTTTCCCCTATTACCTGTTATGCTCCTTGAATAATAGCATTGAGGAGAATAAGAAAAATCCAGATAAGAATCCGGTCTTACATGGCGACCTAATTCAGCTCATCTATGAGAACTTCAAAAGAATGTTGGGGGTTTCTAACCCCATCTTTGCCTCTTTCGCGAAGGGTTATGATCCACTGAGACAATATTTCCTAAGGATGTCAAGGATTTGGACCCAGACTAGGAAGAAGAGATTACTCCTGAGCCTAGCAAAAATAAAAGAATACTCGTGTTTTCAAGCCTTCTAACAAAAAAAAGTGTTCTCTAATACCTCCTCCTATAGAGTTTGTGTCAAAAGAAAAAATCATGGAAGAACCTCCTGTAAAAAAATTGGTAGCCTACTCAAAGCACTCTCCAAATGATAACATTGTGGAACCTGCTAAAAAATTTCTCTCCTCCGCCTCTTTCCAGTCTGTTGGTATAGAAGAAAGGCCAAGCCCTCATGCTGACCTAAACCCTAATGACCGAACTTTTAAACCCGACAGGGAATATCATGGCGATATTATGTCTTTGGCTAGAAACAAAGCAATTGATAATTTCAAAATCCTGATGTGGGCCTTTCACGAAATTAAGAACGTAAAATTGAAAAATAGAGCTCTAACTAGAAAATTGGAGATTTTGGAAATAAAAATGGTGGAGTGGAACCTACCTGAGCCTTTATGAATAGAGGAGGAGAAGATGGCCATGGTGGACTACATCCAGGAAGAGGTGGAATTTACCAAAAGCCTTAAGAAGGATGGGGAGATCATGGGAAGAGAGGTTGAGAAAATCAGGGAAGCTTTGAAGGCCATTGTTGAACATAATCACATAATTGTTAAGAATAACTCTATTTCCCTTAGAGCTTTGTCAAAAAAAATGGACATCACTCAGCCGAGACTCTTAATTGTAGATCTGGATGCTGAAAAAAAAAAGAACAAAGCTGGAAATTTGGGCCCTTCTAAGAGAACTAGGGCCAACATGAAGAAAAGACAGGATGATGCGCCTATTGTGTTCCAGGATCTTAGGATGGTGGTCCAGGATATGGACATCCTAGAAATGGAGGTGGTTGAGACCTTGAAGTCTCTGGGTAAGTTATGGTTTTGTCTTCCTCGGTCTTTTTTTTTTCCTTTTAATGGTTTTTTGATGTTGGTTTCTAGTCTTTTTTGTTATCTTTTATTTGTAGCCTTTCTCATCTCAAATTGTCTTTTGGTCAATCTTTTTCTTGGCTTGTAAACTTTGTGGTTTTGAGTCCTAGTAAAACTTGTTTTTCCTCTTTCAAAAACATATGGAGAGTAGAAGCTATAAACCATAGATATGGATACTTTCTTATATAGAGCTTCTATTGTACCGAATTCATATAGCACTAAGGATGAACATATATAATATCGAACAATAGCCATAGGCTAGGGAGAATACACGGGCCAAAAAAAATAGAAACTAGTCAAAAGGTATAAAGACATTGTTACAAGTAGCTTCAAAGAGATGAGAGAAAGACAATATCATGAAACATATTAATAAAATACAAGGAATCTATGTAACAGTTGGAATTTACCTATCGACTATTTGTTTGAAATTTCCATCAAGGTCTCCATTAGAGCAGTCGTGGATAGAATTTCTCAACGTATCTAGATAATTTTATTGATTAGCTGAAAAGACAACTATACAAACATGGACAGATGTAAGGTGTACAATAGACTATATTTATTGTATTCAAGTGCATCTAAGAATCCATGCATGAATTTATATATGTAGCAACAGATATGTGTAGGCTATTTAGCCATGGAGGAAGAAAAGGGTTGAATGTGTAACTCAAGAAAATATAAATCTATAAAACAAACCTTTTTTATGCTTATAGCTATGGTCATATTTCAGGTAACAATTGTCTGACACATGGGCTTCATATCTCGTTCTTCATCTATGTTTGCATTGAGTTCAACATGATATTACTGCAAAGCAACATTTTATTTTAATGTATTAAAAAATATGTCTTTGGTTAGATGTGTATGGAACAAAAAAAAGGCATTGCAAAATGAATTAGAACAACAATAGAAGCTGAAACACTATAGATTATAGACTGGATTAGTTGGGAGGCTCTCCAATCTGGTATCTAATGGAGGTGGATGGAAGATTTGTTTAGTAGCCTACTATGAAACCAACACCATGGTGCGTCATTTCATAATAGAAGAAAATAATAGACATCCTCATATTAGAACAATGAATATTACATGTACTCCCTTTCGTGGCATCACACAACAATGCTAGGATGTATCAACTCCCATGGGAGCGAAAATCCACCATTTTTTTTTCATTGAACAAGGCAACCACTTCCACGACCGCCAAACCATTCATTGAGAAAACTCCATCATCATTGTAAATAGGCCCAAGAAAACTGTCGCAAATAGCATGGAGTTTTACCATATATGAGAAAAAAATCAATGTAGACAAGACTATATATTTTTGAATGCAATATACAAGAAGAGTGAAACAGTGAAATGATGAAAAAGATAATTTTTTAGATCAACATTTTCAACTATTTGAATCAAATAAAGGAAATAGAAAAGATAACAAGAAAACATAATAATTTGAGGAAGCAAAGCATGAAGGAAAAATGTCAATACTCGGGGTATATAGGTAGACAAAATAGAAAACACAACATGGTTGCAAAATTTTAAACTTATTAGTCAAATGGAACACAATTTTTTTTTAGAATGTTTCTACAATATGTGCATGTATAGTTTATTATATTGGAATGTTCAAAACACGTTATTGATTTATATAACTTTCAGGCTCTACTTATTTTTGGCTGCAATCTCTATGCATCTTTGACACTTGAAGTTGTTTGTATTTGCATATGTATCAATTTGTAATAGCTGCAACTGTATGTTTAAAATATTGAATGTTAAAATCAGTTGAAAGAGAATTGTAGGTATGCTGATAAAGAATTGACATCATGGAATTTAAAAAAACTTGGAAAAACATGGATAGGTGGAATATACAAAAGAGTGTATTCTTGTGAATTCCATATACAAAAAGTATGACACAATAAAATGTTGAAACGAGAAGTGAACAAATTAATATTTAAGGGTGCATATTTTCATACTAAATTTAACAAAAAAAATGTATTGCTGAAGTTACAAAATATAGTAAATAAGAAGAAAACTATATTTAATGTGTAAAGCTAAAGAGGATGCAAACATTGAATAAATTGGGGAAAAATTAATGTGCCAATCAAACACAAAGTATATAGGCACATAAAAACCAATCAATGAATTACAAAAGAATATTGTTGAAAAAGTTTGTGGAATAGTTGATTATATGCTTTAATATAACGGAATGATCAAAACATGCCACTAGCTTGTACAAGTGTTGTTATCTACTTATTTTTTCCTAGTATCATTGTCCATCTCTGGTATTATACCCATTTTCCATAGATTATTACATGGTATTCTTCTATAAAATTTAACTTTGAAATCCTCAAAAAGAGGATGGTATACACTCTGGACCAAATGCGAGAAAAATTATTTCGGTTCCCTTTTTATAAGCTGAAGCACGAGTTGGTGGCAGAAGCATTTGGCATGGGCTAGAGTTGTTCCAAATGTGTCTCTTCGTTGCGACGTCGAGTAGTGTATTTGTTGTTGCTAAGTCTAGAGTATCTCTCAAATGAGAATGCTAGATCAATGTAGATTCTTTCGATTGATTTAACAAGGGAGATAGCTATAAAATTCAACCCTTGTCTATCTTTGCTGCCTATGTTAATCGTTTCTTTGTCTAATGTTAAGTCTTGTACTTAATGGATTGTGATTCCCCATGCCATGGTTAGTGGAATTTGTGTTCGACTACCCCGAGTTACAACTGGGATGAGGATGTCTCTTAGGTTTTTTGGGTCCCATGGTGGACCAATGTAATTTTGGAAGAAAAAAACAACATAGTTAGGTCGATCTAACAGTTTACAAAGTGCATTGTACACAATAGTTGGAACAAGACCAAGAGATCTATTGACTAAGCCATCTTGGATCCACAAATTTATTGTTAGCATCACCTGTTCACCAACACAAAGTAGTAGTTTTGGGAGAATTTGGCCACCATCTCCATGATCAAATTTCTATTATTGTGCTACTCGATAAATGTTAATGGCTATGGGTAGGTTTAATTGTTTGATCATTTTTTTGTTGTGGAATATGACAATCATTTGTGGCAAATAAATGCGTAGCAAAATTAAATTGGTATCTTTCGGTGGCTGAGAGTATTTTATTTTTTTGTTTCATAAGCTCTTCCTAGTCATCATGTAGAGCCTCACCATTTCTTATATGGAGAATGATTTCCCTAAACACTTTTTGGGAAAGGCTATCTCCTTTTTGAAAAAAAATAGTGTCCAATGTGATCGAGACTATGCAAGTATTTCATAAGGGTACAACCGATGAGTGTGAATCATAAATAAGGGTATCCATGACAGGTGGAAAATAGGAAAGATCAGCAATAAGATGATAGAAACACTGTTGAATGGCTCTCTTTGGTTATTTGAGAATGCTTGGCACAATCGACTATCTATTTTTTAGCAGCAACTTTGGGCCTAGAAAACTCATTTCATCTATCAAAATGTATTGAATATATTTAAATTATTCTTGGAATATTGTCAATGTTTGACCTTGCAAAGTATTCATGTCCTTTATGGGAATTCAAAGGGCTTTATAGATTTTGCAAGTGCATATGTTGTACACAACAACACCTATGAGGGCTAATATGAGCAATGAGCTATTGGATCTAGTAGTAGATATGTTTATTCATTTTCTACTATAATTTATCAAAAATGATTTGCTAGTGCTAACTATCCCTTGAATGATCATGTGGAGAGGGCCTTTGAGGGAAGGGTGCATGCAATGGGAATGGATGATTTGAAGAGCCAATTTTTGTTTTGGTGAAAGCTGATGAGTTAATGTATTTATAGGAAATAATTATATAATAGCTTGCCCATGTTGTGCCCTTGCTGATGGGATGAATTGCAGAGCAAAAAAATGAAGTTTTTCAGGCACATGATTTATATTTCATGAATGTTTCATATCAAAGTATCACCTATCCAACAACTGGAGTTTATTTATTCCAAAGTTAGTAGTAACAACATGCCGAGAGAAAAATTCCCATTCATATTCATCCATAGAACATCAATGGTTCAAATAATTATTATCACTACCATGTTCTTCTTCAATTGTGGATGCAACTGGAAGTGTATTAACATGCCAAGGATGATAACAAGCTATTTTTAAAACTTTGCAATTTTGTATGATCTATTGTTTGGAAAGACCTATATCTATCTGTATGTTTCAGAAAGGTTTTTATAATGTAATTTTAGTCCAATAAAATGTCTCAAATATTTTTTTATCTTGAACAATAATTGTAGACATGCAAAACTGACATCATACATCTCACTTTAACTAACATCAAATTCTGCTATTAATTAATTAAAGCAATTTATTGATTAATTTACTAAGGTTCATTAAATAAATCAAAATTATTTAATCAAATCCTTAAATTTCTTCTCATTTGATTTATCAAATGTCACTTCTTAATATCATCCAAGTTAATTAATCTACATTAATTAACTTCTAATCATGATTATCATTCTCTAGCTTTTGACTCAACTAGAGTCAAATCTAAACTCTTAACTAACCCACCC
Organism: Sequoiadendron giganteum; assembly: GCA_007115665.2. Taxonomy (NCBI): domain Eukaryota; kingdom Viridiplantae; phylum Streptophyta; class Pinopsida; order Cupressales; family Cupressaceae; genus Sequoiadendron; species Sequoiadendron giganteum. The sequence goes on from CM021101.1 coordinate 818,477,051, forward strand.
ACTTGCACCAATAAATCATTTATTTGATTTATAATTCCTCTAATTACATTCAAAATGGCATCAAAATGGAATATTCTTCCATTTTGAATCTTCCCCCCAAAAGGGACTTGTCCCTTCCAACAAGGTTTTAAATGCTATTTGCACAAGTCAACATAGCATTTATTGCACCTTTCATCCCCCCAAAACATGTCAAGTCTTTCAAATTCAAATTTGAAAGTGGCACATTGGCCAAGACTTGCACATTCCTCACCCTCTCATAGCTTGACAAGTGCCATCTTGTCATTTGCTTATGAATGATCCCACATTCATCAAACTCTCTAAATCTCTCAACCTTGAATCTATAAATGCAAGGAAAAACAACTCAAAACAACACATCTTTATGCAAGGTCATTCTCTTCACTTGAGAATCAATCTTGCTCTTCATCATTTACAATCTTCAATTTGAGCACTATCATTTTAGGCAACTTGAAATCACTTAGCATCTCATTGTCTATCATCCATCATTTGGCAATTTTTGCTTATCAAGGGATTGGGAAAGGGCTGCCTTCTACACAAAGGATAGCACCAATCCACTATGGGATAGGAAGGATTCATGTTTTTTGCATTGTTTTCGTTTGTATGGTTTAACATGATTCTACATATTTCATAGGGATGTTTAGGTTTGCTGATTTAAACTAACTTTTGTGCTAACAACATGAAATGGTTTAAGTCTATCTTGCAGATTTTGACGTCCTACAATAATAGTCTTGAACAATAGGTACACAAGGACAATTGCAGGTTGGTGTCTCGATTTCTATTTAGCCTTTTTACGCTGCTCTAAACGTGTATATAAGTGGACCAAGTCAATTAGGGATGCACCACCTAGCTCTGGAGGCCTTTGCATATAGTAGTGAATATAATTTTTTGGCATGTCTTCATGAACATCATCTTTATTTATACGGAACCATGCTTTTTTTGCCAACATTCAAACAAACATATTATTGGCTTGAAGGGAGAAGAGGCAATTTATGTAACATATGACACGTCTCCTATGCAAAGATGTCACACTCCACAAGAATATTCATCATGAATTTTGATATGAAAGAAGTGATCTATCCTCAACTATATTGTATTTGCAAGTATTTTAAACATATCAAGATAATTTTTTGATTTCTTCTCAGATTTAGCTGCATATTTAGAATTTTTTTCTTAAACAAATTCGTAGAAACAACTGGCTAGTAGTCAACATTGGCATGCCATATTGCAATCATGGGTGGGCTATGTATATTTAGGCTATCATCATTTCTTGTTGGCTTGTAGGATTTGTTAGACTTAGCATCAAATGTCAATGTAGAGGTAAGTTGTTGCTGCCAAGGTGCTTTAAATTGACATTGTAATTTCTCTCCTTTTTTCCTTAAACAAGTATATTCAAATCATTTTTTGTGCCTTTTAACTGTATTTAGAAACTCTTCATAATCTATGATTGGATCACTAGAAATAATTTGGCTGATGGAAACCAAGCACACGTTTTCTTCAGAACAATGATACATTCTAAGAAATCTTTGTGCAGGGCAACATGGATTCCAACATGAAACATATCTATGAAAAAATTTCCTTCCCATGGTAACATCATGGTGATTGGACCAATCAAGAGTGTCCATGTTGGGGTATTCTGGAAGCCATAAAAAACCATTCACATGTACAAAGCAATGATGCTTCCATTCATATCTATACCAATAATCTTTTGCATGCAAAATATTTTCAATCACCTCTTCACAAAAAATTGAGAATCTATGATGCATATATAAAGACGTTATATATGGATTCTAAACAATACTATCTATTAGTATCTTCGTTGAAGGCTCCACTTCCAAACGAACCATAGAAGAGATTTTTTTTTGTAGATCAGCTCATTTTGTGTCTGTTCAAATCAAAGTGAAAAAAAGGGTGGATATGCCAAGTTGCTCAATCATTGCAGATAGCTAAGCCCAACAAGAGTTCCAAAAAGAATGGGTCCCATGCAACGATGCACCAAAATGCATCAACTGCTCATCTATCTGGCTATTAGGATCATCTTGAAGACGTTCACGCAATGCAAACAACAATTTGGGGATTTTGTCTTCTAGATCCGCTCTAACAAAGACAAGAATAGTTTGATGGTTGTGATGTCTCATTATCAACTTATAGAAAAAATACCTAAACTTGACATGTTTTCCAAATATATGGTCAATATATCTCATTAATTGGAGGGCATATTCATGCAAGTGAATTTTAGTATTCCTCTATTGGAGGGGAAGTGTTGCTTCAGTGGGAAACAATATTGGAAAGTCCATTGTAAATAAACCTTTAGTGTTGTATTCATTAACAAGATAAGAGCTAATTTCAGTCCAACACAAAATATTCTACCCTTTTTTTCAATCTGTAATACTTGTTTGATTGCTTGGAGCTCTCATCTAGCATTTTGTAAGGAAGCTAAGGGATAAATGATGAAAATTTTGAAGATCTATTTTCATATTGAGTAGAATTTGTTGAGTTGGTTGATGGAATTAGCTCTTCATTAGAAACTTGGTCTATTGTATGCAAGAAATTGGAGACATCAACAACAACATTACGTAACATATTAAGATCCTCAACATAAATCTCAACATCATTGTAGTATTTGTGATATTTAATTTTGTATTTCATTGCATCCATGAAATGGTGTTTATTAACATAGCAATCATAATTACTGTAGATTCTAAAGAAAATTCTTAAACCTTGACATATATTAATATTGTTAGTCAATTTAAACAAATCAAATCACAACATCCCTATGAAATATTTGACCATGTTAGATATGCAAACAAGATAAAATAAAACAAGGAAGCTAAATGAAAGAATATAAAAACATGAATCAAAATCTATTCCATAGTGGGAGTGATGCCTCTTATGATGTGGAAAGGATTCCCTTTCCCACCGCCTGATAAGAAATAATTCCAAGATGATGATAGTGCAAATGCATGAGATTGTAAATCAAGTTGTGTAGGATTAATACAATAGATGAGGCCTCTATTTATAACCAAGAAGGATGGAAGAATGCAAAATCTAGAGAATGTGGGACAAAACATGAGCAAATTACAAGATACAACTTGTTAAGATGTGAGACGATAAGGGTTTTGCACATTTTGGTCAATGTGCCAAAGAGGGAGAGATTTGATATTCAAAGGATGGCTTGTTGGAGGGAGAAGCAAGAGTCTTAAATACCAAGTGGGAGGCATGTAAGAGACAATTTAAGAGGAGTTAATACCATGTTTGAGGAAAAGACATGTGGGAGGGAAAATTCAAATTTGAAGAATATTCCATCTTGATGCCCTTTTTGAATGAAATTAGATGAAATAATAAATCAAATAAATTGATTTATTGTGCAAGTTGCAAAAGCTAGAGAAAAGAGGATTAAAAGTTAATCAAGATTTAATTAACTCTAGATAAAAATTAGTTGACATGACATTTGATTTAATTAAATGAAGAAAGTTTAGGAGATAATTAAATAAAAAGGATTTATTTAATTAAAGAGATAACCTTAAGAGATTAATCAAATAAACTTGATTTATTTGATTGATGGGTGAATATGATTTAATTAAATATTAGGAATACATGATGTCAATTTTGCATGTCTAGATTTTGCCGCTATTTGAAGCAATGTACTTGTTGTTGCATTGATTCAAAGAATGATGTCGCTAACATCAAAATTTTAAAAAAAATGATTTTCTCGGATGCTCAAGAAGAAGGAAGTACGTTGGTACATTGCCCCCTTGAGAGATTGAGAAAAAAATTTAATTTGAGGTCAATCTCTTGACAAAGAGGATCAAGTTTGATGTATGGATGATTAGACTAACAAATCTATATGATAATGATGATGCAAATAAGATGCTTGTAAGATGCTTAGAATAAAAAATCTATATTATTTTAAACATCTTAAATGATGATGCAATGCATGTGAGATAAATGAGATGGATGATGTTTTCCTATGATGATATGATGTCATTATGCATGATGAGAGTGCAGATTTTTTATGAATGCAGGATGGATGCATTGATAATACTATGTTAGCATGAAAAAGGATAGAAGAATGAGAGGGATCAATCCTTGAATCCAAGAAGATGCAGAAGTCCAGCAAGTCCATGAGTCATTGAGACTAAATATTAGATATGTTGATGAATGATGATGATGTATTTCTTATCCAAGGATGGGAGAGATAAAGAGCATAACTTTCCTTATGTTTGATAACACACATAGGTATGATTCATCAAGGTATAAAGAACCAGGATGGCATTGCACCTAGTGTGATGGACTTTGACTCAACAATCAGATAGGAGTACTCTTGTTCACACCTAACATATGAAACCTTATTCAAAGTGGACTTCATATATTATAAACATCTCAAACCAAAACATAAAAAAGAAAGCCTTCCTATGTGGTTAACAAGATATCTAAAACACCTTCACTACAAACCAAACAAATAATGCATGACCAATTTATATTACAAGAACATCCAACAAGCACAGTAGATAAAAAGATAACTATCATTGCCCCATTTCTTTCTCTCTAAACCATTTTGATTAGGCATCATTGAGAGGTCATTTGAATGAGCACATAATAAGATAAGTCAAAAAGACCAAGATAAAGTAAATAGACAAGCTAATGTTCTTCGTACTGCTAGCCAAGACAAAACTACGGTGATGCCTGATGTTGATGTCCATAGTGGGAAGGATGCATCCTAGGACATGTTGTGATCAAGTGATGATGAGATTGATTTAGAGGATAATCTATTGATACCCCGAGTTGATTAACTTGCTGACCTACTAACCTAGACTTGAGATTTTTGATGATTAGGTGTTCACTTTTGAACCTGCTAAACTTGCATCTGAGTGACTTACGAAAGGATGAAAAAAACGATGATTTATTATGAGTGGTGATTATTGCGGGTGAGAGCAAGATGAGATGGGTGCACCATTTTGGTTTTTTCAGATATTTGGATGTTTTTGATGTTTTGAAATGTTTTGAGGCTATTTTTGGGATTTTGAGATTTTCCAATGATTTTTGTATTTTTGAGATTTATGACCAAGAGTCTAAACTAAAGAACTATCCTAGGGGTCTCGATGGCTGATCAAAAGATTAGAGTTGCCTATGTTATACGTGCAGAGACCACCACGTAGTTCAACTGATGACATACTTGATTACTAATGTGATAGATAGGCAAAGAAATTGCCATTTCTATTGTGAAGGGCACCTAAAGGACTGACTTAAAATGTCTCAGGGGATGATCATATATCAACCTTGCCTATGTTCAAGCTTAGATACCACGTAGTTTGGTAAGATGATTCTATTTTTTTATTTTTCATATTTTGACACTTTTTGGATTTTATGATTTTTTTGAAGGATGTTTTGAATGTTTTTGGATTTTTGAAGCATTTTTTGATTGTTTTGATGATTTGGATGTGGATATGTGATGATATCAGTGCTCTATTTTGGGATTTTTTTGAAAACCAAGCTAAGGTTGATTGATTAGATTGATGGTGCTAACATTGTCGAGGATACACACCAATGCAAGGATAGTGTTAAGCAACACAAAGATTGTGATGGATATCTCAAGATGATTATGGATTGATGATGATAACATTGTTGAGGATACACAACAATGCAAGGATAGTGTTAAGCAACACGAGGACCGAAATGATTATGGATTGATTAGATTTGATTGATCAAGATTGATGATGACAATATTGTTGAGGATACACAACAATGCAACTTGGATAGTGTTAAGCAACACAAGGATTGGGAAGGATATCCTGAGATGATGATGGATTGATTGGATTTTGATTGATCAGTATTTTGAAGCTTTATTTGGAACAAAATTGTTTTGACGATTTGATGTGATGTTGAAGTGAAAATTAGATGTGACTTATATTGATTGTTTGGATTGATGTTCAATGAAAGATAAAAGCTTGATAAGGAACATATTTCTGTCAAAATATGCCATGGGCTAGTGATTTGGCTTTTGGCTCACAAATGCTTGACCAATTTGATTTCACATTTTCCAATGTTCTGATCACAACATAAGTTAGAGGATATAGATCAAGATTTATTTTCGAAGTAAGATGTAAACATCTGTCCCCAGCGTCTAGCAATGTATGGATTGCCATGGGTGGATGTTTGGGTAGGTGTACGGGTGGATGGATATGGTGTTAGAGTAATAATTTATTACACTTAATTAATTATATCATATTGGTTAATTAATTCAGTCACTTATTTCTTTAGTTACTAAAGCTAAACTTAGGCACATTAATAATTGATTAATGATTAAGTGTGCACGCTAGGGTTTCATTTTTAGGTCAACATTAGGGTTGCATACATTTCTTTCATAAAGTAATTCATCTCATTGTAATTTCTAAATTTTGAATATATCAATTTTCACATCTTCATGCAAAGCTCTTGCTTTTTAATGTTTTTCTCTTTTATGGAAGGCCTTTTATTTTGCATGTCTGATCTTGGTTTCTAACATGGTATCAGATCCTTGACATGCAACACCTTCTCAGATTTTGCAAAAAATCATTGTAGAGTTTATTCGAGGTTCCTCAAGGATTTCATTCCTTGAGCCTATCTATGTGGAATTTTGGATCAAATCGAGCTTCACCATTGGATTCAGAGTGCTGGAAAAAGTCAGGATTGACTTTCATTTTGCAGATTTTGGTCATCATTTGCTAGATCTATGAGGGTTTCATGTTCGGTGATTTTTTGGAAGCTTTGGGGGTAGCCTATTTTTCAAAGCATCTTGGAGAAAAATGGACACTACCATTTCATTTGCAGTGGCCAAAAACCCTAAGATTGCCTTTTGTTTCATCAATTTTGGAGAAGTTGATCTGGAAGGCAAAAAAAAATTGCCAGGGAAGCCGTACGACCTCCCCAACACGCTCCTCGAGGCACAAAAATTAAAAAAAACTCACAAAAAACCATGTTTTCTAGGACTACCACCGACACCTCCACTTTACACATCGGGCGCCACCACTGCGCCACCTAGCGGCCACCAGGAGCAGCGACTAGTGGGCGATGCAACCAAATCCCATTGCCCTCCTCTGATAGCCCCTGTGGGCTCGGCTAGCATATGCTACGGTCACATGGGGGACCAGGCACTATGTGCCTAGCCCCCGACTACCTCTTACAGAAACTATGTGGTCATATGGATGACCAAGGGCTTTGCCTTAGCCCCCTGCCATGCGCCACTAGTCACATTGGTGACCAAATGCCTAATTTTTTTTGCAAGGGGGGCAATTTTTTGCCGCGACGACCAAATGGCCATCAAATTTATGTGTATGAAATGATGATGTTAGTAGCCATACGACCCTCTTTGCCCCTTCCTAGTCTTGATTTGCCTTAAAGGAGTACTTTTTTTCTTTTTGGCATAACTTGGGCATACGGTATCGAAATCGGGCAAACAATATATCATCGGAAAGCGGGTTCCGAGAAATTTTCTATGGTGCAGTTTATTTTTAATTTTTTTTAATTTTTAGCTACATTTATTTCTGTTTGAAGTTAGAAGTTCATTTACCGCTTCCGATCTCATAACATTTTGCCACGATCTTCGATTTTTGCTATCTTTGCGACATTGGAAAGGTATTGAGGAGCTCTACATTGTTGTCCATGCAATTTTTTATGTATCTATTATAGGTTTATCATTATTTCAGATTTGGCCTGATGGGTATTTTGGAGATTACTTGGATATTTTGGTAGTTGGGAGGGTGCAACTTGCATCTTTGCACTTCATTTCAGTATCACATCATTCATTTTATCTACTATTACTTTATGGATTCCAGGGTTGTTCCAATTTGGAGCTTTCAAGTGTTCCGTGGCATCGGGTCTGCTGTTGCATTATTATGATTCTGATATGGTTTCTTGTAAACCAAAGTATCTTTCCTTTCTTGTCATATTGTGGTTCCAATGTTACTCTTCAATGTTCTTCCAGTGCTTCTTTGCAACAACCATCTCATTGTAGGGGGATTTTGTCCCACTGGGTTTTCCTTCTCTACCTCATTCTTGCATTTGTAAATGGGTACCTGATTAGGCCTAGTTTTTGGGACCCATCTTTGCTTTCATGAATCTTTTTTCTAGTGTTTTAGATACTTCCTAATTTCATCTTAAGGGGGGTGTTAGAATAATAATTTATTACACTTAATGAATTATATCATATTGGTTAATTAATTAAGTCACTTATTTCTTTAGTTACTTAAGATAAACTTAGGAACATTAATAATTGATTAATTATTCAGTGTGCACACTAGGGTTTCCATTTAAGGTCAACATTATGGTTGCATATATTTCTTTTATAAAGCAATTCATCTCATTGTAATTTCTAAATTCTAAATATATCAATTTGCACATCTTCATGCAAAGCTCTTGTTTTTTATTTTTTTCTCTTATGTAGGCCTTTTGGTTTGCATGTCTGATCTTGGTTTCTAACATATGGTAAGCATGAAAATGATTCCAAATATTATCTTGTGACATGATAAGGTTTTCAAACAGTGTATGCTCATTTGGATAATGCTTCAAGGCTCAGATAACATTGGGTAGGATAAGATCAATGAAAATGACCCATGTAAAGATGTCTACCATAAACAAGTGTAAAGTGTTGACCGAAATTTTATTAAGATCAAGATAAGGTAGATAGATGGAAATGGGTTAGATAAATGGTTCAAGGATGAATGGGTTTATTATGCAAAAGATGGAGGGAATGTTGGCTTTATTATGGATGCGATAAGATGCTTTCTCCTAAAATGGCACACACAAATGCTCGATTCTACACATGATTCCTATTTGCTAGGTTTTCATCATGGTACCTATCCAAAGTGCCACTGAAGTGGTTTTCACTAGAGGACAATTTTATTCTTTACAATTTTCAACCCTTTTTTTGATTTTTTTGGATTTTTTGGTTTGTAATAGATCTTAAGTTCATGTTGAACCACCTAGTGGTTTTGATATAGATTCTTTTGTCATAATGTTCCATCGATATCCTTCTTGAAGAATTTTCCTTACTAAGATACATGCACTTGAATGCAACTTTTGAGAATTTTGTTCTACTTTTTTGATACCAAGGTTAACTTTGTCTTTGTGTACACATTGCGATAGACTGCCTTCTAAATCCTTATGATGAAGGGTTGTTGCCAAAACATGGTCAAAGTGATAATTGGATATCATGCATGGAGGTGTGGATGGAGTGTGTTTAGGAATAAATTATGGATTAGTTGATAGTTTGGAAGCTTTGACTCTCCAAACTTGGGAAGATGAGAAATGATGGGTGGATATGGAAGTGTGCATAGAATCAGGACCAATAGCTCGATATACTTTGTATGTTTCTTGGGAAGCCTACTTTTCCTTTGTGGAAATCTTTGATGAATATTTGTCCCTTTTTATTTTGCCCCATGGTTTCTTTGACTAATGGAGTTTGATAGGGATAATCATTCTTTGTATTATTTGGTATCCACTTATATTTGATTTTTCCTTTGTTCTTTTGACCTTATTTTTCTTTGATAATGTTCTTTGTATTTTGATTCACATCTTTCTTTTGATGTTGGTCCTAATTTGTGGATGGGGTGATGGGTGGATGAAGATTCATGACATGGCATGTTGTAGCATTAGCATTGGTTTCATCATAAGGATTCTTCATGCTCCGTATGTTGACGTTTTCTTGAGACGAAGTTGCCCCCAGTTTTTTGGAAGTATCACTGATATGCTTAGATCCCTTAATTACTGAATAACCAAGACCTTGATGCTTAGGATTGCCAATAATTTGCACTAGTTCTAGGATACCTTATTCATGTAGGCCTAATCCTCTGCCTTGATAATTCATCTATTGAAACATTTTATTTGCAATAGGATATGATTTATCTTGGAAGCAGGGTGCTAATCCTTCTCTACTGTATTGTGGATCTTCAAAGGTGATAGCTTCTTCCTTGATAAGATAATTTTCCCTTAAAATGGTAAGTGATCCCAGTTTATAAGTGATCGGATCCTCCATATTTGGGATGACTTCCTGATTGATAATTTTGGCTTGATCTTGTGACATATCATATTTTAATGCTTCTTCAAGCGATGTTAATGATTCCTTATAACATTCTTCCTCATGATTCATTATTGATATTCTTTCATATGATTGTTTTGACTCACAACTTCTGGAGAATCCTTCTTCATGATCTATTTGTACTATGTCTCCACAAGATGTTTCAAATTTACAACTTATGTAGAAGCTTTCTTCATGATATTTTTATGATATGTCTCCACATGATGTCTTTGATTCACAAATTTTGTAGAAGCCTTCTTCATGATCCATTTTCTATGTCTCTATATTTTTCTACATCTTGGTCTTATGTACAAATGTTAAGAGTAGGGGACTCTTGTTCCTTGGTAATGATGTCAAGAGTATGAGACTCTTCATTTGAATGAAGATCATATGTGTGTCCATCCAAAGAAAGAATCTCATGGATAGATGGAGGAATATGTACTATATGGATGTGATCACCAATTTTGATATCTTGTATAGCTAGAAGAGTGCCCATTAGATCATTGTAGTATCTTGGAGATAAAAATTCTTAATTTTGAATAATTTTCGAATTTCTTTCAACATGTTTTGGATCAATTTCTTGACATGGAACAATTTCAAAGGATGAGTTTCTTATAAAGGCTTCCTGGATATCTTCATTAGGCATAGGAAGTTTCTCAAATGTCATGATGTTAAAGGATGTCCATATGTTTTGGAAAGAATCATTGCTAGACCTTGGTGAAAGATGTTGATAATGCTTTGGAATAAATTCTTGAGATATGTCCTCTAATTCATTAGGTGATGTAGAGGAATTTTCAACATGATCATTGGTCGAAGGATAGTGGATTATTTCAATAGGATTAAATAGCATCAACACCTCTTGAAATAGATCTTTGTAGGAGGGGTCCTGATCATGACTAAAAGAGGGCCCTTGATGTATGTTGATTTGATCTTTGGGTGAGGTGGAAACATCGCCAAGGTTCTTATTGATGGGTTAATTTTGATCATTGTCCTCAGAAGTTATGGTTGAGATATTGTAAATGTTTTCAACCATAAGATCAAATGATGTTGATGTTTCTTGAATTGGATCATTGTTGGGTATCTTGGTGGGTTTTGATAATGATTGAAAAGTGACTCTTGATATATGTTGATTTGATTGTCGAAGGAGATGGAAAAATTTTCAAGGTCCTGATTGATGGGTAGTTGTACTTGAACTTTGAGATGGGGTGATTGGGTTTGTTGTTGATGTTATTGATATCCAACCTCTTGACATTGGATATATTGTTCTTGATGTGGTTGGGGAGACAACTCAATGCTTTGATGACATGGTTCAACCAATGGAAGAGTGCATTGATTTTGAGGTGGAATGTTTGTGGGAGTTTTTTTCAAGATTTGTTGAGCGATTAATGCCTCCATTTGTTGTTAAGCCAAGAACGCTTGTTGTTGCACTTGCTATTGATCTGATTCTTGTTGCACTTGATATTCTTGCAAGGCTTGTTGATATGATTCTTGTTGGTCTATTCACAGTTGTGCTTCGTATTGTGCTTGTACTTGTGATTGTTGGGCTTGATATTGGGCTCGAGCTTGAGCATGCACTTGTACACTTTGAGCAGCTTGAGTGACTTCAGCTACTTGCACAACTTGGGCGGCTTGTGCGGATTGAGCTTCTTATGTAACTTGGGCTTGAGAAGCCTACCATGTCTATTGTGTTTGTTGTGCCACTAATTGTGCTTGTGCTTGCTGAGCAACTAGTTGTGCACCTTGTTGATTTTAGAGCACTTTTTGTTGGGCAGCTTGTTGATCAGATTGCAACATGATGTTGAATGAATTTTCCATGTTGTGTTTTGGAGGTGGTGGTGGTGGATTGGGAATGGTGTTGACCGTTGTGGTGACCAAACGGTCGCATTGATTGTCGAGGTTTAAGTGATGGATGGTGTGATTGTGTGATTGTGTTTCTCTAAGTGATTTTTTGACATGGAGGTATGGGTGGGATTGGAGGCATGATCCCAAGAGGTCTTTCTACAATTGTGCTTATTTTATAGTCAAAAAGGAGTTTAGCCCCTTCCATTTCCAACTCAAGCATGTATTGGGAGGGATATAACTTCATCATAGCATTGACAATTCGATGATTTTTGGGATTTTGCATCATCGCTAGGATTTCATCTTGTGTCATCCCTAAGACATTGTTGGTGATGTCCTCTACTTGACCCTCCTCTTGAGGATTTTGTGATGGTAGAGAGAAGTTGCTTGGGCGATTGCTTGATCTGATAGGATTCATTTCAAGGGAAATTTGACTTAGATCACTTGAAGTTGATGTTTCATTGGTGACTTCCATATTCTTCTTGTGTTGAAATCTTGTTTGCACCATAAAATAGAGATCAATTGATCTAACTTTGGGTACAAAAAGAGAAGAACTAGGATAGATTAAGGATCAAAGTGATGATGAAAATGAAAGATGGATGATATGGATGATAAAAATTCTTGAAGAAATTTTTGGGAGATACTAAACTTTAGGGGTTGATTTGATTTGATTTTGATTGATTTGGATAATGAACTTGTAAACTCTAGGAAGTTGTGTTATCCTAGGGTAAATTCGTACACAAGAGGATAATTTGATTGTGTGTTAAGTCAAACAAAATGATTTTGGATAATCAACTCCTAGACCCCAAGATGTTGGATTTTATCAAGAAGTAAATTTAGTCACAAGGATAATTTGACTAAGTGTGTTTAGTTAAACAAGATGATTTTGATTTTTCCTAGAAGTTTAGCATAAATGATGTTTTCAAAGTTTCCAAGAGTTTGTTGGTGAGACGATCTTTGATTTTGATGGATGAGGGATGAATGAGAGATGATTTTGATCCTATATGAACCTAGGAGAATTTTTTTTACAAGACCAAGGTAGTGAAGAACATTATTTTTCCTAAGAGTATTTCAAACCAAAAGACTAATATTTGCATGGAAAACCATAGGACCAAAAGATGATAAGAACATGTGTGGGGTTCAATTGATTTAACTTTTCTTAATGAGTTATTTTTACTACAAACACTCTCTTGATTAGCTTTTCAAACTAAATTTCTAATGTCCTATCATCCCACAAAGTCCATTATGTGGGAAGCAATTAGGAAATCAAGGAGAATGTTTCCTATTTTTTGACTTTAGTATGGGAAAATTATGATATAAATCCAAATTTTTAGAATCATATAAGGATAAAACCCCTAGGGAAAGTATCAACACTTGGATTTGGTCAAAGGTATTTTCCCCTCCCAAAGGGTTTGAAATTTGAAGGTTTTGAGAATGTTTGTTTTCAACTGTTTTGATACCCAAACAAAGGTTTTATGATTCCAATCACATGCACACTCCTAGGATGTAAAGACAATATTTTTTTGGGTTCCCACTTGGATTTTACTCTAGCTACGCATATTCAGTGTGGATGACTAGATTCTTGTCCATACTGGCTCCCCTCCATGGCACACACTTCTCGAGTTATCCAAGAATTAGTAACCATGAATCTCCCATGTCATAATTTTCATCTCTACAATAGAAATGCATGTATACATGGGGTGGCTTCAAAGGACATGACCTTTTGAACCAAAAAATAGTTAAGAATTTTTTCCTTTTCTAAACAAGGGTTTTAATGTAGGCATTTCGTTCGTGGGGGACCATCCATGCAGCGAGAGATCATTGTTTCCCTTCTCGTTGGAATAATCCTCGTGATTCATGAAATTTCCTCTAGTATCCACACTTATATACCAATTGAAAGTCGCTTGGATTTAGCATGTTCCTAGTTCAGTCATTCCTTGAGGTGATTAATTTTTCCCACCAAGCATGCCCTCTAAAATTAAAAAAAGCAAGTGAGCATATCTCGTAGTTTGATCAACCTTCGTTGAAAATAAAGGGAGAACACTTGCAATATTTGGTTCAATTTTTTAATCAAAAATGAAATGTGGAGGCAATCACCTACACTACTTAAGATCACAAAAAATACTTGATTCTCAAGATCATCGTGAAGCACGAGAGAAGTGCATACACCTTTTTAGATGAGATTACTTTGCAAAAAAGATTACAAAACAAAAAGGAAACATGTTCATTTTACACCTCAAAGAAATAATGGATTGTTTTTAAGCATCGAGATGAAGTGTAAAGTTTGCTTGTTCAAATTTTAAACCAAATTGAAAAACTAGTAAGTTTCTAGTTTAGTTTTAACCAACTTGAAGAGATCAAATCAATGGTTAATTTTAAACCCAAAACTGATGTGAGTTGGCATAAAATAGAAAATGATAGCAAAAATTGGGATCTCTAAGCATTTAAAAATGTTTTGTGAATTTAAAGTTCAATGATCAATTTTCTAACTCCAATTTTCTTGCGTTCTTTGATTCCAATGTGAGAGAAAAACCACTGTTGTTTCTTTATGCCAACCTGCAAACGTTATAAAACAAACACAAATAAGAAGTATGATATTCAAGGAATCAATTATAACAATATGATGAATATAGTTTCAAACCAACAGGAAAGATAATCCCTTGAGAGAAAAAGATCTGCTATCATCCTTTAGATTTGATAGGAAATGTTTAAATTGAGTCCACGATAAAGTTCGATAGGATCTCACACATTCTCAATTCATAAAGCCACATAAATTACACCCTTAGAAATATAGTCAACAACTATAAATAAAAAGTAAAACTAAAAGAAAGATAATAAAGTTTCCTCATGACTTGAGAAGATAGTACAATTGATGTAGATCACAACATTATAATAAAATTTTAAAGCCACCATTTTTAGAAAAACAAGTACGTGTTTTTATCTTGAGTGCAGATTCAATTATTTCATTAACACTATTTTATTTCACGTACTTCCAAGTTTATGGTTCACATAATAGCTATATGTAGCCAGACTTCAATAGATGTCATAAAAGTTGTGCATTCGTCCTAAGGCTATGCGCTTACCAATTAAACCTGTCTAAAGAGTTTTGTGCATCATCTTGTCATTAAAGAAATGTGATGTTAAAGCATTAAATAAATGCAATTGTATTATCCTATCATGAGAATTTTTTTATGAAAACAAACTCTATACACAAAAATTAAAAACTTCAATTAAATCAAAACAAGAAGGAGATCTCTTGCAAATCGCATGGAAATGAATGCATTCATGTCACTGCACGCAACACATTAACTATCCAATAAATATTTAAATAAATGATCCCACCTCGAAAATGATGTGCATCACTTGAATCTTCAACATAAACACACACTTAAGTTTATCAGAACTCTCTTACATCCACGCCCCCAGCCGTGGATTCATTTTTGTTAAAATACTCCAAGAAAGCATCATTTTTAATCACTTTGTAATACAAAATTTTACCTTTGAAACGAGGCTACCAGGCTCAATTATTATACTATAACAAAATTACTCCAGCTATATCCTACAAAAAGTAACTCCTTTCACTTCCCCAATTTGGCAAGTAGCTACATGAAAAATTTCGACTGTTAGAGATTTTTTATTAAATTGAAAATTACAGCCAAGACCCTAATAACGAGAACACCTCCTAGCTTTGATGTTCAACTCTCATGATTTTGTTGGCAGATGGGAATTGAAACCACTCCAACTCACTCCCTACAGTAAAAAAATATTGATAAGACTATTAAAAAAACACGCCAAATCCACTACTATTGAGTGCTCATAGTGACTGACAGATAATTCTCTAAAAGGTGGGGTCAAAGATTTTAAGCTCACATGAACGAAATTATGATTGCATTAATCAAGATAAAATTAAAAAAATAGATGGCAATGTAAAGGACGGTAGTCAACTTGCAGATATAGCATAAATCGCGCCTTTAAAATCTCATGTGCACATCAAAGATGAATGCTAATTCTGAATTTTACATGTTATGTTGTTTTTTGAAACAAATTGTAGACATTCAGGTGCATGAATGCATGGGAATATCTGACGTTTGAATTCTTGTTGGCGCTGAAGGGAATCAAGATGAAGAAAATCCATAATTTGAAAGAGAAATAAGATTGGGTTTATGAAATAACGATACCAAATATATGTGAATAACATGAAATGGCCACAAATAGCATTTAGTTATAACAATTTAAAATCTACACCAATGAAGATTTCTGACAAACATACCAAAAAAGTGATTGATAAAATCTCAAGTGCTTCAGTTAATTAAGATAGCTCGACAAAGAAGTGACTGATTGATATTTTGCATAGGGAGAATAGATTGTGAACAACCTACCACATGCCGCTCTTTTCAACTTGATATTAAATGAAACTCACAAAGATAACAAACAGTAAATGAAACACTCCAATTTTTTTCAGCGTGGTCTTCAAAATCCCTCCTTCTAGCACCAAATGGAGATGCTAAAATCTGAAAATTCTTAAACCTCGACATATATTAACATTGTTAGTCAATTTAAACAAAGAAAATCACATCTCTATGAAATATTTGATCATGTTAGATATGAAAACGTGATAAAATAAAATGAAGAAATTAAATGAAAGTATATGAAAACATGAATCAAACTCTATTCCATAGTGAGAGTGGTGCCCCTGATGATGTGGAAAGGATTCCCTTTCCCACCCCTTGATAAGCAAGAATGCCAAGATGATGATAGTGCAAATTCATGAGATTGTAGATCAAGTTGTGTAGGATTAATACAATAGAGGAGGCCTCTATTTATAACCAAGAAGGATGGAAGAATGCAAAACTTAGAGGATGTGGGACAAAACATGAGCAAATGACAAGATTCCACTTGTCAAAATGTGAGAGGATAAGGGTTGTGCACGTTTTGGTTAGTGTGCCAAAGAAGGGGAGATTTGAATTTAAAAAGATGGCTTGTTGGAGGGAGAAGCAAGAGTCTTAAATGCCTAGTGGAAGACATGTAAGAGACAATATAAGAGGAGTTAATGTCATGTTGGAGGACAAGACATGTGGGAGGGAAAATTCAAATTTGAAGAATATTCCATCTTGATGACCTTTTTGAATGAAATTATATGAAATAATAAATCAAATAAATTGATTTATTGTGCAAGTTGCAAATGTTAGAGAAAAGAGGATTAAAAGTTAATCAAGATTTTAATAACTTTAGATAGAGATAAGTTGACATGACATTTGATTTAGATTTTTGGATTTGTTTAAATCAAATGGGAGGAAATAATGGACATTAGCCATTTAATTAAAATACATTTGATTTAATTAAATGAAGAAACTTTAGGTGATAATTAAATAAAAATAATTTATTTAATTAAAGAGATAAGCTTAGGAGATTAACCAAATAAACTTGATTTATTTGATTGATGGGCGAATATGATGTAATTAAATATGAGGAATGCATGATGTCAATTTTGCATGTCTACAATTACCACCTTCAATGGTGGTTCGCCATACGATCACAACCTCAAGGTCTTGTAGTCAGTGTGGCAAACATTTTCTATACTCGACATATCTTGAGGAAATCTTATCATGTGACCATTATTGTATTTAAATTGAACTCCTCTAGCGTGGGACACTTGTAAAAATAGAGCCACCCTAGCAATAAGAATTTTTTCAACCTGTGTTAGTGTTTTTAGGAAAAGTGTGTTGGGCCTGGGTCCACTACATTTGCAGAGCTGAAGTGGTGGGTGCCTCTTTTAGAATAGAATCTAACACATTTCATTGCTAACCCCGACATACAAGTGCACATACCTATGTAGCTTTCCCTACAATTTTGACAAAAAAAATGTTTGAAAGTGCATCTATGCAATGTCAGAACCGCTTTACCGTAGAAAGGTAGAAATCATTGAATATTTCTTTCAGGTGTTGTTGTTGTGTTGGTGCAGCAAGGGGATTGTTTTGTGATTGTATATAAGGGGTGACATCTACCATTTCCAATGGGTACTACAAGGGAATATTTTCAGCAGGCAGACCTACACCTATGCTTGATGCAATTATCCTTTGTTTCATGTATTTTGTACGATGCTTCATACGAATTTCCTCTCTATGTTGGCTATAATACAAATGGTTTCATTGTTGTTTTCAACCTTTTTAAATTCAACAATTGATCGGGTTGTGGAACTTGAATGTGCTCACACAGCCTAGGAGTATACATAAAAGCTCAACCATATTAGGATATATGAATATACATGTATAACCATATATATATTTAAAGTACTAATTACACATAAAAATGTAACAAAATATATATGTGTATCCATGTGTATATAAATGTATATCTATGAATGATCACACAAAAATAGTATAGTTTGAACATTGGAATGTATAAAAATATATACAAAAGGATTTTACAGATTTTTGTGTTAACCATTTCCCCTATTTCACTATTGTTATATCCCTCATTTAGAGAAACACAATATTGGATGCACACAACTAGTTGAAAGTTATATTTGTGGAAGCTAGGTGTATATAATAATTTGTGTAGGCATTTATCTACGAAAGAATAAATATATGGCATTAAAACCGAAACCACACAACCCATGCTCAATATCCTCCCCACCATGTTTTTTTCGTCGTGGAGGCTTGTGGACTCTAGAAAAACCTCTGACCAAGAAAATTATGAAACATAGACGTAGAATTTGATGGATTTGCATCACATATCGCATAATAACAAAGTAAGCAGAAATTTGTTGTCTTCATATATTTGATCTATCATATTTTACTCTTTTGACAATACAACTTAATCAAAGTATACTTTCCCACACTACAACATTGAATATTGAATTTACTTCGACCACCGCCATTATACAACAATGATAGGATGCATTAACCCTCACATGAGAAAACACTTACCATTCAACTTCCGCATATACATATGCATATACATACACATACATATACATATACATATACATATACATACATATACATACACATATACATACACATACACATACATATGCATATACATATACAACAACGATAGGATGCATTAACCCTTGTGTGAGCAAACACTTACCGTTCAACTTCCACGCATCGAGGCCACCAGCTCCACTACCACCAACCCACATAATTATGAATCTCACACGTCACCATAAAAAAATTGATCAAGTCACCACCGGCTAGGACATCTATATATACATATACATACACATATTAATATACATACACATACATATATATATGTACATATACATATGCATACACATACATATACATATACATATACATACACATATATATACATACGTATATATATACATATACATATACATGAAAGGGATGTTTTTATATGCTGGAAAATATCAATGCATATCTCCTTGCACATCTATATGATTTGTCAGGTTCAACCATGTGTGTATACACTTTAAAGTGAAGAAAAAATGGAAATAATACCACCAAATTTACAATAGGTATAACAACAAGGAAATTTATACTTACGGAATTAGGATTTGAAGGCTGGTGGTTCCCACCCTCAGATCCAGACTCCACAATGGGAACAGTGGGAGATGTCAACAAATCAATATTGGGGGGCTCTAGAGACCCATCCACAAAGCCCAATTCCGTAGACATAGTTCTAGGAAATTTTTGTAGGGATAAAATGTTACAATTTGAGTTGACTAATTTACAACTCTATTTCACAATAAAAATAAAATATTAATGTATTGCAACATCCCAATGGTGATTGGCAGATAACTTAGAAATGTCAATATATAACCATTCCACTTCTAATATTGATCAAACAACACAAGATAGAAGAACAAGAATAGAAATGCACTTTTAATACTGTCAAAACACAAGGGGATACATCAACAAGAATAAAAATGATGAATGCATATATATATACCCCTATATGTAATTTTTTTATCTTCGAGGTTGCTTATATATGTATCCATGCAATTTTTATTATTTTACTATATTTCTACATATAACTATATATAGATATTTGTATATGTTGTTAGATTGTCCTTTCACCCTTTCTTATCAAAACAATAGGCTATACAACAATACAAATAGAAATTATTAAGTACATATGCATTGAATTTCCTCTTTTTCTAAACATTTAAAAAACACACACATATAACCATATATATATCCATATGCATACAAATCTATCTATCTATTTATATATACATTGCTATATCTAGATGGATGTGGATACCATACTTTTTCCTCACTATGTAACTCCTCCCCTTGAAATTTATGAAGATATCAAACATCTAGACTGAATTTTCCATCAATTGATTGTTTAAGAAGGGTACGAATTCAAATATTTTGTTGCCTATAGGATATTGTCTACTCTGAAGCAAGGCATTACTATAGGGAACAAAAGGCTTCAATTCATAGCCTTCTGAGCCAGTCAATTGAGGGAAGATCTAGTCTGGATTTTTTTTTCCATCATAAATTTTAAGGGGGGGAGTTATTAATCTATAATTTCTCCTATTTTAATGGATATAATGCCAAAGATGCACAAAATGGGCATTATTTGACAGCTGCATAGCACATATAATGAACAACAAGAAAAGGGAAAAAGTTATGCATACCAACATGTTTTTAACTTTAGAGCTTATTAAAATATATATGCCACAAGGGGACTTGTGGCCACCTTTGAGATCAAAAGAGGAAGGGGAAATGGTTATATGAATAGATAAAAGAGCTATTAGAATAACACTTAAAATCCACCAAACTATTTATTTCTCCATGCTTATATAGATATCTTTCCAACTTTCCAAATCAATTATTTAAACCCAGTTATTTATGATGATACCTATTTTCTTTAGGCCATGAAAACAATTATATGATGCAAAAATCTCTACAAAATGTGTATAACGCCAGAGGCTTGATTGTAAATTTGAGCTACATTGCTTAGCATTAAATATTATAGACAAATCATTTATTCAAAATATCCATGTAAAGAAACTTGCAGAAAATAATTGTTATTCTAACACCTCTTATACAATTTCTCTATTAGTCTTCAATATTCATTAACAAAGAACATAGCTCAAATCCTGTATCAATATTTTTCATGATATTCTTTTTTTCTTGATTTGCTTGAAGCCCACTGAAACAAACTTCCTGGGTCATTTATATAATGGATGGAGCTTTCTAATTATGTGGGATGGCAGTGTCTTATATCAATATGTTTCATTATATTCTTTGTTCCTCATCTATTTCAAATTTCCCACAGCAAAATATTCTTCATGATATTCTTTTTTTTAGTTCCCCATAACAAACCATTCATTATTGTAGTTTACCTCTTTTGTTCTCCATATTTGAAACTTCAATTTAATGTGGGTAAATTAGAACATCTATAATTTTCTTATGATTCTTAAGTGTTTTCCTAATAGCTCTTTTCCAATTTTGCTTGTTGTCTTGTACCAATATGTTTCATGATATTGTTTTTTTTCTCAAATTAAAAATATAAAGTTGAACATATAAAAGAGCTATTAGAATAACACTTAAAAGCCATCAAACTATTTGTTTCTCCATGCTTATACAAATATCTTTTCAACTTTCCAAATAAATTATGTAAACCCAATTCTTTTTTATGATACCTATTTTATTTAGGCTATGCAAAAAATTATATGATGCAACAATATCTGGAAAATGCATATAATGCCACAAGCTTAATTATAAATTCAAGCTACATTGATTGGCATTAAATATTATAGACAAATCATTTATGAAAAATACCCATGTAAGAAAAATTGTAGCAAATAATTGTTATTCTAACACCTCTTATATAATTTCTCTATTTATCTTCAATATTTATTAACAAAGAACATAGCTCGAACCTTGTATCAATATGTTTCATGATATTCTTTTTTTCTTGATCTACTGGAAGCTCCTTGGAACAAACTTCTTGGGTCTATTTATGTAAGGGGTGGAGCTTTCTAATTACGTGGGATGACAATATCTTAAATATCAATATGTTTCATTATATTCTTTCTTCCTCGTATGTTTCAACTTCCCCACAACAAATTGTTCTTCATGATATTATTTTTTTTTTTAGTTCCCCATAAAAAACTATTCATTATCATAGTTTTCCTCTTCTATTCTCCATATTTTAAATTTCCATTTAATATGGGTTTTAGAACATCTGTCATTTTTCAGTGACTCTTAAGTGTTTTCCTAATAGCTCTTTTCCAATTTCACTTTTTGTTTTGTACCAATATTTTCATGATATTCTTTTTTTCTCAACTATTTGAACTTCCCCATAACAAACTATTCTTCATGATACTCTTTTTTCCAGTTTCCCATACCAAACTGTTCATTATCGTAGTTTTAATGTTCTATTCTCCATATTTTAAAGTTCTATTTAATGTGGATTTTCCAACATCTATCATTTTCCTGTGATTGTTAAGTGTTTTTCTAATAGGTATTTTCCAATTTCCCTTTACCAAAAATTTTTAGATATGGACATTTATTTATGTGAAATTACTTACAAAGAATATTCAAACTGAAGAACCCAGTTCAAGTCAAATGCATGTATAGATTTGGGTTTGTAGCATATTCCTGCTTACTTGAAATTCTATCACTATATAGAAAAAATATAACAAGAAATTCTATGTAACAGTTGGCTTCTCAATTCAAAATTTAAGCTACATAATTTGACACTAAATATTATAGAAAAAATAGGGAAATTCTAAAACAACTATTAGAAAAACACTTAAGAATCATATGTAAATCACAGATGATGAAAAATCCACACTAAACACATTCATTATAAATGATCCAAAACCCACAATAAACATATTCATACAAGACAAGCAGTCTATGCAAGAGTTGGATTGTCAATTCAAAATTTGAGCTACATTCTTTAGAACCAAACCCACATTAAATAGAAATCGTAAAGACAATGAGTACCAATAACCTATACAAAATGCCTATGATGCGACAAAATTAATTGATAAAATTTGAGCTACATTTCTTGGCACTAAGTATTCTAGACAAATCAAGAAATTGTAAAAGAGTTATTACACGACAAATCCTATTCACGACTAGCCTAATGAAAATCCCATCAAAAACCTCAAATAAATAAATTGAATAGATAAAAGAGATATTAGAAAGAATAACACTTAACACCCACCAAACTAATTTTATCTCCAACATGTTTCTTCTTTCATACTAGCCCTCTTCATATATATATGCAATCACTCATATGTTAATTTGTAATCGGTCCTATGTTAATGAGTGTAACGACAAAGCTGCACATAGATAACTAAAACAATAAATGGAGGGTGATAAAATTACTATCCCTAACCATATTTTTTGATAAAAGAAACAAGATTTAACTATAATTGCTCCTGTGGTAATAGGTATAAGGCAAAAGATTCATAGAGATAACTAAAAACAATAAATGAGGGACAAAAAAATTACTAACCCTAACCATATTTTTTGACAAAAGAAATAAGATTTAATTGAAATTTCTCCATCCATACAAAACCATAACATCAAACAACTATGTAAAATGACTTATAGATTCTGGACAACAACAGTTTTAACATCAACAATAAATAAATCATTTATGCAAAACACCCATGTAAAATGAATTACAAATTGCAGAGAATAATAGTTATAAAACCCTCCAATCCGCTATAAAATAGAGCCGAAGCCATCAATTTTTACAATATCCTCCTATCAAACAAACCATGAAACTGAAGCCAACAATTTTTAGAATAGCCTGCTATCAAACCAACACCAAAATGGCTCTTTCAATAATGCAAATTAGTCAATATATTTTGTGGCACATTTTGGACTATA
This sequence comes from Sequoiadendron giganteum, assembly GCA_007115665.2. Taxonomy (NCBI): domain Eukaryota; kingdom Viridiplantae; phylum Streptophyta; class Pinopsida; order Cupressales; family Cupressaceae; genus Sequoiadendron; species Sequoiadendron giganteum. The sequence goes on from CM021101.1 coordinate 818,500,799, forward strand.
CTTTCCCACACTGCAACACTCAATATTGCACTTACTTCATCAGCCCACATTTACTTCATCCACCCCATTGTACAACAATGATAGAATGCATTAACAGTCCTACAAGAAAACACTTACCATTTATCTTTTGTGTATCAAGGACACCAACACCACCACTGTTAGCTCATATAATTACCAAATTCAATGTCGCCGCACAAAAACCCAGTCATGTCATCACTGGCAGGGACATCTCCAGTGCCGTTAAATCCAATTCATGGCTGGGCTGACAAAAATCCTGACAAAAACTTCAAAGAAAATAGCCTATTGGCTAATAAGGCTTCGTTGAAATAATTTATTTTTGTGTCTCATCATATTTGATAATGATTATAGATTAAGCTTATAGTGAATACATACATAATAATATATAGGTAGAACATCTATTTTATGTTTATTATCTTTTAAAATTACTAAACAAATGTGAACTGTTTGGAATTCTTAGTATTTATTTATCCTTCAAAACAACATCTTCTATTTGTTCAAAATATAAATTATATTTAAACCCCACCCAACATAATTTTTATGTAAATTTGTGTCTCATGCAAGAGAAACATCACTCCAAGCATGCGATCTATTTAAAGATCTTTGGATCTATGAATTTTCATATAGAGAATAATTCAAACTCCAATTTTTAACAATTGGGACCAAATCATGGGTATTGGTAGGGAAAGTATAAAAAGGAAGCATTTTCCATAATATTCTATTCCATTTGATTGTACAGGCAAAGGATTAGCAAGCAAATGAATCAGTGAGAAAATGTTCAAAAAATGTTTGATGAAGAGTTGATCAACTTTGCACACAAATAATTATATTAAAATCTTAGAACATCGTCTTGTTAGACCATATTAAAATGAACCACAAAGTAAGAGATGTTCTCAAACCGTGTTCTTATCTTTCATATTGAAGTGTGGTCGATTTTTAAAGGCCATCACTGAACGAGATAGAAATTTATCATATGTGCACAAAATTATTATCACATCTTCTAATGAAGAAAACCTCGTTCAAACTTATGGAACATGGGTAAGTGCACCAAGATGGTTCCTATAAAGGGGACTTAAGTGGATATCTTTTTTCTAAAATTAGGAAATATTGACCTTGGATGTCAAATTCGGGATACTTACAATCAAAATTTTGAGATGGAACAAAAAGAAGGATTCAATTGCTCCGAGTCTAATTTCTAAACTACTAATTTATTTATAAAATGGTTTAGATTAAGGGGTTCAAATGAGAGACATACACAAATTGGTGTTGTTTTTGTCAAAAAAACATAACATAGAAACTCGTGTACTACCCTCGTACGATGAACGTCTTTTTAGTATTTTTAAAATTGCTATGGTCAGAAGTTAGCTAATAGTATGTAGTTGATGCATGTTTTTTCTGATTATTTTTTAATGAATATTTTAGTTTTTACCAATTTTCGAAGTGGAAACTTCCTATAAAACAAAATTTTGGTTGTGCTACCCATACAAATTTTGCAAACTAATTGAATTTTTATTAAAAAAAAATTAAATTTGCATAATGGAGTCTGGTTTCTAAAAATGTAATTTATTTGAAAATTCGATGAACGGATAATTTATAATGGATAAAACACCAAACACTTCTTTTTGGAAAAAAAGAGCATACAAACAAAATAAATTATTGATGAAAGGCTTAACATTGTCAGAAAGTGAAAAAAATTACATCGTTGGATAGCTAAGAGAGAATCCAACATTACCCATGTGCTCGATTTTTTTGATATTGAACCACATGCAATTCTGGCAGTGAGCACAAACCCGATTATGTGAAAAATTGTAGAATTTGAAAAATCATGTCTTTGTTCGTTGTGAATTCCCTCCAAGCCTTTGGGTTGGTATTCCAAGGAAAATACCAATACTAAGGCTTGGGGATTACGAAAGCAAGATATAACGTGAGCGCCTTATAATGCGCTCGTGTTATATCTAAGTTTTGTCATGTTTTGTGAATGCATTTTTTGCATTTTGTGAATGCATTAAAAAATGTGAGCACATTATAATGTGTGGTCTACATTGAAAATTTTTTCTTCTCTTTTTATTATCTCTTTTCTCTTGTTATCTTTCAGGGAAACTATATACATGGAATAAACATTTAAGTATAAGTTGACATTTACATATGGAAATTTAATTTCTTATACTTTAAGTTATATTTCATGTATATAGGTAGGATGTTTGAGAGTGGTTTCAGATCTCTAGGAGTAATAATTCAAATTCTAGTTTCTGGAAGATCTTAAAAAATTAAGACTTAGTCAAATTTCAGCAATCAGGAGGTCAGATTTTAGTAGTCAGCAAGTTCTATCATCTTTCTCTCTCACTCTCTCCTTCTCTTTACTCTATATCTCTCCACTCCCTCTCTCTCTGCCTTCCTCCCTCTCTCCGCTCTCCCTCTTCTAGTTTTTGGAAGATCCCAAAACTTTTAAACTTAGTCAAATTTCAATAATCAGGAGGTCAAATTTTAGTAATCAGAAAATTATATTATTTCTCTTGCTATCTCACTCATTTTTATCCCTTACACTCTAGACCTCTCTCTCACTATCTCGATCCCTTTTTCTGACTCTCTCTCTCCCTTGATCTCAATAAATCTCTCTCTTTCTATCTCTCTCTCCTTTGCCCTCTAATTCTCTCTACCTCACTTCAACCTCCCTCCATCTCTCCCTCCATCTCTCTCTCTCTACCTACCTACCTCTTCCTCCATCACACCCTACCACTCTCTCTATTTCTCTCTATCTAACCTCTCTCTCACCTCCCTCTCTCTCCCTCTCTTCTTCCCTATCTACTCTCTATTTCCCAATCGCTCTCTGCCTCCTCTACATCCATGAAACCTTACCACTCTCTCTCTAAACCTCTCTATCTCACCTTTCTCTTGCTACATACCTCTCCCTCACTCCATCATTCCCTCTCTACTTCTCTCTATCTTGGCTCTCTCTCTACCTCTCCTTCCATCTCTACCTATATTTATCTCTTCTCTCCCTCTCTCTACCTACCTCTCCTTCCACCACTCTTTATTTCTCTCTATCTCACCTCTCTCTCCCTTAATACATATATATTCATCTCTCCCTCCCTCTCTACTTATCTATATCTCCCCTCTCCCTCTCTACCTAGATCTCTATCCATCACAACCTACCACTCTCTCTATATTACTCTATATCTCACCTCCCATTCTCCATCCATACCTCTCCCTCTCCTTCCCTCTGTACTCTCTACCTACCTCTACATCCATCACTCCCTAACACTCTCTCTACACATCTCTATCTTTCTTCTCTCCATCCATATCTCATTCCCTCTCTACTTCTCTCTCTCTACCTCTCCTTCCCTCTCTAATTATCTTTATCTCCCCACTCCCTCTCTCTCTCTCACTAGATGTATCCCTCCCTACCTTTTCCCCTATCTACTCTCTATCTCTCCCCTCCCTCCCTCTACCTCTCTCTCTCTCTCTCACTCCTACCTTACCCTCTTTATCTCTCACTCTCTCCAAGTTTATCTCACCATTCTCTCTTTCCCTCTTTTTAACTCTCTACTTCTCTATATGTCACCATTCTCTCTACATATCTTTATCTCACCTATCCCTCTTTACCTCTCCCAGCCTCCCCTCTCTCACCCACCCTCCCTCCTCTCTATCTCTATCTCTCTCTAACCGCATATCCCTCCATGACTCTGTACCACACTCTCTCTATTTCTCACTTTCTCACCTCTCTCTCACCTCCCTCTCTCCCTCTCCATACCTCTCCCTCTCCTTCCCTCTCTACTCTCTATCCCTCTAATCCCTCTCTACCTACCTCTTGATCCATCACTCCCTACCACTCTCTCTATACCTCTCTATCTTTCTTATCTCCCTCTATTATTCTCTCTCTACTTCTCTCTACCTCTCTATCTTTCTCTTATTATATTTATCTCCCCTAGCCCTCTCTCTCTCACTAGATTTCTCTCTCCCTACCTTTTCCCATATCTTATCTCTTTCTCTCCTCTCCCTCCCTCTACCTCTCTCTCACACTTTCTCTCACTTCTCCCTCGCCCTCTTTCTCTTGCACTCTCTCTTCTCTATATCACCATTCTCTCTTTCCCTCTTTATAACTCTTTCCTTCTCTATATGTCACCATTCTCACTCTACTTATCTTTATCTCACATATCCCTCTTTAACTCTCCCTTCCTCCCCTCTCTCACCCACCCTCCCTCCTTCCATCTATCTATATCTCTCTCTACTTCTCTTTATCTCACCTATCCCTCTCTATCTGCATATCCCTCTATCACTCCCTATCACACTCTCTTTATTTCTCTTTATCTCACCTCTCTCTCACCTCCCTCTCTCTCCCTCCATTTGTCCTTCCTTATCTACTCTTTGTCTCTCTTGTCTCTCTCTCCTTCCCTCTCTACTAATCTTTATCTCCTCTTTCCCTCCCAACCTCTCTCTCTCCCCAATCCCTCCCTTACCCCTCTTTCTCTCCCCCCCTATGAGGGTTGAGGGTGTAATGTTTAATGTTTAAGGTATAGGGTTGAGGTTATAGGGTTAAGTGTATAGGGAATAGGGTTTAGGGTTTAGGATATTAGGTATAAAGGTGATGGTATATTGTATAGGGATGAGGGATGAGGGTTTAGGGTTTAAGGTATAAGGTTGAGGGATAGTGTTTAGGGTTTAGGGTATAAGGTTAAGTGTCTAAGGTATATGGATTATGGTTTAGGATATTAGGTTTAGGGTTGATGGTTTAGGTTTTAGGATTTAAGTACAAGATTAAGGGTTGAGGGTTGAGATATAATGTTCAAGGTTAAGGGTATGAGGTTAAGTGTATAGAGTATATGGATTAGGGTTTAGGGTGTAGGGTTAAGGGTATAAGATATAGGGTTAAGGCTTGAGAGTGTAAGGTTTTAAGTTTAAGTATATAGGGTTGAGGGATAATTTTTATGGTTTAGGGTATAAGGTTGAGGGTGTAGGGCAAAGAGATGAGGCTTGAGGGTGTAGGATTTATGGTTTAAAGTAGAGGGTTGAGGGTTGAGGGATAGTGTTCAAGGTTTAGGGTATAGAGCCAAGTGTATAGGGTATAGGTATGAGGGTTTAGAATAATAGGTATCAGGTTGAGGGTATAGGGCTAAGTGTATAGGGTATAGGGATTAGACTTTAGAATAATGGGTATAGGGATGAGGGTATTGGGTTTAGGATTGAGGTTTAGGGTTTAGGTTTTAGTGTACAAGGTTGAATGTAGGGTTTAAGGTTTAAGTATAGGGTTGGGGGATGATGTTTAGGGCTTAGGTTATTAGGTTGAGGGTATAGGGTATAAGGATGAGAGTTGAAGGTGTAGGGTTGAGGTATAGTGTTCACGGTTGGGGGTGTAGGGTTAAGTGTATAGGGTATAAGGATTAGGGTTTAGGATATTGGGTATAGGGTTGAGGGTATTGGATTTAGGGTTCAAGGTTTACGGTATAGGGTTTAATGTAGGATTTAGTGTTTAATTATAGGATTAAGTGTTCAGGAATAATGTTTAGGGTATAGGGTATAGGGTATAGGTATGAGGATTGAGGGTGTAGGGTTTATGGTTTAAGGTATAGGGTTGAAGGTAAAAGGTTAAGTTTATAGGGTATAGGGATTAGGGTTCGGGATATTAGGTATAGGGTTGAAGGTTTAAAGTTAAGTTTATAGAGTATAGGGATTAGGGTTTAGGGGAGAGAGAGAGACCTGAGAGAGGGTGAAATTGGAAACTATATTGCCAATTTGATCGAATTAGCAAGCTAGTGGGCCCATTGGCTTGCCAATTCGATGAAATTGGCAACCTAACTTGTCCTATTTGAAAAAATGGGTCCAAGAAATGGGGTCTCCTGGTGATTATTACCGAGAGACCCCATTTCTTGGACCCATTTTTTCAAAACAGGACACTACATTACCAGTTTCACTGAATTGGAAAGCCAATGGACCCACTAGCTTAGCAATTTGGTCAAATTGGTAACCTAACTTTCCCTATTTGAAAAAAAGGGTATGAGAAATGGGGTCTCTCAATGATTTACATCACTAGAAGACCCCATTTCTTGGACCCATTTTTTCAAATAGAGAAGTTAGGTTGCTAATTTCATCGAATTTCCAAGCTAGTGGACCCTTACATCACCAGGAGACCCCATTTCTTGGAACCATTTTTTCAAAAATGCCACTACATTGCCAATTTCACCAAATTGGCAAGCTAGTGGGCCCACTAGCTTGGCGATTCGGTGAAATTGGCAACCTAACTTGTCCTGTTTGAAAAAATGGATCCAAGAAATGGGATTTCTCAGTGATGTAAATCATTGAGAGACCTCATTTCTTGGACCCATTTTTTCAAGTAGGCAACTACATTGCTAATTTGACTGAATTTGCAAGCTAGTGAGCCCACTAGCTTGGCAATTCGGTGAAATTGGCATCGTAACTTGCCTATTTGAAAAAATGGGTCAAAGAAATGGGATCTCCCCGTGATTTATATCACCGAGAGACTCCATTTCTTGGACCCATTTTTTCAAACAGGCCACTACATTTCCAATGTCACTGAAATGGCAAGCAAGTGGGCCCACTAGCTTGCTAATTTGGTGAAATTGGCAACCTAACTTGTCATGTTTGAATAAATGGGTCCAAGAAATGGCATCTCCCAGTGATTTACATCAATGGTAGACCCCATTTCTTGGACCCATTTTTTCAAATAGGCAATTGTATTGCCAATTTCATCGAATTGGCAAGCCAGTGGGCCCACTAGCTTGACAATTCGGTGAAATTAGCAACCTAACTTTCCTATTTGAAAAAATGGGTCCAAGAAATGGGCTCTCTCGGTGATGTAAATCACCAATAGACCCCATTTATTGGACCCATTTTTTCAAACTAGCCACTATATTCCCAATTTCATCGATTTGGAAAGCTAGGGTGGATGGTTTAAGGGTTAATGGGAGAGGGTAGAGGGTTAAGGGTAGAGGGGAGAGAGATAGAAGGAGTGAGTGAGTTAGAGAGAGATACTTGAGAGAGGGAGAGGGGGTAGGAGGAAAAGACGTGAAAGAAAGGGAGAGAGGGAGGGAGTGGGAGAGAATAAAGGGTAGAGGGTTTAAGGGTTAACTGTTTAGGGTTTACGGTTAAGGGTAGAGGGTAGAGGATTAAGGGTGTAAGGGTAAAGGCTATATAGTAGAGGATTAAGGGTAGAGGGGAGAGAGACAGATGGAGTAGGTGAGTGAGAGGGAGAGCCTTGAGAGAGGGAGAGGGGTAGGAGAAATATACTTGAGAGAGAGAGAGAGTGAGGGAGTGGGAGAGAGAGAGAGGGTTTACGGGTTAAGTGTTTAGGGTTTATGGTTAAGGGTAGAGGGGAGAGAGATAGAGGGAGTGACTAAGAGAGAGACCTATGAGAGGGAGAGGGGATAGGCATTAAAGGGTTGAGAGAGAGAGAGTGAGGGAGGGAGTGGGAGAGATATAGAGGGAGGGAGAGTTAAGGGTAGAGGGTAGAGAGTTTAAGTGTTAAGGGTTAAGGGTAGAGGGTTAAGGGTTTAAGTATTTAGGGTTTAAGGGTTAAGGGTAGAGGGGAGAGAGCTAGACGATGTGAGATAGAAAGAGAGAGACTTGAGAGAGGGAGAGGGGGTAGGAGGGAGATACTGGAGAGAGAGAGAGAGGGAGGGAGTGGGAGAGAGATAGAGGGAGGGAAGGTTAAGGGTAGAGGGTAGATGGTTTAAGAGTTTAGGGATTAAGGATTTAGGGTTTAGGCTTAATTTTATAAGGGAGAGAGATAAAGGGAGTGACTGAGAGAGAGAGCCTTGAGAGAGGGAGAGGGGTTAGGAGGGAGAGGGTTGAGAGAGATAAAGGGAGGGAGGGAGTGGGAGAGAGATAGAGGGAGGGAGGGTTATGGGTATAGGGTAGAGGGTTTAGGTTTAAGGGTAAGTGTTTAAGGTTTAGGGTTAAGGGTAGAGGGCTAAGGGTTTAGGGGTTAATGGTAGAGCATTAAGGGTTAAGGGTATAGGGGAGAGAGATAGAGGGAGTGAATGAGAGAGATATACCTAAGAGAGGGAGAGGCAATAGGAGGGAGAGACTTGAGAGAGAGAGGGAGGGAGTGAGAGAGAGATAGAGGGAGGGAAGGTTAAGGGTAAAGGGTAGAGGGTAGAGGGTTTAAGGGTTTAGTGTTTAAGGATTAAGGGTTTAGGGTCTAGGGTTAAGGGTGAAGGGGTCAGAGATAGAGGGAGTTACTAAGAGAGAGAGATACCTAAGAGAGGGAGAGGGGGTAGGAGGGAGATATTTTAGAGAGAGAGGGAGTAGGAGAGAGATAGAGGGTAGAGGGTTAATGGTAGAGGGTAGATAGTTTAAGGGTTTAAAGGTTAAGAGTTAAGGGTAGAGAGGAGAGAGATAGGAGTGAGTGAGAGAGAGATTTGAGAGAGGAAGAGGGGGTAGGAGGGAGAGACTTGAGAGAGAGATAGGGAGGGAGATATAGAGACTCCCTAATACCCCCTCTCTCTCTCAAGACTCTCCCTCCTACCCCATCACCCTCTCAGGCCTCTCTCATTCACTCACTCCCTCTATCTCTCTCCCCTCTACCCTTAACCCTAAAACCTAAAACCTTATCTCTTAAAACCTACACCCTTAAACCCTCTACATCTACCCTTAACCCTCTACCGTTTATTTGTCTCCCACTCTCTCACTCCCTATCTCTCAAGTCTCCATCCTACCCCTTCTCCCTCTCTCATGTCTCTCTCCCACTCACTCACTCCTTTTATCTCTCTCCCCTCTGTTAGAAACCCTAGATCAGACATGCAAACCTAAACACCTTCCACAGAAGAGAAAACATAAAAAAAGCAGAGCTTTGCATGCGAATGTGTAAAATGATATATTCAGGAATTCAAAATTACAATGAGATGATTTGCTTTATAAAAGCAAAGTATGCAACCCTAATGTTGACCTAAAAATAGCTCAACTAAATAAAGCTTACTTATTAATTAAGTAAACTAATTATTACTTAAGCAAAACCTAAGTAAAGTTATGCAAGTGTAATTAAATATTAATTACACTAAAACCCCCCCATAAGTGCAACTTAGGGAGACTAAAATAAGCATGCACCTATAACTAAGATGAATGCAAGAAAACATGAATGGGTCCCAGCAACAAGGCCTTATCAGGTACCCATGTACAAATGCAATAATGAGGTAGAGAAGGAAAACCCAGTGGGACAACCCCCCCTACAATGAGATGACTGCTGCAAAGAAGCACTAGAAGAACACTGTGGAGTAAAACTGGAACCGCAATCCGAAAAGCAGGGAAAGATACTTCTGTCTACAAGAAACCATATCAGAATCATAATACTGTGACAACAGACCCGATGCCACGGAACACTCAAAAACACCAAACTGGAACAACCCTGGAATCCATAGAGCAATAGTAGATGATATGATGATGACAGAATCTGGAAGCCGTGAATCTCGATGCTGATGTCAAAATAATACTGAAACTCTTCCATGGGAAAAAGTACCATACAAACTCGGGAACAATAACCACAAATTTAGTGGCCCTCAAACTGAGATGGATCCGATGCGGATCACTAACCATAGGCTCTCAATCTAAAGTGTGAACCAAAATGAATCTAGTATGTGTCAAGCTAAGATAAAATATGGCCAATTAGAAACTAAGAAATCAAATTACAACCCATGCGAGTAGTCATCAAAACACAATGAAGATTATTATGCAAGAAACCCCCCTGATGGAACTTTATATCAGTTCATTTATTACAATCCCCAATGACTGCAAAAAGGAGAGAATGCCTAAACATGCATAAATAGAAAATGAAAATAGACCTCAGATCTATGTAGAGGACTGAACCAGCTTTCCAATGCTGCAAGAATGGCGAAAAAAGGATCACCGAGTCAAAAGATATGCCCTCCGGAGTGAAAACAACATCTGAGTTCAAGGACCTCCAAAATAAATTTGGAGCAAAATCTAGAAAAACTAAAAATTTGAATAGATTGGTTCTAGAATCAGCTTTCCAACGGTATCTTGTTTGTGAAAAACGGACACCGTATGCAAAAGTTACGCCTAATTTTGTCAAAGGTGCTCCAAAATGGCCAATAAGGCCTGCAGGCAGCCTAGGGGGCTAAAAACATTTCAGCCCCTGGTCTTGCATGCGACCAGGGGCTAGCAGATAGGGGGCTGGGGTGGAGCCCTTGGTTGCCCATGTGACCACATGGGTGCTAGAACTCTGGCTGGGGGTTGGGCACTGAGCAACTGGTCGTCCATAAGACCTTGGCCTGGGTGCATGGAGCCCGCGGGGGCTGAGAGGGGAGCGGCGGTTGAAGGTGGAGCCACCGGCGGCAACGGCAGGCTGGTGGCCGCCTGGTGGTAGAGCTGGTGGTATGAGCTTTTGTGCGGGCAGCACAACTTTCAAATCATTTTTTATTCTTTTTCTCGATTTTCATGAAGAAAATTGCCTAGGAATGCGTGCTGGGGAGGCCGTACGGCTTCCTTGGCAAAAAAATTTTGCCCTCCGAACCAACTTCTCCAAAATCGATGAAATGAAAGGCAATCTTAGGGTTTTGAGGCACTATGAACACAATGGTGACCTCGGTTTCTGCTCAAAATGCTCCAAAAAAATGGCTACCTCCAGAACTTCCAAAAAATCACCAAAACTGAAACCCTCACAAATCTGGCAAATCATGACCAAAATCGGCAAAATGAAAGCCAAACCTGACTTTTTCCAGTGCTCTGAATCCAATGGTGAGTCTCGATCTGATCCAAGACACTGCATAAATGAACTCAAGGCATAAAATCCTCGAGGAACCCTGAACGAACTCTGCAATGGTTTTCTCCAAAATTTGAGAAGGGGCTGCATGTCAAGGCTCTGATACCATGTTAGAGCCTCCAATAGATCTGATACCATGTTAGAAATCCTAGATCAGACATGCAAACCTAAACACCTTCCATAGAAGAGAAAACATAAAAAAGAAGAGCTTTACATGCGAATGTGTAAAATGATATATTCAGGAATTCAAAATTACAATGAGATGATATGCTTTATGAAAGCAAAGTATGCAACCCTAATGTTGACCTAAAAATAGCTCAAGTAAATAAAGCTTACTTATTAATTAAGTAAACTAATTAGTACCTAAGCAAAACCTAAGTAAAGTTATGCAAGTGTAATTAAATATTAATTACACTAACACCCTCTACCCTCTACCCTAAACCCTCTGCCCTCTATCTCTCTCCCATTCCCTCCCTCTCTCTCTCTCTCTCACTCCATCTATCTCTCTCACCTCTACCCTTAACCCTAAACCCTAAACCCTTAACCCATAAAACCTTAAACCTTAAACACTCTACCCTCTACCCTTACCCCTCTACCCCCTATTTCTCTCCCACTCCCTCTCCTTCTCTCTTTCTCAAGTCTCTCCCTCCTACCCCCTCTCCCTCTCTCATGTATCTATCTCTCACTCAATCCCTCCATATATGTACCCTCTACCCTTAACCCTAAATCCTTAACCCTTAAAACCTAAACTGTTATAACCTCTACCCTCTACCCTCTATCTATCTTCAACTCCCTCCCTCCCTCTCTCTCAAGTATCTTCCTCCTAACCCCTCTCCCTCTCTCACTCACTCACTCCTCCTATATATCTCCCCTCTACCCTTAACCCTCTACCCTATACCCTATACCCTCTACCCTTAACTCTCTACCCTCTATCTCTCCTCTCTACCCTTAACCCTTAACCCTTAAACCCTCTACCCTCTACCTCTCTCCCACTCCCTCCATCTCTCTCTCTCTCAATTCTATCCCTCCTACCCCCTCTCCCTCTCAAAGGTATCTCTCTCTCTCACTCCTATCTCTCTCCCCTCTACCCTCAACCCTTAACCCTTAAACCGTCTACCCTCTACCCTCTATGCTCTATGATCTATCTTTCTCCTACTCCCTCTCTCTCTCTCACAAATATCTCCCTCATACCCCTTCTACCTCTCTTCAGTATCTCTCTCTCTCTTCCCTCAACCTTTAACCCTAAACCCTAAACCATTAACCCTTAACCCTTAAACACTTAAAACCTCTACCATCTACCCTTAACCTTCACTCCCTCTATCTCTCTCCCACTCCCTCCCTCCCTATCTCTCTAGCAATTCTCAAAATATTACCCCCTCTCCCTCTCTCAATTCTCTCTATCTTTCACTCACTCCCTCTATCTATGTCCCACTCACTCCCTCCCTCCCTCTCTCCCAACCCTCTCCCTCCTACCCCCTCTCCCTCTCTCGGGTCTCTCTCTCTCAGTCACTCTCTATATCTATCACTCCCCTCTACCCTTAGGCCTAAACCCTACACCCTTAACCTTTAAACCCTAAACCCTTAAACCCTCTACCCTCTACCTCTCCCCCTCTCCCTTCCTCTCTCTCCCTTCCTCTTTCTCTCTCAATTATCTCCCTCCTACCTCCTCTCTCTCTCTCTCAAGTCTCTCTATCACTCACTCCCTCTTTCTCTCTCTCCTCTAAAACCCTCTACCCTATACCTTAACTCTTAAACCTTGAACTCTTAAACCCTTAACCATCTACCCTTAACCTAAACCCTTCAAACTTAAACTCTCTACCCTCTACCCTCCCTCCCTCTATCTCTCTCCCTCTCTCCCACTCTCCCACTCTCTCTCAAACCTCTCCCTCCTACCTCCTCTCCCTCTCTTAGGTATCTCTCTCTCAGTCACTCTATCTCTCTCCCCTCTACCCTCAATCATAAACCATAAACCCTTAACCCTTAAATCCTAAACCATTATACCCTCTACCCTCTACCATTAATTCCCCCTCCTTCTATCTCTCCCCCACTCCCTCCCTCTCTCTCTCAAGTCTCTCCCTCCTAACTCCTCTCCCTCTCTCAAGTCTCTATCTCTCTCTCTCACTCCCTCACTCCCTCTATCTCTCCCCCTCTACCCTTAACCCTCTACCTTATACATTGGATATTCAACCCTCATCTATCTTTATCCCTCACTCATCTTCTCTACTTCTCTCTATCTCAATTCTCCCTCCATATCTCCCTTCCTCCATCCCTCCCTCTCTTCTCTAATCCATTAACCATATACCCTCAACCCTAAACTCTTAATCATTAACCCTTAAACCCTAAACCCTTTACCCTCTACCCTATACCCAATACCCTCCACCCTCAACCCTTAAACCTTTAAAATCAAGTAAATTCTCTACCCTAATCCCTCAACCCTCAACCCTTTAACCCTCAACCCTCGACCCTATACCCTCTACCCTCTACCCTCTACCCTCTACCATATACATTGGACCCTCAACCCTAATCCTTCAACCTATACCCTAAAACATATACCTCAAACTATATTCTAAATTTCACCGAATTAGAAAGCTAGGGTAGATGGTTTAAGGGTTAAGGGTAGAGGGTTGAGGGTTAGGATTAGAGGGGAGAGAGATAGAAGGATTTATTGAGTGAGAGACTTGAGAGAGGTATAGGGGGTAGAAGGGAGAGAATTGAGAGAGATAGAGGGTAGAGGGTTAAGAGTAGAGGGTTTCAAGTTTAATGGTTTAAGGTTTAAGGGTTAAGGGTCTAGGGTAGAGGGTTATAGGTAGAGGGTAGAGAGATAGGATTGAGTGAGTGAGAGAGAGACTTGAGAGAGATAGAGGGTAGAGGGTTTCAGGTTTAAGGGTTTCAAGTTTAAGGGATTAGTTTTTAAGGGTTAAGGGTTTAGGTTTAAGGGTAGAGGGGAGAGAGACAGAGGGAGTGAGTGATTGAGAGAGAAACCTAAGAGAGAGAGAGGAGGTAGGAGGTAGATACTTGAGAGAGAGAGATAGAGAGAGAGAGGGAGTGAGTGGGAGAAAGACTTGATAGAGGGAGAGGTGGTAGGAGGGAGAGACTTGATAGAGATAGAGGGTAGAGGGTTAAGAGTAGAGGGTTTAGGGTTAAGGGTTTAGGTTTTAGGGTTATGGGTAGAGGGGAGAGAGATAGATGGAGTGAGTGAGAGCAATAAACCTAAGAGAGGGAGAGGGAGTGGGAGGTAGATACTTGAGAGATACCGAGATCGAGAGAGAGAGGTATGAGTGGGAGAGAGATAGAGGGTAGAGAGAGAGAGTTCACTAGTTAGGTTGGGAGGGATACTTGAGAAGAGGGGAGGGGTGGGAGGGAGAGACATGAGAGAGACAGAGAGTGTGTTATCTACTTAGGGTGGGAGGGCGAGACTTGAGAGAGGGGGAGGGGTGGTAGGGATAGAGTTTAAAGAGAGGTAGATATGGAGAGAGGGGGGAGAGAGAGAGATTTCTCTAGTTAGGGTGGAAGGGAGAGATCTAAGATATGGAGTGGGGGTGGGAGGGAGAGAGAGGGATATATAGGGAGTCAGAGACATATAGATAGAGAGATGGAGAGATAAAGATAGAGAGATAGAGATGGAGAGAGATTGAGGGGTTGTGAGGGAGAAACCAAAGACAAAGTGTGTGTGTGTGTGTGTGTGTGTTCTCTAGTTAGCATGGGGAGAGAGACTTGAGATAGGGGGAGGGGGTGGGAGGGAGAGACTTGAGATAGATGTGGGGTAGGAGGGAGAGACTTGAGAAAAGGGGAGGGGTTGGGAGGGATAGAATTGAGAGAGGGGGAGGAGCTGAGAGGGATAAACCTAAGAGAGAGGGAGAGAGGGAGAGAAGGAGAGAGAGGGAGAGGCAGAGAGGGAGATAGGAGGGAGAGAATTAAGAAAGGGAGAGAGATAACTGAGAGAGAGAGAGAGTTCTCTAGTTAGGGTGGGAGGGAGAGAATTGAGAGAGGGAGAGAGGCTGGGAGAGGGAGAGTGGGTGGCAAGTAGAGACCTGAGATATAGGGGATAAGAGGAAGAGAGAGATATTCTCTAGTTAAGGTGGGAGGGAGAGACTTGAGAGAGGGAGAGGGGGTGGGAGGGAGATAACTAGGAGAGAGGGAGTGGGAGAGTGAGAGAGAGAGAGGGGGGTGAGGGAGAGACCTTAGAGAGAGAGAAATAGTGTGTGTGTGTTCTCTAGTTAGGGTGGGAGGGAGATACTTGAGAAGAGGGGAAGGGGGTAGGAGGGAGAGACCTTAGAAATAGACAAAGAGAGTGTGTATGTTCTCTAGTTAGGGTGGGAGGAAGATACTTGAGAAGAGGGGAAGGGGGTGGGAGGGAGAGACCTGAGAGAGAGAGAGAGAGAGAGAGAGAGAGAGAGAGTTCTCTTGCTAGGGTGGGAGGGAGAGACCTAAGAGAGGGAGAGGGGACCTAGGAGGGAGAGACCTAAGAGAGAGAGAGATAGAGGGAGTGAGATATATACCTAAGAAAGAGAGAAGGGAGGGAGGGATAGCAGGATGGAAAGACCTAAGAGAGAGGGGGAGAGAGAGGGGGTTGGACCTAAAGCCTAAACCATAAACCATGTAAAGTCTAAACCAAAGAGAGGGAGATGGGGGAGGGAGAGTTTGTGTGAGAGAGATAAACACAAATGGAAGGAGGAAGGTTGGTAGATTAAGAGAGAGGGGGAGAGGGAGAGGGAGAGGGAGAGGGAGAGGGAGAGGGAGAGGGAATGAGGGAGGGAGAGGTAGAGAGAATTATATATGGAAGAAGAGATAGAGATGGGAGAGGAGTGAGGGAGAGATATAAGTAGAGAGGGGAGGAGGGAGGGATAGAGGGAGAGAAGTTTAATAAAGAGAATGAGAGAGAGAGGAGGGAAGGAGGAAGGCATAGAGATTGAGAGAGAGAGGATGGAGGGTGAGAGATAGGAAAAGAGGGATAGGTTAGATAGAGAGAAGTAGAGATGGAAGGTAGTCGGGATGCAAGAAGAGAGAGAAAGGAGGGAGTGAGAGAGATGTAGAGAGGTAAGGTGGGTGGGAGGAAGGAAGAGAGAGGGGGGAGATAGAGAAAATTAGAGGAAAGGAGGGAAGGAGGGAAGGAGGGAGGGTTGGAGGGGGAGAGAGAGGATAGATATTTAGAAGTATAGAGGGAAGAGTTTGAGAGAGAGATCTAGATAATAAGGGATAAAAAATTAGGGAGATAGAGAGAGAAATATGATACAACTTGTTGATTACAGAAATTTGACTAAGTTTGAAATTTTTGAGATCTTCCAAAAACTAGAATTTGCATTGTAACTCCTAGAGATCTGAAAACACTCTCAAACATCCTACCTATATACATGAAATATAACTAAGATTATAAGAAATTAAACATACATATGTTAATTTCAACTTATACTTAAATTTTTATTTCATGTACATAGTTTCCATAGAAGATAACAAGAAGAAAGAGACAAAAGAAAGAGAAGAAAAAAAATTCAATGTTTTGGATTGTTTTTTTATTTCAAAACATGCATAGTTTTTGAACTCAAAATGCACATATTTTTTGAAATTTAAACCATAATGGGAGAAGGTTATGGCTTGGTAATGACCGATCCTAGGATCGATCACTACCAAGCCATAACGTGAGCGCGTTTTACTATAACATGCTCATGTTTTTTTCTGTTTCGGGATGAAAAAGTAAATTTTTCACAAATTGGCTACCCATTTCCATGCACCTTCCCACATGATAAATAATAGCTAGGAAACTTCACAAAACCCTTTATATGTCTACAATTTCAACATTACAGATGATGGTGGTGAGCATATATTTATCATCATCTGTGTAATGGTTGGGTAGAAACATATAAGTGATTCTCATAAATTTGGTTGTGTTGGAACCATAAGTTGCACCAGAGCATTCACCTTCTCTCAATAAAAATATTTAATCAATATAATTGACATAGATGAGGATATTTGGCTATTGAGGAACTGGTGAGCATACATAACAACATGAGTAATTGTCTGAAATTCACATAAGTTAAATTTTTTACCAAGTAAATATAAAATATGATTAAGCATTATCACAAGAGATGGACTATTATTGTGAAGGATGATATACAAATTAGTCATCATTGAAGTCACATAGGGATTAAAACCCTCAAAAGGGAAACACCCTTCTTCTTTAAAGAGGATCTCCTGTATAAAATTCAAAAGCAGCCAAAGGATTTATCATTTATTGGAGAATACGTAAATTATTGTTGTCTAATACCTAAAAGTAATAGAAGGAGATTGAAGATTTTATAGGCCAAAACAGTGTTTTCTATAGAAAAGTTAACACATATCAACTTAGATTTTTAAAGGTAGGATCTTCTGTAAAATATTTTAAGACAACCACCTCCAAAAGGAAATTCATAAGTATTTGTGAAGCCGAATAGACAAGTGTGAAAAGATCATAAAATAAAGGGAACACAGGGAAAATAGAGTTCAAAATTATTGTATGCAGATATATAAACCTATCAAATTCATCATTTTTCAATAAAGGATTGTAGAACTTAGAAGTTTTTGTTGCATTTTTATGAAGAAGCTATCAAATCTTGAAAGGAAGGTAATGAAATTAGTAAGAGGGAGTAAAGCTATAGATTGAAGTCATAATATTATTTGTTGAAAATTATTACTATCTATTGTTGTGAGCCCAAGATCAACAACTACAAAAAAAATTTCCTTCATGAGATAGAGAGATGCAACACAAGGCCCTTTCACCAAATAATGAGTGAATAAATGAGATGCATAATTTACATATTATACAAGATTTTAAAGCCATGAGAAAGATGTCAGGTGGGAAAACTACCCACATGGGATAAACCACCTGAGAGAAACTAATTAGAGTAATCTACCCTAAGTGAAAAACTTAATTACACTAACACTTCCCATCACTCATTCATCTTTATAACAAAAGTGGATTGAAGAATACATTAGGTGGAAGATTGAAGCTTTTTACATAAATAGTTTAAAAGATATTATTGATCATAAATTTGAAGATGTTGAATTTTCTAATAAATTTATCATTTTGACAATAAAATTTCATGTGATAAAAGACAAGTGTGAAGAGATTGTAGTTTTAGAAGAAAGTATATCTACATTTATTATTGAAATTTTATCAAAGAAGAAAGGTGATCAAAAAAATTCCTAAAGTTTTCATGATATTTGATGAAGTCCATAGTATTTTTTAAACCCCAAGTCTAAAGAGACACAATGTAAGTCATAGATCATTTCAAATAATAGAAGAGGGAAGGTTTGTGAAACTAGTAAAATCAAATTCCATTAGGTACTACATAAGTGGATCTAGCATAAGATAAATACAAATTTCCATATGAAACTAGCATCAGACCCTAGCTTCCATGAATATATTGATATACATGTGGTAGACATTCCTAAGATGTAAAAAAAGTTTCTTAGTAGAGAATCGACTAAATGTCTAAGAGGTTGGTTCTCCACTGATTTTACCCAACTATGGTTACTATTGATCATTAAAGCTTTCGATTCTCCAATAAAACGTATGCTAAATTTAGTGAATGGCGGACCTTTTTTTGCTTCACTAAATAACCTCCAAGATTTTTAAATAGGTTGGCTCTTAAATCTTGTGTTTAGGGGAAAGGGAGAGAGAAATGCAGAAATAAAACCTAACTAAGGTTGTTTCCAAAATCTTTTACAACATTTAAAAACCCTAGTTCAGGTTCCTATTTTTAATAAAATTAACACAAAAATCCACAAATCCTTCATTGTTCGAAGGAGAATGAGAAAATAAATCCTATGTAGGATCATAGTAGTCATTCAAATCCTCTCATGGGAAGCACCCATTAATTTTTGAAAAAAAATGGAACCTAAATCTAAAAAAGATGTTTCAAATCCTTACACAACTATCTTTTCCCAACATCATAATCATAAATCTAACATATTTTCCACAGGAAAATTAAAGAGTATAATGTCATGGTTAAATTCTTGAGAGTATAGGTTAGAAGAACATAAAATCTTAGCAATGAGAATCAATTATCAAGACTATATGTGAAAAAAAAAAGTGACATAGAGCATTCAACATGTATGAAATAGAGAATAAAATGTAAAATAGAGGCGATATGTGCATAGTCTAATATAATTTACTTATTATATTGCTTGATATTATAGAATAAAAAAATTATAAGGTTAAATAATACAACAAATAACTATCTTGACTTTGATTACAAAATTTCTAAAGAGCAATGAGAGCTTTATAAGAGATCTTTTATACCCTATTCTATCTACTACTACTTCTATTACCACTACTCTACTTTTTTTCTTTCTCTGTGTCGCCAAAAAGTGTATCCTTTGAAACTTTTTCACTCATTTGGGTCTTTTCCCTCAGATTTTGGCCTTGTTTTGCCTTTATCTAGCATTGAATTCTTGCAAATCAATAACAATCTAATGGTGTTTTACAAAGGTGTTGTGAAGTGTTGTAACACACCTTCCCAGTTTTCTAAGACCCTTTCAACACAATTAACCTAAACAACCCCTTTTTACCCCTTTTCAAGATTTGTGCCAAAGTGTTATAAGGTGTTATAATGTATTTTCACACTTTCCTAGGCTTGCCATCAATAGATTAACCATTTTTAATGTTAAATTGGTCCCTTAATGTACTTTTAGGCCCAAATGAAGTTTGTTTTGAGAGGCAAGTCTAATAAACATCATTAAACACCTTTTTTTCCTGACCACCACTTGAATTTGTCCAAGTGGACTAGATCTCCAACTTGGCGACCTAGTCCCTTTTGGCATAAGGGTATGTGCAAGATCATGATGGGCCAAAAAGTGGCAATATGTAATGTATATGATGGCCCATGTGGCTGATGAAATTTTTTTACCCAAATTTGATGAAACGAAAAGGATTTTTAAAGGAGATTCTCAGCTTTCCACCAATATAAATTATTCTTTACTTTGAATTTAATAAATAATGATTATTCATTTTTTTATTTGAATTACAACTAAAGTCCTCATTGATAGGTTGATTGAAAAACATCTATATATTTCAAACGATATCTCATTTTTTGAATCTAAAAAATGTGTCACATTATATGCTTTGCATACTATAGGATTTTAAAAAAAAATGAATTTCATGAAGTTTTGACCAAGTTAAGGTGGCCAGACATACAAGTTTTTACATTTTTTAAAAGTCGTAATAAAAAAATCATAATTAATTATTTACTTGGAAAAAAATTACAAAAAAATATGCATCACATCGGGACATGAGTCCTCTACTTATATCTAAAATATTTTAAACAAATATCATCATTTTATTGTGGTTAGGGGGGTCAGACAAACACCTACTTCTTAATTTTTACCTGAAATTTAATTACTATTGTATTGAAATTTCAAATTTTCACCAAATAGATTTTTATTTTTTTAAATAAACCTAGTTTTTTAGAAACTAAATTTTATTCTTACATATTTTTGAAATAATATAGATAACTTATTCAAATTTTTACGTCAAGTTACCTAACTCTGATTTTTTTGAATTTTTGTTTCCACTTAAGGGCTTGTGTTTTTCCATGATGATCTTGCACATACCCATAAATTTCAAAATTAAAACAATAAACTATGGGAATTTTCCTCCAAAACCCTAAGGTCGGCCTATCATGTGACATTTTTGGGAAACTAGGGCATGGAGTGTATAAATAAAGGTATTCATCCTCATTCCACCCCCTAACATCATTTTCATCTTCACAAGCACTCTTGGACTCAATCTTCTCAAGCAAGTATTCAAGCACAAGGCACTTCATGAAACCTCCATTGGATTTGGTTCTTGCATGTTGCGAACATCTTCAACAAGGGTTTGGTAAGTGTTTAAATTTGCATGTTATTCAATCATATTTCCTTTCTTATTTCATTTCATCATTTGGGTTTGATTACCATCAATTAGTTTTGACTAAGGAAAACCCCTATTCTCTAACCCTAACCCTTTGTCTCCTCTTTGCATGTGTGATTTCTAGGTTTTTGTATGTAGGTTTGTCAAAAAGAAAGGTGCCAAAAAGGTGTTGTCAACTCATAAAATTCATTAAATTCAACAAAGCCCTAGTTGAAGATTAGAGACCTCTTTCAGCCCATTTTCTACAGAATCTGAACCAGACACTTATTAAGAACCAGAGTGTAGACCGAAGGCTCCCATATCCTCTTCCACATTATCAAAAATTTAGAAGTTGAATAGGTCACCAACAATGGATACCTAGTCCCTCTTAACCTATTTTTTCGAGGATTTTTTTTAATTTCCGGATACCTTTTACCAGAAACCTGTTTAGGAAAAGTTTCCAAAAAAGAGGGCTAGGTCGCCCATTCTGGAATAAGTGTCCCAATGCTGATTTCCAATAGATTCCAAAACATTCTAGAGCTCCTCTTCTAAAAGTTTCAATTCTCAGGTGCACTATCTCTGCCTCTTCCAGTTTCTTTCCAATTTACATGCATTTAGGTCATTTAGTTTACTTTTCAAATAGTTTACATTTTTTATTATTTATATTTTATAGTTAGTTTAGTTTCATTAAATTTCAAAATTTAGACACACTTCATCACACCTAACACAACCCTATTCAGCCCATACCCTTTGAATGCAATCACCAAAAAGGTTTATCAATAGGAGAAAGAATGTCATTTTTCCTAAACCAAGCTCCTAGGTGAAAAACCCTAAGGGCCTATTTGGGGGAATCCTCTTTCCCTTTTAGAATTATATATTTTTGGTGGTTCAGTCTCTATCTATAGATGTTGGAGAGGCCACTAGATATTCCCTTTTATAAGATAAGGCAATCCTACAAGCACATAACACTCTTCACTGCCAAAGATAAAACCTTAATAGCTGTCAACACTAGGCAACCTCAAAATCCAATCAAAATCAGATTTGGTTTGACAATAAAAATTGAACTCCTTCAATAATGGTGTTGGGTGTAACAACTCAATTAACTAGATGCCACAAGAGCTTTGTGCAGATCTCCCTTTCAGAAGGAAGATACAAAGTTATAAATGCTCAATGAAATATGATTCGATCTATTGGAGGTAGTAATGACATCATCAGAAGGAAGTTGACCACTGATTTTATGAAGGTGTAATAAAAATTTTCCACTTGGCAACGTACATAAATATATTATTTTTGACACTGAAGAAATCCACTCAATGAAATATGGGTGATATGGCACATTGGCAGGTGTTCTTCAAAACTTGAGAGAGCAGCTTGTGAAAAATCTTTGTGGGGTAGCCACATGTCCTACTTTAGGCTCAAAAGTAATGCAATATTTAAAAGTTTGTGTAGCCACTAAGTTGCACCATTGTAAACCTTTTAGCCAAAATTAACTCATGACCTCCAAAAAGATGCACCAACATGACACATGGTGAGGTGAATATAAAAGTTGAAAAGGTATGAATCACCAGGACTGGAAGACCAAAGAGAATAAAAAATAATCATACTTAATATAAAAAAAAATTCCACAATTTATGGTGACTCATAGGGTGCCCTTGCTTGTAGAGGCATGAACCTAGAGAGAAATAACACAATATAAAAGATAAAAGAAATTTGTGATCTCTCAAAGCTTGAGGAATGAAAATACAGACTCCTAGTCTTTGTTAGAAGGCAAAGACAATACGTGCAACATCTTGAAAGCACGATCTAGGTTGATTATCTACTTGAAGGAGAATCCTCCCCACTTTTCTTGTGTTGCTTTGATACGGAAGTAGAGTCAGTCCAAGGGGAGAAGTACCTTTTCAATCTCTTTGATCGTATGTGACAAGATCAACCTTTGGAGTTCTAATTGGTCCTATTTTTTGATCTCTAAAGCTTTCCTGATTTGTTCCTTAGTAAATAGTACTCCATGAGGAAAATATGGAGAGGGTAAACCCAATTCGATCAAAGCTTTGAAATTTTCTCTTATTTCCCCAACCTTCTCAGTTAGTGCCAACAGATAGTTCTTACTCCTCTAGGCAGCCTAGTTGCACATGATGAAATTATTTTCCTTCTTAGAAGCCAATCTTCAGTTTAAAATCCCAGTGCTCGTCAAAGCTTCTTTAGTCACCTTGTACATCTTGACTATCAAATTTCCCAATTCCAAAAAATGGGGGGGTGACTATTTGCATAATTTGGTTGAATACTAGGCCAACCTTCATGTTCAAATCCTATGTGTCTACTATAAATATCATAGCCGACTTTAGATATGGCTTTAGAGCCATCATTGTAACCTTAATTATTTCCCAATGGGAGAAAATAAATCCTCGTAGCACTGTGAGGATTTCAGACCTTTTCAATGTGGTTAGTTCCTATTGGAACTAAGACTCTTTAGCATTTATATCCTCCTTTAATTGATCAATCTCTAGCTAATCCTTTTGAAGCTCTTTTGTCACTAGAGACTAGGTGCTAGCTAGCTCTCCTTGCATATTGTTCCTTTCCTTTCCAAATTTCTTTCCTAGCTACTTAATTTGATCTGCAACTTGAGACCATTTGCCTTATATTTCTTATAGCTCTTTCTACAGTTCTTCACATATATTTTCTTATGATTCTGATATTTTAGTATAGTGTATAAAAATGTATACCCTTGAAATTTCACACTTGTTTGGGCATAAATTTCTTTATTTATCCTTATTTATTTCTGAATTGGTCCTATTTTGCATCCATAAGCTCAGTAAACTACATCTTTTTATGGCTAATCCCAAAAAAATAAAAAATATAAATGATAATTTAATGATTTTGGTTGTGTGTCCCTGATTTTTGGGTCAAGACTAAGATGCCACCTAAGGTGTCTTTTTCTCCCAATGGTATTGGGACCTTGATTTCAAGTGTGCCTTAATGGGCCCCTATATGGAGGAGTCTGTGCCCCAATTTTTTAAGACTTGGGACTAAGATTCAACCTAGGAAATCTTAGTCCCCCTTAAGCTTTTTTCGAGATTTAATTTCAAATTCTCATAGAATTTTGCCTCCTTTAATTAATGATTTCATATGTCAGCTTTTATGGTGTAATATCAAGATATTGAGCATGGATAAGTATAAATACAAGGTTCCTCCACTCATTTTGATAACAAGCATTCAATTATTCATTCCTAAGGAAATTTTATGAGATCAAGAGAAATTCTTCAAGTATTTGGATCCATAATCAATATTTAAGCATCGTAATAAGGATATTATTGCATCATGTTTGTTGTTGTGCTAACAATTTCTATGTAGGGTTTCTGATTCAAGCAAGTGTTTCATGCAAGATCTACATCATTCAAGAAGGATTCAAGAATCACATCCATTGAAACCATTTCAAGTATATCTGTGATACCTTGTTACAAGGGTTTGGTGAGTTGCAACATAGATTTTGTTCATTTATTATTTCCCTCCATTTCCCTCTATTTTATTCTATTTAAATGTTTAATTACCAACAAGGGGTTTGACCAAGGAAAACCACCATTTACTACCAATCAAAAAGTTTTTCCTCTCTTGCATGTTTGTGTTTATAGATTTAGGTTGTAGAATTAAAAATCCTTTGAAGTGAAAAGTTGTAAAGTGGAAAAGTTGCATTACAAATTTTTCATCTTCATGTAAAATCATCTACGGGCCAGATCTGGAAGTTTCAAAACCTGAGATCCAAGAAGAAGGAAGTGTAGAACTTGAGCCTCAAGACCACATTAAGATATTTCAAAAATTCCATATGGGACTAAGTCTTCACCTAGGGCATCTTTGTCCTCTTGAAGGTATTTTTAAGAGATTCTTTCATATTTAGTTTCGCCATTCGAAGATCCTGCATTTGTCATGAAAAACATCAATGGGACTAAGACAATAGTAAGGGCATTTTAGTCCTCCATAGAATATTTTTGTAGTGTCTTTGCATCTCTAGAATCCTCATTACATTTTCAGGCTTCCAAGGTACAAATACCCTAACTTGTTGCATAATTTCATCATTTACATCCTTCATTTAGCTTGCATTACTAGGTTTTTTGAGTTGAATGTTAATTTGTGTTTTCCAAGATTTTCTTGGTGGTGAACCCCTCAAAGCCTAAAATAACCCCTCCTAGGTCCTTCCCTATTGATAATTGGCTCACCTTTTAGGTTGATATTCAATCCAATTTTCTATCCTAGGACATTATTGAATGATAACTAGATAGAGGTGGTGTTCTATGACCTAAGCCATAAAGCATCCCACTTTTCCTATTGTTCATTTTTCTGAACCCAAAATTTTGGACATTCATTTTCTGATTTGGAGCTCACTAAAGCTAGGTAGATCTAGGTTGCATTCATTCTTGCATTGCATCTTGCATTAGTAAAAGTGCATCTAGGGTTTCTCACATTTGCATTATTGAAAGTGCATATAGGTTTAATTTTTTATTTCTTGCATCATCTTATCTCACTAAAAAAGTGAAAAGTGCATTGTCAATCATCCTAATTTCATTTAGAAACATTATTATTGCATACAAAATTGAAAAAAAAATTGCATTCAAATTTGCACCCAATCTCTTATCATTAGTCACTTTTTCATGCATTCATTTACACATTTTTTTATTTCTAAACATCAGGTCCCTGGGTAGGTAGCTTGGGAACACTATAAACAATACAGATCTTGTTTTGCTTATGAAAAAACACCCTTATTGTGACTAAAACTCCCTTACTGGCATCTTACTCCCTTTGTGGGTTTTTGGCTTAGAAACCTCTCTGTGTTGTTTTCTTTCAGTTTCACTTTCTAGAACTTCAAAATTCCTTCAATAGGACCAAGACGCCCTTGTTGGTTTCTTAGTCCTTGTTTAGTTTGAAGTTTTAGTTTTTAGTATTTAAATCTATTTTTATGTGCTTCTTAAGCCTCCTGGTAACATATACTATAAGTCTGAAAAGTTTCAAGAATAGTTATTTTATGCATCTAGGTCAAAAACATCAATTTAGGGCTCTCATTTTTGAAATAATTTCAATTACAAGCATCATTAGATCAAAAAAATTGTCACATTTCTAAAATTTGGCATAATATGGATAAAAATACTTTTCACTTTTGCATATACAATTTTTGCATTCATAAAACTTTGCATAAGTTTGATAAAAGTGATTTTTATTTTTGGATATACATTGTTTTGATTCTTAAAGTTTTGCATACATTGGATTTTTTTTTTTTGCATCTTTAGATATGCATTTTTAACATTCTTAAATCATTGCATAAGATGGTTAGAAGTGCTTTTCATTTTTCAAACAATGTTGGTACCTTACCTTTCTAGACATGCTAAGAAAAAGTTCATATCCCCTCCCCATGAGAGTGTTTTAGTGAAAGAGAATACAACCTTGCACACTCCTAATGATCATATTTGTTCTTCTCCTAATATCCCTCCTATTGGCGAAGAAGATATTTTGGTGATAGAAGAACCAATCAATGAGAGTTTTGAGAATCCTAGTTTTTTCTCTCCTTCTACCTCTCTTATTAGGAAAGACCTTAATGAAAAAGACATTGATTAAACAACCAAAGGTAATAATGACAACCACATAATCATTGAAATATCAACTAGTCTACAATCATCTCCCAACATATTCACCTCTTGTGATAATGTTCTAGAGGATGAAAATGTAAGTGAAGATATGTTGGTTTTGGATGATCAAAAATTTAAGATCTATGAAAACAATCTGTGAGATCCTTCCCCTACCTATCCTATTTTGGAAGACATTAATGAACAAAGGAATGAAACCGTAAATGATCATGAAAATCATACTTGTGCTTCTCCTAGTATCTCTCCTAGTTGTGAGGAAGATGCCTTGGTGTTAGAAAATGTAACCAATGAAAGTCATGAGGGAAACTTTCTTGAACAATATAATGACATCACTGATAAGAAAGACAACTCAACCATTGATAGCTCCCTTATGTGCAAATAAGTCATCTTAGAAGAAACAATCCTTGATTTTTAAGAATATTTGGTTCATAGTTATCCTAGAAAATCTCCTACTAGGTAAGATATAATGGTGGAAGAGAACAAGAATGTTAACAATAGTAATTCCTTAGATGAAGATGGTGAAGTAACATTGGAATCCCCTTCAATAATAGATCATGAAAATAAGGATACATCTCTTGAGGTTATGCACATTAGATACTCCTTGGTGTACTCTCCTAAAACTAAACTTATTATTTATCCACCCTCTTAGAAAGTGTAAGTTTAAAAAAAACCCGTCCTTATCCTTGAACTACCTAAGAACAATGTTTCACAACAACTAAGTTATAATACCATTTCTCATACATATAAAACTAGGAACAATTTTCAACTAAGACTAAAACCTTCAACATCCCTCCCTTTTCCTAACCCCATTTTGAGTAGTGATCGTTTTTTGACTTTGCATAGTGTGAAGGACTATGATCTTGTTGAAAAACTTAAGAATACCCCCCCAAAGATATCCCTTCGGGACTTGATTTGGAATTCACTTAACTATCAAAATATGCTTGAAAGATCCCTACAATAGGTTCACATCCCTTCTAATGTCCAACCAAATGACATAGCAACCATTATTCAAGTACTAAATGCTGACATTGTTTTCCACCAATGTGAGCTCCCTCCTTTGGAAGTGCAAAAAAAATATGATGCTTTCATGATCCTAGCTCAATAAAATACCATACGGATAAAACATACCCTTGTTGATAATGGCTCAACCTTAAATGTGTGTCGTGCAAACCTTTTGGATAAACTTTGGGGTATGTGCATGATCATCATGGAAAAAATAGGCCCTTAAGTGGCAATAAAATTCAAAAAATCAGAGTTAGGCAACTTGACGTAAAAAATTGAATAAGTCATCTATATTATTTCAAAAATATGTAAGAATAGAATCTGTAGAAAATTGAATTTAGTTTCTAAACTACTAGGTTTATTTTTTATTTTTAAATCTATTTGATGAAAATTTGAAATTTCAATTGAGTAGTACTTAAATTTTAGGGTTGAATAAGAAGTAGGTGTATGTCTGACCACCCTAACCACAATAAAATGATAATATTTTTTTATGATATTTTAGGTATAAGTAGGGGAATCATTTCCCGATGTGGTGCATATTTTTTTGTATTTTTTTGCAAGTGAATAATTAATTATGATTTTTTGTATTACAAATTTTAAAAAATATAAAAAATTGTATGTCTAACCACCTTAACTTGGTCAAAAATTCATGAAATTCAATTTATTTTTTAATCCTATAGTATGCAAAGCATAGGATGTGGCACATGTTTCAGATTCAAAAAAATGTGATAGTGTTTGAAAGTTATAGATGTTTATCAATCAGCCTATCAACAAAGACTTTAGTCGTAATTCAAATAGAAAATGAATAATAATAATTTATTAAAATCAAATTAAAGAATAATTTATATTGGTGGAAAGCTGAGAATATCCTTTCAAAACCCTTTTCGTTTCATCAATTTTGGGTAAAAAAAAATTATCATCCACATGGGGCATCATATCACTTAGATATCACCACTTTTTGGCCCATCATGATCCTGCACATAACCTTGGTGTTGATAAATAGAAAAATTCAAGCTAATTTTTTATCTAAATTAAGCAATTCGACAATTTAGGAAAAAAACCACTTGGTTTCATCACTTTACCTATTAGAATTGGAAAGGCCGCATTAGAAACATCGATCCATGTTATGTCTCATGATCTTTCATACAACCTCCTTTTAGGAAAACCATGGATTCATGCAATGAATGGGGTGCCTTCTACTCTTCATCATAAAATGAAGTATATTTAGAACAAAGTGCACACATCGAATTTTGATAATGAGCCCTATAGTGTTTTACAACTTGAGAAAAATAAAGCGAATCCTTTGAAAACATTGACACCAACTACACAAGTGGAACCTATGCGACAAAAATACAAAAAAAATCATATTGAGGAAGTCACAAATCTATTAGAAGATGATTGGGGTTATTTAGACTTCAAACCTACATTCATAAAGAATACAAGATCATAAATAAAGATTAAAATAAGGTAAAACAAAAAGAATTAATGTCAACACAAAATTTAGAAGACCCTTAGAAAGCATCCACCTCAACCACTACAGAAGAAAATACAACAAATTACACAACACACCTTGATGAGAGAGACTATCAACAACCACCAAATCCAAAAGAAATGAAAAAACTTTATGGAAAAGGTTAAAAACTTAGGAAACAACTTGGATATAATGGAAAAGGATGTGGGACTAGAGAACAAGGTATCCATATCCTTATAGAGCCTCAAATGCAAGAAAATAATAGTGGTCTTGGTTATTTTCCTATGATAGAAATCAAATCATCAAACAAACCTTTAACTCAATATCAACACTCTTAGAAAAAAATCATCTAAGCTGACTTTAACAATAGTGCATCCTGAATTGATAGACACTAGTGTTCATGATTTTTATCATTTGCAAGAAACAAGGAAATCCTCACTTAACATCAATGTCATCACACAAAACACTTACGATTCGAATTTCGTAGATTTTATATCTTCCTTTAAGGAAGAGAACAAAATATTGTAATCTAAAGAGTCTTTTGTAGGTATGGAAACTAATACTAAGAAAGAGATATATTTTCCATAAAATAATCAAACATCCTCTATGTTTGATCAAGAAAGTATCTTGTTGAGAATCCTCCTAGATAGTTTGATATCTCTCCCTCCAAGAACATGAAATAAATTTTACCATAAACATTAATTTTGTGCATATATAGATTTCATGGTCATTCTACTAATGAATGTAAGGCCTTAAGTGATAAAATTCAACATCTTCAAGAGTGTGGTGTTGTTCTTTATGTTGAAGCACCCAATTCCTCTAATTGATACCGATTTTTACACAATCATGTTTCTCATCAATCATTTTAGCTCACCCTTCTCCTACACTAAGTGGGGGCAAGGGGTTAGGTAGCCTTTTCCTCATATGTCACCTATCATTTCCTCTTTTGGCTAGTTGATCACCTTTAATATAAGAGCAAGTTTGGGATTTGGACAACATGCCTGAATTTGGCTCAAATGTGATATACTCTCATGTCTTCTTCTACTTTAAAGAAATTTCTCACAGTAATGCTTAATAACAACCTCTTTAAAGTGGGGGCATACATCGAAACTCATGTTTCATTGTGTGATTTTCTCTTTTCTTACGATGTGTCCTTTTCACGGTGGTTTCATTGTGTCTGATTTCCTCTGAAAGTGCAATATTTATTTGAATTTTCCTCTCTTGGATACATTAGGAAAAATGTTCCCTGAGAGGAGACCTTGCACGAACTAAGAAAAATCCATTTGAACATCTCTCTTTCTTGTAGTGTTACATTTTTGTACCTAATTAAACTCATGGAGGTATGGCTTTGATATGGCTCCTTGGGTCTCACCTAGTGAGAAACTAGCTTCACGAGCCCTTGTGAGCATGCATTTTATTTTTGTCCTTATCATATAGTCATGGGTTCATGGGGGTATGACTTTGATATGGATCTCTTGGGGCTCACCTAGTGAGCAGCTATCTTCACTAGCCCTTGTGAGCATGTGTTTTGTTTGTATAATCGATAGCATGTTCCACTTGTAAATCTTTTTTGGAAAAATATCCTGGACTCGGTCCAAAACATGTTGGATGGCCAGTCAAAGCTTGGTCCATTGCATTTTTTTTTCTTTCTTTTTCCCTTTTCCTTTTTCCTATATTTGATGGTGTATGTTGGTGATCTGGTTATGGCTTCATATATCATCTACAAGTGTGTTCCTTTGTTCTTATTTTGTTTTTCCATAGGATCTTAATCCTAGGGGCTTAGGCACCATCTTGGTTATTGTCATCCTATCTTACTTGCATTTGTACATTTGAACCACTCTTGATTGCATGATTGATTACTTTAGTATGAGTTTGAAGCAATTTCATCCTCTCACTAAAGTGAGGCCTAAATGTACTATAGGAAAATGCATACCCTTGCAATTTCAAACTTTTTTGGGTCTACCTTGCTGTATTTATCCTTATTTATGTCTTAATTGGTCCTATTTTGCATCTAAAATCCTGATAATAAACTACATCTTTTATGGCTAATATACAAAAATTCCAAAAGATAAATGATAATTTAATGATTATGGCTATGTGTCCTTGATTTTTGGGTCAAGACTAAGATGCCACCTAGGGCATATTTTTCCTCCAAAGGTTTTAGGACCTATTGGTGTTTTTTATTGCTAGGCCCATATATCACTAAAGGGATTCCACACCTTATACTCAAGAACACTAAGGACTAGAAATCCAACACAACATCCAAAGATCCTGAGGCCTTTTCTCCTACACTTTTAGATCTATAGAACCAAGGAGAGTGTTCCTTAGTGTGTTCCTATAATTTTCATTTGTCCGAAGAACACTTCATACATAGATTTGTCCCTATTTGAATGCAATTAGATGTAATTCATCAAAATCTTGGCCAACTTTAAACAAAAGACCTCTAAGTTGCTAGGAACATTTAATAACTTTGAGACTTGTATGCCATCATGAATGAAATATGAAGTATTGTTCCGATCTTGAATCCATGAGTGGGTATTCTCTGCTGTCGATAAGCTACAAGAATCCTAAATGAAAAAGTTAGTGCCTCATCAAATTGGGTGGGATTCAAACATGAAACATTCAATCATATGAAACACTTCAATATGATATGTATGAACATTTCTACAATCCATTACATCAAAGAACTTCACTATATTTGAACCATTATTACTTATAAAATTCTTAGCTCATTATGAGAAACTTATAACTCTTCCTTAATTATTTAATTAACTCATTGAGCTGAAGCAAACAAAAGAATCATACATTTCAAACAAACCTTTGAAAAGATAAATGAAATTACACTTGTTAATTTAACTCATAGTCTATCTAAACAACACACAGAAGAACACATGCTTAAAATTTTTCAGATTTCTTTCGATATCAGTAATTAAATAAGACCATTTAAGAGTGCTTCATACATATACCCTACCCAAGACAAACTAATGGAAAATTCATGAAGAACTCTGCATTCTATATGTTTCTATGTCCTACCACTGGACTCAAAAAATTTGACCATTTAAATGAGCCTTGAGATATCTTTTATAAAACAAGAGAGTGACAAGCTTCAGGCTCATTGCAATTATATTTCATTTAAATTTCATTTCAAAAATAATTTCACCTGGATTTAGAAATTCCCTGATGGTTGGATGCAATCATGTAACCACATGATGGAATCAAAACTGTTATAACCCTTGTAACTAGTCGGTGTCAATATCACTTCATTGAAATTTTTTCCATTAAGGCCTTGTCGTTAATGTCCATGTCGAAACCCAAAATAAACAACACCATCATCACAACAAAATTGAAAAAGAACATAAAAACACACCATCACCTAGAACTTAAAGTAGCACCACGACCATGGTATAGATGAACACTCCTCATGTTTTCCTTAGTAGGAGGTGAAACCACCAACTCATCCTCATTAGTATGCTTCTTAACACTAGAACTAGAACAATCACATGGTGCCACCATGGTAATTGGAGAAAGTGTGAAGACCTCCTCATTAACACTAGCCATTTCAATCAAAGCACTGATGAAATAGCCATAATCAAAGTCAGACTTTGAATCACCACCATCATAACTACCAGAGATATCAATAGGCGAGTTCTATCGACCCATAGAACCATGACCACACCTCAAATTGGCCCTCGAACTCCTTCCATGCTCTACAAAATTCCTACCTTTACCTGATGTCGCCACCTCTGATTTTTCAACTTGGCCTTTGAGCCAAGAGCTACACTTGATGACCTCAGGGTTGGGTTTCATTTTCTCCAACTTCAGGCTGAGAGAGCCTTGAAGACTATCTAAATCATCTGATGGAGAATTATCACTTTATTTTTGAGTGTTTCCCCTTGTTTACCTACACACCATTTATGGACAAGAAGTAGACTTGTTCATCTTGCACCAGTACTCAGACCTTCACAAAAGTAACCAATTAAACACAAAGCACTCCAGTAACTTATTTTATATGGTGAAAATTAGAGAACTATCATCTATATTTATTGAGAAAATTGAAGCAATGATCATCAATGCTCCAATTGAAGAACGAGCAAAGAAGTGATCATTCACTGGCGTTGGAATCACCACTATTAATTTCTAAGTACATGGAAATCAGTGTACTATCCATCATGATTTCTAGGAAATATCCCTTCAAATTTATGGACATCAGGCTCATATAATCTGAAGAGCTTGCACCATTAATGTTCATCACTCATAGAGCTCAATCATCCATCACATGGTTTCTTTTTGAATTTTGAAAGTAGGTAGTCAATGCGCTTGTGCACTGGCTTGTTGACCTAATCAGATCAAGTCAAAAAACTTTGAAAAATCTATGCTATCGCATGGTAGGTGCATCGGCCAATGATAATTCTCACCATCAAAAAAAATTTGTACCACCTATGGGCCCCATTAAGCCTCCTTGTGCCGCCATCGCGCAGGCCGTGCAAGGAATTAGGTGACACCATTAAATATTCTATGTGGTGTGCATGCTATGGGTCAAATCAAGTCCCATCGGTGCATCATGGCCTTCGATCCTCTACCACGAGAGATCAAGCTAATAGTGGGAAATGGGTCCCACATGATATGAAAGATGTGTGGCACAATCGCACATACCATGCAACCCAACCAGAATGCATTATTTTAACACTGCACAGTGAGCATGCAAGGGCTAGGATTCCATTTATCAAATCTAATGGCTTGAATTTCTACATGTGCCTACCATTTTTATAAGAGAAAGGGCCAAGGGCCAGGTGGTGATCGATGACCCCTTAAGAAAAATTAATAAAAACTTGAAGACATAAGTCTTAAAAACAAAATATTTTGGGTCAACCGATTAAAATATTAAAATATTTCAAGCTAGTAAAGAAATGGGAGCGATGCCATAATTTGTAACTAAGACAACGAGTGATCTGGTATAGCGGGTCAACATAAAAAATTGAAACAAGGGTGGGAAAACCCCAAAACCCTACATATGACCATTAAGCACAAGGGTAACAATTTTGACAAAAAATTTCTCATGAAACTAGTTAAAATTTGTAAAATTTTGAAAGCTCTATCAGTGGCTCTAGCTTGGGGATACATACCCCTGGTGGGTATGGAGAGAATCCAAAACTCAGGTAGAATTAGACCAACCCAAAAAAAAAATTTGGAGCATGTCCGGACAAGACAAGCAGACACAACAAGGAAAGAGAAAAACACACCTATATTCAAAATTTGCAGCACTGTACATAATCTCTTTATTGAGATATTTCATCCAATTCCATTGGCCTCAATTTTTAAACCTCGTGTTTCAAGACCTCCCAAGCTTTGGAGCCAAATCATCTTCATATCGAAGGATCTTTTTTCACATACCTCCATTGGATGGTCACCGATATCAATAAATTACCAATAATCTGTACTAATGTGACAAATACCAATTGCCTCATATTTTCCTTTCTCATCAATCTCTGGCTTGTCTAGCTAGAATGGAAAAAGGAAGCATCCATATTCCACCTGATCACACTCATTCTGCACATAAAAATTGAAACCATAAAAAAAAGGGTACATCAAAATAAGAAAGCAATCCCCTGAAGAGTTGGAAGTAAGAGAAAAAGGTGAAAAATAGTGTTCACCCTCTTTCACATAAATACCATCCCTACTGAGATGAAACAATTACATAATGATACTCCAGAGGTTAGGAGTGTCAGCAAAAAAACTCAACCAATCACTTGTGTTGGCCATCATCATATTCAATATCCACACATCGATTATCAATACCCATACCCTCATACTTTTCATCACTACTAAATTCAAAGTTCTCTTTTTCTTGTGACTAAGGCATTTGCAAGTTGATTTCATGGGAATAGCTACACTTTTGGGATAGGAATACAAATATTTCGATCTCCCCTGGATCCTTAATCTTATTTTCCATAATAGTGCCAAATGTGAAGGTTTCATAGGCACTATCACTAATGAACCCATTAGTCTATTGATCACACCCATGCTCTAACCATACATCCAAAGAATCATCCAAACCTTCAAAATGTGGGTTATCCCTGAACTAGACAAAAGATGTATCTTTATAAATGGGTGTAGATGAATTTTCATCATAGAGAGGATTTTATATTATATTGATTTATTTCCAATGAACCCTTGTCCATTTTAGATGAGGGTGCACCTTGTTGGTGTTTTTTCTTGCTAGGCCTAGATATCTCTAAATGGAGGCCACACCTTATCCTCAAGAACACTGAGGACTAGAAATCCAACACAATGAGAAAAGATCCTAAGGACTTTTCTCCTACTCTTTTGGCTCTATGCAACCAAGGAGGGTTCTTTTAGTGTGTTCCTATAATTTTCATTTCTCCTAAGAACACTTCATACACATATTTGTCCCTATTTGAATACAATTAGATTTGATTAATCAAAAGCTTGGCCAACTTTAAACAAAAGACCTCTAAGTTGCTAGGAACATTTGATAACTTCGAGACTTGTGTCTCATCATGAATGAAATATAAAGTAAGTATTGTTCTGATCTTGAATCTATGAGTGGGTATTCTATGGTGTCAATAAACTATGAGAATCCAAAATGAACAAGCTAGTGTCTCATCAAATTGGGTAGGATTCAAGCATAAAACATTCAGTCATATGCAACACTTCAATCTAATATGCGTGCACATTTCTATAATGCATTACATTAGAGAACTTCACTATATTGAAAACATTATTACTTATTAAATCCTTAGCTTATTATGGGAAACTTGCAACTCTTTTTTAAGAATTTAATTAGCTCATTGAGCTGAAGAAAACAAAAGAATCATACATTTCAAACAAACCTTTGAAAAGATAAATGAAATTACACTTGTTAATTTCACTCATAGTCCATCACAAAACACAGGAGAACACATTCTTTTAATTTTTTAGATTTCTTTCGATATCAGTAATTACATAAGACCATTTAAGAGTGGTACATATGTATACCCTACCCAAGACAAACTAAGGACAAATTCATGAAAAACTCTACATTATATATGTTGCTCTATCCTACCAAAACCCTTCTGAACTCAAAAATCTAACCGCTTTCAATGAGCCTTGAGATCTCTTTTATAACACAAGAGAGCGACAAGCTTCAAGCCCATTGTAATTACATTTCATTCAAATTTTCATTTCAAAAATAATTTCACCTACATTTAGAAATTCCCTGACAGTTGGATGCAATAATTTTACCATATAAGTGAATCAAAAAATTTACAACCCTCGTAACCAGTCGAAGTCACTATCACTTCGTAGAAAAAATTACCATTAAGGCCTTGTCGTTTATGTCCACGTCAAAACCCAAAAGCAACAACACCATCATTTTAACAAAATTGAAAAGCACAAAAAAACACACCATCACCTAGAACTCAAAGTAGCACCATAGCCACGGTATAGATGACCACTCCTTGTTTCCACCTTATTAGGAGGCAAAAAAACCACCTTATCCTCATTAGTATGCTTCTTAACACAAGAACTAGAACCATCACATGGTGCCACTATGGTAATTTGAGAAACCATGAGGACCTCCTCGTTAAGACCACCCATTTCAGTCATTTAAGTAGTAAGGAAATAGCCATAATCAAAGTCAGTCTCTAAATCACTACCATCAAAACTAACAGAGATATCCATGAGTGAGTTCTGTCAACTAAGAGAGCCACAACCATACCTCAGCTTGGCCCTCAAACTCCTTCCACACTCTACAGACTTCCTACCTTTCCTGATGCTGCCACCTCTACTTTTGCAACTTGGCCTTTCAGCCAAGAGCTACACCTGATGACCCCAAGGGAGGGTTCCATTTATCAATATTTAGGTTGAGAGAGCCTTGAAAACTATCTAAATCATTTAATGGAGAATTACCACCTGATTTTCGAGTGTTCCCCCTCACTGACCTACGCAGATTTGATGGAGAAGTAGTAGAGTTGCTCATCTTGCACCAATACTTATACCTCTACAAAATTAACCACTTAAACACAAAGCACTCTAGTAACTTAATTTCTATGGTGACAATTAGAGAATTATCATTTGTATTTATTGAGAAAATTTATGTAGCAATCATCAATGCTCCAATTGAAGCACAGGAAAACAAGTGATCATTCTCTGGCGTTGGCATCACCATCGTTAATTTCCAAGTACCTAGAAATCTATGTGCTATCCATCATGATTTCCATGGAATAGCCCTTCACACACATGGAAAGAAGGTTCATATCCTCTGAAGATATTGTGTCATTAATGCATGTCGCTCATAGAGCTCAATCAACCATCACATGGCTGGTTTTGAATTTTGAAAGTAGGTCGTCGATGCGCCAATGCACTGGCTTGTTGAACGACTCACATCAAGTTAGAACACTTTGAAAAATCCATGTTGTCAAATGGAAAGTGCATCGGCCAATGATGATTCTCCCCATCAAAAAACATGTGTACGACCTGTGGGCCCCATCAAGCCTCCTTGTGTCACCAATTGAATCCAGGTTGCTCCATCACGTAGGTCGTGCAAGGCATTAGGTGAAACCATTAATAATTGTACATGACATGCATGCCATGGCTTAGATCAAGTCCCATCGGTGCATTATGGTCATCAATCCTCTACCACAAGAGGTTAAGATGATAGTGGGAAATGGGTCCCACATGATATGAATGATGTGTGGCACAATTACGTACATCACATGACCTAGCCAAAATGCATTATTTTGATACTGCATGACATGCATGCAAGGGCCAAGATTCCATTGATCAAATCCAATGTCTTGGATTTGTGCACATGCCTACCATTGTTATAAGAGAAAGGTCCAAGGGTCAGGTGGCAGGCGACGACCCCTTAAAAAACAAAAAAAAACAAAAAAATTAAGACAT
Organism: Sequoiadendron giganteum; assembly: GCA_007115665.2. Classification (NCBI taxonomy): domain Eukaryota; kingdom Viridiplantae; phylum Streptophyta; class Pinopsida; order Cupressales; family Cupressaceae; genus Sequoiadendron; species Sequoiadendron giganteum. Next base: position 818,538,415 of record CM021101.1, read on the forward strand.
AAGTCTTAAAAACAAAATATTTTGGGCTGACCGTTTAAAATATTAAAATTTTACACACTCGATGACTGGAAAGCCTAGGCAATGGGGTCGATAGAGAAATGGGAGTGATGCCATAATTCATAACTAAGATGACTAGTGACCTGGTACAACGGATCAACATGAAAATATAATGCAAAGGGTTTGATAGATGAAAAATTTAAACAAGGGTGGGAAAACCCCAAAACCCTACATATGACCATTAAGCACAAGGGTCACAATTTTGACAAAAAAATTCTCATGGAACCAATTAAAATTTGTAAAATTTTGAAAGCTCTATCAGGACCTTGATTTGAAGTGTACCTTAATGGACCCCTTTTTGGAGTCTATGCCCCATGTTTTTAGGATTTGGGACTAAGACACCACCTAGGGCATCTTAGTCCCCCTTAAGCTTTTTTCACGATTCAATTTCAAATTATGGTAGGATTTAGCCTCCTTTAATTAACAATTTCATATGGCATCTTGTTGTGGTGTACTTTTGGGATATTAAGCATGGATAAGTATAAATACAAGGTTCCTCCATTCATTTTGATAACAAGCATTCAAGTATGAATTCTTAAGGAAAGTTTATGATATCAAGAGCAATTATTCAAGTATTTGGAGCCATCATCAAGATTGAAGAATTATATCAAGGATATCATTGTATCATGTTTGTTGTTGTGCTAGAAACTTTGATGTAGGTGTAGTATCAAAAAAGGGTCATTTGGCTTTTTCACACTCATTTGGGTCCTCCTTGTGGATTTTGGCTTAATGTTGCCTTGATTTAGTGTTTTAATGTGGATAACACATTGACATTAGGTCTTGGGCCCTTTTGAGCTAATGTATTTCAATGGTTTCTTGCAAAGGTGTTGTAAAGTGTTGTAACAAACTTTCACACTTTTCTAGGATTTTATCAATTAAATAAGCATAATAAATATAATTTCAATCATAATTTACATTAATCTTTCCTTATTTGGTGTGTTGTAAAGTGTTGTAATGCACTTTCACATTCCTCTAGGCTTGTCATTAATAATTGGGCTTTCTTATACTTTAATTGGACACATTTTTCATCCACAAGCCTTATCCATGTGTATTTTGGAGGATAATCCTAACAAAATAATTTAAAACATCAAAATCCTAAAAACCCACCTCGAATTCCTAAGGTGGGACTCATTTTCCATTCTAGGTGAATGAGTTGCCTTAGGTGGGATCCATTTGCCCAGGGTGGCAAATGAGTCCCCTTTAACTCAAAATAAAATTTAATTTAAATATTTGGTGGGATTTTATTCTCCAAGATCCAATGTCAACTTGTGGTGTTGTAATTTCAGGAATTATTACATAATTGAGTATAAATACAAGGTTCTTTCTCTCATTTTCATCCTAACATTCTAACAAGCAATCAAGTGATCCTAATAGAAAAATGAGTTCACAAGAGAATTTGAGCAAGAGCATTCAAGGCTTTAAAGGGAAGATTATCAAGTATTCAAGAGCATTCTTCAAGCATTAATCATCATGTTTGTTATTGTGCTCACAATTGTGATGTAGAGTTCATGATCCAAGCAAGCTTTACATTCAAGATCTATCAACATCAAGCAAGAGTCAAGAACCACATCCATTGTATCCATTTCAACCATAATTGCAACACTTTATTTCTAGGGTTTGGTGAGTTGTAAAATTACCTTTTGTTCATTCATCTTTCTCCCTTTACATTTTCTTGAGCATATCAAGGTTTAATTACCAACATAGGGTTTGACCAAGGCAAACCCCTATTCCCTAACCCCAAAACCATTTTTCACTCTTCTTGTATGTGTGATTTGTAGGTATAGGTTACAGATTTGTCAAGGAGAAAATATGGAGAAAATTTATCAAGTTTTCAAAGTTGTTAAGTTGCCATTTAACCTTGGAGAAGCTTTGAGAAGACCTATAGCTATTATTTTTAAATTCAGATCTAGAAATCAGTTAAGAAGAGTAGAGAAGACCGAGAGGCACAAAATCCAATTCAGAATTTCTAGAAAAGTAGAAGTGGACTGATTCGCCACTATTGGTGAATGACTCCCATTGTACAGGCCTGAACAAGATTTTTGCAGATTTGGATACCCTTTTGGCTGAAACTTGTTCCTACACATTTTCTCAAAAAATCGACTGATTCACCCAACTTGGTAAAAGAGTCCCATTCATCACAAACAATAGAACATTTAGTGATCTAGATCCCCATTCTGCCTTCTTTAGTTTCCTAGGTGCACATTTTTAGTTTCATAGCTTTAACTGCATTTTACTTATCTTTCTAGGTCATTCTGCATACACTTGGTGTTGAACCCTTCATTTGACATCATTCAATCCCCTAAATCATTCCCTTTGCCAGATTTCAATATTATTTTCATTGAAATCAAAAGGGTTTATTCTTGAGTGAAACACCCAAGAAAAAAATTGACCTCTCTCCTTTTAGGTCTAAAACCCTAGAAGCCCTAAAGAGAGTGTCACCCCATTTTCTTTGTTTCAATAGGGTTTATGATTCAAGGAAGAGTTTCATGCAATATCTACATCATTCAAGAACCACATCCATTGCAACCATTTCAAGCATATTTTTAGCACCTTGTGCAAGGGTTTGGTTCTTTGCAACATAGTGTTTTGTTCATTCATCATTTCCCTCCATTTCATTCTATTTCAAGGTTTAATTACCAACAAGGGTTCTGACGAAGGAAAACCCTCATTTACTAACAATCAACAAGTTTTTCCTCTCTTGCGTGCTTATGTTTATAGATTTAGGTTGAAGACTTGAAGATCATTTGAAGTGAAAAGTTGTAAAGTGGCAAGGTTGCATTACAAAGTTGTCATCTTCATGGAAACTCATCTATAGGTAGGATTTGGAAGTTTTAGAACCTAATATCTAAGAAGAAGAAAGTGAAAACCCTGAGCCTCAAAATAAAATTAAAAGATTTTAGAAATTATAGATAGGACTAAGTCACCACCTAGGGTATCTTAGTCCTCTTGAAGGTATTTTTTAGAGATTCTTTAGATCTGATTCCGGCATCCAAAGATCCCACATCTTCCTTGAAAATAAAAATGAGACTAAGACAATAGTAAGGGCATCTTAGTCCTCTATAATATATTTTGCTAGTGTTGTGCAGTTTTTTGCATACACACCACGTTGAAGGCAGGGACCCTCTTCTTTCTATCTTTTGGGTGTTTTCCTGTGGTCCTCCCTCTTGGATTGGTCTTTTCTCTTGGGTGCTCGTGATCCTTTGGTTGTGAAGGTTTTTCCACTTTGGGACATGCTTGAATACTTATCTTTCTTATGCAAGCAATCTCTTGGGGTAGTTCATTGAAAATCCTAAGTCATGGATGAGTTTCAGGTTTTTCATGATTCTCGAGTATTTCCTTCCTGTGCAAAAATCACCAATTTCTATCTATGTCTCAGATGCATGATAGTTATTACTAATATTTTTGCATTTCAAATATTTTAGCATCTCACGAAATTCAATATATCATGGAATTCTCTGAACTTATTTTGAAGTCTTAAAATCCTTGACTTCCATCATTCCCTCGGATCCCTGAATTTGGTTTTAGGTGGTGATTTCACCTCATTTATGCATGTCGTATGAATGCTGTAGTTTACACTTAATGGGATTGTGATAGGTTTTATGTTGAAAAATTGATGCTTTTTGTCTCACAATGAATTTGAAAGAGCTTTGTCATAGGGAGCTGCATGTGAGCTTGATTTTTGGAGTTCTGGATTGTTAGTTTTATGGTATTTCCTTGGTCTTGTTCATATCTGCATGAGATTTGGAGCTTGTTGTCAGTAATTGCCATCTTGAGGTTTTCTTCATTAATGGTATGTGCACGTTGCCCTAATTTTGATTGTCGAATGTGTGTGGTTTTATGGTATTATGTTCATTCTATGCTTGGGTTCTTGCATATTTGGAGGTTTGTGATTAAGCTAGGGCCGTCCAATTTTCATTTTGATGCCTCCTCTAGGTGTTAATGCGTAATTCTCCATTAAATTGATAATAGTGCCAATAACTAATAGTTTTTCTCTTGGAATTTGGTGATGTGCATGATGGTGAGTTGGTTCGATGGATCTAGGTTTTTCTTTGTTTGGTAGGTTGATTATTTGAGTGAAAGTTTGGGTTGTTATTTTCATTTGTATCTAATCAAGGCTTGACTGGTTATTCATGGTGGGATCTTAGGGTTGCATATCTCCAATTTCTTGCTAGGGATTAGCTGAATGGTTATTGAATTAGTTATAAGTTTAAAATCATGAATGAACAATTTAAAGTGAATCAAAAACCTATGCCAAATCCCAAATTTGTGATCATTTGATCAATTTGGGTGAAACTGTGAAGAGTCATAAATTTTAGAGATTTTAGGTATCTCATGGAATTCCTTCACATTCAGAAATCCCTGAAACTTCCATCACCCTATCATTTCTTGAGAATGCATGTAAATGCAAAATTTATGGTATCATCGCTAATTTCCCTCCTGAGTGGAAATCCCTAAAACTTTTTGAAATTGAAAATTGTAGAAATGGATGAATCGACATTGCATAATTACATGATTGGTTTGATTAATTAAATGTTTAATATTTCCATTTCTTGAGCTTTAATGATGAATAAATGATGTTTTGGGTGATAGGTGTTTTCCTTGCTAATTTTTGTCTAGTCGTGAAATCCCCAAATTTCCTTCTTGGCTTGATTCCTGCGACGGGGTGAAAACCCTGAGTTTCTTAAAGATTCATGTTTGTGAGATTTTAGGGGATTACGATCATTATTTGGGCTTGCTTAATTGATGAATATGATATTCATGATGGGATAAAATTTTCTTTTGTGGTGTAATGAATATTAATTGTGACCTCTTTTGAATGCAAGCTAAATTAAGTAAGGTTGTTACTGGCAAGGGTAAAGGAATGGATCTTTAGGTTGAGGAAGCTACTATTTCAGAAGCTAAGAGGATCAAGTTGGATATAAAGAGCAAGGTTCATGAGAAAAAACTTAGCTCTATCTGGTCAGGGGTGACATACACCTATGTAGGAAAGTGGGACTATGAAGAATTCAAGGCAAGGATGACAACAAACAACCTTTCTTCTCTAGTAAGGAGAATGATAGATTCTGGGTTGGCTCATGTGGCTGGTTTTCCTCCCTCAGTGCAATGATATGATCTTGTGTTGGAATGTGCTTGACATTATGATCAAGGTACATAGAGAGTAATTGGTCCACAAGATAGAGTTATTGCAAAATTCTCTCTTGTCTCCATTGCCCAAACATTTGACATGCCAAACAGGTCTCATGTAGTGCAATTTGGCATTGATATAGCCAAGAAATTCTTAGTAGGGTACAAATAAGGATCTAGAGATTATTAATACTTGGTTGGAGAAACCAAACACATATATCTTTAAATTGCCAAAATAGTTGTTCAGGGCTAAATTTAAATTAGATTCCTATGATGCAATCACTCTTCTTAGCAGAGTGATGGGTCTAAAGAGTGCAGGAATGTTTGAAAACTAGATGTTTTGTCTAATACTAAGAATGGGAAAAGGTATAGAATAAAATTGGGAAGGAATAATCAATGAGATGATTCATGAGCAATTGTCTAATGTGTTGTGACATCCTATTTGGTCTTTTCCTTGGAAAGGTTCCATCCATATAAGGGACTAAACACTCGAGGGGCCTTTGGCTAGGATGTAATTTATGAATTCTACCCTTAGCTATATCTGGATAGTCCTAACTATAGAAGGATAAATGATGCATTCACCATGTATATTACACGGCTACTTCAGGGTGCAGAACATGTTAGGATCTTTGATGTTGCCAAGGAATTGATTCAGAAGTTTCAAGAATGGTTTATACAGTTTCCCACATTTACTTACCTTATTATTGATGGTTGTTTAAGAGATCCATATAGATTTCATAGATATCATATAGATCACATCATCCTTCTGAAGGTTACAAGGAAAATTTATGCCTTTGATGCAATATTGAAAAAGGACATGCACAAAACAGGTTTTGGAAATGAATTCCCATTAAGGATTGGAGGTCATGACTTGTCTTGCCCTTCCTTGGCTACAACATAGTTTTTCAATCAAGAGATGGGTACTTTCAACTTGTCTTTTCATACTAAGAGGCCTAGATTTGATAGAACAAGTGGAGGTCAAAAGAAATCTACCAGGGAATTTAGACATAAGGATAATCTTGAAGATTATTGGGCTAATTGCAAGGATGAGTTTGAAGTTTTTAAGAGGAGCTTCTCTAGGTTGCCTACCAATTTGATCAGACTATATAGTATCAAGGCCATCCCAGATCAAATTTCTGATGATGGAGAAGTGATACAAAGCCATGATTATGAGTCAGTTAAGGATAAGCCCATAGCTGAAATTGATTGGATGAAAGAGGAAATAACATAATTGGAGCAAATCAATGCTCCTATAATCAAGTACATTAAGTTGGGGATCAACCATAAGATTTGGGAGATAGATAATGAAGGGAAACAATACACTTATGAATTGATGGGAAGCTTGGAATTTCGGTCTTCTTTTGAAGAGGAACAAGACCCAAAGGTCAAGGAAAAGGTGAGTTCCCCTTTCAAAATTAAGATCAAAATAGGGGAAGAAAAGAAAAGAAAGCCCATCACCAGAAAGATAAAATTACCTCCAAGGAGAAGACATATGCTCAAGAAGAGGAACTTGAAGAGGAGGAAAAGGAACATGAGACCCCTGTGCTTGAAAGGAGAAGAGTCACAAAAACATCAAGGAAGAAAAGTGAGTCTCCTAAGGAAAAGAGTGAGACAGGACCATAGGTGGTAGATATTGAGAGTTTTGGAGAGAAAACATAGGTTTACACTCAGAAAGAAAGAACTCCATCTCCTAAGGTAAGTTTAGTAGAGGAAGTTGCCCCCATGATTTTCTATGTTACATAGGAACCAAAGGATACTTATATCTCTCTAATTACTTAGGAATTGCATGATGAAGAAAAGGAGCCAACAAGTGCAGCTGTTAAGGATATCCATCAAGGTGAGAATACAAAAGAGTTTAAGGATGGATATCCTCACAATATGGAGGTAGATGCCAACCTCCTACAATGATTTTAATAACTAAGCCCTTAGAGCCATGATTCATAGATTGGACATCTGACCTAAATAGCTATTTTAACCACCATGAAACCTATACATTTAAATTGTCAACCTAGGGACGTGAACTTGAAATGGGCTAGCACAGTATGTGCAATCGGAATTTCAAAGTAGTCATCTTCATCCTATAATTAAGAAAGGCTTGATGTTGAAAGTAAACTACATGAAAGGAAACAAATAAAAATTTTAACATCACTTTAATCAAATCTAAATTGATTATGCATAACAGGAAGGAAAAATTGAGCATCCAATAGGAAACTACTCTACCCGCTTTGGCTGAATGAATACTCAGAGAATGGAATTCTAGTGGCTACAAGAATAGTCAATGCCAGAATCTTAAAAAAGTACTGAAAAAAAATTAACACTAATCTAACTAAAATTAAGGAAAAAATTACTCACGAAGTGGCCCCCCTTGGATTAGTATCCTTTAAACTAATGCAAACTCGGATACTCAACCTAGAATCTTATTTCATTCATCATAAAATGTAATTACAAAAGTATGGCTGATTATTAGCTTGTACAAGAACTTGGTGATCGAATCACTAAGTCACTAGCTCGAGGAAGGAGGATTTGAGCCTTATTTATCAACTAAATAGGGCCATCAACTCCCACTAACTGAGAGGATGCCATTTAGGGAAAAAAAGAAGAAAGTGGAAAGAGCATTTATGCATGTAAGGGAATTCACTCAGACTTGCATGTCCAAATGTCGACTTGACCACTATAGTAACACCCGCAATGGTCAATGTCATTAAAGATTGGTGCAAGGTGGTTACATGTTGTTGACACAAGAATCTTCCACTGTTGTCCTCAGTTGACCTTCACATGACTCCTCAACCTGACCGGCTAGCGGCTGCATTTCTGAATTTAGCATTTCAATCATGTGTTCATAATTATGCCAGTACACATAATAATTGCATAATCATAAGCACCTTAAATAACATTCATCAATCACATGCAATATAAATACATATGGTCCACATAATAGGTGAGTATCATTAAAACAAGGAGAAATGAAATTAGTCCCAAGTGTCTTATGACTGAGAGAAATTATACAAAAGTGCCAGCGTAGAATATCAAAGTTTGTTATAATTTTAGCAAATAACAAGAGATTCTATCCCCCTAAATAGGCCAAAATCTAGACTCATCAATAGATATTGGTGGGATTTTCCAATCTTCTTTGGTTTCATATGAAGATTCACCTACCCAAAATAAAGGAGCGAAATCCTTGGAGAAAGAGGAGGTGCATGGAGGAACTCCTTATCCAATTAATGAAGTGATAGAGATACCTAACAACAACAAGAATGAGATCCCAGAGGGAGATAAGGAGAGATAGGTAGAGAAAGAAGATAAAGGTGAATAATGTTTTGCAGTGCATGATGCAAACATTGACTCCTCTACTGGTCAGAAAGAAAAGGATAAAAAAGGTGAGAAATAGCCAGGTATTTCTATTCCTAGTTGGATCAATGAATAATTAAGAAGCAAGAAAATATTTATAGAAGATAGTATTCCGATCTGGGATAATTTACTGGCTAACATTGGAAAAGGTAAAACAAAGAGGAAGGTTAAGACTATTTCTAGAATTGGCCGGGATGAATCAAACAATAGGGTGATTCATATTGCCACTCCTGAAGTAGATAAGAATGAGTATGAGGTAACTCCTCAAGACTACAATGTTCAAACAATAAATATGGGGCCTACATCTAAAAGGCAGGAAGTAGAAGAGTTCAAGGGGTTTACTGCTACAATTTTGGAAAGATTGGATAAAGAACATCAGGCCAAGGAAAGATTCGAGAAATAAAATAAGGAACTATAGAAATATTTGAAAAATCTTATGAAACCCTTGTAGTCCATTGGCCAGGCTTCTTCTTCTTCATCAATAGGAGGTTTCTTACCCTAGGAGACATACGGTGAACTTTAAAAGATGAAAACATCTACACAAGCTAAACATGAATGGCTACAAGGAGTAGGGCTTAGAGGAGACACCATTATCAAGGAAATTTTGTCAACCTATGGAGATGCACATGGATTATTTGAGCAGGTGCAAAATTTTTTGGTAAAAAACAAGGGTGATGTAGATCTTCTCCTATAGAAAAATGGACAATCATGGAGTACACTGAGGAAAGATTAATAAGAGATGGAATTCTACCTTCCTCAAAGGTTTCAAAGCCTTGGGAATGGTATCAGGCTCTGAAGATCAAGTATAAAGTTCTAAAGAAAATCCATAAACAAGGTCAACAGGTGGAGAATAAATTGAGTAAAATTTATAATAGATGCATATCATTCTTTGAAATAATGACTGGGAGGAAGAAATTTGCACTGAAAGATTTGAGCCTAGACAATTAAGGAAATGGTGACATGACGTTTATACTTCAATTGATGATGGCCAAATCACCGCCCACCATTTAGATGATGTGGCTACCTATACTGTTGTTGTGGATAAGTTTTAGGATCTCAAGATAGAGTGGGGAAAGGTCGTCAAATAATCAAAGGAGGAGATCAAATCAATTGAAAGAATATTTAAAGTCTTGATCACTCCACCACTGGATGACTTCAAGATGATCTTCCTTAGTATGAAGGGTAAATTGGGTCAAGATAAGGACACAGAGCCAACTTATGCATGATTGCATCAAGATTTGTGCTTCCCATCTATCCAAGATATTCTTACGACCTCTACATGCATTGGAGTGATCTACATTGGAGAATTAGGCTGACCTAGAAAAGTCTCAAGAATTTAAAGCCATAAATATTATTTTATTGAAAGAGCTTTCTTGGCTGACCTATTTCTGGCCACCCTTCTTTGTAACCCTAATTGGGCTAACATGATGTAAATTTCTACAAATGAGGTATTTTTACTCATTTGTTTGGTTAGAAGGTTAGATTTTGAAACAAGAAAAGTGATAGAGCAAGATCTAGGGCTAGGAGTTAGTTTATTCTGAAAGCAAGTGCTATAATACCAAATACTAGAATTTTGGCAACCTTTTGGGTGACTTAATGCAAGTAAATACATTGTGCTTTGGTGATCTTTATTGTATTGATTTATCTCACATGGTTCTTTTTATTCTATCTTTCAAGATTTCTTTGAAGACATGAGATATATGTTATAATTTGAGTTAGAAATGATTCAATGGTGTTTATGGTTCGATGTTTGAAGTGTTGGTAGCAATCCCTGGTCCATACTTTTAGCAACTGATTGATTGTGGATTTCTATGTAAAGTTAGCCTAAACCTTATATTTATGTGCTTAGTTCAATTGTGGGAGTTTATTCATCTCAATTGAAAAATAGGGTTGGTATGAGTGAATGTCTCATGATATAAAAATATTTAATTCCTTAGAATATTGCACTATTTCTTTAGGATTGTAGATGAGATCTGGGTCAAGAAGGAGTTAGTTTTGAGTGATTGGTCCATTTTAAATATTTTATCATTTGAATTATTGATCTTAGAAGTAACTTTAATCTTAGGATCTCTCTAAAACCCTTATCTTTTTCAATTTCTTTGAAACTAGTTTAGATTTAGGATTTCAAGTATCAATACATTGCAAAATATGATAAGTTTAAAGATCCAATGTTTGTTTGTAAGGTCCCTTTGTGATTACCAAAATTTTAAAATTTATCACTGAGTTGTTTTATTGCATTGTCAAGACCTGACATTAGAGACCTTGGGGCTATCTCTTGAGGCTCGCCGATAGACATTTAACATTCAAGAGAGATAGGATATCATATTCCATTTGAGTTGTTGTTGTGCAGAAAACACCATCAAAATATTGGCGCTAGAAGGAGGGCCTGAATAAACAAGCTAGAGTACTTTCTATCTACCATTTCTCTTGAGAGATTCAGAAGAAGAACCAGATCTACATGAGGTGAAGAAGAGTTTGAAGAACTACCATCTCCAACTAGGTTAAGATGGACCATATGAAGGTAGGAGTCATCGTCTACCTCATTATTTCCCCCATTCACACCCTCATCAGCCTCATCCTCATTTGATTATGAGGCCAGTCCCATTCGCCAACCCCAAACAATCATCAATAAAAATTTACCACCTCCACCTCCACCAATGGATTTCTTGTCGAACAACCCATTGCCCTGTCCTTCAATAATTACAATTTTATGCCTAAGAACCAAAAGGATTTTTTCGATAAGTTTCATATAAATGACCATAATAGGATAGTAGAGGAACACATCAGGATTTTCCATAATTTTCTTAGGGGTAGGGGGATCAATCATGAAGATGTTTCTTGTAGGATTTTCCCTTATTCTCTAGGTTTTATTGGTACAATTATTTACCTTCTGCATCAATTCATAATTGGACTGAACTTGAGACTGCATTCCTATAAAATTTTAAAATCCCTATTAGTGCTAATGATCTCTATCTATAGTTTAATAAGGTTAAGAGGGAGGTTAACGAACCTATAGGATCATTCAATAACAAGTTTTATTATGCATACACTAGGTTACAAATCCCCTATGCTATGGATGATGCTACTACTTTGGAGGTTTAATTTGAAGCCCTTGATAGTCCTACTTCTACCTTCCTGAAGTGGAGAACTAATCCTCCAAATAGCTTTCTTATTGTGTATACCGAGGCTATCAAAGTTAGCATTGATCTGAGACAACATTTGTTTGGGCCTTTGCCATCTTTGGGACCCACTGCTCACCCAGGTCAGGTCCAAGCACCCAATCAGGATTTGACTTATCATACTCCCATGATGAATCCAATACCATAGTTTCCTTTGATTCCACACCCAGGTCCTCCAATAAATCAATCTTACCCAATGCCTAGTTATACCCAGTAAAGTGCCAATCAGCCTCTTCACTCCCAACAACAAGCTAGCTTTCCCACATACTTGTATAATTCTAAAGTCTTAAATTAGTCTATTAATTCAGGAGGAGCATTAGGATACCCTCAAAATAATAAGAATTCAATGTCTTACAACAATCCTGATAAAGAGAGGCTAGATGAGCTAACAAAGCAAGTGAAAAAACCTAATATGGAGGTAACTAACTTGAGAAATAAGAATATTCAACTCCAAGCTGCTAAGAGGAACTTGCAGTCAACTTATAATAGGGAGAGTCGAGACTCTGCATAGGGACAAAATTTTGATAGAGGACATTCATCTAGGAATTTTTTTGATGGAGGGCAACAAGGTGGACAAGGATTTGAAAGAAGGTAGCAAACTAAGAAAAATAGACCATGGAACACAAGGCCTAATAATGGGGGAGTACCTACTCCATTGGATCAATCTTCTGATTAAGAGAAACCTCCAAGTGGTGTGTATCTGGTAGAGGAAAATTTGTTTGGATGGTGCAGGCTTCACAAGACAAGTCAACATTCTAAGTTGGATTGTCCTAAGTTCCAAAATTCCACTTCAATCCTTCAATATGAAGTTGAGAATAATTCCACTAGTCAGGAGATGGTACCCTCCAACCCTTATGATTCTCCAGTTTTGGTACTAAATCATGCTACTTTTCTGTGGGGTGAAGAGAATGAGCTAGAAGGAGAGTCAGACAATTGGGATGAGGAGACTGAAGAATTGTTTAATGGAGATGAAATTTATCAGTTAATCAATGAGGGACTTGATAATGATAATGGCCCCTTGGATGAAGAGGAAGTTGGAGTCGAGGAAGTCCAGATGTTTTCGCAACCTACAAGGAAATATGATATGAGGAACAAACCTAATAGGAGTCCACAAGTTGGAGGCCCATTTAGAACATCTTTCCCTCCTAAAAATTTCACAACTCTGCCAGATCCAAATGCCAGCAATAATCCATCTTATCCTCAGGTACCAACACAGTACTTTGCAAAAGGAGGACAAGTTGATGTGTCGAAAGGAATCAATGTCAAGGCAAGAAGGGACAAGCTGATTGGATACCACAAAGAAGCACATGCTGATATGAATGTGGAGAAATTAGGTGAATACTTGACTAAGGAACTCAAAAGAGTGAAGGTGAGTCTTTCTGATTTTGATCTCTTAAGGGTTCCTGCCATCAGAATTACAGTTCTAGAATCTTTCAAGTCAAATAAATTTTCTCAAGGAAAGATAGTTAGTGAGGTAGTTGGGAGGCCTCCTAGCTCACAAGCACCCAAAGTTCTAGGTCAAACACAACCTAGGTATAAAGGGAAATAAAAGGATAAGATTCAAGTCGCATAGGCTGATACTCAATTAAGTTCGTTCCAAGGCAAGACATAAAATCCTCCATTTCTAATTTGTGTTCAAATATTTGGGAAGAATATACATTATTATCTTCTAGATTCAGGGATGTCCACAAATGTTATACCTTTTGATGTATGTAGAGCTCTAGTTATTACCCCTGTTGCCTCTCAAAAGAAGGTCACTCAACTAGACAAGATAGAGGTAAATATGGTGGGAGAATTGAACATGATTCCCATACAAATTACATCAGATCCTAGGGTGCAACAAGTGGTCAATATTCAAGTGGCAGACACTCTTGATACCTATGGTTTGATTCTGGGTCGATATTTCACCAAGGCACTAAATGGATACACATCCATAGATCATTCTCACATGTGGCTCCCATAGTAAGGAGTCCCAAATAAAATTAGGATTTAAAGAGAACCCAAAATGAAGTATGTAATCACTGAGAATTATAATACTTCAAATGAGATATTGGTTTCAGAGGTCAGTATAGGGAACTATGTATTAGCTGCCCCTGTCTCAAATACGGAAGAGATATTTATGTTTCAAAGCTGCTTTGGTGAGTCAACATCAAAATCTAGCAGCTTTGAGGCCTTAATTGAACCAATAGAAGACATCGATGATGAAGAAGATAGAAAAATTAGTTTGCTGGATAATTTTTAGGAGTTCATCTATAAATGTATAGAGGATCAAATTCAATTTGGTAGAAACATGAAATTTTGGGCATTACTTCTCCCAAACTAGTGTAGTGTCCACAATGCTCCTCACTTAGAGCTGGAATGTTGCCTATGTCAAACAACGGTGGAACAAATACAAAGGTGCATCAATCCAACCCCAACTATCAAATTGGATATAAAAAGTATTGAAAATGATCCCAAGGGTAAAAGGCCAATGCCTCCTGAAGAATTTCCTAGTAGTAGTAAAAAAGAGAATAACTCAAAAGGATCAAGAGATGATGGTTGTTGGATGCTAAGGTTCGATGGGTCAAAATCAAAGCAAGGTGCTAGAGCAGGATTCGAGTTGATCGGTCCTAGAGGTAAGAACATTTTTTCTACTCATAGACTCTAGTTCCAGTGTACTAATAATGTAGCTGAGTACAAAGCTTTGGTTCATAGATTATTAATGGCATTGAGAAAGAAAGTTAAGATTTTCCAAGTGTTTGGGGATTCAAAATTAGTGGTTAAGCAAGTAAAAAAATAGTACTCATGCCCTGATAGAAGGATGACCAATTATAGGCATAGAGTACAGTACCTCATTGAAGGGTTTGATGCCTTCAAATTTTAGTTGATACCTCACAGTAAGAACCAAACCACAGACTCTCTAGTGCAAGCAACTAGTACATTGCAGCCATTATCCCTCTCTAGCTTGAAGAGGTTCATTGTGGAATTAACTTCGGTGCCCTCAGTGCCTGATAACATAACCAATTTCTAGGTGTTCAAAGATAACAAGAACATCCTTGATTTTATCACTAGCTATGATGTGTTTACTTCTCAAATAATTGATGAGGTGGAGCCTCAAGAGATAGAGATGGAAATTGAAGGAGTTATCAACTTGAAGACTAAAAATATCCCAAGGGGAATGGTGCAATTAGAGAATTTTTTTGATCTAGATAGAATAAAAGATTAGGAAAAAGAAAGTAAGAAGTAATCCATCAGTAGTCAATGTGATATATACAATATGGGGACTCTTGAGGATGTGAAGAGTTTCATCATTGGCAAGGTATGCACTCCACATGAGAGAAAATGAATTGTTGACACCTTGCATACATATCAAGATGTAATAGCCAGGAGTTACGAATATATGAAGAAATATGAATCTTTGATTATTACACACACCATTCCTCTCAAGCCAAGAGTAAGACCCTTCACGGAAAGGAAAAGACCAATCAATGCCTTGTTGGAATCAATCATTCAAAAGGAGGTACAAAATTTACTCTCAGGATTGTATTATATTCTCGGTAAGACTTTCAACCTAGGTTGAAAATTTAGTTCCATTAAGAAAGAAAAATGGAGAGATCAAACTGTGTGTTGACTTTATGAACCTCAACCGAGCATCAAAAAATGATAATTATCCAGTTCCTTCATTAGATGAAGTGCTTCATATTTTCAATGGATTTAAAATGATATCTTTTCTAGATGGGTACTCTAGATATAATTAGGTTATGGTGCAATATGATGATAGGCATAAAACTCCCTTTACTACAAAATGGGGAACTTTCTCTTACATTAGAATGCACTTTGGGCTGATCAATGTTGGAGCCACATTCGAGAGAGTAATGGATATTTCCTTCAAGGAAATAATTAGTAAGTGTATAATTATTTATATGGATGATTTGATAGACTTCTCTAAGAAGTGAGATGATCATATAGAAGATTTATGCAAAGTGTTCCAAAAGTGTAGAGAATTTGGCATTTCACTTAAGAAGTGCATTTTTGGAGTTACAGAAGGAAAATTGTTGGGAAATGTTATCTCAAAGAGAGGAATTTATATTGACTTTAAACGAGTGGAATCCATACTTAAGCTTCAACCAATTGCTACTAAGAAGGAAATGAATTCATTCTTTGGAAAAATTAACTTTGTAAGGAAGTTTATCACTAATTTTTTGGAAACAGTCAAACCGTTGAATGCAATGTTGAAGTAGGAAGCAAAGGTTGAATGGAGTGTGGAAGCAAAGGAATCCTTTACAAAAATTAAGAGATCCATTGTTGAGGTTGTAGTAATGGTAAGTCTTGACTATGCCAAGCCATTTTACATATACTCATGTGCCTCCGATCACTCTTGTGCTAACATGTTGACCCAGAAGTATGATCAATGGAATGATGACCCAATAGAATTTATGAGTGCTCCCTTATAGGATGTAGAGATAAGGTACCCAAGTGTGGAAAAGTAGGTCTATTCCTTAGTCAAAGCTATAAAGAAATTAAGACATTATATTCTAAGGAATAAGGTCTTTGCAATAGTTTATGATCATGCAGTTAAATTGTTGTTGATGCAAAATGAACTGGGAGAACACAAAGCTAAGTGGGTAGCCATGTTACACGAATATGATATTGAGATTCAACCTATGAAGTTGGTAAGAGGACAAGGGCTAACCAAAATAATGGCTGAAATGGGTCCTGACCTCACAACTCAACACTACCACCTCCCGGATATGTCCCTAGGAGACTGGTATGATGAAATTATCTACTATCTCTTGAACCAAGAATTTCCTCAACATATTAATTCAGTACAAAGGAGAGTTTTGTGTTTGAAGAGTGATAGTTTTATGATGAAGGGGTTTGTCTTGTATAAGAAAAACCATGAGGGTGTTTACTTAAGGTGCTTAGGAAAAGAAGAAGCTACAAATATATTGAAAAAAATTCATGATAGATATGACATAGGCCATGGATCTGCACCATCCACAACAAATCAGATCCTGACAACAAGCTATTATTGGCCCATTTTATTCAAGGATGCACACAAACATGTATGTCAAAACTACAGAAAGTAAGGAGAAATGTGCAACTCTTCCACTCCAGTCGATCATAGAGGTAAAACCATTTGCACAGTGGGGAATGGAATTCATTGGTCTAATAAATCCACCTTCTACTATAGGCCATAGGTACATTCTCACTGGCACTAATTATTTCACGAGGTGGACTGAAGCTCTTGCATGCAAACAATGTACTTCTAGAGTGGTAATCAATTTCATCGAGTTAGGTATTATCAATTGCTTTTTTTGTCCTTTGGCTTTAGTTTGTGATAATGGTCCTACATTTGCATCACTAAAATTATCTAATTAGGCCTTTGATCATGGAATCATAATTAATTTTTCATCTAATTATTACCCACAAGGCAATGTTTTGGCCGAGTCTTCCAATAAGAACCTTTTAACTATCATTTGTAAGCTACTAGAGAAGAATCCCAAGGATTGGCACACTCAACTTCGATTTTCTCTTTGGGAAGACCGTATGAGACAAAAGAATTCTCTAGGAACCTCTCCTTATCACCTAGTGTATGGTTTGGAACCTGTATTTCCCATCCAGCTAAAAATCCCCAATTTATAGTTCATTTAATGAATACTCTGATGGAGAGGACAAGCGTGAAGCCTGCCTTGCTAAACTATTACACCTTGAAGACAGAAGAGATGAAGCCTTAGAAATGTTTTCCAAACATCAGGGTGTAGTTAAGAGATGGTTTGATAGAAGAGCCAAGGTGAAAGCCTTTCAAATCTCTAACTTGGTCCTCTACTAAGATAAAGCGTGTGATCAGAAAGGGGAGCATGGAAAATTTGTGGCTTGACCCTTAAAAGATTTGAGAGATATTGGGAGATAATTATTTTCGCTTGAAAAATATCACTAGAGAGGATATCCCACTAACTATCAATGGGAATTATTTGAAGTATTATTTTCAGGCTTGAGCTATTTGCAAATCTTTCCTTGTAAATACATAGATTAGGGTTTTTATTTTTTTTTGCTTCAATTTTTCTTTTGGGTCTGTTTGGTTTTGGTTTGGTTTTCTTTTTTCTTTGCTTTGTTTTGGGTCTTCCCGATTTCTTCTAGGCTTGTTGCATCTACATGGAAACCATCATAATACTTGGGACTATCTCAATTTTTTCTTGTACAAACTCTAATCATCTTTCGAGAGTTGATTGGTAGAAGTCTTTTATTTGGTGTTGCATATGCTTGGAGCAGATGGATCATTTGATTAGGTTAAATATAGAATTTATTTGTGTATCATATCTCTATACATATCTTAGGGTATGTACAGGATCATGATGGGCCAAAAAGTGCCGATATGTAAGCCATATGATGACTCATGTGGCTCACGACTTTTTTTAAACCCAAAATTGATGAAACAAAAAGGGTTTTTAGAAGCGATTCTCAGGTTTCCACCAATATAAATTATGCTTTACTTTTAATTTTATAAATAATTATTATTCATTTTCTATTAGAATTACGAATAAAGTCCTGATTGGTAAGTTGATTGAAAAAAATCTATAACTTTCAAACGGTATCACATTTTTTGAATCTGAAACATGCATAACATTCTATGCTTTGTATACTATAGGATTAAAAAAAAAAAAAAATTGAATTTCATGAATTTTTGACCAAGTTAAGGTGGTTAGACAGATGAGCTTTTATATTTTTTAAAATTTGTAATAAAAAAATCATAATTAATTAATTACTTGCATAAAAATTATAAAAAAATATGCATCACATCGAGACATGAGTCCTCTAATTATATCTAAAATATTATAAACACAATATTATCATTTTATTGTGGTTAGGGTGGTCAAACAGACACCTACTTCTTATTTTTACCCTGAAATTTAAATACTACTACATTGAAATTTCAAATTTTCACCAAATAGATTTTTTTTTTAAAATAAAGGTCTAGTAGTTTAGAAACTACATTCAATTTTCTATAGATTCTATTTTTACAATTTTTTGAAATAATATAGATAACTTATTCAAATTTTTACGTCAAGTTGTCTAACTCTGATTTTCTGCCTTTTTATTGCCATTTAAGGGCCTATTTTTTCCATGATGATCCTACACATAGCCCTTAAGAGTTTCAAGGTTGTATGCAGTCCTTATGAGGTATGGTCAAGTGAAAAATATTATATTCTACTTCAGTGCCACTGTAGTTCTTAGCCCTGAATGTTAGTTTCATTGCTTACAAGGTGAAAGGGAAAGTTTAAAAGATTTTTGTTTTAGAATATCAAAAGAAAAGAAAAGAGAATATTGAAAATCAGAAGAAACCTTCACCTTATCAGGAGTTTCCATGTATCTCTATCGGGGCTATGGATGCCTGGCTAGCAGTAGAGCTATTCTTGGAAGATCTGCACTGATAACCTCATTGAGGCTCTGGACACCCGACTAGCAGTGAGGCTCTATCCAAGATGATTTTGGAGTTAGAATCCTTATGTAGCTTGATTAGAATGAGTTTGGTTCTCACTGCTACTGCAGAAGGGGAATGGATATATGTGCACACACTTATACCCCGGTATAGGAAAGGTTTGCTTACTTGTGAACTTCAAGACTCTATTCATAGTTGACCTAAAGTAAAGACTGAAACCAAATATTCTAGGTTCTTGATTCTAGTTTTTAATTGAAATAATCTGGAGGAATTTCCCTAGTAGAGTCACCATTTGTTGAGCAGTTTTTCTACACATGTCTCGCTGAAGGTAAAAACCCTCTTCTTTTGGTATTTTGGGTGTTTTCCTGCAGTCTTGTCTCTTGGACTGGTCTTTTCTCTTGGGTTCTTGTGATCCTTTGGTTGTGAAGGTTTGACCACTTTGGGACATGCTTGAATGCTTATCTTTCTTGTGCAAGCAATCCCTTGGGGTAGTTTATTAAGAATCCTAAGTTGGGGATGTGTTTCAAGTTTTTCATGACTCTTAGGTATTTCCTTCCTATGCAAAAATCCTCGATTTATCCCTATGTCTCAGATACTCGATGGTTATTACTAATATTGTTGCATTTCAGAGATGTTAGCATCTCACGGAATTCAGTATCTAGCGGAATTCTTTGATCTTCTTTGAAGTCTTCAAATCCCCGAATTTGGTTTTAGGCGGTCATTTTACCTCATTTATGCATGTTGTATGAACACCATAGCTTACACTTAATGGGATTGTGTGAGGTTTTATGTTGAAAAATTAATGCTTTTTGTCTCACAATGAATTTGAAAGAGTTTTCTCATAGGGATTTGCGTGTGAGCTTGATTTTTGGAGTTGCGGATTGTTAGTTTTGTGACATTTCCTTGGTCTTGTTTGAATCTACGTGAGATTTGGAGCTTGTTGTCAGTCATTGCCATCCCAAGTTTTTCTTCATTAATGCTATGTGCACGATGCCCTACTTTTGATTGTTGAATGTGTGTGGTTTTATGGTATTATGTGCATTCTATGCTTGGGTTCTTGTGTATTTGAAGTTTTTTTATTAGTTTAGGGTCATCCCCTTTTCATTTCAATGCCTCCTCCAGGTGTTAATGTCACAATTATTCATTGAATTGATAATAGTGCCAATCCCCACTAGTTTTGGTCTTGGAATTTGGTGATGTGCGTGATGGTGAGTTGGTTCAATGGATCTAGGGTTTTGTTTGTTTCGCAGGTTGATGATATGAAGGCAACTTTGGGTTGTTATTTTCCATTTGTATCCAAAAAAGGATTGCTTTTGAGGGTCTTGGAAGAATTGATTTTGACTTGGGCGAATGAATGAACATACTAAAAAATTTGATTGGTTAGTCATGGCGGGATCCTTAGGTTGCATATCTCCAATTTATTGCTAGGGATTAGTTGAATGGTGATTGAATGAGTTATAAGTTTAAAATCATGAATTAATGATTTAAAGTGAATTGAAAACTTGAGCCAAATCCAAAATTTGTGATCATTTGATCAATTTAGGAGAAACTGTGGAGAGTCAAAAAATCTGAAGATTTTAGATATCTCGTGGAATTCCTTCACATTCGAAAATCCCTGAAACTTCCACCACCCTGTCATTTCTTGAGAATGCATGTAAATGCTAAATTTATGGTATCATCACTAATTTCCCTCATGAGTGGAAGTCCTCAAAACTTTCTGAAATTAAAAATTATAGAAATGGATGAATTGGCATTGCATAATTTCATGACTGGTTTGATTAATTAAAGGTTGAATATTTCAATTTCTTGAGCTTTAATGATGACTAAATGATGTTTCGGGTGATAGTTGTGTTTTCCTCACTGATTTCTGCTTGGTTGTGAAATCCTCAAATTTCCTTCTTGGGTTGATTTCTACGAAGGGGTGAAAACCCCAAATTTCTTAAAGATTCATGTTTGTGAGATTTTAGGGGATTATGATCATTATTTGGGCTTGCTTAAGTGATGAACATGCTATTCATGATGGGATAACCTTTTCTTTTGTGTTGTAATGAATATTGATTGTGACCTCTTTTGAGTGCAGGCTGAATCAAGCAAGGTTGTAATTTGAAAGGGTACATGAATGGATCCTGGGGTTCAGGAAGCTACTATTTCAGAAGCTGAGATGATCAAGATGGATACAAAGTGAAAGGTTCTTGAGAGAAAACTTATCTCTATCTGGTTAGGGGTGACAAACACCAATGTAGGAAAGTGGGATTATGAAGAATTGAAGGCAAGGATGACAACAAACAACCTTTATGTTCTGGTAAGGAGAATGATAGATTCTGGGTTGCCTCATGTGGTTGGTTTTCCTCCCTCAGTGCAATTCTATGAGCTTGTATTAGAATGTGCTCAACATTATGATCATGGTACACAAATATTAATTATTCCACAACGTAGAGTGCTTGCAAACTTCTATCATGTCTCTGTTGCTTAAATATTTGGCATGCCAAATAGGTCTCATGTAGTACAATTTTACATTAATATAGCCAATAAATTCTTTGAGAATGGTACAAATAAGGATTTGAAGATTATTAACACTTGGGTGGAGAAACCAAAGGCATATATCTATAAATTGCTAAAATAGTTGTTTAGGGCTAAATTTAAATCAGAATACTATGATCCAATCACTCTACTCAGTAGAGTGATGGGTCTAAAGAGTGCAACAATGTTTGAAAATTGGATATTTTATCTGATGATAAGAATAGAAAAAGGTATAGACTACTGTTGGGAAGGAATAATCCATGAGATGATTCATGAGAAAATGTCAAATGTGTTGGACACCAAGAATTTCACTATGACATCCTATTTGTTATATGCCTTTGCAAGGTTACATCCTTATAAAGGACTAAGCACTTGAGGGGTCTTTGGACATGATGTAATTTATGTAGTCAACCCTCAACTACACCTAGAATGTCCTAACTATATAAGGGTGAATGATGCATTCACCATGTATATTACAGGGTTGCTTAAGGGTGCATAACATGTTAGGATCTTCGATACTGCCAAGGAATTGATTCAAATTTTTTTTGCATGGTTTATACAATTTCCCACATTTTCTTACCTTAGGATTGATGGTTTTCTTAGAGCTCCATACATATTGCCCAAATATCCTCTAGATCACATCATCCTTCTAGAGGTTACAAGGAAAATTTGTGCCTTTGATGCAATATTGAAAAAGGACATACACAAAATAGGTTTTGGAAATGAATTCCCATTAATTATTGGAGGTCATGAGGCTTGACCTTCCTTGGCTACAACACATTTTTCTGATGAAGAGATGGGTACTTTTAACCTATCTTTTCATACTCAGAGGCCTAGATTTGAGAAAATAGGTGGAGCTCAAAAGAGAGCTAGTAGGGAATCTAGACATAAGGATGATCTTGAAGATTATTGGGCTAATTTCAGGGATGAGTTTGAAGTTTTGAAGAGGAAGCACTCCAAGTTTCCTGCCAATTTGATCAGACTATATAGTATCAAGTCCATCCCATATCAATTTGGTTATTGATGGAGAAGTAATACAAATCCATGATTATGAGCCATTTAAGGATAAGACCATAGATGAAATTGATTGGATGAAAGAGGAAATAAAAAAATTGGAGAATATCAATGCTCCTGTAATCAAGTACACTAAGTTGTGGATCAAGCATAAGATTTGGGATGTAGATAATGAAGGGAAACAATACACTTATGACTTTATGGGAAGCTTGGAATATCGATCTTCTTATGAGGAAGAAACAAGAACCAAAGGGCAAGGAAATGGTGAGTTCCCCTTTCAAAATTAAGATCAAGGTTGGGGAAGAAAAGAAAAGAAATCCCATCACCAAAAAGAGAAAATTACCTCCAAGGAGAAGACATCTCAAGAAGAGGAACTTGAGGAGAAGGAAAAGGAACATGAGGCCCCTGTGCTTAAAAGGAGAAGAGTCATAAAAAAATCAAGGAAGAAAAGTTAGCAAGAAAAGGATAATCAAGGTGAGTAACAACCACATATTTCTACTCCTAGTTGGCTCGATAAAGAATTAAAAATAAATAAAATAGTTATAGAATATATTCTTCTGAGCTGGGATGATTTACTGGCTAACATTGGAAAAGGTAAAAAAAAGAGGAAGGCCAAAACTATTTCCAAAATTGGCAAGGATGAATCAAACAATAGGGTGATTCATATTGCCACTCCTATCATAGATAAGGATGAGGATGAGTTAACTTCTCAAGTCTACAATGTTCAAATAATAAATCTCAGGCCTACCTCTAAAATATAAGAAGTAGAAGAGTTCAAGGGGTCTACTGCTGCAATTTTGGAAAGATTGGATAAAGAAGAGCAAGCAAAGGAAATATTGGAGAAATAAAATTAAGAAATAAAGAAATATTTAAAAAATATTATGAAACCCTTGTAGTCCATTGGCCAGGTTGCTTCTTATTCATCAAGAGGAGGTTTCTTACCCCAGGAGACAATCAATGAACTTGAAAAGATGAAAAATTATACACAGGCTACACATGAATGACTATAAGGATTAAGGCTTAGAGGAGACACCATGATCAAGGAAACTCTTTAAACATATGGAGATGCACATAGATTATTTGAGTAGGTGCAAAATTTATTGGTATAAAATAAGGGTGATGTAGATCTTCTCCTGCAGAAAATAAGGACAATCATGGAGTACACTAAGGAAATATTAATAAGAGATGGAGTTCTACCTTCCTCAAAGGTTTCAGAGCCTTGGGAAGGTATGAGGCCCTGAAGATCAAGCATAAAGTTCTAAATAAAATCCATAAATAGGGTCAATAGGTGGAGAATACATTAAGTGACATTTATAATAGATTCATCTCATTCTTTGAAATAATGGTTGGGAGGAAGAAGTTTGCACTGAAACATTTGAGCCTAGAACAATTAAGAAAATGGTGGAATGAGGTTTATACTTCAATTGATGATGGCCAAATCACCACCCACCATTTAGATGATGTGGCTACCTATATTGTTGTTATGGATAAGTTTCAGGATCTCAAGATAGAGTGGGACAAGGTCATCAAAGAATCAAGGGAGGAGATTAAATCAATTGAAAGAAGATTTAAAGTCTTCATCATTCCACCACTGGATGACTTAGAGAGGATCTTCCTTAGCGTGCAGGATAATTTGGGTCAAGATAAGGATAAGGAGGTAGCTAATGCATGGTTGCATCAAGATTTGTGCTTCCCATCTATCCAAGATATTATTTTGACCTCTACATGCATTGAAGAGATCTACATTGGAGAATCTAGGCCGACCTGGAAACTTCTCAAGAATTTAATGCCATAAATATTATTTTATTGAAAAAGATTTCTTGGCCGACCTATTTCTGGCTGCCCTTCTTTGTAACCCTAATTATGCCGACATAATGTAAATTTCTATAAATGAGGTATTTTGCCTCATTTGTTGGGTTTGAAGGTTAGATTTTGAAACAACCAAAGTGATAGAGCAAGATCTAGGGCTAGGAGTTAGTTTACTCTGAAAGCAAGTGTTGTAATACCGAATATTGGAATTATTACAACTTTTTGGGTGATTTAATGCAAGTAAAGACATTGTTCTTTGGTGATCTTTATTTTATTGATTTATCTTGCATGGTTCTTGTTATTCTATCTTTTGATATTGCTTTGAAGACATTATATATATGTTAGATTTTGAGTTAGATATGATTCAATGGTGTTTATGGTTCCATGTTTGAAGTGTTGGTAGCAATCCTTGGTCCATACTTTTAGAGACTGGTTGATTATGGGTTGTTGTGTAAAGTTATCCTGGACCTTATATTTATGTTCATAGTTCAATTGTGGGGGTTTATTCATCTCAATTGAAAAATTGGGTTGGTATGAGTGAATGTCTCATGATCTGAAAATATTTAATTCCTTAGAAGATTGCACTATTTTTGTAAGATTGTAGATGAAATCTGGGTCAAGTAGGAATTAGTTTTGAGGGATTGGTCCATTTTAAATATTTTATCATTTGCATTATTGATCTTAGAAGAAACTTTACTCTTAGGATCTCTCTTAAACCCTTATATTTTTCTATTTCTTTGAATCTAGGTTAGATTTAGGATTTCAAGTATCAATACATTACAAAATCTGATAAGTTTAAAGATCCAAATTTTTTTGTAAGGTCCCTTTGTGATTACCAATATTTTCACATTGGTCACTAAGTTGTTTTATTGCATTGTCAAGATTTGACAATAGAGATCTTGGGGTTATCTCTTTAGGCTTGCCGATAGAGATTTACCTTTCAAGAGAGATAGGATATCATATTCTATGTAAGTTGTTGTTGTGTAGAAAACACCATCAATGGGTAGCTTCTTTTCATTTCTAGAATCATCATTACATTCTAGACTTGCTAGGTACACTTACTCTAACTTGTTGTATAATTTCATCATTTGCATCCTTCATTTAGATTCCATTCTTAGGTTTTGTGAGTTGAATGTTAAGTTGTTTTTTCCAAGATTTTTCATGGTGTTGCACCCCTCAAATCCTAAAATAACCCCTCCTAGGCCCTTCCCTATTGATAATTGACTCACCTTTGAGGTTGATAGTCAATCAAATTTGGGATCCTAGGACATTATTGAATGATAATTGGAGAAGGTGGCGTTTTATGACCTAGGCCATAAAGCATCCCCCTTTTCCCTATTGTTCAATTAGTGAATTCCTTTTTATTATGTCCATTCCTCTATAGCCTTTTTCATTTGGTTCTTTATATATTTTGTTTCTTTGTTCTTGGTCTCAACCTCATGTGTTATCTTTTCCACTTTGACCAAAAGCTGATACTTTTCAGTCTGAGTGGCTTCAAGTGACATAGTTATTTCTCCTTGCAGATATTGTACCCACCTTAGGTGAAAAATCTCCATATCCTTTTCCTTTAACTTTTCCTAGTGTCTCATATGTATTTGTATCGTTATTGGTTACAAGATAAGTAATAATGATGAATCTCCTAAGGCTAATAAGAGAAAATATAGATCAATTATTGGAGGATTGCTATATCTAACTGTTACTAGACTAGATATCATGTATGTAGTTTGTGTTGTGGTTGTATTTCAAAATTATCCTAAAGTGTCACATGTTGTAGAAGTGAAGAGGATATTAAGATACTTGAAGGGAACTCGAGATCATGTCTTGTGATATCCAAATGATGTTGATTTTTCTCTGGGTTCTTATACGGATGTAGATTAGGTAGGATGTGTTGATAATAGGAAAAGTACAAGTGGTGGTGCATTCTTTCTTGGATCAAGATTGATGTCTTGGTTAAGAAAGAAGCAAGATTCAATATCTTTATCTATTGTTGAGGTAGAACATATTGCCACAACATCTTGTTACACATAGGTGTTGTAGATAAGGAAAAAATTGAAGGATATAAAATTTGTATATGATGAACCAATCTCTATCTTTTGTGATAATATAAGTTCTATTAACATTTCAAATAATCTAGTTATGAACTCAAAGACAAAACATATATCAATCTGGTATCACTTTTTGAGAGATAAACTTACAAAGAATGAAGTGAAGCTTGAGTATGTGCCAATTAAAGATGAGGTTTCTGATATATTCACTAAGGCTCTTCCCAAGGATACTTTTGAGTATCTTTGAGATAAGTTATAAGTTATTAACCCTTATTATTTGAACTAAATCCATAAGGATATGCATCCATCCAATGGATTTCAACATTTATCATTTTTCTAGATTGATGATTGGAGGCTACTTCTCAAGGAGAGTAAATTGTTATTTATTGGTTGTTATAGTTAGGGGGAGTCACTGTTGGTGTAGGTTAGTGTTGTCCTTTATCAAGTTGTGTCAAAGGATATGCGTAGTGATTGCTAGTTCCTAAAGTTGGTTGTGTGCTCCTAAGGCGTTGTATGTAGAGTAGTAAAAAGAGAAAGTATGCATGAAAAAGGTTGAAAGATATGCATATGTGTTACCCTTAGCCATTAATGTCAAAGATGGAGAGAAAAATAATGTGAAAAATATTTAGTTTTAAAAGGGAGAGAAAAATAATGTATGGGGGGAAAGAAAGAGAAAGTTGGTATGGAGCAGTATGTTGGTGATCAGAGCTATTTGTTGTTGATGGTTTTTCACATCAACTGTTTCCATCAATGAAAAAGGAGGATATTGTTGTAAGTATTCTTAGTTGTTGTTTTCATTGATGTCAACAAGCTTGGGGAAGATTTTTGAAAGCTTATGTTAGAGTTGTCATTAATGATTGGTGATAGTTGAGAAGTTATGAAGATGCTTTGATTAGTTTAATTATGTTGTCACTAGTAAGTGCTATTGGTGTCAACCTCTAGTGTTTCTTTGATAATATTCTTGTTAGTGTTAAATTTATCTTAGGGTTAATTATCCAGGTGGTTTTTTCTTGTGTTGGGTAGTTGTTCACTCATCACATTTTTCATGGCTTTAAAAAGCCTATACATTATGTATTCTATATCTCATCTCAATATTTTCATCTCTAGTGAAATAGCCTTGTGTTTCTTTTCACGTTTGTGACAATTTATTTGTAGGTTGTTCTCCTGGGATGTGGTTGACACCAACATGGTATCAGATCCTTCAACCCACACTTTCTTC
The DNA here is from genome assembly GCA_007115665.2 of Sequoiadendron giganteum. Classification (NCBI taxonomy): domain Eukaryota; kingdom Viridiplantae; phylum Streptophyta; class Pinopsida; order Cupressales; family Cupressaceae; genus Sequoiadendron; species Sequoiadendron giganteum. The sequence goes on from CM021101.1 coordinate 818,566,150, forward strand.
TACCATTGAGAATTTTCATCCAAGCCATTTTGAGATCATTATTCATGGAGCACATTCAGAAGAATGTTGAACATTATCAATTGAGCTCTTAAACCACATTGAGGTTATTTTCCTATTGGTGTGATTCTCTTGTTTGAAGGCACATTTTAGTCCATCGAACGTTGTATTTGAACCTACAGTTGTTATTCTTTTCATTGGACCCATTTTTTGGGTGACTGGAAGCCATGTATTACCTCTATGAAGGGATATGAATTTCACTAAGAATCAGGCGACAAATCCTCTTTTTTTTGTGATCCATATCCTTGTTGTGATTCATATACCCTAACTAGCAATAAATTTGGACAGGCTTTGACATACATGTGAAGGAAGAGAGGGATGATTTGTGCTATGTAGTCAATTTTTTACACTTGTTTACTATTGAATTCTCTAATTGCTTTTGTTGAAGCCATTTGTTGAAGCCGTTTGTTGAAGCCAGACCATGCTGGAAGGCCATGAAGGAAGAAATCACACAGGAAGTGAAGGGTGTAATCATAGAGAGGTGACCTGTTGTGATGTGTTGAATTGTTCTTCATGAAATTTCTATCAATTCTTCTCTAAAATCCTTGAGACCTACAAGGTGAATCACCTAGGCGATTTCATTGCTATTTGAAATGAATGATTGTCTATTCTAAAGCCTAAATTCATTATTGAAAGGGAAAAAAAATTGGAGGATAGGTGCCATCAGAGGCTTCATTTTTTTTTGAAGATGGGTTTGTCACAAAAAATTGTATACCTTTGAATAGGAGGATAATTTTGTGCCCATTTTGGGCCTACTTTAGGTCCCCTTTTATCAATAATTATCGTAAAACAACATTTATAGGACCTTAAGGTTCATTATTATTGAATTTGAGGCCTATTTTACCTAGGGAATTATTCAAGCCCTGACAAATAACATCAAAATTATTCAAATATCACCAATCCCACCACAAAAACCCCTGGTGAGACAAGGTCCCCCAAGTTGGCGATGTAGTCCCTTTTTAGGGATTTTTACATTTTAAAATGGAAAAATCTCTATCTTGCTAAAAATTCCCGATGGGTCTTTGCCTCTTAAGTAAAAATTACTGACAATTAGGTATTGTTTCTTATAAATACATGTTTTTAGGTCATTTTTTTCTCTCTCTTGGTCATTTTTCACAAACAACTTCAAGAATCAAGTGCAAAATACCTTCAAGAAGTTTTATCTCTCTTCCACAGTAAATTTGAAGCTGTGGGACAACAAATTAGGGCTTTTGCAGGGCTTAAAAATCACTTCCCATTCAATATCTCACATATACAAAGGTTGAAAATGGATGCCTATGGAGAATCATGGACAAATCTAGCCCGAGGAGGTGCAACTATCCACCAAATCACGCCTAAAGATTGTTTTCAAAGTGACCCCATCTTCTATTTTTAGCCCATCTTCAGATTTGAGGTTTGCATCCCATTTTCATTCCTTTCACATTCATTTGTAATGTAATAGGGTTTCTTGGATTGAAGTATTTCATCATTCAAATCTCTTGCATGCATCTTATTTTAGCACAATATAATAGGGTTTTGTCTTATTTCAGGTTTTCCTAGTTCTAGACACACTTAGGGCTAAGGTTTATGCAAAATTTCTATCTCTTTACAATTTTAAATACAAACTAGGGGTTTGACCAAGGAAAGCCCCACATTAGAAACAAAAATATACTTTATTTTGTATGTGATTTTTTAGGTCTAAGTTAGGATTCTAGCGAAGAAGTAAAGGGTGAATCATAGACCTCCATGTCCACTTTTCAGTTTTCTCGAAAAGTTGAAAGGGACTAGGTCACCAATAGTGATGACCTAGTCCCACTAGAGGTTTCAATCAATTTTTTTTGCAGATTTGAGCACCTAGTTGGCTAGAATGGAACCCGAAATAGTTTTCCAGAAAAGGGACTAGGTCACCCAGCTTGGCGTAAGTGTCCCAGTGGGCATAAAACTCAGTTTTTCTAGATTTTCAGAGGCCTCTACAATCTCTACTTTGGCCTTCTTCAATTTATAGGTGTACTTGTTTGATTTATTAGGTTTTTTTTCTTCAAATAGTCCTTATTTTATCTTGGATTCCATTACATCATTTGTTTTCAAACAAAATTGATGCTCTTAGTTTAGATGCAATAGTTAGATTTACTTATCAGATTTCAACATTTAGTTTTTAATTCACATTCACATTTTAATCTTATTTCAATTCTTAACGACTAAATGAATCACAAGATTTATGCAACCACAAAGGGACATCCTCTTCCTTTTAGGTGAAAACCCTAGAAAGTTGTAGGGGATCCATCCCTTTACTCATAAAAGCATAAATTTTGTGGTTCATTTTGGTGAACTTGAATTTAGACACACATTTCTTTTAATTTACTCTATATTTGCATCTTAGGAACTTCTTCTTCTACCATTGCATTGTATGGTGCATTTTTAAAAAATGTATCTTAGGGTTTCATACTTTACCTTAGTGAAAAAGACTCATTTTTGCATCTATTTCCTTACATAATAGAGAAATTTTGCATATTTCATATAACTCTGCACATTGCAGTTCAGAACACTACATTTTGCATCAAAAAAACCAAAAAACACTCAAAATGCCCATTTTGAGACTAGGTCACCACCCTAGGTGACCTAGTCCTAGTGCACATTTTTCATAAGTAATTTCTGAATTTATTTGCCAGTTTTTGCATTTTTTGTTTGTTACAATTTATCCTCTATTTCTAATAAGTGACTTTTTGTTATATGGTTTTCATTAGCTTAAACATATTTTACCTTGATGGAATTTCTGAATAGCATTAAATCATTACAAGTTTCATTTTCAACTTTAGTTCCTAGTTCTTTTAAACAAAATTCAATAGAACATGAAAACAAAAACATAGAAACCTCACATGAAATGATGCACACACTTCTTTACTTTAAGAAAACTTTATCATCTAAACTTTTTAGTAGTGATGACCTGGATAAGTTAGACGAAGCTCTTTAGGGCTTGTTGTCACTAAGTTCATCCATTGAGGTTTGTGATGATAGTGCTAAACCCACCCCCACTAACCTATCTCCCAAACCTTTTAGTTGTGATGATATGGGTATGTTAGATGAAGTCCTCCAGTATTTCATCTCACCTAAAATCCAATATAGTTTTTGATGAACAACCTCAAACAAAATATGTCAATGTCATCCAACCTCAACTTTTCTATACCCAACTTCCCATAAACCTCCAACACCCTCTAAACCTGAATTTACCCTTTTCCCACCTAAGGATGATACTGTTGTCCATACTCATTATACTCATAATAAACCACATCCACAACAACTAACTACCTCAACACCCTTACCATTTTCCAACCCCATCTTACATGCCACACCTCTTTTAAACTCACAACTTAGGGAGTGTGATTTGGTGGAACAACTTAAGAATACTCCCACCAAAATATCCCTTTGGGATATTCTCCATAACTCCCCTAACTATCATTCTATTCTTCAAACAACATTGCAACAGATAGTGGTCCCTCCTAGTGCAAATTCTAATGATGTGGCAGCTCTCCACAAAATGAACACAACTAACGTGTACATAAATTTCTACCATCATGAGCTCCCTCCATTATAAATAAGAAAATAAAATGAAGCCTTTATGATAATAGCCCAATATGATCAAATAGGCATCAAAAGGACCCTCGTTGACAATGGCTCTGCCCTAAATGTGTGTGGTGTGAAGCTCCTTGATAGTTTACATGTGGATAGATCACAAATCCAATCTGATTCCTTATCCATTAGAGGATTTACCAATGTTACAAAGAAACCCCTTGGTGTCATCACTCTACCTATTACTATCAGAATGGTTACACTAAAAACTCCTATTCATGTCATCCCCTATGAAATTTCTTATAATCTTCCCTTGGGAAGTGTGTCACCAAAAAGTGTAACCTTTGACAGTTTTCACTCATTTGTACCTTTGCCTATGGATTTTGGACCCTTTTTAACCTATTTTTACCCCTTTCCAAGCCTTGTGCCAAAGATTTTTGTAAGGTTTTATAAAACATTTTCACACTTTTTTGGGCTTTCCATCACTTAATCAACCATTTATTATGCTATAATGACCCCTTAATGCATATACATGCCTTATTTTAGTGTGTTTTGTTAGAAAATCCCCAAAAAAATCATTAACCACATGATAATTCCTGACATTCAATGAAAATTTCCCAGGTGGACAAGGTCCCCACCTTGGGCGACCTAGTCCCATGTGGCATAAAAATCAAATTTAACCTAATTTATTTTGGGATTTTGGTCTCTTAAACCCTAAGGTCGGCCTGTATGGTGTTATTTTAGGAAAATTAGGGCATAACTTGTATAAATAAGCCTAAAAAACATCATTTCTCATTAGACATACTCAATTTTCTTCTCAATCTCTCATCTCTCCTTTTCAAGCAAGTTAGGGTTTTGAGCATTCTAAGTGACCAAGGAATCTCTCTCAAGAAGCATTCAATGATTGAATCCTCCATTGTTGCAACTCAAGATCAATTATCAAGGCAAGGTAAAATTCATCACTCCATTGTTTCATTCTTCTTTACATTATTTCATCATTTTTCTTTGATTACTCAAAAGGGGTTTGACTAAGGAAAACCCCCATGCCCTAACAATCGACAATTTTTCCTTCTTTGTGTGATTCTGAGGTCTTGTAAGAAGATTGGACAAAGAACCAAGATAAAATGTCATTCAAAAACTTTTCCAAGCTCTTCAAGGTTGAAGAAACCCTATTTGAATATGGAGGACACTCACAAACCAGATTCTTCACTTTCAGGATGAGATACCTAGAGGAGAAAAAAGCATAGATCGAGGGCTTCAAATTCCATCTTTTGATCCACATAAATTTAGAAGAGGACTAGGTTGCCATAGTTGGTGAAATAGTTCTACTGAAGCTATTTTTTAGGGATTTTGGTAGATGTGGATAAAATTTTGGCTAAAACAGGCTCAAGACCAATTTTGCCAAAAAAGGACTAGGTCGCCAAAATTGAAACAAGTGTCCCTTTCAGATTCTGTATCAAATTCAACAACATTTATAGCTCCACAAGTTTCTAGGTGAACACTCCTTTCATCTCCAACCTTCTATTTTAGTTTAATGTATATTTCTTAGGTTATCTTGTACATACTTTCATATCATTATGTGTTTTCTAGCATATTTTCATTCTTTAGGGTTTACATTCATAGTTAGCTTCTTATTTCCATTTTGAGCACTTAGATACATTTCACACACATCACAACCCTACTTAAACCCTAACCCTCTTTGAATGAACTCACCCAAAAAAATACATCATTAGGTGAGAGAGTGTCATTCCTAAACCAAGTGCTCCTTAGGTGAAAAACCCTAAGAGCCTAGTAAGGAGAATCCTCTTTCCATTTTAGCATATCATTTTTTCGATGGTTCATTTTGGTGAACCTGACTTTCGTACATCCTCTCTTCTGATTGGACTTATTTAGCATCCTAGGTTTTCATTGCATTGCATTAGACATTGTTTAAGTTGCATCCTAGGGTTTCAAAAAAATTATTAGTGAAAGTTCATATAGGCCACATTTTTGAATTTTAAAACATTACACATTTATTAAATTCTACATTTCCATCTTAGGTATGTATTGTATAACACAAAAACCACCTATGTCCATCAAAATATTTTGAAAAATCTCCAAAAAATCACCAAGAGACTAAGTCACCACCCTCGGCGTTCTAGTCCCTCCAGGCTTTTGAAACTGCCCTTTACAAAGATGAAAACCTAGTTTTCAAGCTTTTGTTTTGTGCCATTACCTACCTGTATAAATAGGTTGTGTTTTTGTTACATTTATTTTATTAGAACTAGCTTAAATTAGCTCATTTCATGCATTTCTTAGTTTTAATTGTGCATGCACTACATTTCATTTTTAAAATTGTTACATAGTGTAATAGAAAAATTACCTTGTTTCCCATCCAAAAATTGCATTTTAACTCTTTAGTATACATCATTGCATTGTATTCTCTTTCCTTTCTCCTCTTACAATGTTTTATTTCAAAATATGTGGTTTTGATTTAGTTTCAAATGGACTACATAAATTCACCATTCCTTCATTTGAGTTCAATGTAGATTATAATAATGAATTCATTAAAGAACATGTTAATAACAAAACCATTGACACTATTCTTAATATTACATTACCCTTCGATGAGGATCTTTGTGTTGAAAATCATAACAATCATACTTGCGCTTCTCCCTATAGCTCTCCTATTAGTGACAAAGGTACTTTGGTGACAAAAGCTACAAGCTTTGAGGGTCTTTATTTTCCCTCTCCTCATCCCCCTTTTCCAGCCATTAAACATCAAAAATTTATAACCATTACCTTACCTAGTCTCCCTAACCATAAACCTCAAAATTTTCATTCTTCTAACATCCCTCCTCGATCCCAAGAGGATAGTTTTGTGTTACATGATACACCTATTAAATTTCATGAGACTCTTTACCCTCCTTTCCCTCACGCCACTACCCTTTGGGACAATCTATTTCAAACTCATAGTGGTCCTTATTGATGCTTCCCCCCCTTGCGATAATGCATGTGATGAACATCTTCCAAGATCTCCTACTAGGGTGGACAGTGTGGAACAAGAGAATGAGACCTTTGAAAATTAAATAGACCTATCTCCTCCTCCACCCACCATTTCTAATCCCATCATTGATCATTCCCCTACTTTTACAAAGTCATTTTAGAAGACACAAGCCTTGCATGCCAAGAACATGTGGCTTGTTGTTCTCTTAAAATATCTCCTCCTATGGAGGATATCGTGATGCAAGAGAAGGATAACATTAACTCTCCTTTCCAAGGGGATTTTAATATTATTCAACCTCAACTCATCCTTTACCCACCTTCAACGAAACCCAAACCTGAATTCACTCTCTACCCATCTCCAAATAATGTGTTGCAGAAACCGAGTCAAGATACCATTGCTCATACACATTACACTCGTAATAATCCATGGTCCCAACCACCACCCTCAACATCCTTACCTTCCTCCCCTCCCATTCTTCCTATTGCCCCTCGCTTAAATTCACTCATTCAGGAGTATGACCTTGTTGACCAACTAAGGAATACTCCTACTTAAATATCTTTATGGGAAATTATCCAAGCCTCCCCTCACTATCAAAACATGATGCAGGATGACTTAAAACAAATTCATGTCCATTCCAATGCACAAACAAATGAAATTGCAGCTATGGTCGAAGGCTTGAATGTTGACATTGTTTTCCACCAAAGTGAGCTCCCTCTTTTGGATGCGGAAAAAACAAGCTAAAGCCTTCATTATCATATCTCAATAAAAACACATAGGGATAAAGAAAACCCTTTTTGCTAATGGATACACTATTAATTTTTGTAGTGTCAACCTCTTGGATAGGCTCTATATTGATAAAGAAACCATCCAACCTTCCTCCTTGTCTATCAGTGGATTTGACAGTGTAGGACAAAATCCACTTGGTGTGATCACTTTGCCTCTTATAGTTGGAGTGGCCACATTAGAAACATTGATCCATTTTATGCCTAATTATGTTTCAGCTAACCTCATCTTAAGCAAGCCATGGATTCATGCAATGAATGGTGTGCCTTCCACTCTTCATTGTAAGATGAAGTAAATATATAACAAAAAATTGTACACACTTGACATTGATCCTGAGCATTATAGTGTCTTACACCTTGAGAAAAGAAAATCCAAAATCCTCACCTCTACACCAACCAAACAAGTGGAACCCATACAACCAAAGTCCTTAGATGATGATTGGGGTTCATTAAACTTCGCACCTCCTTTACTAGCAGAATTCAAGATCACAAACAAAGAATCTAACATGGCAAACATAGTCTTGTCAACACAAGACTCAGTCAATCCTTTGAAAGAATCCACCTCAACTACTTTAGCCACCAATGGAAACAATGACCCCTCACCCGATCGAAAAATGCTCAAAAATCTCTATGGAAAAGGTTATGAGTTCATGAAAAAACTTGGCTATACTGGAAAAGTTTGTGGTGCTAGCGAACAAGGTATCCACAACCCTATCAAACCTCTCACACAAACATCTACTAATGGTCCTGGATTTTTTCCTTTAATCAACCTCATCAATCCTTCCTCTCACACCAATCCTATCTCAACCCATCATTATAACCCCACCTTAGAAAGCGATCCTTTGAAATTAACAAAGGACTCTTTGCTTGACACCCATGTCATCTACCAACCCACTCCTAATCGGGATTTTACACACACCTCTAAAGGAGTATACAAAATATCCCAATCTATAGAGCCTTGTGTAAGTATGAAATCCTACACTAAGAAAGACTCTCCCTTGTTGCAAACCAAAGGAACACCTTCTACCATTGATCAAGAGGGTATCTTGTTGAGCCTCCTCCAAGATCACTTGATCTCCCTTCCTCCAAGAACTCAAAATAAATGTTTCAAAAAACATTCCTTTTGTGCCTACCATTGAGTTCATGGTCATCACACTAATGAGTGCAAGGCATTGAGTTGTAAAATACAACATATTAAGGATTTTGGTGTTCTTCCATCTATGGGGGTGCCTAATTCCTCTAATTGATACCAATTTTCACTCAACCTTGCATTTCCTTAATCCTTTTGGCTCACTCTTGTCCTACACTAAGTTGGTGCAAGGGGTTAGTTAGCCTCTTCCATCGTATGTCACTTTCCCTTGTCTCTTTTGAATTGTCATTAACCTTTCAAGAACATATAAGAGAAAGCTTGGAATGTGGACGACATGTATTAAGTTGAATTACACATGACATGCACTCCTCTTCTTCATGACGTCGCTTCTTGGAAAACATATGACTAGGCATAGGGATTTCCGAACAAGCTCTCATGTCCTCTTCCCCTTCTACTTTAAAGCGATTACTCATAGAACAGTGTGTAGCAATTCCTTTAAAGTTGGTGCATACATCACCACTCACATTTCATTGCGCGATCTTTTTTCTTGTGATTCCTTCTCTTAGAAACATTACACACAATGTTACTTAGGTTGAGACATTTTCATTTTTCCTCTTTTCCATACAAGATGAGCCCTTGCCTCTCTTGCATAACAGAGGAATACATTTGCACTTTTCCTCTCTTGATTTCATTACACATAATGTTCCTTAAGATGAGACATTACACAAACAAAGAAAAAACCCTTTGAAACATCATCACTTTATTTTGTGGCAGCTTATCAAAGTTATCACGAGGTTTAACTTCCATATGGTTTGAGCGGGAAGCCCAAAAAGCGGCACAAATTTACCCATAGGAACCTTTATGTGTGGGAGTACATACCAACCATGTGTATTTTTCTCACCTTCTTTGGGACTTCTCACCTTGCAGAGAATCTAATGTTTTTGGACAAACAACCTAGATCTGATCCACAACTAGTTGGACAAATGGTCAAAGCTTTATCCAACCTTTTTGACTTCTCTTCATTCATATCCTTCTCATCGTATGATCATGCATCTCATTTTGCTACAAATCATTCACCCATGAATGTTTTTTTTGCATTGATGTCTTTTGGAATTAGAATCTCAAATCCTTTGGGGCTTGACCACCTCCTTCTTTCTCACTCTTCACCATCTCCATCAAGCTACTTTAGTGTGAGTTTGAAGCAATTTCATCCTCTCACTAAAGTGTGGGCTAAATTTGTCTCCAAAAAGAGTATCCTTTGACACTTTTCACTAATTTGGAGCTTTGCCTATGGATTTTGGACCCTTTTTAACCTCTTTTTACACATTTCCAAGCCTTGTTCCAAGGTGTTGTAAGGTGTTGTAGAATATTTTCACACCTTCCTAAGCTTTTCATCACTTAATCAACCCTTTCTTATGCTATAATGACCCCTTAATGGACATACATGCCTCATTTTAGTGTGTTTTGTGAGACAATCCAAAAAACCATCATTAACCACGTGATAATTCTAGGCATTCAATGAAAATTGCTCAGGTGGACTAGGTTGCCACCTTGGGCGACCTAGTCCCATGTGGCATAAAAATCAAATTTAACCTAATTTATTTTCGAATTTTGATCTCTTAAATCCTAAAGTCGACCTGTATGGTGTTATTTCAAGAAAATTAGGCCATAACTTGTATAAATAAGCCTAAAACCCTAATTTTTCATTAAACATACTAATTTTTCTTCTCAATCACTCATCTCTCCTTCTGAATCACAAACCAAACCATTAACACTATTCTTAACATTGCATTACCCCTCGATGAGGATCTTTGTGTTCACAATCATATCAATCATACTTGTGCTTCTCCCTATAGCTCTCCTATTAGTGAAAAAGGCAATTTGGTGACAAAATCTACAAGCTTTGAGGGTCTTGATTTTCCCTCTCCTCATCCCCCTTTTCCAACCATTAAAAATCAAACATTTCTAACCATTACCTTACCTCTAAGTCCCCCTAACCATAACACTCAAACTTGTCCTTCTTCTAACATCCCTCCTCGATGCCAAGAGGATAGGTTGATGTTAGATGATACACCTATTACAAGTCATGAGACTCTTGACCCTCCTTTCCCTCATGCCACTACCCTTTGGGACAATCTATTTGAAACTCATAGTGGTCATTCTCTTGATGCTTCCCCCCTTGTGATGAAGCATGAGATGAACATCTTCCAAGCTCTCCTACTAGGGTGGATAGTGTGGAACAAGAGAATGAGACCCTTTAAAATCAAACAGACCCCTCTCCTCCTCCTCCCACCATTTATAATCCCATCATTGATTATTCCCCTACTTGTGATGAAGTCATTTTAGAAGACACAAGCCTTGCATGTCAAGAACATGTGGCTTGTTGCTCTCCTAAAATATCTCCTCCTAGGGAGGATATCATGATGCAAGACAAGGGTAACATTAACTCTCCTTCCCAGGGGTATGTTAATATTATTCAACCTCAACTCATTCTTTACCCACCTTGAACCAAACCCAAATATGAAAATTCACTCTCTAGCCACCTCAACATAATGCATTACAACAAATGAGTCAAGATATTGTTTCTCATACACATTACACTCGCAAAAATCCACATGATCCCAACCACTAGCATCTACATCCTTACCTTCCTCCCCTCCCATTCTTCCTTCTACCCCTCACTTAAATTAACTCATTCCAGAGTATGACCTTGTTGACCAACTAAGGAATACTCCTGCTAAAATATCTTTATGGGACCTTATCCAAGCCTCCCCTCACTATCACAACATGATGCAGGAGTCCTTACAACAAATTCTTGTCCATTCCAATGCACATAAGAATGACATTGCATCTATGATCCAAGGCTTGAATGCAAACATTGTTCTCCACCAAAGTGAGCTCCCTCCTTTGGATGTGCAAAAAAAAGCTGAAGCCTTCATGATCATATCTCAATAAAAACACATAGGGAAAAATTGAACCCTTGTTGATAATGGCTTTGTTGTTAAAGTGTGTAGTGTCAACCTCTTGGATAGGCTCCATATCGATAAATCAACAATCCAACCTTCCTCCTTCTCTATCAATGGATTTGATAGTGTAGGAAAAAATCCACTTGGTGTGATCACTTTGCCTCTTCCAGTTGGAGTGGCCACATTAGACACATTGATCCATGCTATGCCTAATGATGTTTCATGTAACCTCAACTTAGGTAGGCCATGGATTCATGAAATGAATGGTGTGCCTTCCACTCTTCATCATCAGATGAAGTATATCTACAAAAACAAAGTGTACACACTTGACACTAATCCTGAGCCTTATAGTGTCTTACACCTTAAGATAAAAAATCCAAACCATTCACACTACACCAACCAAACAAGTGAAACCTGATGGGTGTAAGCCTCTTAGGTCAAAATTACCGACAATTAGGTATTGTTGCTTATAAATACATGTTTTTAGGTCATTTTTATCTCTTTGTTGGTCATTGTTCACATGAAACTTAAAGAATCAAGTGAAAACTATCTTCCTCAAGACATTTCGTCTCTCTTCCACAATAAATTTGAAGCTTTTGGACAAAAAACTAGGGCTTTTGCAGGTCATCAAGCTCACTTCCCATTCAAGGTCTCAAATTTCCAAAGGTTGAACATGGATTCCTATAAAGAATCATGGAGAAATCTAGGTTGAGGAGGTGTAACTAGCTACTAAATCACATCTAAATACTATTCTCAAATTGACTCCATCTTCCATTTTCAGCCCATCTTTAGATTTGAGGTTTGCATCCCATTTGCATTCCTTTCACATTAAGTTGTAATGTTGTAGTGTTTCTTAGATTGAAGTCTTGCATCATTCAAAAATATTGCATGCATCTTATTTTAGCACAATAGAATAGAGTTTTATCTTATTTTAAGTTTTCCTAATTATAGACAAACTTAGGGCTAGGGTTTATGCAAATATTCTATCTCTTTAAAAGTTTAAATATAAACTAGGGGTTTGACCAAGGAAAACCCCGCATTAGAAACCAAAATATAATTTTTTTTGTAGGTGATTTTGTAGATCTGAGTCTGAATTCCAATGAAGAAGCAAAGTGCAAACCATAGACCTCTGTGTCCACTTTTAGTTTTCTCAAAAAGATGAGAAGGCTATGTCACAATAGTGACAACCTAGTCCCACTAGAGGTTTCTATGAGATATTTTTTCAAATTTGATCACCTTTTTCAAATTTGAGCACCCAGTTGGGTAGAATGGAACCCAAAAGAGTTTTCCAGAAAAGGGACTAGGTCACCCAGCTTGGCGTAAATGTCCCAGTGGGCATAAAACTCAAATTTTCTAGATTTCTAGAGGCCTCTGCAATCTCTACTTTGTCCCTCTTCAGTTTCCAGTTGCACTTGTTTCATTTATTATTTTTTTTTCTTCAAATAGTCTTTATTTTATCTTTGATTGTATTACATCTTGTGTTTTCAAACAACATACGTGCTCTTAGTTTAGGTGCAATAGTTAGATTTAATTATTATATTTGAGAATTTAGTTTAGTTCAAATTCACATTCTAATCATATTTCAATTCCTAACGATTGAATGAATCACAAGATTTATGCAACAACAAAGGGACATCCTCTTCCTTCTAGGTAAAAACCCTAGAAAGTTGTAAGGGATCCATCCCTTTACTCACAAAAGAATAAATTTTGTGGTTCAAGGGGCAATTTTTTTCACTCATGCAAATTTTTTTCCAAACTTTATATTTTATAAAGTTTTTCCTAAATATTTAGGGCTCCAAAGTTGTGAATCAGAGGAAGTGGGCCCAAGTTTCTTTTGAAGTTATTTTTTGGGAACATTTATCCCACATTGGTAGAATGGTATATTTTTTCTATTTAAATAGCTTTGCAGTGTCTTTGATTGGTGTGAGAAAGTATCATAGGTTGTGAAGAGGCTAATGATGGTGTGATCCATGTTGTGGCTTGTGTGCTTGGCAAGTTGATTCGGTGCAAAACTTGCCACAAACACACAAAAAGGTGTATAATTCTTTTTCTTAATTTTTTAGATTCAATCCTTTTTAATTTTCTAAGTGATACTTTATGCATGTTCAAAAAATAAATCTTGAGAGGTTGCATTGGTTGAGTTTTTTGGAGGTTTCAATTGGAGTATTTTTTCTTTTGGTGCAAATTATTGTCATGGCTACTTTTGATTCAGTTGAATTATTAAGCCCCCATAACTACCATACTTGGAAGATCAAAATGAATAGGTTGCTCCAAACTAAGTGATAACCAACCCACCTCTACTGAGGAGTATGAAAAAATTTCCCACAAAAAAAGTGTGACGAAGCTATGGGTTCGATATCCTTGCATGTTTTTGATAGTCTTCTTTTCCATATTGAGGAGTGCAATATGCCCAAGGAGGTATGGGATGAGTTATAAAACTTTTTTGGTTAGGTCAATGAGTTTCATTCTTTGCAACTAGAGGTAGAATTAACTTCTCTTTACATTGATGCATGTCCTTCCATTGATGATTTCCTAGTTAAGTTAAAATTTGTGAGGTCATAGTTGGCGGGATGTGGGAAGGGTAAAATTGATGAGGAGTCTATTTATTTTATTTTATCTAAGCTAAGAGGTCCATTTGTAGTTTTTTCTTCTACCTTCTACTCCACCATTGATGATTTAGGTAATGCATTCCAAATGCCTTCTTTTGAGAAAAAATGTGATCATTTGATGAGGGAGCAATCCAAACTTATCCAATTAGAAGGGGTCTCTATGAATCATGCATTATTTGCACAAAGATCTCAGAGAAAAGGGAAGAAGAAACCTAAGGGCAAGAAAAATTCTAATGAGTCATCAACCTCTTCAAAAGAGGATAAACCTAAGAAGGAGAAGTTTTTTTGTGTGTATTGCAAGAAGGACATGATGAACACCATTATTATACGAATAATATTGATGAGATTTCACATCTTCTTCACAAGTACAGTATTCTACTGCCCTCATCTATGACTCCTTCTTCAACAACCTCCCCATCTCCATTTGCATCATCACACAAAACTACATAGTCAGGGAATGCAAAATTTGCAAGTGGTAAGGAAGATAAAGTCTACATGGGTAAAGGACAATCATTTGTAACTTTTTTAGTTCATTTTGGTCATGATAGATGGTTTTTGGATTTAGGAGCATCTTATCACATGAGTTTTTCTTCATAACATTTTTTGGGTTTTCATCCTAGTGATAAAAGTTCTAAGATTTTGTTGTGAGATTGTGATCTTTTGGATGTTGCGGGGGTAGGAAATATTGAGATTGGTGATGCTTTTTTTAGATATGTATTGTGTATTCCTGATTTGCATACAAATCTACTATCCATCTATCAGATTACTCATGGTGAGGTACCTAATACTATAGAGTTCACTGTAGATTTTGTTTCCATCAGATAGGCCGATACTGTAAAATTCATTTATGTTGGTGAAGATAATCATGAATCTCATCTCTATGCCTTTTCTCATTTTGTTGATGATGATGATTATGAGCGTCATACCCCTCTTTCTAGAGTTGATAGCAATTCCTTGGGAGATATTGGTCATTTGAAATTTGGGGTTCTTCAAACCTATGTAGATTCCTCTCCTGTTGCTTCAAAGTTTGATTCTTCAGCATGATAGGATGTTTTTTATCCTTCATATCTTGCTTTGTGGGATAGTTACTTGATAGGTCTTATAGAGTTGTTTTATGAATCTCAAATTTTTTATTTAGATGATGCTCTTGAGGGTATATCCCTTCTTTTTTATGACAATATCTGCACTGTTTCCACACCATTTGTGTCTTTGGAGATTGTTACTTCAGATTTTTCACATGGTCTTGTTGATTCACCTTCTTTAGTTGAGGTTGTACCTAATTATGACATGAAATTTGGTTACATGGAGACACCAAGATAGTTTTTAGAGGCATCTTTCATGTTGATTTTTCCTCTCCCCTCTCTTGTTTCAGAGTTGGAGTTTCTCTTGCATCAGTGGTTGTTTATCCCTAAAGGGAGACATGTTTTTTGTAGAGATGGGATATTCTTCAAACTTCCAAGATCAACATAGGAGTTTTTTCATCATGGGGGGGATCTTCAACATTTTATATGGGGGGGCTACATAGTCTCTCTCTTTTTGTATTTTGTTGAGATCAGTGATGGGAGTTGTTCTTGGGGGGTCTTGTGAAGTCCTCCTCCTTTCACTTTTCCATATTTCTCTTTTTCAACTTTCTTTCTCTCTTTTGGAGAGGATTTTTCTCCCGCAGGGTTTTTCTCCTTTTCTTCTGTTGTGAGAGATTGCATTGCATAGTAGCTGTGCATGGGTACGTAACATGGCCTTGTAGCCAAGACCCAATTTTTCCTCTTCATTTTGCATAACAATCTCCCTAAGTTTGAACATAAGGGGGATGCTAGTGTTAATTATATCTTAGGGTTAATTATTTAGGTGGTTTTCTCACATGTTGGGTAGCTGTTCACCCATCAAAATTTTAATTTCTTTAAAAATCCTATACATTATGTATTCTACATCTCACCTCAATATTTTCATCTCTTGTGAAATAGCCTTATGTTACTTCTGTCATTTGTGAAGATTTATTTGTAGGTTGTGATCCTAGGAGGTGGTTGACACCAACACTTCTTTTGGTGGATATTTTTGATGATGAGTATGTGTCTCGGATGCTTGGTTTGAAATTTCTTTTGAGAAAATTTGAATAAAAGAGGAAATAGTGTGTTGCAAAGGTGTCTTGGTGTATAAAGTGGTATTCTAGTTATTCTCCACATTTCTTCATGATTGAAGATATACTTGTGTGATTCAGATATGTTGGTCACAGGTGTTAAGAGGTTTTATATCAAGGAATTGGTGGTCTAGACCATCATGCAAAAGAATTTGTGGTCACTAGTGTGTGAATTGTGTTGCAATGCTATCTAGGAGAAATGGTTTTGCTCCACATTTCTTCGCAATTTGGTTTTTAGTCTTGTAGTTTTGAAAGTGTGTTGATAATTTTCATATCTATCTTTAGTTGATGTTATTCATGATTGGGTGATTTTCAAAGTGGTTTCTTGAGTTACAGTGTATGGAAGGTTTCTTGAGTGTACTCGGTGTGTACATTCTTTAGGTAAAATTTGATGCCAAAGATTTTTTGGATTTCAAGGTAATTATGGAATATTCCATATTGTGTTTGAAGTGAGTAGTTTATGAGTAATATTTGGATTTGAAGAAGCATGTACATAAATACATTAATGGTGTTTACACTAGTTTCGCTAAGCTTGGGTGATTTCACTAGTTGTGGATTTTCTTCAGTAATTGTGGAAGCATGGCATCACTATAGGATTTGACCCCAATTTCCGACGGCCTTTCATTGGAATCTTGACGATACATTGTCAGTTGGCCGATGATTAATAGAAGTCAGCGCCGTCGCTCAAATTTCATCTACATCCCGACAGGCTGCAAAACGTCGACCTCACGACACATGCTCCTCGGAACCGCGACGCCAACTTCGTCGATCGCGCGAAAAATAGTGCCCAGATGACGAGAGGCATACCTTCGCCAAACTGTTAGATTAACAACGTAAGTCCATCTCCACTACGACACAAATTCGACGTATTGGCAATATTGTTGAGAGATCAGTATTGTTATAGTGATCAAAATTGCCTGAGAAGATATTTCAGGAGGACTGGATTTTTGTCTTAGCAATAAATTTTCATCGTCGAGATACACATCTTGTCTCATCGATGAAGCATGAGGGAAGCATATTGGCAAGACATATATTATTAGAGTAAGTTCTGAAGGTCTACCTCAGCAACTATATGACGTCGATAAGATTACATCGGTAGGAGTCTTGGAGACATAATTTAGATTGAAATAGTGATAGAAGTTCATCGCATGAGCAATGAAATAAGCAAGTCATTATAGCGAAACTTCATTGAATAGATTGCAAATTCGTTGGACGTTTTTGTGGTTCATCATATATTTGACGAGAAAGTGCACTTTTTAAAAAAAAACCTATTTGTTGAAAGATCAAGACTATTACAGCGATCAAAATTGCCTGAGAAGATATATCGGGAGGACTGGTTTTTTGTCTCAGCGATAACTTTTCATCGGCGAGATACACATATTGTCTCACCAAGGGAAGCATATTGGCAAGACATATATCATTGGAGTAAGTTCTGAATGCCTACCCGAGCAGCTATATGACGCCGATAAGCTTACTTCGGCATGAGTCTTGGTGACATAATTTAGATTGAAATAGCAACAGAAGTTCGTCAAACGAGCGACGAAATAGGCAAGTCATTACGGCGAAACTTCGTCAGATATATTGCAAATTCGTCAGACATTTTTGCGGTTCATTGTATATTCGACGAGAAAGTGCACTTTTTTTTTAAAAACCTATTCGTTAAAAGATCAAGACTATTACAGTGATTAAAATTGCCTGAGAAGATATATCGAGAGGATTGGTTTTTTATCTCAGTGATAAATTTTCATCGGTGAGATACACATATTGTCTCACCGAGGGAAGCATATCGGCAAGACATATATCATCGGAGTAAGTTCTGAATGTCAACCCGAGTAGCTATATGATGCCGATAAGCTTACTTCGGCATGAGTCTTGGCGACATAATTTAGATTGAAATAGTGACAGAAGTTTGTCGAATGAGCGACGAAATAGGCAAGTCATTACGGTGAAACTTTGTCGGATACATTGCAAATTTGTCAAACACTTTTTGAGGTTCGTCGTAAAATCGACAAGAAAGTGCATTTTTTTTTAAAAAACCTATTCATTGAAATGTAGGCATATCGGTGAAAGATGAATACTATTATAGTGATCAAAATTGCCTAAGAAGATATATCAGGAGGACTGGTTTTCTGTCTCAGCGATAACTTTTCATCGGTGAGATACACATATTGTCTCATCGAGGGAAGCATATCGGCAAGACATATATCATCGAAGTAAGTTATGAAGGTCTACCCAAGCAGCTATATGATGCCGATAAGATTACATCGGCAGGGTCTTGGTGACATAGTTTAGATTGAAATAGCGACAAAAGTTCATCGAACAAGCAACGAAATAGGCAAGTCATTACGGTGAAACTTCATTGGATACATTGCAAATTCGTCGGACATTTTTGCGGTTCGTCGTTAATTTGACGAGAAAGTGCATTTTTTTTTTAAAACCTATTCGTTGAAAGATCAAGACTGTTACAGCGATATGAGGCCTGTTTGTAGCAGCAATAATGATAACTATTTTCTTGGCTGTCATACAAGCCATCTCCATCAACAGAGCTTTGAAACCAAATCCACACACAACACATGTTCATAGTGAAAAGTTAGCACTTTCTTTCATCTTTGCAGATTGGTTTGATGCTTCAAACGATGCATTTCTTATATTGAAAAGTGCATTACTTACCTTTTTGAGCTTCTCTTTGTTTTGAGAGTAGTTTAATAATCTCTACTTAATAGGGCCAACCACGTGAAGGTGGAAGCTCATTTGGCCCTTCCCCCCCCCCCCCCCCCCCCCTCACATCACTCTCAATTCCCCATACCCAATCATATAACATTAATCATTCATTCATCCATTAATAACATATAACATTCATTCATTAACATATAACATTTTTTCATTAACATATTCAGATTCATTCATTAACATATTTCATTTTTTCAGTTTTTACATATTATCAAAAATATGGCTATCATAATATGATTACAATCACTTTTTTTTTTGTTTCTTTTTTGCAGCTAAAAAAAGCTGAAGTGGAGTATCATTTTCAAAATCATCTGTCCCCCCTTGAGTTGTTCTGAGCTCTGCTCATGATCTTAATGTACGCCTAGTCGTGTACTCACAACCACGTGGATGCGGCTGCAAGGGGGGGTCTGCTGCAATAGCAAAGAAATGTTAAATTGATATGTTTTATTATTATTGTTACACTATTTCATTAATTAAAAGAACATCAGAGTGGTGCTCTTTACCTGATTGGGCCACATCATGTTCCTGATATTGTCTTATAGCCTCATGCTCAACATGTTGAACACCCTCTAAATCCTGATCTGGAGTTGAAACATGAAAGATTACATTAATTAATACACCAATTGCAATTAAAAATGTTTAAAAGAACATTAGAGTGGTCCTGCTTACCTGATGGAGCCACATCATGTTCCTGATCTTGTCTAGCCTAATCATGCTCAACATGTTGATCACGCTCTACATGCTCTAAAGTTGAAACACGAAAGGTTACATTCATTAATACACTAAATGCAATTAAAGATGTTTAATTGTATTAATCCATACTGCGTTTTGTATAGCACATGAATACATCTAGTACCGGGATGCACACCATGGCCTTCATCAGCAGGTTGTGCTCCACCCTCACCAGGCTGCATTCCAATGTCATGTGCAGGATTATCATTGCTTATCTGTGTAAAACAAATAGGCACATTATTATGGTGGAAATTAATATTGAACAGATTGCACACGTATTCAATTTGAAATAAACTTTATTGAGTTTATTTACCTGCGTGTTGGATGCAGTGGAAGATTGTGTTTGCCCAGTTGAGACTCTTTGATGTTCAGTCAGGGCTCCATAGCCTTGGTCGAAGGCAATCTTTAGGTCCTCTTGTGTGGGCACTCTGTTGAAATCAAAGCCCTGCATTTTTGCATGCAATCATGAATTTTGCTTCTATGATGTGATAGAACCAAAATTGTTTTCAATTTATTATTTGGATGCAATATTTCATTTATTGATACTTACAAATCATGCGACTGGTTTCATATAACCACCAAAGCCAAGTTTGTGTTGCCCGTGTATTTCTAGTCATGTCTTTGTTGCCTTCAATGTGTCGGGCAACCTATGAAAAATTTGAAATATGTTAGATTATGTAAAAAGAAAGATTAATTAGTATATAATTAAATTTTTGATAGTATTACATACCTTTCTTGGCCCTGTAGTATCTTTCCTTTCTTCTTTTCAGCCTTCTCCTTTCCATCCGACACCAAGTCCTTCCACTCCCTTTCCGGAATCATGGGGGGACGCTCGTACTTTCTGTTCTTCTCTAAATGTGACTTATATTGGTCCCTCACATACTTTAGATAGGTACCAGCTTTCTTAAGGACCTTGGTTCAGTTGAATGTTTTATCACTGAACAACACAACTAAATAGTTAATGAGATCATCTATTAAATCTTGATTTTGGGCATTCCACCATGTATGTATGGTGGGCCCAAAGAGCTCCAATGAAATATCACTTAGATGTTTATAAAAAACATCATTTCTTGCAATTATAATGTAGGCAAATATTGCCATTTTGTAAATCAATATAATAGGGCACTATCCCCATTGTTAGCACTTACTTAAAAAAATAATAATAATAATTAAAACATTTTAAAGTACCTGGGACCTTCTCTATCTTTATGGGAAGGAAATCCTCGGTCACCACAAATGTGACCGGCAATGTTCTCGTACTAGCAATAAGGGAAGATCCAGGAAATGCTGCTAAAACATCACCAGTAGTAGTGGCCTCTCCATCCACTGGTACTGACAAATGTAGTGGCATGTGTTCGCTGCCAGAGGGTGGACTACTGAATGCCTACATGGTATGTGTTGCTAACATTTCAGATGACAATATAGGCACAGATGATGGGGTCGGATGATGTGTTGTATGCATAGGAAGATCAGGATTGACACTTGTACAGTCCCCTACTTCCCGGGAAACACTTGCGGTACCTTGATCACGGCCAGTAGCATGATCATGATGTCACAAATAATCCTATAAAAACAACACATATTTTAGTTCATGACATAAAAGAGTACAAAATATAAAACCATGAATGAACTTATGTTATAATTAAAGATCTCATCACAGCTTACTTCCAAGTTTTATGCTCTCTCAAACAACATTTTAACCCTTTCCCTTATCTCATCTGTTTGAGGCACTACGAATACCAACTGAAGGATTTCTTGATTGCATTTTTTTTGGGCCTTCCTCATCATATCCATAGGGTTTGTGGAAAATGCGATGTCATCATCGCATAATAGTGACTGCACCTCCATATGGATGCTCTCTTGTATTGCTGGTGCCTTTCCCCGATCAGCCAACTACAACAAGAATATTAAAAACATTATCAAAATTAACCCAATAAACTCATGAAAAAAACATAATAATAAAACATTTTGCTTGTATCTAATTTGTACAATTACAATGACGTAAACCTGTTGGATAGAAGTGCCTAAAGATGGATCGCGATTTGTGCTCTGGGCTAGAGCCTTCCTCGTATGATCAATGTCCCACTGTGACAAAAATTAAATATAAAAAACATTACCGAAATGAAACCAATAGACTTACGAAAGAAAACATAATAATAAAATGGTATATTGGAGTCATTAATTGAAGGCTGGGTAAAATGGTATATATATAGTACATACCACGCCGATAGTAATTGTGTTTGTATCTAAGAGATTCAAATTGTAATTGATTAGCAACTCTTCCCTGCAGTTATTGATTTTATCACACATACGAATACACGGTTTCCCTCTCGCACCTCGAATATACAATTGGGTTGCTTATTTGTTGACCCAGGTCATGTACTATTTATAAACCCTGCAATATTCCCTAATGCTTTTGGCCTCTCGTCAATGTACCTAGCCACTCCTTTATTTTGATCCTTATCTTTTAGTTGTATATAATTTGCTGATAGTGCATACCTACGCATACTTCATGTATATCAAACCAGCTGCATCCAATCTTTGTAACTGTAACAAGGTCCAACATACTCCATCAACTCAGTAACTTTGTCATAACAAACTTTTATGCCGTCCATGCAAAATAGGCCCAAACCATGTAATGACGATGGTGCTATGTGATATATCCTCTCGTTGACACAAAGATCAGTGTTTATTGCTGGAAGTTCCTTGGGTACCCATTATTTCCATAGATGTTTGTACCTCAAGGGCACCTCGATGTCGCCTATGCTCTCATCATCATAAGAACATGACCCCCCTTCAGTAAGAAAAAATCCCATGCATTTATGGAATTTTCTTCTAATCTTTTGACCTCTAGTTGATCTCCCTCTTTTAGACCTACTACATGTCTCGCTTTCCTCTTCTCTTCCTGACTTTCCCTCACTTGAGGAAGACAAATCTAACAAATACCTATTTTGTGGTGCTTGCACTCATAAGGATGCTGGATGAAGTTCTTTCATGGTGATGTGATCCGAAGGTGACATTATGATTAATTTATCATTTCATCACTAGAAATTGACAGGTTATAAGGTAATCAAGTCTTGATAGATTGCAAGTTATTGTTACTACCGTCCAAATGTGTCCATCACAAATCAAATCTACTTAACGTCTTTGTGCAGCGTCTTTGCAAGCATAAAGTAACTTCAAGTGATAGTTTGGAGTTAGTTCTTTCTTCTTTCAACAAGTATTGTAGCTCATTTTTGGAGCTTTCAAGAAATAGATAGCATTGTAACTCATTTTCACAGACTTGTACTCAGTTGTATTTTTACCTTTCAATCAATAAAAGCAAGCTATTTTACCTTCTCAATACTGGATATTGTGTGATAACATGAAATTATTGATATTTCCTTGTGATGATAATGTTTATCCTTGGTGCTAGTCTAGTTTCTCATAGCCTTTATACAAAAGTGCATGTTTGTCCAGGTCATAGTTTGTGTTCTACCAGTTCTATGTAGGATTCAATTGTGAAGTCAAACATTCGAGCCTCTAGGAAGGTCATTTGTTGTTCCACTTGAGTTTTTCCATAAACTTCAAATCCTATCTATGAAATACCTATGCAAAACATGTCAAAACTGAGTTATGTATATTGAAGTGAGTTTTATTGATCACATTGTGTGTCAAAACAACATTACAAATCCTTAATATTTGGTGAATCATGCTAGGAGTTAGTTTTATTTCATGTTTCCTCCTTACCCTTTTCCCAACAAGTAGTTTTAGGTGACTACCATAAGAGCCAACTTACTTTGGAGGTTCTTTTCTACTCTAGGTAACCCACAACCTAGAAAATTCCCATGTTTCACCAATATGTTAAGTTCTGCAACTTAGGAGGGGTACAATATTGAGAGATAACAGTTATTGGCATGCTTGGTGGGACTAGTATGATGAACTTCTCATCAAAATATTGAGAGATTTGGTGTTTTAATCAGTATTATTAGCCTTTGGAGGCAATATAAACAACACCATGGTGACTCTAATTACATATCAGTTGGTTTTAGTAGTCCAAATGCATGCAACCAAGAAGAGGAAAGTGTTGTAGAATCTAAGCCAATTAAAATTCCAAGTTTTAAAAGTTTTTCTTCAAACCAATAGTTGATTTGTAACCAAGAGAATCCCTTTCAAATCCCCTTACCAGTTGAATCTAACGTGGACAACTATGATGAAATTGTTAAGTTGGAAGAGCATGTGTTAATAGTCCCAAGCTTCAAGAAAATCACTTCTTCTCTTCCTCAAGAGTTACCAAAGCCTCCAATACTAGCCAATCCTCTATCAACACTCCCTAAAGCTTTTGAGGATTTTCTCAATCATTTCAAATAGGAGGAGGTCAAGCTAGTAGTGAAACAAGAGTTTTTGTTTTCAATTCAAGACTCAAAATTGATTAAGGATCTTCCTCAAGTGGAAAGAACTTGTGAGGTCAGTTATGAGGAGGCAAAAGATACATCTATTGTTTATAAGCCTATGAATGGTGTGAATAATGAAAAATCTAAACTTTTTCAAGTAGAAGTCGAGGGTGATTAGTTGGAAATCAAGGTACAAGGAAACTGGATGGGTTAGAAGGAAGAGTTGATCTTCCCATTTGATGAGTTGTCTTGTTTGTTGTGCAGGATGAAGATTCGAAGCAACAAGAAGATATCAAACAATTCGATGAGTTGCTAGTTAAAGAGGAAAAAAAAAACATGGATCAAGAGGAAGAATATGTTCTTGATGAGGGGTCTATTCTCTCAAGTCAAGAAACTTATCATGAAGTTGATTTGCAAGATATTAGCTATTTGGAGGAACTTCCTTTCTGCTGTACAAAAGAGCTTAAGGTTGGTATAACAAATGAAAGTTTGTTGGAAGAGGCTACTACATTGTTTGAACATTTACCTTTGCTCATTGAAGAAGAAAATCCTGATTTGGAGTGTACTAATGAGGATTTTGAGCTTGGACTAGCTGTTCCTAAGAGCCTTCCAAGAGCTGATAGCTTTGATGAGTTATTAGATATCTTAATGGAAGAAGATGGTCCATTGACCATGGATGAGGAATCAACATGAAAATTTATAATGTAAGGTGAAGGTAATGATTTTATTTCTAATCATTCAAATTGTCTTCTCTCTTGTCTAAACTTAGCCATGAAACAGGACAACCATAAAAAAGGTAGAAAGGTTTGAAGAATGCAGTCATGATAATATTATATCAACCTTATTGGGTTCTTTGAAAGAAGAAGAAAACCATGAAGTTCCAAATCAATTTCTTGTACCACAAGAGCACCATAAGAGGAAGATGAAGGATATGATCACACCAAAAGAGGAAAAAGGAAAAACCAATCTAAAGCTTTCAAGGGGATGTCCTATCAGGCATCTAACTAGGATGGAAAATAGCAATGCATCAGAAGTCATTATTGCACCCAAGCATGAGGACTCTATCCTACTATCCTATCCATTTTAAGATAACATGAATGGTAAGTGGATTTGTGGATTTTTTTTCTCCATTTATGAGGCATTGCAATATTTGGTTAAACATCTATCATTTCTTTATTTCCTCTTTGATGCTCACAAACATATGGAGCATTACAAGTTGCAAAGAAAGGGTAGCTACTTTCATGAACCAATTAATGGTTTTATTTAGGTATTCTTTTCCTCAGTTAGTCTAGGTTAGGATAGTTTTTATTTTAAGTGAATAAGTTTTGTTTGCACAGCTAGTTTGTTTTGAGTCATTTGGTAGGTTGAATAAGGTTGGTAAGTGTTCTGTGGTGGAGCTTTTATTTTCCTTCCCTTTGGGGTGGTTTTCTGTTCATTATTTTTCTATTGGTCTGGTATTTGGGGGTTTTTTCATTTTGGCCGTTGACTTGCTATCAGTAGTACTCAGTCACTTAAGTCATGTTTTATCCCTTTTGGCCATCACTTCATCGGCCCCTTTTACCTATCCTTTTGGTTTTGCATTTTGACTTATGCGTCCCTATGGTTTTTGGGCTATTAACCTTTACAACGTAGCCTTTGAATTATTTTTTGACCCCGTGGGTTATTTCCTCATTTGCCTAGTGGTCCCCTTTCTTTAAAGTAACTATTTCGCATGTGCAGATTTGTATTAGCCGATAGATGTAGGAACTATGATCTTGACCATTCATCACACACCTCGCAAGGTTTGTGCTTGCGTCATAGAAAATGCTGCGAGGCTTGCGATGCTATCACCTATTGTGTAACTTGGTGGGTCCAGTTTTTGAGTGCTGACTGATGGACGGATGATGATGCTGACAGCTATGTACTATCCGATGCATCTGGGCCCTCCCTCGCTGACCTCGCGCAATTAAAACTTCAGTTTCAATAATGCTATGAGGTACACGATGTGTTGACATGTGGGCACCAGTGTTATCGATTAACGAATGAGGTGGGACCCGTTCCATGCTGATGTGGTACCTAATGGGCAATATTCTTGCTCACTTGCTGACTGGAAGGAGGATGTGTCATTTTCAAATTGTTGTTGACCAAATCTAGACTGTCTGTTTGGCCAACTGTATCTTTGATCAACGACGTGCTTTCAAAAAAACTAGTGTTGTACTATAGCCATTCTATCTCGTGTGAGTGAATAGTAATGGTCAAGTTCGACTCGGCTTACGTAATTAAATTCTAAATAACCAGTGGATTGCTATTTCAGTGTTGCATTTTGGTTTATAAGAATTCCTCAATGTTTAGAAAAGTGGCTATTATCTCAGTTCTCCATTATTGCGACAGTTGACGCTCTGCAAAATAAACAGTAAGTGATATGAACGCCTTCTTTTGTAATTTCAGAATATATTAGCGTTGCCTATTGAATAATTGGCGATTGTGTCCTTTTCGATTCCTGGTGAATTGTTCAAGGAATTGGCTGTTAGAGCTTATATAGGTCATTGCTAGTGATTTGTGTGCATATAAAAAAATTTTATGTAACGGCAGTCGAGAATAGGGTGTAATTGTTTGTTTTTCTTTAAGAAAACCCTAGTTCAAATCCCCTTCTATTTAAAATATATGGCATCCAAGGCATGAACTGTTGGTCCCGAGGCTATGCCTAGGGGTTACTCACAAGATATTATTTATCTGTTGAAACCTTCTACGAGCAAGAAGCAAGAAGGAAGGATATTGTTTTATGGACCCGTGATTCATGAAGTTTTAATGGACAAATAGTGTACAATCCATGATGTCGAAGTCGTACACTAGTTGGCAACTCTTTTCCAATTGGTTTGGAAAAAGAAATTTGCCTGTTCCTTTGTGTAATCCATGGAGACTGGACTTGGGTAAGCTGGTGGTACCGAATGTCTATGAAGATGTAGAATTATTAAAAGATGTTGCTGCAAGGTACGATCCTGTGACTCGAATTGTCAGAACACATCTTGGCAAGCCTATGATTAAAGTAACCAGAGAGGAAATTGTAGAGATTTTTGGCTTACATGAATGGAGCTAGGATATGATTCCCATCAAATTGGAGGTCTTCAGGGAAGAATACAGAAACACTAAGGGTTTGATAAAGACATCCCTTTTGATACCCCATTTGGCTGTGTCAGGAAGAGGGAAGAATCAGAAAAAGGTTGTTATTGGAAAGAATGAGCTTGAACCTTTCCCAGTAGACTACTTCACCCCTCATTTCAAGAAGACCATTTGTGCACTATGTCATGTTTTGGGGATTGACCTGAAGAAGACTGTGCCTATAGAGACAATGTATATGGCTGTCAACCTCCAACACCCTGGTTATAATGTGGTATATGACTTTGCCACTTACTTTGTAGAGAACATAGATTCTGGCTTAGCAGCTTTGAAGCTAGGAAAGAATTGGGTAAAATTCAGATGGTTTTCACTGTTGATTCATATGTTTTTATATAGGGGTCAGAAGGTATTTGAAAAAGATATGGAGTTGAGGAAGATGGAAGGAGATATTGAAATTCCTGTCCAATATTGGACTAGGGTCTTAGACAAAAATGATCATAAGTTTGATTATGTCACCTTTCATAATATTTTTGGATCTAAGTTAAGGAAGGCTTTAGTTGTTGATCCACCCAGGATCCTAAAAGAAATACATGACTTTATAAGACCTATGGAGAGGAGGCCTAAGCTGAATCTAACCCACAATAGGGGTGATACTATCCCCAATCGCAATACTACAATCTTCAGGGTCTTTGGCACCAATGCCATCCCGTCTGTCCTACCTAAAGAAGTTCCTCTCAAACTTGGTTTTGTAGAGATTATGAGGCAATTGGGAGCATCTGAAGATTTCCATTTGCCTGTTGAACACAAGAAATGATCCTTTTTCCCTGAATATACAACTTTTGCAGATTTTGTTATGATAAAGGGAGGGTGGAGAAATTTACACTTGTTACTCAAGCCATATAGATTGAAAACTGTACGCCCTAGGAATTATGATCCTGAGGGTTTTATCTCCCAAATGAAGGCTAGACATCGGACTAGAACCTTTGTTCACAATTTCTACTATCCTGAAGATATCATTAAGAATATTTTTGATGAGGACTTACAGGATGAGAGAAAGGCAATGTACATTTCCTATTCAAAAATGGTAAGAAGTAAACTGGAGAAAACACCTGGTTTTGATCCTGTACCTGATGCTAAAGATGAGCTCAGCAGGGCAATCTATGTTTTTGATAATTTCGAGAGCATAGTAGGAGTCTTGAAGGAGGAAAGGATTGTAGAAGGAAAGGGAAAGTCACATGTTACTGAGCAGCACCCTGAGATAAGAATCGAAGAAAGGCCTACCTACCAGCCTCAAGGGAAAATAAAAGTGTTTTCAAGAAGGAAGAGAAATAGGACAGAGGAAGTTATGATGAGTGGTGCATCATCCATCCTAAGGAAATTAGTATCTAGTATTATTGATCTAGATTCACCTCTGAAGAGTTCAGAATAAATTAGCACATCATCCCCAAAGAGGCCTAGAACTGAGAGTATGGGGAATGTTGGCCAGAAAGGTAATGATGAGGAGGATATTATTGTAACTCCGGATGAAATAAATCCAGAAATGCCACTAGATCCGATTGACATTGCAATGAGCTCAAGAGCCATCACCCTAAGATTGGGGAAGGATGAGATTAAAAGAATTACAAATAGTGATGATTTGAGAATGGAAGCCTGCAAAGAATTCATGATGGATGACTATTTTATCCATACCCATGCTTTTGAAGATTTTGTATGGAGAGCTCATCTCTCATCTTATACTGAGCAGGTAGCACATGA
This sequence comes from Sequoiadendron giganteum, assembly GCA_007115665.2. Classification (NCBI taxonomy): domain Eukaryota; kingdom Viridiplantae; phylum Streptophyta; class Pinopsida; order Cupressales; family Cupressaceae; genus Sequoiadendron; species Sequoiadendron giganteum. Next base: position 818,595,006 of record CM021101.1, read on the forward strand.
GAGAAGTTTGCACCCAGAGATGCCAGAGCAAGTAATTGAATCAAAGTTCAGAGTACAATTGAAGGAGAGGTTTAAGGAAATCACACTAGAACAGGGCAGAACATTGGTTCAAAAGTGTGGGATATTGCTACTCCTTGAATGGGATATTACTGATGCTGTAGTATTTGATACAGTAAGAAGGCAAAATAAACGACTTCTTGCAATAGAGGAGGAGGCGACATTAGCACTTAAAGGATCAGTTTTCAGTGAAGAGTGGGATTCTCTGGCAATATGGTCACTATCTACAGGGTCTCGAAAACCTATTGTCATGAAAACATCCGATTTTAGTGGTCATTTGATTGTGAAGAGAGTTGTTGATACCCCTGCTTTGGAGGCTATTGACATGGTTGTGAATGTTTCCAAATTTAGTAGGGCAATTGTGGAGGATTTAACTAAAAACTGAGATACTCTGAGGAATTAGTATAATGACATTATTATTGAGTATAATAAGAGTCAACAAAGGGTGGCAGAATTGGAAACAGAAATGGCATTATTAAGGCAACAAATGGAAATCTTGAGATCCCAAAAGCAAGTTAGCTCTAGCCAAATTATTGTTGACCCACCAGTTGATCAACCCCAACCTCCTGCACAGATTCAATCTTGGGCTATGGTCTCGTATAATATGGGACAAGTTCCTATTGTGGTTGAGAAGGCTAGTACCTCGAGTGAAGATCCTTCTAGGGAAAAGTTACTCTAGCAGATTGAAGAATTTAAGGAGATGGTAAATCAAATCCAGGATGTAGCAGGAAGGAATAATTCAGAAATTGTTGATACTGTGTTAAGGCATCTACATAAACGGGTCTAGAGTAAGCTAAATGGTGTTGATGCGAATTATGCCTTGATGTTGCAAGCACTTGAATTGTTTCCAAGGGACAGAGAATTGGCTATCCCTTTGCTAAATAGATGGGGCCCTAGAATGGAAAAAATGAAATTTATGGCAGTTGGAGCAAAGCAACATGGGAATAAGTATCCTATAGTCATGACAACATATCAATTTGTTAAGACTATTGTTGAGCGAAAATTCCATGGGTTTGCTACTCCTATGGAGTCCAAAATCAAAGCACTGAAGGATATTTATGATGGAAAAGATTTGACTCCACTACCTCCTGTTTTGCATAGTCAGGATAGTGTCAAGCCTTTGGAGGCATGGAAGGAGCAAATGAATAATATAATGACCACCCAAACTCATGAGATATGCAAAAATGCTGATATTCGCATGTTGGAGAAAACTGGACAGAGAATTGGCTATCCCTTTGCTAAATAGATGGGGCCCTAGAATGGAAAAAATGAAATTTATGGCAGTTGGAGCAAAGCAACATGGGAATAAGTATCCTATAGTCATGACAACATATCAATTTGTTAAGACTATTATTGAGCGAAAATTCCATGGGTCTGCTACTCCTATGGAGTCCAAAATCAAAGCACTGAAGGATATTTATGATAGAAAAGATTTGACTCCACTACCTCATGTTTTGCATAGTCAAGATAGTGTCAAGCCTTTGCAGGCATGGAAGGAGCAAATGAATAATATAATGACTGCCCAAACTCATGAGATATGCAAAAATGCTGATATTCACATTTTGGAGAACACTTTAGAGAAGTTATCACTTGTCATTAGTTTCCTGGAGAATTTTGACAAGACAGCCACATCATTAATGATAAAGTATGTACCTTATCAAAAAATGGTGGACCGGGTGATGGATTTCAATTGGCCATCGGAGGAATATTTTGAGTCATGGAAAAAGATGTTTATTGATGAACTTGAATTATAAATAATGGGGATGAGAGCTGCAATTTGGTCATGTAAAAGACAGGTCTGGCCTACAGTATTATATTTTGAAATGCATTCTCTTCCCGGATTCAGGTACAAATTGCACAAATAAAATCAGCACTTGGAGTGGTTAAAAGATGCTTTGGTGTCAGGGAATCAATACTTGGAACCACGCTTTCCTTTCCTCCATAACAAATTAATCATTATTTTGTTTTAAGCTTTTCTTTTCTTACCAAGCAAATGATGTAAAGATAACTGATTAGGAATTAGCAGTCCAGTAAAAAATGGACATGTGTATCCTTCGGCCTAAATCTTGTTTTCTCCCTTGTTTTTATAAAAGGGAATTCTGGGCCGAGGAATAGGTCTGTTGAAATTACTTAAGATATGTAAGAGAAGAATCAAGTAGAGAGAGAGAAAAGAATATGTCTAGTTTTTTGAAGCTTTGAGTCTGTTTGGGAACTTAGTAAATCATGGGGTTTTGGAGCATACTTATTCAAATCTTGTGATTGTTTTGAGTCTATTTTCTCTCCTATTGTAATAATTTGCATGAATTTTTAATGAAAATTCTATCAAAGATGATGTTCGTTAAATTTCATTTTTCATTTCCTGTGGATTATGTTCGACTATAGCTCTAGTTCAATGTACCTGTTAAATGCTTCAGTTGTTCAATAAGTTCATGCAAATTAGCACATAGGATTTGCTAAAGAGTAATAGATTCATGTATTGATGAATGGATGGTAATGCCTTACATACAGATCATAGATGCTCTAGATGAAAGTTACCCTGTAGTTTAGTTTTCAATTTGACTCCGTGCTTTAGGATATGGCATTGGTACTTTGACTGCTTATTGTTCTTGTATTTTATTATAGCTTTAGGCAATTTCACTCGGATATTTCATAAAAACACACTTAGGTGTTATTTCAATTCCTTGTTAAATAAGAGCTGAATTCTCCTTAGAAATAGCCAATTTCTTGAAGGATTATCTTGTTTAAAATTAGACTAGAATTTATCTATTGTTTATCCACATATGAGCAAATCATTCTCATCATGAATGACAATATATTTTAGGGATACCCTCCTCGATCTTACAGAGTCCGAACTGTAGGAGAGATAATAGTTTTGTTGCATTTTTCTCGTTAAGTTGGCACAGTGCCTTCAGGACTTTTAAAATTGAGTATGGCAAGATCATAGAAGCTTCTGCAGGTTCTACTTGGGTTGTAAGAAATGCCAACATTATGCAAGACTATTTCTCAAGTCTTTTCAAGTTCCAAGAGTCGACACCATGCCCAATGGATAAGTTTAGGCAACTGGTGAGGATGTTTAGCAGGCAAACATATAGAAGATGTCACCAATTTTTTTACCTAATTTAGCTTCTAACTCAATCAAGTAAAGTTGGGATAGTTTTTGCAAAAATAAAGATAAAGTTACACATTCAATTCTAGTAAGTTCCATTCATATACACAAAAGTATTATCAAATGAATTGCAGTTCATTATGCAAATGTATACAAGAGAAAGATTGCACAAAATTTTCACAAATGTCTTTTATTGATAATTACAAATGTATGGTGTCCCACACAAGTTGTGGGAATAATTATTTCAATACAATATAAACACATAGACTATACATTTGAAGAAATAGAAAGGAAAGAGCATATGGAAAGAGTAGGGATCCATCATTGCCTAAATGATGAACCCCAAAGTTGAACTGTTGCATCATTGGAAAAGTATGATCAAATTCATCTATTATGAAGAATTGGTCTATGTGCCTCTAGTAATCACTATAAAAATGTGAAAGACAAAGCTATTTTATTTTTTCTATCTTATCTTATACCATTTTACGAGAATGGGGGGGCCAATATGTGAGAAGATCTTTGGAAACTAGGCATGAAAATTGCAGGTTAAAGAGAATGGGGGTGCCAAAATTACAGTACTCATTGTCCCTTGGTCGTCGATTTTCCCTGAGTGCCCTCAACCTGGTCCTCGGCGTTGGTATTGACCTTGTTTTAGCTCCAAACTCTTCATTGGCGCTAGTATTGACCTTGTTTTCACTCCTCCAAAGTCTTCCTCAACGCTGGTATTGACCTTTCACTTGTCCAATTTGATGAGCTACAACCTGCTTTAGTTAGGTTTTAGAGTATGTTAATTAAATTTAAAAAAATTATGGCACCATTTAGAGTAGTGAATATAAAGCAAGCAAAGCCTATTATGGCGCCATTGAGTAGTTAATATAAAGTAAGCCAAGCCTATTATAGTCATGAGGGAAATAATAAAACTCCTAGGATACTTTGTGAAACCATTTTCCTTGGTTAAAGGGAGGCCATAAAATATACCTTTGGATTTTTTCAATCTTCAAATATGAGGATTTGCAAGGTTCTTAGCAACATGAGTAATGGAAATGTGTGCAACAAGAATTTTTGAACACACATGGAATCTCCTTGCCAAAGAAAGGGGCTTCATAATTTAATATGATAATTTTTCTCAGCTCTAGAATCAACTTTTAAATCTTCTCCTAATAGGGCCAAAATCACATCTTCTTGTGTTTGTGAAGTCACTAGCATTGAACATAACCGTCAAGCAAATTTTCATCAAGATTATAACATCACCGTTGATTTTGAGCACATGCATCTCGGAGCTACTTTAGTAACCTGTCATATAATGTACTAAAACTCAACATAAATATTAAAGCACTTTGATTAATAGTAATGTTATAATATTAATATATTAAATAACAATATTATATTACATTATATGAATTATAATGATATATTTGATATATTAAGATTATATATAATCTATATATAGATTAATAGTAATTATATTAGATTATTAATATTATTGGTATATTATTAATTATATTAATATTGTATTAGATTAATAATAATTATAATATTGTTAAATGATTAATTATATTACAAATGAACACTGCTTTCAAATTCTTAGCTTTGAATGAATGGTTGAAGCACCAATGTTGAATGTTGCAACTCTAGTAGGCATGAATAGAAGTAGAGGAGATTGTTTGGGAGAAGAATTTTTTCTAGTGCTAGGTTATGTGTTAGGTTATATAGGGTTAGGTTATATAGTGTTTGAGCCTAGCCTCAAACACTACAATTAGGGTTAGGTTATGTGTTTTCTTTAGGGTTAGGTTTGGGATTAGGTTTATGGTTATGGTTAGAGTTTAGGGTAATCCAAATCATAACCTAACCCTTTCTCTCGAAACCTTAACCTTGACCCTAACCCTCACCTTTATCCTATCTTTATAACCCTAACCACAACCAAAACTCTAACCCCAACCCTAACCCTAATTACCTAACCCTAAATATTATTTATTTTATTAATTAGTTGCATTCACTCTAATAACCCTAAACCTATCCCTAAACTTAACCCTAGCCCTATCCCTGGCCCTAATCCTAACCCCAACTCTAAGCCAAATATAAAAACAACCCTTAATCATAATTACAATAACCCTAAAACTTCATTCTAGATATAACCCTAATACTATAATCCCTAATTGTAATACTAAACCCTAACCCTAATTTCATATCTAATCCCAACCATAACCAAAACTCTAAATCTAACCCTAACCATAAAACATAAACCCTAATCTAACCCTAATCCTAACATTATTTCCTAACCCTAACCCTAACTCTAAACCTAACACTAACCAGAACACTAAATCCTAACCCAATTAAATACCCAATCATAACCCTAAATTGTAACATCATCCTTTGAATTGGATACTACATCAAAAATTATGTGTTACAATCATTGCTTCCATTGTTGGCATTTTTACATTGGGATGCATATATTTTTAAAATCAACAAAATCTTTTAATGTCTTGCCAAAATTAATATTATTAATTGTAATATCAAACTTATAAACATGTATCCAATTTAGAACATAAATAAGAAATATATGGTAATAGTTTCTTCAAAAAACAAAGTGATGTGGACTAGAAGGACTATAAGGACTATAATGATTTTAGAATATACACATAATGGATTTGTTGAAAAGGTTTTAGAAACTTTCAAACAAATGCAATTGGTAGATGCAAAGAAAAATTCCACAACCTGATGGAACTTCAGTAAATTGAAGCTGGGGTTAGAGGGTTTCTTAATTACTTAGGGTAACCTTCAGTATGGATCCGTCAAAACCCTCTTGTTATGTTTTAATGGTGACTTGTTGCCACGGTGGACCGGTCACTTAAGTGAGGTTTCATCCCTCTCGGGTCGTGCTTAACCGACCCTATTTCACCTGATTTGCCAGTCTTTTTGGCGTAATGGCCTAGGTATTACACTGCCAGAAATTTCAATGTGAGCCCCACTTAAATGTTCCATCTGAGGGTTGATGAGTCGTCTGATCACATAATTTGATCTTGACCGCTTCTTGCAGAAGTCGTAGGTTTGTCTGCTGGCGTCATCAAAGTAGTGTGAGGTTCGCGAGATATGGCCACGTGGCATGAATGGATGAATGGGTTTTCTTCCTGAGGTGTTCAATATGACAAGGGGCCATCTTTTCACCTGTAATAGCCATCAATAATGGGGTAATCATGATCTCTCGCACACCTCGCACGGGCAGAGTAAATATCCGGGAGAGTGTTGTGAGGTTCGCGAGGGAGTGGCATGTGGCTTTTCTTTTCATGCCAGTGGAATTATATGGGACCCATTGTGTGGTCTGGGTCTATTCTTCTGCAGGTTTTTGATTGGATATGTTTTTTGAAGGTGTCAACGTGGATTGTCAACATCCATTGACTTGATCTCCACCCTTTGTTTGTTAAAGTGCCTCCCGAATCGGTGGTTCATTTATAGGGAAGAAGTGTATGAGTTGCCTGCGTGGCATGTATTACTTGGCTATTGCTCATGTCATTAATGATACAGGTTTCTTTTCTCCTGAGGATCTCCACCTGGTTTCCTCCTATGTGTGAATAGTGCCATCCTGCTGAGAGTATTCATAGTTATCTAGATCATTAACTGTGCAAGTGCTTGAATCGCCTTCAAGTAATTGTACCCTACATACTGGTTTGCTCTATAAATGCTAACTAAATTGTATGTAATCAGCATTGCATTCTCTTGTGTCTAAGTGCAGTAAGGTTTTTCTTCTGTTTGTGGCTGCGCTCTATTTCTATCATGAGTAAATCAGTTAAGCTAAGGAGTGTGAGGCTGCCTTCACCAGTCATGAAGAAATCTGATTCTCCCATTTCTCGCAAGGCTATTATTAGGAACATTGGGAAGAGGCCAGTACATTGTTCATCCCCGATAATCATCTCGAATTCTGATGAATCTGAGACTGATTCTGATTATCAGTACTATTTGGCTTCCCTAGCCGATCTTATGGGAGTGGATGAGGAGGTTCTGGCAATTGATCCATTGTCTACATTAGCACTAGGTCCAGTTGTTTGAGAATGTGCTTGCAAGGTTCATAAAGAGGAGGTGGTTCCATCGCTATTGCAAGCTCGAACTCGGAGCGGTCGCTTGTACTAGGGCCGTGTTGCTTCTTCATGATTACTGGTAGTGGGTCCATTGGACATGTCTTCTCTTCTCTTGTTGTTCTATCAAGTGGATGTGGATGTGGATATGGATGTGCGCATGCTTTGCACAAAATTTTGTTTTTCGACTGGTTATTTCATAACCGTTTTGATTCCTTTGTTCATGCACGGTATCATTATGACAAGAAATGTAAATTTGAATTTCATTTTGGTGCTGAAATTCAATTTGGTGTCACAATGTATCCTAATGCTTGTTGCTCTCTTATTCTATAAAGGAGATCTCATGGCTCATTGTGAAGGGTCAGAAAATTTTTGCAATCCGACGCTTGGAAGTTATAAAGTCCTCTTTATTGTTAAAGTGTTATGAACATTTTATTTCAGGAAGTCATCCTTGGGTTAGGTTTATATATAGATTAGTGTGATATGCTTTTTTAATTACTGATATCAAAAGAAATCTATAAAATTAAGATGGTTTACTCTCTTGGGTGTGTGCCATGGATTATGAATAGCTTTATCAAAGATTCATCTGTTCAGTTTCAATAGTTAATTGAAAATGTGATTCATTTTCTTGCTTTAACTCAAAGAGTTAATCAAATTTTTGAAAAATAAGTTACATGTTCATGGTTGCATATACTCAGGATGCTTGAAGAATTACTATCTTAATATGCTCAAATATCTCATGATAGTAATGCTATATGAGATGGGTTCATCGTATCAGGATTTTGTTCTGTATGACTTCGTTGCCCTATGGATGAAGCACTGGAGAATGTTTGTGTCATTTTATTAGTTCAAGATTGTAGGTTCTAAGCAAGGATATCCAAATACTGAACACAAAACACTTGAATACAACCTTGTCCTCCTCAGGGAGGTATTTGTAACAAATAAGTGGGTCAATTCGATTGCTCTTTGGTACTGGTAGTCATTCTCTGGTCTACCAAAACCTTGAGATGATCACTATCCCTTTGAGTGTGTAGGAATTGTAATCTGTACATAGGAAGTGTTCTTACCAATCATGAGACATTCATGTGAACACATTTAGGTTTACCCACCTTGGTCCTACAAAGCCAAAAGTGTAGGAGAAGTCAGTCCTTTACTGACTCTCGTTAGTTGGCCATTAGTGGTTGTAGTTGTCCTTGATAGGGGTTGGCTACCTCTTAGATATCTGCAACATCTACATGGATTGTATTTTAAACACCAACACAACCTTCACCAAAATACTTATTGGTTTCCTTAATATGGGAGATTTGGAACAAGGTCTAGACATCCATCAAAGCATAATATGAAGATAATTTTTTTCAAATGTTGTGGTTGTAGATGCCCTTTTAAAATTTATACAGAATGTGGAAGGATAGAAAAAGCTTGTGAACTATTTGACAAAATGTCTCAAAGAATTGTAATCTCTCAATTTATTTTAGTGTGTATTTTGTTATACCCCATGTCCCAAATTGGGTATAACACAATAGACACTAAAACAAATTGATAGATTGTTATGAGGGTAGTGATGAGACTTTTCTAATTAGAGTTTATTCCATGAGATTACAATTATTCGAGGCATTGTGTCAAATAGTTCATGAGCTTTGTCTATCCTCCCAAATTTTGCATAGATTTCAAAAGGGCATTTACAACCACAAGATTTGAGAAAATTTATCTTCATATTATGTTTTCCTTATGATTGGTTGACTCTTATACTAAATTAATATGTTCAATTTATGTTTCCTACTTGATCTAACTATCCACAAATGGCAATTTAACAGTGGAAAGATATGATCCTACTTTGGTATAAATTGTATATGCAATATCAAGGTATGAATTAATATGTTCAATTAAGAGATGTTAAATGAAATGAATAAAACTAATGTAATGTAAATAAGGGAGACCAGTGCCTTATTGGGTAAAACAAAGTCAAATGAAAGCCTTTAATGAATGGTTTCTATCTAGCAGGTCCTCTAATTGTTTGGCATATAACTATGAGTTTACAACTGGTATAAACATGCAAGAGTGTAATTGATAAACCCTAGTTGAGGAAGAATATCAAATCTAATAATCTGACTCTTCTTAATGATCCAAATGGCATTCCCAGATTACTGTAATTTATTGAAAGGAATTTTAATTCTTCTTTAAGAAATCCAATAAACCAAATCACACAAAAACAACAAATGTGTACTGATAAATAGAATATAAACTTGATACTTCAATTTAAACAACCAAGAAACATCAGATTGGAGACAATCAAATAATCACAAGAATCCAACAAACAATTGATACAAGAATGAAGCCACTAAATCAATAGTCTTTCATTATCTCCTTTAAAGTTCATACATGCAACATAGTCTCCTTGAATGTCATCATTTCTGAAAATTTAATGCTTACAACAGTCTATCCTATTCTAATTCTATCTTATACCCCTTAAATTTATCCAACAACGGATACTTATACATTAGTTTGCAAAAGGACGTGCCTTTTCAAAAAGGTTTAAAGCATAAAAGGTTTAACAAATCCACTATTAACTAATTTCTCTTGAGCCACAAATGGACTGCAGACATATGCTCCGTATAATCCTGGGGCTCATGAGTGTTGGCATCTCCCAATGCATCGTGGATCACAATCTCCATCATTATCATTTGCTCATTTTGTTCACATGCTGCATCCAATATCACATCTTTCGTAGTGGTTGTCTCCAGCATCCCTTGGAGTATTGTTTCACACTCACTTTTCCATATAGTCGCTTCCTTCATTTTCCCTTCATCATCACATAACTTGGTGAATCTATCTTCGCCAACCTCTGTCAATCCCTACATATCCCCTTGTAACTCCACATAGAAATCCATGTGCCTATCCATAATACAATTGGCATTTTCAATCTCTTCATTACTAGTAGTGTCCTCCTCCAATTCCTCAATTCTTTCCTAAATTTTGCTATCCACTCTCCTATGTTCCTTTATTGCATCTACGTACTATGAATGTTTTCCCCAGAGTTTATTTAACCAAGTGGTTAAAACAACCTGCCTTTTTTTTATTATTGCAGAAAATGCATCCATTCTCCCTTGAGAGTATGTAGTTGACCCTTCCCAACGGTCTTTTTTCTGTGAACTCTCACCTTGAGTGAGCATCCTTGTTGGTTCTGTTACACCACCTACCAAGTATTTCAAGTGTTCATTCTCTCTCAACATCCTCTCATTATTGGTTTTGTACATCTCCCTTTCCCTTATCAATGCTTGGATTTGGGCTTTATTCAACTTGGCTATATTTATCCCAATATCAGCAGTCACTACAGGATCAACCTCCCCAACCTTCAAGGTCATGACATGTCTGAATGCCTTTTCAGTATCAATAACAATTGATTTCTTGTGAGGAGGATACAAGGCCCAAATCATCAATGTTTCATCATCAGGATTGTATCTTGATCCTGTGTATACCTACGTCACCTTCTCTATACTAAGCTTGTGGGCAACATTGTTATCTTTTAAGAAACTATCAAAAACTAATGCATAATTCATATCCAAACCTAGAAAAATCATAACACCTGCCTTTTCAAGTAGCTCCCTCCCCTTTTCAAGGGTCATGTCAATCATCTCTTTGTCCACTTCATCCTTTAAGATTTTTAACAGTTGATCCTCATTCCCTGGAGTGACATTGTCAACCTGTCCTCTTATCTCTTTCCCTTTTTTCTTATATAAAAATGTCTTAAACTCTGAGGTCTTTATAGATTCATCATCTGATATGAAAGACCTATAGTCTTCATGTCTTGTATCTACATCCATGGTTTCCTCAACATCTATTTCTCTGGAAACATAGGCATACTCCTGAGTCTTCATTCTTGAAACTTTTCCAGATGAGCTTTGTGGCCTGTCCATTTCTGAAATCCCCTTAATGGAGGATAACAACTCAGCATCCACCAACTCCTGATTATGTTTTTCAATCACAATTTCAGCTTCCTCTGCCTCCAGGTTTCTGATTATGTCATCAGATTTAAAGGGCACATGATGGTACCCTCCGAGATTTACTTTTTGTCTGGAAAAGTGGATATACCCTTCTGGATCAAAGTTCTTTCTCACTAGTGCTCTGCTCATGTTGTAGTGCAATAATTTGTCCAGAATCAGATCATAACCTTCCTTGGCTAATACAGTGAAATCACTAAAACACAATGTATTGGGCATAAAAGCCTATTTCCCATATGAACTTGCATTCATAACACTGGAGTAATCCATTTGCCTAACAATTTCAAGGTATGCAATTCTATCCGAGACAGTTCTGGGCAGAATGAAAGGTGTATCCTCAAAGCCATAAACCCTAATCATTGTGGCATTCTCTAAGCAATACCAATTCCCCCAGTTGTGGTTAATTGGTCCATTGTAATCTCTAGGCCTAAGAAACATTTTTACTTGTTTAGATAAAGAATAATCACAAGGATGGCTAAAAAATCTATACAAGGGTTTCACAAAGAGTTCTTCAAAATGCAAGAAATTTGAATTGGAAAACCTGCTATCCCAAACAATAGTCCATAATTGAATAGGAAATGGCCTACCTTCCTTGTCAGATTGTGAAATCCTCAGCTCCTGGGGCCATAAACCTAACTCTTGTCCAAAATAAAACACTAAGTGCATCAGCAGTGAGTAATTTCTGAGATGGAGAACATAAGCACCACTCTTTATCACCATCAAACCTGCATCCAACTCCTTAAAAACATGTGAAGCATAGTCAAATGATCTGGAATTGTGGTACTGAATGTCTGCAGAAATCACCATGGGCACAACCGCCATATGCTTAGGTACCTCCATCCCTAATACCTATCCCATTGAGTAGTAAGTCTATTTTAGGTAAGGTTCAAAGAGGTCTACATGAAAGGGTGGCCCCTCACTGTCTTCCATTGGAGTAGGTTTTCCATGACACCTAATTTTGTGCAGAGGTAACCTCCACCCTTTATAAATGGTGTCCATCCTTCTGAACTCACTATCGAGCTCTTCACTCACTACTTTGTCACTACATATTCCCTCCATTATGAAAACCTCAGTAATTGCATTCTCAGATACATGTATCAATGGATTCCCTGACAAATCACATATAGCTTTCTTTTTCGAATCATAGTGTCCAGCCAGTAATTTTACCAGTTTGACGTTAATAAAAACATTAGGGCACACCAATTTCCCTAAATTGAGCCTCCGTGGATTACATACTAGCTCAAAGCGATTTCTCCTGTGGTAATGGAAATTGAATAACTCATAGCCTCTAATCGAAGTCCAAACATCACCTATAAATTTTCATTTGTCGTCCAATTTGTCAACTTTGGCTTTGAGTTGTGCAGAACGCCTAGCTTTAGGTCGAGAACCAGCTAACTGGTCTATGAGGTCTTGATTTAGCTTCCTTTCAGTACCTTCTAGTTGCAACTCAGTCTTTTGCTTTTTTGCTTTTGATTGGCTTCCCTCCCCAGGTTTTCTTCCCTTTAGTTTTCCTGAACCAGTGCCTTCCATAATTCAAATTTTTACGAATTCTGAGAGGACGAGAAACTTACTGTAACTTCTTCCAAACTCAAGCCAGGTGAATGCCTTAATTGCTCTGCTAGTTCCCTTGCTCTCCTTCACTTTGAATTCTGTGAGACAATGATTTCAATTGATCATACCCTGATATGCAAAATCTCCTACGTTTTGTGGCACCATTAATGTCTTTACAGATCGAGACATGAATGCTGCAAGTTTTTTTTCAAAATTCTTGCCGTGACATCAGGGTTTAATGATCACCCACCTGCAAAGACGTCTTGCAGTTTCCACAACATCACAAGTCTCCCTGATAGTTTCTTTCCTTTCGCTTTTATATTGCCATGACTTTCACCGAAACAACTATCGCTCAGAATTAATGAATCGGGCCAATGGTTCTTTGCCTTACTCCGAAAGTACTTTGTATCACCGAGATGTTCACTTTATCAAGTATGTCGCCAAGACCAAGCAATTTGTTATGGCGACAAAATAATACTCGCTGTGATGTCTCTTAGATCTCCCCACGGTGACATGTCTCACTGATACGCCTCTTCTTCGGCAAGACAACGAGCATTGTCTTATCGATACCCTTTATCTCCGCATGCTCAATTTTGTTGGTGTAACCCAAGGGGTCGGTAAGACTTTTATGAACTCTTCCCGACATTGTTTGTCTTAGCGATTGAGTCCTCCTTTTGCTTTATTGGCAAGACCAATAGCGCTTCGGCTAGTGTTTTCAAATCTCTCTCCGATGACCAAAGTCTCTCAATAGACTTTACTTTTCTCCAATTGGCAAAAGGTAACTTAGCTCGATATGACCTTACACCGTCACACCGATACCTTTTGTCTTGCCGATAAGTAATACAAACCCGCATTCTCCTAGTGTATAATTTTATCGGTATGACCCGTTTGATGTCTCACCGATACAATAACATCGATAAGACATTTCAAACCTCTAGCCGGTTTTCCTGTTCAATGTTCACCCATCCGCTAAGACATCTTGCAATTTCTCCGACATCACAAGTCTCCCTGATAGTTTCTTTCTTTCTGCTTTTTTATCGCCATGACATTCATCGAAAAAACTATCGCCCAGACTTAATGAATCAGGGCAACATTTCTTCACCTTACTCTGAAAGCTTTTCATCTCACCGAGATGCTCACTTTATTGACTTATGTCACCATGACCAAGTATTTGTTTTGCCGACAAAATGATACTCGCCGTGATGTCTCTTAGATCTCCCCACGGTGACATGTCTTACCGATATGCTTTTTCTTCGGCAAGACCATGCACATTGTCTTCTCAACACCCTTTATCTTCATATGCTCAGTTTTGTCGGTGTAACCCAAGGGGTCGGTAAGACTTTCCGAATTCTCCACGGCATTGTTTGTCTCACCGCGTGAGTCCCTCCCCTTGCTTTATCCGCAAGACTAATAACGCTACGGGCAGTGTTTTAAAATCTCTCTCCGATGACCAATGTCTCTCCGATAGACTTTGCGTTACTTCAATCGGCGAAAGGTAATTTAGCTTGATGTGACCTTACATCGTCTCGGCGATACTTTTTGTCTTGCCGATAAGATATAGAAACCCACATTCTTTCTATGTATAACTTGATTGGTGTGACCCTTGCTATGTCTTACTGATACATTTAGGATCTGTATATTATCATCGATGAGACCTGCATCAACTTATGCCAATATTTTCATATGTAAAGATTTTAATGTCAAATGAAATTTATGGGGCGTTATGGCACAATTTTAAATCGGATTTTGGTAAAATATGCTATGTGAGGATTTTTTTGTCTGCATTATGAATCTTTTTTCGGAGACTAATAATCATGAAGAAATAATGAATTTTTCAAAATTTGATAGTTCCAACAGAATGAAGGTTTGATGTTTCATGACAGTACTAGCATTTCAGTTATAATGATATATTTAGAGCTCATGGCTCTCCTTTGTATAAACATATCACAATTTTGAATAATATAATCAAGGGTTATGGCGTTCATCTCACTGTTATCATGGTGTGTATGATTTCCATTTTTGCTTTAATTCAAAGAGTAAATTAAAATGCTTGGATGGAGTCATAGATGGATATGTTTGCAAAGGGATTTGATAAGAAGTATTGAGTTAGGATAGAAATTGACACTGTTGTAATGCAATATTGTCAAAGATCTTATATGTTATGTGTTTGAACCTGTTATGGAAATCTAAATATTTGTGAATTAATTTGACTCCCCAATAGTATATGGCATTGGCCTAAATCATATGTGTTTGTAAGGTTCTATGTCTGTTTGTCTTAGCTTAGAGCTTGCTGCCAAATTGCAAATTAAATGACTATCTTAAGTGGTGAAATGTCATTGTAATCATCTCATGCTCGAAGTAGTTGATACTATTGATGCTTTTCTGTTGTTTAAATTGATATATCAAGCATATATATATATTCAGTTTACCAATACACATTTGTTGTATTTGTGTGATGTGATTATTTGCTTCTTTCAAGTAAAGATTAAACCCTCTTAGTCAATCACAGTAACTAAAGAGTATTAATTGTATCAATAAGAAGAATCACATAACTAGGATTGTCATTTTATCTCAAGTAGAGTTTGTCAGTCATTTACTTGCACATTTATACAAGTTATAAACTACATCTATGTGACAAACACTTTGAATTATTACCATCATAGATTACACTTTTATATATCTTCATTAGACTCCATACACCCAACAAGGCAGTGGTCTCATGCTTTCATCTTTTGGTTTATCCATTTTATCTTTTGGAAGACTGCAGTTATCCAAAAATCACAAGTTTTCTTCACGTCATCCAACTTTTTGATTCAAAATTTATAACCATTGCACCACATAGCCTTGTGGTGTTTCACCTGCAATATGTCAAACATGCAAAACTTATTGCAATATCATCAGTTGATAAACATATTTATTCTTGGCCAAATGTATGCAAAGAAAAAAATCTCAACATATATATACATCAATATAATTGAAAATAATTAAATAATATGGGTGATTAATATATTTATGCATACCTATTTATCTCTTAAACCATATGCTAAATCAATTTCCCTTGGTGTAACATTGGAATCTCCATTATGATGAGCTTCTTTAACCAATGAAGCCACACCTTCCCATGTAAATGCGCGACCATATTGTTGACATCGTTCAATCCATACCGTCATCCAATCAAGATTGTTTGCGACGTACAAATGTAGTGCATCCCACTCTCGACCAACTATATAAAAAAATAAATAAAATTCACAAATGATGTATAATTAGTTACCACAGTATACAACCTTAATTTATAAGTACAATATACATAAAAACCAAATGTAAAATGTATTCTAATTAATCTCTGGTGCAGGAGCACACCTAGGCTAACCTCCATAGTTAGGATATTTTGGGCTTGTATCTGACATTAGCCAAGTCAAAGTAATTGTATGTTTGTTTTGGACCTTAGAAGGTCATTGTTGTGACTAAGTGAGTTAGTCATTAGGACTAAGGTCACCAAAGTTAGTCATTGTTAATAGTTTTTACATTGCTTAGCCTTAGTAGCTTAAGTTGGGATTTGAGTCTTAAATGTGTTCTAAACACATGAATGATGTTAGAAATATGCCATGAGGCCTTTAATGGTGTTGGTTACTCGAAATATAGGAGATAGAGGTCCTAAGAGTTAGGAAGGTGGCATAATGACAGAGTTGCCAAATGCTGTTACAAAATTGTCATGACAACAGTTGCCATTATGGCAAATGTTGCATGCAACTCAGTTACATAGGATCCCCTAAAGGATAGGAGTGGTGGATCGACCAACATACCCTAAAAACATGGTGAATGGCATATAATATGAAGCAGGCTCGAATTCAAGAAAGAGGGAGATTGTAATCAAGTTTTTGGAATAGAAGATAGCTTTGCAATTTCTGTTTTTATGTGAACTCCAAGTGTTATTGAGTGACAATGATACTAAATGAATTGGATGTTTTGATTTAGTGTTAGAGTCGTGTTCATGGGATAGTATTAAACTTTTTTCATTATGCAAGTAAGTTGATTTAAGCTGTTTTAGTGTCATGAATAGATAGGTTACGATTTAAGGGTTTTACTGGTCCTGTCCTGACCAACTTGTGTTTTTATGGCTCCCCCATGAAATCTAGTGATGGGATTTTCCTGAGGGTAAATGGATGTGTTAGGGGAGCCATTGGTCTATACATATATAGAGTTAGGAGTCATGGAGAGTGGAACAACTATGTTTAATGTCAAGTCTTAGGCGAGCTTAGAGTGCCCGAGTAGAGGTTTGACAGTAATGAATTGAAGAATTTAGGCATGGGATTGAGGTACAATATGGAACAAGTACAGTTCTAGGTAGGGTATAGACATATCCTAACATGCTAGAAGGATTGAGGTTCTATCAATCCATTTGATTGAGGTTTGAGCAAGAAAACCAGTGGGGTCCTACAAACTAGGCCTAATAGCCCTATTTAACCTAGATAATAGGAAACCAATGTTCGAAGGACTTAGGAGTATAGAATCTTTTGAATCCTTCAGAAAATCCAAAAGGGTATTCGAATGTGGAATTGGTTTTTTAAGTTGTTTGGAAAGTTGGGGCAGGAACGAAGTAAAGGTCTCTGTCAAGGGCTACAAGAAATAGGCCTCCTCAAGACCAATTCTTGAAACCGGTAGGAAAAGATTTTGGAGATCCTCCAAGATGGATCTAGTTGGAAGTAAATGACATGTTTCCAATGTGTTTGGAACCCCTACAATCAATTCAATGTTTGTGTGATGTTGGCACTTAGAGTCTTCTAAGTGTAGGAGAGAGTTTGCACATAACAAAGTGGTGTTAGTCCTTCAAGGTGTGAGACTCTTGGAGAGGAGTTGGATTAGAACTTAGTTAATCATCTAAGCCTAACAAGGACCTAGAAAATATTAGGTTCCCAGAAGAAGACAAGGAAAGGTCTTCTTAGCTAGTTGTGCAAGAAAGCCTTAGAACACTTACACCAATCTCCATGACCATATTATAATTACCTAACACTTTCCTCAATCTACCTTTTCCCATCAAGTACTCCCCTTCGAATTTGTTAATGGATTTGGGATCCCAAATGCGATCTACATGGATCTTTGCTACAAACTTAGGAAGATATTCAGTAATGTACACCATGGTCTGGTATACCATGTATCCCTCCACCATAGAACCCTCGGGATGTGCTCTCTGTCTAACCAAAGCCTTCAAAAATTTCAAGTGCCTCTCAACCATCCACATTGACCTTGTGTGTACAGGTCCACATAATTAAATCTCCTCAACCTGGTGTATGAGGTAGTGTTCTTGTGCATTTAAAAATGTCGAAGGTTGATACTTTTGCATTTCACACATTAGACGAGGAATTCTTCTCTTCCAATAATTTGTATCTTCTTTATGGATTGCTTTAGATGACAACTATCTACAAGTGATTCAAGGCACACATATATTAATGAGATTTAACAAAAATATACAACGAATTGAAAAAATATCGCTACTTACCTCATTTATTTTCCAAGATCATATATAACTTGCTTGACATTGTTGTCGAAGTTGTCTGAGAGAGACAGAGGTAGAACGTACTGCAACAATTATAAAATGATTTTTTCATTAATATTTTTCCAAAAATAGTAAACATAATACACTGAAAAGTACATGTAGTATATAAATATATATATAATATACCAGAATAATTACCTTAATGAAGGTATGCCAATCATGCGTTTTCATCCCTGACCCAAATTCATCTTTCTTTGTTATGATATTGTTTATGTTGGCAACAAATCCTGTGGGAAATCAAATTTTTCGTATGACTTATTTTATAGCATTGCTTTGCTGCTCTATTAATAACCAAGGAAGGGCACTTATATTAATTTGGTCTCCATCGCTATTTAATTGAATGACATTTTTCATTGCATGACTGGCTTCCTGAATGTCACTATAAATTTTGATAATTTTTTCTTTGTCATGCCTTCCATCCAATATTTTTCATAACGTTTCTGTCATATTCTTTCCAATATGCATTGTATCAAAAAAATGCACAATTTGTAGCTGCTCATAGTAGGGCAACCTACTAAATTGTCTGGGATAACTTTTCAGTCCCTGTGGAAGCCGACCATTAGTGCCTTGACGACCTTCATGAAGCATATAAGTTAAACAAATTAACAACGACAATCATTGTCAATTACAACATGATTATAAAATAGAAATATAAATTCAAAACATATCATAAATGATAGATAAACAATTTGATCCAATGTATAACCTTGACGATTAATTCTATTATATTCCAACTTCCATAGGCGAGGTGTCATTCTTCATGGTTTTGATGTAGTCTCTTCTTTCCCATTGAAAAGATGTTTTTCAGTAGTTCTATACTTATGATTTATGTGGAGGAAGTGCCTATACTCATCGAACACCTGCTTTCCTAAACTTGTTGAACGACGAGATTTCATCTTTGGACCACAAATTGGACATGCAAATTTTCCCTTTGTCTGAAAACCTACAGATCATATATAATTGGATTAAATATGTCAATTTTTATAATTGTATATAATGAATAGATTATTTAAAAAACATGCATGATATCTAATTCATAAAATTAAATATCATTAAAGTCATGCAGCCAAATGTTATAACATACCAGAAAAATGTGTTAACCCTGGGGCATCATGAATTGTCCATACAAGAATTGCATGGAATTGAAATTGTCTTTGTCCTATTGGTCTAGATACGTCATACATAGTGACGCCATTCCATAACTTTAGTAACACGTCGATAAGAGGCTCAATATATATATTCATATCTTTAACTTGGTACTTACCTAGTTGAATGAACATAAACATTACATAATTATTATAACTATTTTACTGCAATATATATAAATTCATGTACATGACTATTAAATGAAAAAACATATAAGTCATTATGCAGCAAATAAGACAAATGAGATGCTACTACGTTAAAGAAAATTGATGTAAACAAATACCTGGAACAATCATTGCCAACATTATGTGCTCCCTCTTTATTGACATCCATGGAGGAATGTTATTGTTGATAACAAAAACAGGCCACACCGAGTAAATAGATCTTAGCTCTCCAAATGGATTGACACCATCCGCTGCCAATGAAAGCCTGAGATTACGAGGTTCTTCTTTGAAGTGTGGCCATTTTTCCTCCATGTCCCTAAATGTAGAACCATCCGCAGGCATTCGAAGAATCTCATCTCCACTTCTATTACGTGCATGGTAATCCATAAATTGCGCTAAGCTTTCGCACCTATATAATTGTTGCATACGTGGAATAATGAGAATATAACGAAGAACCTTGTGAGGCATCTTTTTTGTTAGTTGATTTGTTCAATATCTACTGATATGATATTCCGTGCATTCTATTGCAAATTCATCTTGTTTATGATATATAATATGATCATTGAGACATGCATCTATTACTTGATACTCCATTCCAATATCTTTCATAATGCCAGATAGATCTCAGTATGAGCGAGGTAAAATATTTGATGGTGGTAACAAAAATTCACCAATCAATCTACAACAAAAAGTAACTTCTTAATATAAAGAATATTAAAGGTACATACTTCATCCTTTATTTACTAGTGATGAACTAACAACAATTAAAATAGATAAAAAAAAAATGACATATATGACATACCTTAACATCCATGAGATTTCTATGTTGGATAAACCATTCATAACCTTCAAGTTCACCAACAACAATACAGCAAAGAGAAGACTTGTTTGGGAGCCTTCATAAAGTGGCTCGTATGCCTTCAAAAGTATAAGTAAATCATGAACATCATCAAAGTCATCTCGATCAACATGATCAGATGTGCCACTACATGTGTCATGGATCAATGTATTTGTACCATCATCTTCAATTGTGATTTTTGGTGCATGATCATCTTCTTCCATAGGATCATTAACTTCATCTTCGATATTCACAGCTCCATGCTCCTCTACTTGCAAAACCACATTCTCTGGGCCATGATAATTCATATCGTGTGCCCTAGGGCACCCCACCTTTATAATAATGATAGACACAAATAAACCATGATCATGATCAAGTGATTTTATATATATATATATCAAATGTTAAAACAATATAAACATTTAATAATTCAATCAATATAAACACATATAATGAACAACTTACCAATGGACGATAATCATGCCCCCCTTCAACGTGACCATGCTACCTATAATGTTTCTCAGTTGTTGTGATTAAAAGTCTTTTCGTCTTTAAGCCCTTGCAATTATTGCAAGGACAATAACATTTCCCATCACCCTTTCTTTTCAATATAACCCATAATCTAGCAACTGTCTCTTCATTTTGTTCTGGACTAATATTATCTGACATGATTTCTCTTTACCAAGCTTGAATATTTAGATCTTCAGAAAATATCAAACTCACACGCACTCCAATAATTTGTAATCGTACATAGATAACAAAATATAATAATTATGATATTTTACACCAAAAAAAATCGGCATGCAACCACCCCTGCAAAAGAGAAGATAGTCTAAAGTTAATGACCCCAAAAAACACTTTCAAATGCTAATTCTAGAAATTATTAAATTTTGTTTTTACAATGATTTCCAACTGTTATACTCCTAAAATCATAATATTGAACTTGCACAACAAAATCTGGAAATGAAATTCTCAAAATGCAGCTAATAGGCCTCAACAATTAAGGCCTACTCAAGACTTTGTGAATTCACTGCAAGGTTTCTAGGCCTTACCTGATGATTTGAGAAAGAGGATTAAAGAGTTGGTAAAGAGTTTTGATGATTGGAGTGGCACATCTTTACCAGATATTGTAGATGCCCAAGGAAGTGTTAGATCACTGCAGCAATGGCAGGACAGGGTAGATGAAATCATTAACACTAGCACATTTTTGGAATCTTTTGAAAGGGAGGCAAATCAAGTAGCAGTAAAGTATACAACTTACAGTGCAAAGGTAAATTAGGTGGTAAATTTTAATTGGCCAATGGATGAGGAATATCAAGGATGGGTAGAAAAGTACTTAACTGAATAAGAATAGGATAGAGTCTACAACTGGCAGTTAACAGCTCAGCAGTTATGGTTATAACAATTTTTGGCTATGTCTTGGTGGCAGTTTTGGTGCAAGTTTTCAAAGATTGGCAAATGCAACAGTTATTCTCCAGTGGATGGGATGAACAAGAAGATTCTCTAGAGACTCAGCTGTTGTAACCAATTTTTGAAATGTCATAAGGCGGTCCAAGTGACCAGTGATAGATGTATTTCTGGTCGGACGCTTGTTGCTCCTTCATTTTCCCTATAAGAAGGATTTCAGGACCAAAAATATGGCCGGTTAGCAAGTTAGATATCTTTAGGTCAAGTCTAACTAATGTTGGAGAGTGAATTTGTAAAGAGCCTAATATTATAGTGAAGATACTATTCTTAGGTTTGGTGTCATTCTGTTGTAGGTTTTAGTTTCATGGGTACTTAATTTTCAAGACAGTACTAGCATCTGAATGAAAATTACTCATTTCAAGGTCATGTATGTCCATTGTATGAATATATTATTATCTTGAATAAAATGATCAAGGGTTATTCTGTTCATCTCACTGTTATGGTGTGTGATTCTCATTTTGGCTTTAATTCAAGGAATTAATTAAAATGCTTGAGTGAGGTTATAGGTGACTATGTTCATATAAGGATTTGATAAGTATTATTGGGTTAGAATATAGATTGATGGTATTGTAAGGTAGTATTATCTGATATTTTATATGCTATGTGTCTAGAAGATAAACTTGGTTACAATAAAAAAACAACCAACACCTTTGATATTATCTAGCTATGGCTCCCAAATCTATTGCAAATTGATCATTAGGGTTAAAATTGAAACCTTGCAAATATAATCTTTGTCCAAATCCATCAAGAATTTTCTATTAGTTATAAACAATTCCCTTATAAAGAATTTGTGAAGCCAGGTCTAAAATCTGGAAATGAAATTCTAAAAATACACAAGACTATAAATGAAATCTGATGAGATGTTGCTTTCAAATATGATTTTCAAACCTGGAAGTACAAATCTGACTTCACAAATGAATTCTGGAAAAAGACAATGACTTCCCTCAACCTGGCGATATCTTCTTGAGTTTCTTCTGATTTTCCCCAAGAAAACCATCAAGCAAAACACTGTCGCAATAAATAGTCGAGCTCATTTCAATTTATGCCCGCCACAATTTAACTTTGCAGGACTGCCCCAATTTTGGCGAAAGATCTTCATTGAAACGTACACAAAACAACGACTCATCGAAATTCTTACGAACGTTGAGGTAAAAATAAAAATAAAAATGGAAATTCACACAAGTGCCCGATGATACATCTAATTATATAGGTTTCGTCGGAAGGTTTCGTTGGAAATTGGGGTTAAATGAATTAGTGTGCATGGTGTGTATATGTATGATTTGGGTTTGAGTTAAGATATGATGTGGTCCACTTTCATTCCTTTCCATTGCAAGAATGCTTAGTGTTGACCTAATTTGAATTTACATGGTTGAGGTGCATAGCCGATCTTGGAAAAAGTTTTCAAGGTTGAAGAAGGCATAAATAAATGTTGTGTTGATGGAGAATTAAGTGGTGAAGTATGTGATACGAATTGTACAAGTGTAAAGTGAAAATTTCAGAAGTATAGTGTGAGCTTAATGAGTTAGAATATTGGAAGCAGTATGAAGAAGGTTTCTACAATATTTAGAGAGGCTACAAATGTGTTAGTGAAGTTGTGGTGGATCTTTTTTGTTGCATTGAGATGGATTTCTTAATGTAAAATTCTTCTTTATTCTTTTTTGTAATCCAACATTGAGCTCTTATTTCTTCTAGGCAATGAGCCCTCCAATAATGACCCCTTTGTATGCGGTGTTACCATTACTTTATATTGTGAGCTAATCCTCATTGTGGTTTTTCCCTTCTTGGGTTTTGGATGTTTTAACGTACACATGATTCACTCCCCCTCTCAATTTTCTTGTGTGCATTCAATAGATTCGTCAATTTGTCGAATTCCTAGACTACACATTTTTGGGAAACGCCTATTTTGGTGAGGACTCCAAGAAAAATGGTGAAATAATTAAGGAATTAAATGCAAGGTTAGGTTACTCAAGCTGCAATTGAAAAAATGATGTAGAAAAATAAAAACATTCACTCTTTCCAAGAAGAATTGATAGACTTTGTTAACCTACATGAACGAATGAAGAATTCTTCTTTCAATCAAATAATAAAGCTTCAATACCACTAGGGCACACCAATGGAGAAGTGAACAAGGTGATATCAACGTTCATCGACAATTTCTCTAATTAAGTGTAGACAAAAATTCCCAACATTTTTGTGTCTTTTTAAATAAAGTGTCGTTAGAGTCAACACTGAGCTTGTAAAATTAGAACTCGTGTTGAAATTTTAGTTAATTTCAAATTTATTTTTTCTTCCTTAATATAAGTTTAGTTAGATAGGAGCTAAAATTGGGATGCTTAGTTGACTTTTACTTATATTGTTAGTTTAGGTCAGTGAGATCTAGGGTATTGGAGTTAGTTCCAGTTTTATTTTGTTTACATCCCTAATTTTAGGAACTCAACATGCTATATAATTTTGGTTCTGGATAATTTCAATGGATCTTGATTTTGATGTATTTTTGCACAATAACTTATACATTTTCAACATGGGTTTTCCTACTAACTTTGTGAAGATCACATTTTGCTAAATTAAAGATTATGCCTATTTTGTGTGCATCTCAACCTAGTGTATTGGTAATGGTATGACTATTGATTTTATTTAAGTTGATAAATTAATGGAATCTCATATATTATTATGAAATTAAGTAAGGTTTTATCTCAAATCTGTGCATGTTTGATGGCATTCTGATTGGATAAAATCTAATAGTCTTATGTTTGGTTATATTTCCCTTGAAGATTGAATCATTGTTAACAACAAATGTGTGAATGAATATTTGCATTGATGATGGTTTATGAAATTTCGTTTAAACATTCAAAATTGATTAACGAAATAGGTTTTATCATTTTCTGTTAAATTAGAATTCATTTAATTCTTTCTTGTTGCCCTTTTATCTTTTGAGTTTTCTTTAAAATCACTTTTGAATCATTAAAAAGATTTTATTTTATATAAATCTAAACATACAATTTGTTTCTGGAACATTAAATCTGTTATTTCTTATGATTGCATGTTAATGAGATCATTTCCAAAAAATCGAACAACCCCAGCGTCTTGGCGAAACACGTAAACATAGACCACTCTGCTATCCCACACAGTCAAGACTTGACTAAAAAGGAAAATTGTAGTTTTCTACTTTTCAAGAGGAGCGATAACTCATTATTGCTTAGCAATTTGGGTGTTCTAACACCACCCTCAACAGTTCTATAATCCATTGTAATCCTGACACCCATAGTAGTTATGGGACCTTTGTTTACTCAATTCTTAGTTCATCGTTTTACATTAGTAAAATAAAGTTTTGTGGTTTCTGATCAAGGCTCAAACTTTAGATTTCTTAGTTTCCAATTCTTACCTCAACTTGACCCCAACCATAAATATTTTCTTAAATAAAGCTCAAAAATTCTTGATTTAAATTTTGGACTCCACTATGAGTTTCATTTTAAAACCCAAATTCTTTGCAACGATTCGCTCTCTCATTTTACAACAAAATTTCTCAATGTTCTTATTTTTTTCCGATCTTTAAGTTTTTGATTAAAAAAAATCTTTATATTGGCTTTCCAATAAGATTATAAAATAATAATTTTCACACTAAATATTTTTTATTTTTTATTCCCTATCATTTCACACTAAATTTTCCATCAAACTGTGTCTACATGCTACAACTAGTCTCAGATCCCTAGAACAGTGAGTGCTTCTATGACTGTGTGGTTGACGGCATAGCTGCAATGTTCTTGGTACTTAAACGGTAGCTTATTATTCGATATCGAACTGCCTCAAACATAGCAAGAAGGATTGCACAAGAAATGTAAAGGCTCATGTATGAAGAGAAAGTGGCCTTTTCGATTGCATGTGCTAAAAAGTTGCACTCTTGTTTTTAGTGTTTGATGTCGGAAAACCTAATCCCAACTACTCCTCCGTAGTTTCTTCAATCTCCGCTTGCACATATTTGCTCATACGTGTGTGCATCTATTTCCCAGCTGGAATGTATCATCTCAACCTCCGTATCAGCAAGACAAGTAATGAGGTTAGATTTTGGAAGTGCAGAAAAGTCACAGCCGTAGCTGTTAATGGTACATGTTTAATATGAGGTTTGCAGCCATGGGTTTCTGGTCAATGTTTGAAACAGTTTTTGAGATTGGAGGAGGCATGTGAAGCTGTGGGATAAAAGAAATCGTGAGAAAATAGATTGCCATTTGGAAAAATTGATGAAAGGAATTAGTAGTTGAGATTAGAGGGGAGGACAAGGGAGCAAAGAGATCAGAGAAACGCAAACAGAAAGCATATTTCAATTCATTTGAACACTATTACTTTCATACATCATTGTTGCTACAACTAGTACAGGCTTTTGCACATTACAATCATTTTTGCAGACACCTTATGAGCTGCTGCTCATTCAATCATACTGGCATGAACATACATCTTACTGTTGGTGGAGCTGCTGCTCTTGACACCATTACATTATCGAACTCTTACTAGAGCTTCTGCTCCATCACAAACATACAGCCATACAACTTCTGACTCCTTGCAGCTCTACGGAGCTGGACTCCATTTGGGGAGTAACTACAGAAGAGACATCAACCAAAATATATAGAATCCCGAACAACAAGGATGCATAAAATAATATATTATTTAGCACCCAGAAAATGTGTAACAGTGGCAGATGTAACAACACACAAGTTGGAGGCATTAATATCAAATCCATTCGAATCTTTGTCATTAATGCTGGAGCTGGACTGATTGATTAACATCCAAAGCTGACATTAATTGAGATCCAATGCTGATATGGAGACTGACACGGAGGATACGGAGAAGACAAGACAAGCTGGAGAATTCAATGAAGCAGTTGAGATTATATTTCCAACATTTGATAGACGAGATGATCATGTGAACCCTTTACTAAATCAGTGTACCTATCAGGCACTGCCTTAGGAAATCACAAATTTGTAAGGGTACATGAGCTTTTGGGGATTAAATACAGTAAAATTGATTTAAGAAATGACTCTAAAATTCCAAAAGATTAGCAAGAAGTTGCGTTATCATAAGAACAAGATTCCGTCTTCATGCCAAACATGTATGAGAATATTGGTGATCTTGGAATGAACATTAAATGATTGGTGTATGAATTCCAGTAGAAGGTAAAGAGTAATTAGAACATTTAGACTTTAGAGGGAATGGCCAAATTTGTTGATAACTATCTTGAGTACAGGAAGAATTATGGGAATGGTTAAAAATGTGATACAATGGGCACTAAACTGCGAGAGAAACCAATGTTGTGTGCGGATAGAAGCATAAACCATAGACGATAATGAAGTTTAAACTAATAATATGTTTGATTATACCTTTTATTTCGTTTTCAAATACAGTATCTATGAGAATTATAAGTGCCAAAGAAGTTTCAAATATTAACGACTACTCAATATTGAAACATAATAATAAAGAAATCACTAAAGATAAGTTTAAAGGATCTCAAATAATTTATTATTTTATACTGTTCAGAAAGGTCAGAGTAAACAAATCAATTATTTAGAAAAGAATAAGTGAACGTAAGCGAAAGGTATAGATGCATGCATTTTACTGGTGTCGATATCAACTAACTCATCAAGATAACCTCACATCTGTATACTGAAACCTTTTCTGTAACGAAATGTCTTATTCTAACTTTTGCTTTGAATTTGTATAGTTGACACCTCACTGCAATTATATTTATTGAAATTGTTACGGTCAATTTAATTTAATTTTACTAATTCAGGAAACGACGCTAGAAAAGTACACAAAATGAGGGACTGAGATGAAAAAATGTTACGATGTTTGTGTTTTTCAACCTAAATTAGGCGGGACGTAAAACAGTTATCGAAGCCAATTTCATCTTCTCCGCTGTTGCTTCACCCAAAGTCAATTTTTAACCACCTACGCATTCATTTTAATCTCTCTCTATACCGGCCTTCTTAAAACATCTCACAGCGAGTTACGTTCAAGTTAGAAGAACATGGCGGGGAGGTTGACGAGGAGGTTATGCAAATTATTAGGAGCTCTTAGGATGGAGAAACGTACCAGCACCAACTATGCCTTTTTAGGCAGTGAATCTAAGCAAGAACAAGATAGAAATACCATTCGCAAAGGCTGTTTTTCTGTGTGTGTTGGGAAAGACAAACAACGGTTTTATGTGCCCATACATTATTTGAAGCATCCGCTGATACGTGCTCTTCTGGAGATGTCTGCCAATGAATATGGATTTAAACAGGTGGGGGTGCTCAATATTCCCTGCGACGTGCACAGCTATCGCCTTGTGTTAGGTACTGTTCAATCTGATCGTTTTTAAGACATCATAGTTGCAGTTTATAAACAGTAATGTAATTTTATTTCTACTGTTGGGTAAACATCTTCTGTAGAGTAGGTTTATCCTTTTCAATATATTAGATGTCTTTTCTGCATAAGCTGATTCCCTTCCTGGCAGTTTTGGCCTCCTCAATGAAGTGGGGATCTCTTGTTTATAAGCTCTATATGCTTTTGCTCTTCTTCTTTAGTATCTACAAACATTATAAATGGTTTTTTATTATCTATTTCATATGAAAAATTAATAATGACTATCGTTTTTTATATATTGAAGGTAGAATATTATATTATTTATGAAAATGGTGGGTGGAACATTCTTAAAATCTATTTGGATAAAGTCCAAACAATAAGATGAGAAAACAAAATATAGTTTAGGAGGGTCAAAATCCAATCAACAAGTACCACCAATTATGTGGCAAGGGTAACACTATCAAGAGGCAAATCAAAGTAATCTAGTTTACCCTATACATCATCAAGGATGGAACTCTCATTAATCAATTTCAAACTTCTGATAACCTTTTTCATGACCATCATTTACAAGTTGTTGAGCACAAATAGGAGAAATTTCTAGATCCAAATGAAGAAACTTGTCAAAAAATTCTAGCTAAAGCATCACACCCTTGTGAAGCATGAGATTTGTGCTGAAAGGATTGATAAAAATCACAAGAGCCTAGATCAAAGATGTAAACAGAAATAAAGCTTCTAGAGAAGATTTGAATACTGCCAAAAGATGCAAGTATAAATTATAAACAATATGAAAAGAATCTTGTTGGATTGATATAGCAAATACATAAAATAACCTAGCTTAAATAGGCAAGGTGAGACTCTAGATGTAATAATATGACAAACATTATCATCCTATGAGGTGTGAAAATTCAAGACAACTCACAACCTTACCTCTAAGTCATAAAAGAAAAAAAAAATCTTATCCTAGATGATAACATAGACAACTAATAATGATCCCCTAATTAACTCAAGTTATTATGTGCAATATTACGCTTAGGATAACAATGTCTAGAGTATAAATATTACACCAACATGAGGAGGCCAATGGTAATCAAAAGGGTTGAGATCATCTATAGGCAACATGATTGCTATCGCTTTTACGTAAGTAAGAGCCATGTGACTTGAGCCAGAATCCCTTTTGGTACACTGGCTATGTCCATGTCTACACCCACATGGTGGGAAGTTATCCTAGTAGGGAGTTAAAGGAAATGACACTCTAACAACCATACAAAGGGAATTATACCAATGATCATAAATGAGAAACTTCAAGTGTAGCTTTGGTTTCTTGCACCTAAGTTTATAGAAGCATATTAGAGGAAACCATAGCTCAAGTATAAATATTAAAATGAATCTCAACTACATCACTAGTAAAAAGAATAAAACTTGTCTCTTTCCAAATTCTAAGAAGAATCTCCATGCTAAAAAGCATGTCAAATATAAATAAATATAAGTGGAAGGAAAAGCCAATATTAAAAAAAAACCATATTCCATGAAAATAGATTTATCCTAAAAGGCATGAAATAGTCATTAATCATATTATAGGCCTTCTAGACACTAGTGTAGAACAAAAAATATGCTTTGAAGTCTCATAGTGTCAAGATAGAGCTAAATAAATTATTGGATGTTGGATTCATACGGTCTATAGACTATGTCGAATGGATATCAAACCTTGTACCTGTTTCAAAGCCGGACAATAGTATAAGAATATGTACGGTTTTCAGGGACCTAAATAAAGCATGCCCGAAGGATGATTTTCCGCTACCAAATATAGACATCATTGTGGACTTGACGACAGGGAATGCCATGTTTTCAATCATGGACGGTTTCTCTGGGTACAATCAAATAAAAATAGCCCCAAAAGATCAGGAAAAGACAGCTTTTACATGTCCATGGGGAACTTTCTATTGGAACGTCATGCCATTTGGTCTAAAGAACACAGGAGCCACTTATCAAAGAGAAATGACAACAATCTTCCATGCTATGATGCACACCTTCATGGAGGATTATGTCGATGACATCTTGGCAAAATCTACTACAAGGGAAGGACATCTGCATATCCTAGACAAAATCTTCACACGGATGGAGAAATTCAATGTCAGGTTAAACCCCAAGAAATGTGTCTTTGGGGTCTCAGCAAAACTATTAGGGTACATTGTCTCAAAAAAAGGTATTGAAGTGGATCCAGCAAAAGTCAAAGCAATTATGGAGATGCCACCTCCTAAGAATATAAGTCAACTCAGATCACTACAGGGAAGGCTCCAATCGATCAGAAGACTCATCTCCCAGCTAGCGGATAAAAGTCATCCTTTTAATCATCTATTGCATAAGAATATAGTTTTCAAATGGGATGAGGGGTGTGAAACAACATTCTTTCAAATCAAATAGTATCTAATTTCACCACCCATTCTCATGCCACCAACAAAAGGAAGGCCACTCATATTGTACATTGCTACGACAAATATCTCATTTGGGGCACTTTTAGTGCAAGAGGATAATGAAGGAAAAAAACATGCTATCTACTATATTAGCCGGGCATTGAATGGATATGAAATCAATTACATTTTCATATAGAAATATTTCTTGATGGTGGTATTCGCTACTTAACAGCTGAGACACTACATGTTAACTCATACAATCAAATTAATAGAAAAGATCGATCCTTTAAAGTATCTACTCAGTAAAGCTACCCTAACAGGTAGACTGGCAAAGTGGGTAATGCTATTAAGTGAATTTGACATTTAGTATGTAGAGAGAAAGGAAATGAAGGGATAGGAAATCATTGAATAATTAGTAGAGGCTCCTCTACTAGATGATCCACCAATGACAATGGAGTTTCCAGATGCAGATATTCTGATAGTAATTCCCCAACAATGGGTATTATATTTTGACGGATCATATACACAACGAGGATCAGAAGCAGGAATCTTGTTCATCTCTCCACAAGGACACACCATTCCAAAATCATATCGATTAATGTTCCAGTTACAAATAATGTGGCAGAATATGAAGCATTAATCATTGGGGTCAAAACAACAATTCAGTGGAAAATCACGGACTTATAGGCATATGGGGATTCTCAACTAGTTATTTATCAAGTAAATGATGAATATAAAAAAAAAGATGAAAAGTCGATGCCCTATAAGCAAAAAATAGATAATCTAAAATAGTCATTTTTCAGTATTAAGTTTGATCAAATTCCAAGAGCTGAGAACAAAGCTGCGGATGCTATGGCTACAATTGCTTCATTACTACAATTTCCTGAGAAGCGTGTTCGTTATGAGTTTATGGTAGAACAAGTATCATGTCCTTCCCATAATAATCCAGAATCTGCTACCATCTGCCATATCGAAACCATAGAAACCTCCATCTACGACACGATTTATACCTACCTAAAAAATGATGTTCTTCCTCCTGACCTATCTAGGAACCAAAAATGAAACTTCATTCGCCAATCCGCATGACAAACTTTAATTTATGACATACTTTATCATCGAGGTCTTGATGGTACTTTACTCCGATGTCTAGAACACAACAAGTCTGAAATGACCCTACGAGAGGTTCACGAAGGTATTTGTGGCACTCACTCTAGTGGGATAACTCTAGCTAAAAAAGTGCTTCGTTTGGGATATTATTGGCCATGCATGGAGAAAGAATCCTATGAGTTTGTCAAGAAATGCCAAAAGCGTCAGATTCACAACAATTTGATTCATGCACCAGCACAAGAACTATATCCCTTCACATCAACATGGCCTTTTTGTCAATGGGGCTTAGATCTGGTAGGAAAAATAAATCCATCTTCATCTAATGGACACAAGTTCATTATAATAGCTACAAAATATTTCACAAAATGGATTGAAGTAGTACCTCTTACTACCATTAGTGGGAAGCAAATTTCCTCTTTCATTTTGAACTACGTAATATGTCGGTATGGAATCCCTCAATCCATTATCACTGATAATGGACGACCTTTCAAAAATCAAGATGTCCAAGAACTATGTGATAAATTTCCTAGCCAACATCGGTTTTCAACACCGTACTATCCTCAAGGGAATGACCAAGCAGAGGCCTCAAACAAAACAATACTCAAAATTCTCAAAAAGACGGTTAATGATGTTGGATGTGACTGGCATGTTCAACTCAATCCTACACTATGGGCCTACAGAACAAGCATCAGAACACCAACAGGAGCTACACCATATGCCTTGGTATATAGGTCAGAAGCTATATTACCCATTGAAGTTGAGATTCCATCCCTACGTGTATCACTCAAAGGTATCATTTTAAATGAATACTATAGGGTCTCTAGACTGCATGAACTGGAGTTGCTGGATGAGCATCGTCAACAAGCTGTTAATCATCTAATGGCTTATCAACAGAGGATGTCAAGAAGTTACAACCATATGGTAAAACCAAGGGTGTTTCAGGTTGGTGATTTGGTACTAAAAGAAAACCCTAGGAATCAATCAGTAGGACTGAGAGAAGAAAGGAAAATTTGAGCCTAACTGGCTTGGTCCTTTTGTCGTCACATCAATATATGGATCAGGAGCATATCAACTATCAACGTCAGAAGGGGATTTGTTTGATGAACCTATCAACATTATTCATCTCCGAAAATTCTATGCTTGAATCTCCTAGTGCACGAGTCAAACTTCTAAAAATTGTTTCCTTGATGAAAACCTAGCAACCAAGCATCTTGGCAACACAAAATACAAAAAAAATAGAAAACTACAAAAAGAAATAAAAATGAGAAAAATACAGAAACACGAAGAGTGTAATCAAAGCATATGGTGAAAACCTAGAAATAGGCGTCATATGTGATTCTAAGATCAGCTTTCCCATCTATTTCAATAAATATCATGATCATTAGTCTGGTAGTCAGTACCGTTCCATGACATGTCAAGTAGTATTGCCATCTTTTCATCCATATCAAAATCATTTTCAAATAGTCAAGTATCACTCCAAAGCTTGGGGCAACATCAAGATATCACTAGGCGCAACAACAACATCGATTTTACCAAAAGGGCGAACAACAAATAGCAGAAAAACAAAACAACCATTAAAACACGCAACATCAATCATCATCAGAAGGGCATCAACCATCCGTATCATTATTGAAAATCCAAAAACATGTCACAAAGTTAAGTCTGAAAGGAAAAATCCAAAAACATAGGTTTGTGTCAGTTGAACTACGTGGTCTCTACATGTGTAACATAGACAAGGATAATCTTTGATCAGCCCCCGAGACCCCTAAGATAGGTTACTAGGTTAGGTCTTTTGGTCCAAAATCTCGAAAATCCATAAACATCACAAAATCAATATGAATGATCTAAAATTTGAATAATGAATGAAACACTCTAAGTAAATAATGGATATATTAACTTTTGATTATAATTTCTTCGGAGTAACTCAATGATGTATTGAACTAGAGGAACAAGGAAGAAGAATGATCTGTTATTATCTACTATCTGTAAGTTAATCATATAAATGTATGAATTGTCTGGGGATGTGCTATGCAAATGTATCACCGATGACATTCAGAATTCACACATTGAAATGATTAACCATTGTCTGTTTATGCAATGAATGCTCAGGTCATCTTGGTTAAATCATACCTAGATGCTTGTGTTCGCTTGCAATATCAAAAATCAAAACTCATGAAAGAGGTACTTAGGTCATCACTGGTCTAACACATACCATTGACGCTTGTATTTACTTTCAACATTCAATAAAGCTCTATGATGACAAAAAGAACAAAGATATTGTTAAAATGACAAATTTTTTGCATATAGTTGCATGTTAAAATTGGATTGCATTCATCATTTTCATTATCTCTAGAGTACTTGTTGCATAAAGGGTTCGAATTAATGATTATATTATGGTGTAGGAGCACCTTGGTTGACCTCCATTTGATTATCATTTTAGCTTGTATCTAACCATAGCCAAGTCAGAGTTGTTGTGTGTTTATTTTGGACCTTAGAAGGTCTTGGTTTTGTTTGGGCTAGGTGAATTAGTCATTAGGACTAAGGTCACACTAGTTTTCCATTGTTAGTAGTTTATGTTTCTTTATATTTGTTGTCTAGGGGAGATTTGGGTCTTTAAGTTGTTCTAAACACTTAATGTGGTTGTAAAGATGCCTTAAGGCCTTTTAATGTATTGGTTCCTCGAGATCTTGAGGGAATGGTGGTCCTAAGAAATAGGATCAAGGCATTAAGTAAGATGACAAATGTTGCAAGGAAGTTACCATAGTTGTTGAATGCAACTCGACTGCCCTTGGATTCCCTTGATCAAATTTGTACGTGGAGATCAGCCAACAAGCCCTAGAATCATGGAGTGGGCATCTAATATGACCCAAGACTCGAATCTCATCAATAGTGAGGAGTTATGTGATTTTGCAATCAAGTTTTTGAATAAAAATATAGCTCTGCAATTTCTGTGTTTTGTGTGCATATCGAGTATATGGAGTGACAGAGCTAGAATATAAGTTAGATGCTTTGATTTGATGTTAGATTTGTGTTTATAAGATAGTAATAAGGCTTTTCCTTTCTGTAAGCAGGTTGATTTGTGTTGAGTTAGTGTCTAGGTTAAATAGGTTAGGGTTTAAGGGTTTTACTAGTTTTGTCCTGACCAGTGTGTCTTTGAATGGCTTCCCCATGAAATCTAGTCACGAGATTTTCCTGAGGATAGATGGAAGTGTTAGGGAAGCCATTGGTCTGTACATATTTAGTATTAGGGGTCATGAAGAGTCGTAAAAATGGCTTTGATGTCAAGTCCTAGGCGAGCTTAGAGTGCCCGGTTAGAGGTTTGACAGTGAAGAATTCAGTGATAAAGGCGGGGGTTAAGGTATAATACGAAACAGTTACAATTCTAGGTAGGGTATGGGCATATCCTATCATGCCATAAGGATTGAGGCTCAACAAATCCATTTGGCTAAGTTGTAAGGGAGAAACCAGTGAGGTCCTACAAACTAGGTCTTTAAGCCCTATTTACCCTAGATAATAGGAAGCCTATGTACGAAAGACCTAGGAGCCTAAGAGTGGATGAATCTTTTAGAACATCAAAAAGGGTATCTGAATGTGGGATTAGGTTGTTAGGTTGTTTGGTAATTTTTGGCAGGAATGAGGAAAAGAGCACTATCAAGGGCTATAAGGAATTAAGCCTTCTCAAGACAAACCCTTACACCCAGTTGGAGAAAGATTTGGAGATTTTTCAAAATGGAGGAAAATGGAAGAAAATGGCATAATTTAACTATATTAGATGCCCCTACAATCAATTCAGTGATTTATGGAATGGTAGCACTTAGAGTCCTCTAAGTGTAGGAGAAAGTGGAAGCAAACTAAAGGTGGTTGTCCTTCAAGGTTAACCGCAAAGAGTTGGGCTCTTAGAAAATAGCTAGACAAGGCCTTAGTTAATCATCTAAGCCTTTTGGGAGATCCTAGAGGAGATTAGGATCCTGCAAGAAGATAGTGAAGATCTTTTTAGCACTTGTGCAAGAACATCTCTAAGTACATACACCATATTGGTATCAGAGCAATTTTTTATCAGGCTTGTGGTTAATGTTGCAACCTTCTGAATTAGTAGGAGAGAATTCATCATTTGGGTCAATGGAAGGTACTACAATGGTGACTAATGCTGAGTTAGCCAAGAAGTTAGAAGAACAGTAAGAAGACAACAAGTCATTGAGAGAAAGACTGGCTCGAATGGAACAACTCTTGGATGAATTCCAAGAAAAGGCCGATAGGGTAAAGGACAAAATTGATCAAAAGGAAGAGGAAGAAGCAAGGGAAAAAGAATTAGAGTTGGAAGAGGAAGCACCAACACCTGACCCTGTTGTTCCTGAAGAGCCATTCTTAAAAGCACTAAAGGCATTGAGTGGCAAAGCTTTGGAAGGTGTGCCACTATTTAGTGGACAAATGGATCCAGATTCAGTCGTGGATTGGATAGACAACATTGAGAACCATTTTCAATGTGATGGTATCTCAGAGGCACAAAAATTTATGGTGGCCAAGTCTAGACTAAGAGGTTCAGCCCTTACTTGGTGGAAATTTGTGCAAAATGAGAGAGAAAAGGATGGAAAAAGTCCTATAGTTACTTGGAAGGGCATGGTAAACAAAGTGAAGCAGAACTACCTTCCTGTTGACTATGAAGTCCAGTTGCATAGAAGGAGACACAATCTAAGACAAAAAGATTTAGACATCCAAGCCTACACCAAGGAGTTTCAAAAGCTATGTTTGAGATCAAAGGTAGTAGAAGATGAAAGCATTGAGCTTGCAAGGTACTTGAACGGCCTCAAATGGTCTATTCAAGAAGAAATGAGTCTAGTGAACTTCAAAACCATCCACCAATGTTATTAAATGGCCTTGAAGATAGAAGAGAAGAGTAAGAGAAAGCAAGACCAAGCCTCTAAAGGTAAAGGTAAAAGCAAGGACAGTAAAGGACAAAGAGGTGGCTATGGTGGAAGAAGATCTGAAACAAAAACTCAAGGAGACATAAAATCTAGTGAGCAGCAAGAAGGAAGCTCTAGTAGAGGTGGTAGAGGAAGAGGCACTAGCTTTAGAGGAAGAAGTGGTGGACAAGGAAGAGGCAACTACTTTGCCAACATGAAATGCTATCATTGCAATCAAATGGGGCACCCTGCCTATAGATGCCCTGAGAAAGGTAGTTCTTCACATGGAGGTGACAAGAGAACTAACTTGGTTCATTAGGAATCAAATGCAGTAGAAAATCAATATGAGGTTCCATTAAATTTTGAGGAAGGTGAGAATCTCATGATGAGGAGAACTTTGATGGAGTCGGTGAAGGAGGAACCAAGCCAAAGGAGGTCTTTATTTAGGATAAAGTGCAAGATGATGGGGAAAGTATGTAAAGTCATCATTGACTCAGGTTCTACTGATAACATTGTGTCAAAGGAAGCAATCAGCAAACTAAAGTTGACAAGGATACCCCACACCAATCCTTACAAGGTCACTTGGCTCAATAAAGGACAACATGTGTTGGTGAATGAACAAGCATGGGTGGAGTTCTCTATTGGAAGGTATAAAGACAAAGTCTTGTGTGATGTGCTACCTACGGATGCATGTCATTTGCTCCTAGGTAGACCATGGAAATTTGACCATCAAGCCATACATGATGGAGGAAAGAATTCTTATTCTTTCAAGAAAGACAATGTGACCTTTAAAATACAGTCACTGTTAGAAAATGTTGAGGTGAAGACAACAGGTCCAAATGTTCTTATGGTGGGTGAAAAAGAGTTCTTACAAGCTATGGAAGAGAATGAAGGAGTTGGTTATGCATTGGTGCTAAGACCAAGAGAGGGAGATGAAGGCAAAGTGACCAAGAAGACATAGTTACCAAAGGAGATTCAAAGCATGTTGCAGACTTACCAAGGTATAGTGAGTGATGGAAAACCATCAACCTTACCCCCTAAAAGAGCTATAATTCATAGGATAGACCTTATCCTAGGAGCTACCCTTCCCAATAAAGCACCTTACAAAATGACCCCTCAACAAAATGAGGAAATTGCTAGGCAAGTACAAGAACTCCTAAACCAAGAATTCATTAGAAGGAGTATTAGTCCATGTGTCGTACCCACTGTCCTAGCACCTAAGAAAGGAGGAACTTGGAGGCTTTGTACTTATTCAAGGGCTATTAATAGGATAACTATAAGGTATAGGTTCCCTATCCCCAGAATTGAAGACCTAATGGATTGTCTAGGTGAAGCTAAGTACTATAGTAAGATAGACTTGAAGAGTGGCTATCACCAAATTAGGATACATGAGGGAGATGAGTGGAAAACAACCTTCAAAACTAATGAGGGTCTATGTGAGTGGCTTGTTATGCCTGTTGGATTGTCCAATGCCCCCTCCACATTCATGAGACTCATGAATGAAGTTCTCAAAGACTACATACGCAAGTTTGTGGTAGTGTATCTAGATAATACTAATTTTTAGCAAGACAAGGAGTGAGCATCTAGAACATCTTGATATTGTTTTCAAAAAGCTACATTAGGAGAGGCTGATGATCAACTTGGAG
The DNA here is from genome assembly GCA_007115665.2 of Sequoiadendron giganteum. Classification (NCBI taxonomy): domain Eukaryota; kingdom Viridiplantae; phylum Streptophyta; class Pinopsida; order Cupressales; family Cupressaceae; genus Sequoiadendron; species Sequoiadendron giganteum. Next base: position 818,633,355 of record CM021101.1, read on the forward strand.
AAGTGTGAGTTCATAAAAATAGAGCTAGTATATCTTGGATTTGTCCTATCACATGGAAATCTGAGAATGGACCAAAGCAAAGTGGAGGCTATCATGAATTGGCCTACTCCAAGGACAACAACAGAGGTAAGGAGTTTCCATGGCCTTGCACAATATTATAGGAAATTTATAAGGCATTTTAGTGCAATTTCTGCTCCTATGTTGGATACTATTAAAGGAGGCATGAAGACCAAATTTGTATGGAATGAGCATGCTAGCAAGAGCTTTGAGTTGTTGAAGGAAAGAATATCTACCCAACCTATTTTGGTGCTACCAAGATTTGAGAAGCTTTTCACCATTGAGTGTGATTCTAGCAATGTGGCAATTGGAGTTGTTCTTAGCCAAGAGGGTAGACCGGTGGCTTTTCATTCAGAAAAGTTAAGTGAAGCCAAAAAGAAGTACTCTTCTTATGACCTTGAGTTGTATGCACTGGTCCAAGCTCTAAGGAAATGGAGGCACTACTTGCTTCCCACGGAATTCATTGTGTACTTAGACAATCAAGCACTTAGTTTCCTAAATTCACAAGAGAAGTTGAGCCACAAGCACATGAAGTGGGTTGAGTATTTACAAGCTTACACCTTCAACATCAAGCACAAGAAAGGTGTCCTCAATAAAGTAGCAGATGCATTGTCAAGGAGAGCTCTCACAATTCAAGAAATCAGTTGAAGAGCATGGGAATATATCACTTCAAGGATCTGTATGCCGATGAGGTAGATTTTGCAGACATTTATAAGGTATGTGTTGAGTACAAGAATCATTTTCATAGTAGATATGCTGAGTATACTTTGCAAAGTGGTCCATTGTTTAAGGGGAATCAATTATGTGTTCCTAGGGGCTCCATTAGAGAGAATTTGATATAGGAAAAGCATAATGGTGCTTTGAGTGGTCATTTTGGGATCACTAAGACTCAAGAACTTGTTCAAAGGTTCTATTATTGGCCTAATATGAATCTTGATGTTAGGAGGTATGTGGAAAGTTGTGTAGTATGTCAAAAGGCAAAGGGCACTTCTTCTAATGCAGGCCTTTATCAACCACTACCTATTCCTACTAGGCCATGGGAATGCTTGAGTATGGATTTTGTAGTTGGGTTACCCAAGACAAGACAAGGTATGGATAGTGTTTATGTAGTTGTGGAAAGATTCAATAAGATGGCTCACTTTGTGCCATGTAATACAACCAATGATGCCAGCCAAATAGCCTCTCTCTTCTTCAAGGAGATAGTAAGAATTCATGGGTTGCCTATGAGCATAGTGTCAGATAGAGACACCAAGTTTATGAGTCATTTTTGGAAGACTCTTTGGTAGAGATTGGGCACTAATTTATCTTTTGGATCTGCATACCATCCCCAAACTGATGGTTAGACCGAGGTTGTTAATAGAAGCCTTGGAAATCTACTGAGATGCTTGACCAAGGAGTATGGTCAACAATGGGATCAGTTGATTGGACAAGCTGAATATGCCTATAATGACACTGTGAACAGGTCAACAGGGAAGATTCCCTTTGAGATAGTCTATGGTCTACATCCTAGAGGAGTCTATGAGCTAAGAGGCTTAAAAGGTGGAGTTAAGGGAAGTGGATATGCTGATGACTTTGCTTATGCTATGCAAGAGATACATGATACAGTGAGGAAGACTTTAACAAAGAACACCATCAAACATAAAACCAAGGTGGATGAGCATAGAAGAGAAGTTCAGTTTAATGTGGGAGACTTGGTGATGATACATCTTAATAAGTCTAGAGTACTGAAGGGAGTCCCTCACAAGTTGCAGATGAGAAGGATAGGTCCCTGTCCTATCTTGGCAAAGTATGGGAACAATGCTTTTAGAGTGGAGCTACCGGAAGATAGTGGACTATCACCTATCTTCAACATTGTAGACTTGGTTCATTACAAAGGACCACCACCAAACATGGATCAAAGCCTCAATGAAGTCATCCATGATGTGGAAGAGCTCAGACTACCCTCAGATATAGTCCAACAAGCTGACAGTATACTGGATACCAGAGTCTACAAGAAGACTAGAACCAAGGAATACAAAGAGCATCTGATCAAGATGCATGGAAAAACGGATGCTAATGCAATATGGGTCAAAGAATCAGAGTTCAAGAAGTTGGGCATTGACCTCAACTTACTCAATCCAAGGGTGGATTGAAATTTCTGATTTGGGGAGGATGGTGCAGGAGCACCTTGGCTAACCTCCATTTGATTATCATTTTGGATTGTATCTGACCATAGCCAAGTCAGAGTTGTTGTGTGTTTATTTTGGAACTTAGAAGGTCTTGGTTTTGTTTGGGATAGGTGAATTAGTCATTAGGACTAAGGTCACACTAGTTTGCCATTGTTAGTAGTTTATGTTTCTTTATATTTGTTGTCTAGGGGAGATTTGGGTCTTTAAGTTGTTCTAAACACTTAATGTGGTTGTAAAGATGCCTTAAGGCATTTTAATGTGTTGGTTCCTCGAGATCTTGAGGGAATGGTGGTCCTAAGAAATAGGATCAAGGCATGAAGGAAGATGCCAAATGTTGCAAGGACGTTCCCATAGTTTGTTGCATGCAACTCGGTTACCCTTGGATTCCCTTGATCAGATTTGTAGGTGGAGATCGACCAACAAGCCCTAAAATCACGGAGTGGGTATCTAATATGACCCAAGGCTTGAATCTCATTAGTAGTGAGGAGTTATGTGATTTTGTAATCAAGTTTTTGAATAAAAATATAGCTTTGCAATTTTTGTGTTTTGTGTGCATACCGAGTATATGGATTTACAGAGATAGAATATAAGTTAGATGCTTTGATTTGATGTTAGATTTGTGTTTATAAGATAGTAATAAGGCTTTTCCTTTCTATAAGTAGGTTGATTTGTGTTGAGTTAGTGTCTAGGTTAAATAGGTTAGGGTTTAAGGGTTTTACTAGTTCTGTCCTAACTAGTGTGTCTTTGAATGGCTTCCCCATGAAATCTAGTCACGGGATTTTCTTGAGGATAGATGGAAGTGTTAGGGAAGCAATTGGTATGTACATATTTAGTATTAGGGGTCATGAAGAGTCGAGCAAATGGTTTTGATGTCAAGTCCTAGGCGAGCTTAGAGTGCCCGGTTAGAGGTTTGACAATGAAGAATTGAGTAATAAAGGTAGGGGATTAAGGTACAGTATGAAAAAAGTACAATTCTAGTTAGGGTATGGGCATATCCTATCATGCCATAAGGATTGAGGCTCAACAAATCCATTTGGCTAAGTTGTAAGGGAGAAACCAGTGAGGTCCTACAAACTAGGTCTTTAAGCCCTATTTAACCTAGATAATAGGAAGGCTATGTACGGAAGACCTAGGAGCCTAAGAGTGGATGAATCTTTTAGAACATCAAAAAGGGTATCTGAATGTGGGATTAGGTTGTTAGGTTGTTTGGGAATTTTTGGCAGGAACGAGGAAAAGAGCACTGTCAAGGGCTACAAGGAATTAGGCCTTCTCAAGACAAACCCTTACACTCGGTTGGAGAAAGATTTGGAGATTCTCCAAAATGGATTCAAATGGAAGAAAATGGCATAATTTAACTATATTAGATGCCCCTACAATCAATTCAGTGATTTATGAAATTGTAGCACTTAGAGTCCTCTAAGTGTAGCAGAAAGTGGAAGCAAACTAAAGGTGGTTGTCCTTCAAGGTTAAGCACAAAGAGTTGGGCTCTTAGAAAAGAGCTAGACAAGGCCTTAGTTAATCATCTAGGCCTTTTGGGAGATCCTAGAGGAGATTAGGATCCTACAAGAAGATAGTGAAGATATTTTTAGGACTTGTGCAAGAACATCTTGAAGTACATACACCATATTATCTACACATAAGACTGAGTATACTTGACATAAATTAAAAATTCATCATCAAAAACATGTAGGAATCATCATCTCATCATTTAGTTTCATCATTACATCATTCATACATTTCATCATACATCAAATCAATTATGAATTAAATTGTGCCATAGGGTACATCATGTTCATTTTTACCATTAAAACATTCATTACATTATCATCTATCCAACACAATATGCATACATGATTTACCATCCATACATTTAATAAATAAAATCACGTCATTATTCTCATTACATCATTGCATTATCATTCATTATCAGATCATCAGTTTTATCATCATCATATTAACATAAAATGAATTTATCCATCCATCCATACATATTATCACATTTTGGGCATCCATATAGATCATCATTAAGAGATTCATGCATCACATCATACATCCATGTTCTACACATGTATTTATCATTATATCATTACATCAAAATAAAATCATCGCATATTGCATACATCACATAATAAATGCATCCATCACATAGAAATCATAAACCATGATCATATTACATCAACTACATCTCATATATATATATCAAAGTGTCAAGTATACAATGAAGTCTGGTCTATAAATACATCATCAACAATGAGCTACATCATAATATACATCATGAAGGATCACAATAGCATCTATGATATGCTACTGCAAGAGTGTGCAGGCCCAACAGGACCTGTACCACCACCACCCCCAGAGGAACCAGGATCTCGGGGATCTCTACGTGGAGGTTGTGTCACCCCCTCACTGACTATCTGCATGTGTGTTCACCCAGATCTTGATGGGGCATAGCTGACTCTACGCTTAGGATGCACTACATCATGATATCTGCCTCTGTAGAAATCTACCTCTCGGCCTGCCTGTAGAACCTCTCTCATATAATCTCCTATGGAGGTGCCATCGACTACTCTCTAGAGAGTCTCTACTCTCTCTTGTGCCCTCTCAGCAATTTGTCGAGCACTGTCTCTCTCGGCTGTCAAGGTGGCCACCTGTGTCTGTACAGCGGTCAACTGTCCCTAGACCTACGATAAAACCTGAGTATGAGCCTGTGCCTGGGCCTTCATCTAAGTCTGGGTTTGAACAAGCAAACCCTGACCCTATACCAACTACCCTTATAGTGTTTTCACCTATGTTTGCAATGCTCCAATCTGTCTCTGTTGATCCACAAGTGGCACTGTCACTGTTCGCCTCTTGCGAGGCCTGTTGGATGATGGTGCACTGCTAATGGCTGACCCTACCCCTCTATCTCCTCCACTACCACCATCACTATCATCACTACTGCTATCATCACTGCTACTCTCCATGCTACTGCTTGCCAAAGTATCACCCTCGCTCTCTATGGAGCCCTTTGCCACATCATCCTCTACTAGCAATGGTGCTGGCTCATCTGGGATAGTGATGCGAGGATGTGAAAACAAGGCCAGGAATTCCGCATACTCCTTAGTGATCGGTGCCTCTGCAATATCTCAGCGCATGTCCCAGGGTGATGGCTGCAATGCCCTGTATCCCTCGACTAATGCATCATATGACAAACAGGGTCCCCAATAAGGAATATCCATCCACCGCCTAGCATAATGGGCAACCCCCTATGGCATACACTACACAATGTCGTACTGTTGGTACACTCGACACAACAGGAATCGCTCTAGAACAAATGGTGTCCAGCTGATCCGATACATGGAATCATAGAGAAATCCCAATACTGCATCATCCTCATCCCACTACTCACAGTCGAGGTATGGATGCCAAGTAACTATCTCTATATCTTCGAAGACCGACCTCCAATGCCCTAACTTGCCCATCCGAGCCTGTGTGAACTGACCTTTGTATCTGAACATGTAAGGTCTGCCTGGTGGTCTATCTACCACTGGAAATGACTGAACAATAGCAAAATGCTCCCATGCCCACACCTATAATAGGGTCATCCCTGTAGATAAACTCCACGCTCCAAGGTACACAACAAAGTGAAGATCATGATAGAGATGTGCCAACATGCACATCCCCCATGCGTATCTAGTACCGTGTACCATCATGCTCTCAAGAGTCCTGCCTGAGCCAACGAGGAATCCCTTTGACCTACGATCAGGGCAAAGGAAGCCTCCAATGAAACCAACAAGCACTGCTGGTAATGTCGCATAAGAATCGGCAATCCTCCTCCATCGAATGCTTGAACCCGCAATATCCTGATCCTAAAATACTCTGCGAAGAGCATCTCTACCACTGGTCCCATGGCAATCGTATACTACGATCTCCCCCATAAATGGAATACATAGAATCCACCACACATCCTCTGGTGTGACCATCATTTTGCCAATGGGTAGGTGAAAGGTATTGTGGTCACTATGCCACCTCTTAGCCAACGCAGTCAATAGACCCCGATTAATCCTAATCTAGAGCATATCAAGCAAACTGGTCAAGCCACATCGACCTATTATCTAAAGCTCATCTGGTGTCAGATGAGGTATCAAGTCTATCCTCCATGGAAACCTCTCTCGCATCTAGAGAGTACCCAAATCCTCCTATCATCATAACAAAAATCCACAATCAGTGAACTATGTCAAGAAATCAAAAAGTCATCCTAATATCAAGTCTATTCCAGCTTTTGGTATGAATTTTCGCTCAAAATTTATGGGCGAACATGAACAAACCTCACCTATCATAAGGTTCATCAAATAGTATCTAATCACACCTATCATGAGATTTATCGGATATTGAATCATCCCCTCGCCTATCATGAGGATCATCATAAATAAGGTTTCTTCTCGCCTATCATGACCACTAGTCTTCTTTAAATCATTGCAATCCAACATCAAGAATGTAGACTCTCAATCATACCAATCCAAAGAATGGACATGATCAAAAGTGAAAAAATCAAGGGCTCACTAAGTCACAATCTTCAATTCTAACGTGGAACTGCCGAAACCCAGAAGCGTTACTTCATTAGTTAAAAGCGCTAAATCAAGCACCCAAAGTGCTAAATCTCGAAAGCGCTATTTCAGCACTCTGATGCGCTAAAACAGGCATTCGAAGCGCTAAAAGTCCTAAAGTGCTACTTTTCCACATCTAAGCGCTATAATAGTCTGTCAAAGCACCGCTTTACCAGAAGTGCTAGAACAGGCCATGAACGCACTAATCCACCAAATCAAAGCACTAGAAGTCTCAAAGCACTAAAATTCAACTCCTAAGCGCTATATTAATGAAAGCGCTACATTACCCTATAAAAGTGCTAGAGTTTTTTATGCAAGCGCTAAAACTCAAAGCGTTAAACTACCTACTGGAAGTGCTACAGTGCAGCTTTAAAGCGCTAAAACAGACAAAAAAATGTAGAAAGCAATAAATGCATAAAAAACAAAAATTCATGAATTATGAGGAGGTCAAGGGGTACACACCGGAGGTCCATACGCGGCCGGTCGTTGGTGACATTGAACGCACTCAAAATGGTGAGTGTGGTAGGGGATAGGCATCTTGCTCCAGCTGGTAGAAAAGTCTTTATCACAAAGGTTTTTCAAATCAAATAGTGAAAATGAATTAGAAAATGACCTTTTTGGACTATATATAATTTCTGGAAAGGTATTTTTGGTGGGTTTTATTATCTTTTGATTAATTTTATCTAGGCAATTAATTGAAACTCATCTGCGGGCTAGATTTCTCTATCATTTGTCGGGAGGTAAATTATTTCTTCATCAAATCATCATCAAATCATCATAAAATCATAAAAATTCTAAAATCATTAGATCATTTATTTATCTCCTGAGGGGGCATATTATCATCCATCATCTAAAAATCAATGTCTGGGACATGTCTGGGATGTCTAGGGTATACGAAATTATTTTTTATTATCATCGAATCTGGCAGTAGCAGCAAAATTTTCTTCGAAGCAACGCGTAAACACATCACTTCGAAGAGGGGCAAAATTTATACACCTAAAATTGGTCTGGAGCATCTGATTAATTAAATACGAATTATTTAATTGATTATCCTAAATTTCCTCTACTATTGAATAAATAGAAATATTTATTTATATAGTTCACATTTATATTCATCTGTTCACATTTATATTCATCTTAATTAAATAAACAAAATTAAATACTTTGTTTGATTTAATTATCAAATCCCTATTTTATTCTATCACATCGATTCTAAATTAATTAAATAAAGATCAAAACACTTTATTGATTAATTGTCATTTTTCCTCTGTTTAATTTAATAAACAACTATCCTATAGTTCGTTTTATTATATTATTTATCCCTCTTTTGCTAATATAAATAAATTAAAAATATTTGAATTAAAGTACAAAGAATATTCCATCTATATTCTCTCAAAAATGAATTAGATATCCTATGTCTAAACCATGTCTAAAATATGTCAAAATTAATTAATTGAAACTTCACGGGAAGTTTTGGAGACAAATTGGAGACAAATTTGGAATTTGATCTCTCAATCTTCCTCCATCAATCCTTCCTCTTCTCTTGCCTGGTGTTTTCATGGGTAGAGACAATCTCCATCTTTCTCTCAATCTCCTCCACATCTCACCATTCAATCCTCCTGATTGAACCAAAGCCTCTCAAAACTTTCCCTGTGCATTTCTATAGCCAAGAAATCTATAAATAAAGCCTCATTGAACCAAGAAAAAGATCCAGATAATCAAGTTTATGCACTCTTACTCTACAGGAATTCAAGCATCAAGCACATCAAGTATCAAGCATCCAATATCCAGCAATCAAGCTTTCATACCATGGCTGCCTCCTGTAGATGCAATTATCTGTTTCATGTCAATTCATGCTAGTTTAATTCATTTATCATCTAGTATTATCATATTTAGCTCCATATCATTGCATCAGTATCCATCTCGTTCTTTCAATTGTCATTTTAATAATCATAGTGCACTCACAATGTGAGAGCCATTTTGATTTAATAAATCTTGAGGATAGAGAACAATATGACGCTTTCAATTGATTATTGCTTTGAATTGATTCAATTTGATTAATCTTTGATATAATGTCTTATTAAGAAGTGTTTTGTGCTTTACACCTAATTCACCACTTACAAATGTCAATTAAGAACTCTTAGATGAGACATGCCAAAGAAAAGTGAAAGATTTTGATAAAGAATGCACCATCCAAAGTGAGCTAGCTTGGACTCAAGAAAAGCTAACCAAAATATCTAAAATCTATGGTGCAAAGTTCCCTAAGAGAGCTAGATATTTCAACAAAAATTTAACTAGGTCACCATGGAAAGATGAGATATAAGCCACACATATCGTTTCAATTGTTTTTTGAATTCATATATAATTCTTTATTTATATATTTTGTAAGAAAATATAATTTAAAAAATGGAAGGGATAGTAACTCGTTTATATATATTTTTTAAATTTGTTATGCCTCTAATCCTATAGTGTCTATATCTTGTTACAAGTAATTGACTTATGCCTACATTAACTCTTAAATAAGCTACATAATATATTATAGCCATATATATGTATTTAATTAATCCTAGGAGTTATAAGTTTTAGTACCTAAGTTAATTTAGGTGGTATGCAAGGCATCAATATGGTATATATAGAAGGTATAGGTTAGTTATTATCATAATATTGAGTATTCTATTACAAGAGAACATTGAAGGTATCCCCCTCGAAGTGGATTAGGAGGTTGGCCACTTGAAGTAACACATTCTTATCAATTTTTTTTAGCATATTTACTACTATATTTTTATATTTTGTAAGTTGTTTTATTATAAGTGGTATTAGAGCACGTTCATGTCATTGTGAAGGAAAGACAATTTTTGTAATTTTTAGGTAATTTTGGAAAGCACATATCTGTCATATATTTTGGTGAAATGTTTCTAATTTTATGAGGTTTTTTCAAGGACATTTTGAAGCATCTACAATACAAATTTTGAATAAATTGGAGAAACATTAAGTGGTTTATTACAAAATTAGGGATTTCATCAAATTCATTTAGGAATGACATATCTCTTATATTTTGAAAAAGCATTATTTTAGAGAGTTTTTCAAAGACACATTGAAGTTTCTAATATACAAATCTCAAGAAAATTTGGTCACAATAAGTGAACTATAATAGAAATAGGGTTTCCACCAAATTTACTACCAAGGCTGCAATTAAGCAAAGTTGTGGGAGAATTATTTTGGGAAGTGATATCTAATACCTATTAAGATATGTAGTGTAGAAAAATGTATCCATTTTTTTCACAATTTTTTAGGTCCTCCCTCTTGAAATTGGGCCTATTTATGCCTTAATCGGTCCTATCTTGTATCTACGAGCCTGATTAAATTCTTTTTTCTAAGGATAATCATGATATTTAACAAATGGAAAACCATAATATTATGTTTTTGGTTATGTGTTCCAAATCTAGGGATCTAGGACTCATACGCCTCTTTGGGCGTATGGGTCCCACCTAGTTCTCAAGGCCTAATTTTAAATGTTACATTGAACACAACACTTCTTGAATTATGTGTCCCGAGTTTAAGCCTCAGGGACTCATATTCCCAACCTGGCATATGAGTCCCAGTTTAACCTAGGACCTATTTTAAATCAATTTCTTGATAGGATTTTATTATTCTTAGATTCAAATTTTGAATGTTGACTTGTACTATTGTAATTTTGGGAAATTAAGCATAAAAAGTATAAATACAAGGTTATTTCACATAGTTTTATGTAAGTAATCCTAACAATATATTAATTTTAAGTATCCAAGTATCTTAGTAATTTTATGAGACCAAGAGAATTCAAGAGAAAATCATCAAGCATTTGGAGCTACATTCAAGATTTAAGCATCATGTCAAAGTCTTCATGGATCATGTGTGCTTCTAAGCTAACATTTGTGATGTAGGTTTCTTGATTCAAGCAAGCATTCAAGATAAATTTTCAAGCATTCAATCAAGAGTCAAGATCCACATCCATTGAATCCCTTTCACATAAGTTTGTAGCCTTCATTTCAAGGGTTTGGTGAGTTGCAAAATTTCATTTCTTCATTCATCATTCCTTCATCCTATTTCATTTCATTTCAAAGATTAATTACCAAAATGGACTTTGACAAAGGAAACTCTTATTCCCTTATAAAACAAAATTTTTCTCTCTTGATGTGTGTTTTTAGATCTAGCTGAATTGGAGCTTGAAGATCCTTTGGAGGTAAAGCTGACAAAGTTGTCAAAAACTTGTCATATTCATGGAAATTCACCTACAGACTAGAATTAAAACTTTTGGAGCTAAAGATCATAAAAGAAGAAAGCTATAGAAGATCACTATAGGCTACCAAAGTTTCAATCAAACCCTAGTAACAGAACTAAATCGCACCACTAAGAATTTTTGTCCCGGTATACCTTTTTTGCTAGTTTTTTTAAATGTAGATCAACCACCAAGAGATTCTTGATTCTTCCCAAAACCATGTAGTGGGAATAAATCACCCTACCTGGCGCATCACTCTGAGTATACTTCAAACAAAATATATTCCAAGGTTTATAGAACTACTTTTGGATGCTCCACTTCTCTAGGTACTTTTCTATTTCATCTTGTTTGTCAATTTAATTTCACGTTTTCAAGTTTCCAGGGTGTTGTGCATGAGAGTTTCCATTTCTCCTTTGAAACTTCATTTAATGGTAAACCCCCGTCTAATTATAATAGGAATCCCCTAGCCCATTCCTCCATCAGGTCACTTGGTTGAGGGATCTAGGTTTCCTAATGAACTAAATTGTGAAAAAGGTCCAAGTTCCATTTCCTAAAAGGTGGACACCCATTTCCCATATGTTCATTTTGGTGAACTCGACCTTTGGAACCTTGAATTTTGTTTTTGGAGAAAATTGTAGTCCTAGATCTAAATTTCATTAACTTTGCATTGGGTTTGCATTAGTCGAATCACATTTAGGACATCTAAATCTTGCATTAGTGAAAAAGTGCATATAGGTTGCATTTTTTACATTCTGCATCATTCAATCTCACTGAAGATCTGTAATTGCAAACAATCATTGAGAATACAACCTATGCACATTGAAATCAACTCAAAATTTACTGATTCAAGATTTAAAACCATCATTTGGGACTCATTCGCCCACTTGAGCGATTTAGTCCCTATACAAGTCTTTTTTCCAGATTTTTGGATATTTTGTGTTGTCTTTTTTTAATGTCTGAACTTGTCAGAACTCCTAAGTGGGAACCATACACCCAACTGGGCATATTTGTCCCTGGTTAGGTCTTAATATGCATTTTGTAACATTAAAATATTGTCATTTGTGTTTCTAGTTCTTGTCTTTACATTAATGTTTCAGTTTATAGAATTACTACCATTGCTAATATTTTCATAATTAGCTTCATTTCAATTGCATTTTGAAACATAAGAATTGTAATTAAAGAATATCATTTATCTTGTGTCCATTTCATTTATCTCACATTCTTTATCCTTCATTGATTGACCCCTATATGATATTTACAATTTGTCATCCTATTGTTAATACTATAGTGAGATGTAGTTTGAGACTCATGTCATCCCATGATAACACACTCATTGTGGATCTTGGGTTATCTAGCTCTTTCACTCATAGTGTTGACACTAGTGCACTAGGTATGGACCATACCATTGATAATTATTTACCTTCAAGTAGTATGACAAGTGTTGAAATAATGATTTCTACTGTCCCTCAAGAAATCATAATACAAATCCATGAAGAATTGGAAAACCTACAAAACCTAGTGAGTAGTGTAAACATTTCCAACATCACTATTCCTACCATAGATAACATACATGGAATGATTGAAAGTGAAAAAGGAATAGAGATTTTGCGTAACTTAGCTCAGATTTATGGAAAAATCCTACTTCAACGACTAGTTGTGCTCAAACTTTGAATAGTGCTCAAAGTTAAGGAGGAACCCAAACTCCTCCTACAACCATTGCCTCTATTCCCACTTACACCAACCCTCAAGTTACCACAATGATGCAACCTACTATTAATTTCATTCTTACCTTGGGAATTTCCACTAGCAATCCATGTACCTTTGTGGAATCTCAAAAGCTCTGAAAAAGAAGTACTACTTCTCACAATAGTAGCTCAAGAATTCTATTATGATTCTCAACTAAAAAAGTATTTAGGTTCACATCTTCACACATCCCTTGATCCTCTTCACATTTCATCACACCTCTTTACTTCTCTTTCCATACTCACACCTTTAGAGTTATTATCCATACATCACATCCTCCTCATCTGTCCTTCTTCAAAGAATCTTATATATATACAAGTATATCTCATTCATTAATTAGGTCAGCTTAATTAGATAAAAGAAAAACATTCAAAAAAACTCTTTTCGGCACCATATATGATTTAAAACATTTTTATCCATGTAGTGCATCATATGAAGTCACCATAGATCTATATAAAACATCCACAAAGTATATCTATTCTTCTTAATGTGTGTCATACATTAGGCTAGCCAAGACTAGGACTTAACCACAAAAACTGCAAACGAACATACAATCCTCAAACCAAACACCTTACGAATCTGATATTACATCAATTTATTACCACACTACCATCACAAAGACTACCATTAGAACCAAAAAATTAGAATGCTCTACTTAATAAAATGCAGAGTCTCCCTAATTGATATGTAGAGTAGACAAAAACATGTAGAGTATAGAGCTAAACTCTGTCAATGATAGCTTTTTGCGCGCAACACAAAACTTCTCAAGATCCAGGATATAGATGTCTAAATGAGACATGATAACATGGTTAATAGATTATAGTCACATATTTTATTTCAATGAATTCTTGACTAAAAAACCAACACTTTGGTTCATCAAAAAGGAGTACTTCCAGTAGAGAATAGCTTCCGGTAAACTATGTAAGATTCTTGTACAGTTTTCACTATGTTGAAATAAATGAAAACACAAGAACAACCAAATTAATCCACATATACTCCATGCTCATGTTTCAAGGCTCCATATTTCCAACAATCTCCCCCTTTGGCATTGATGGCAACATGCATGTCAAACATAATTTCTCCAATATAAGGCAACTAAAATACCCCCCCTTTCAAAACTGTTCTTCTCAAAAATGTTTTTCCTCTATCCATCTCTCTTTTCCCATTTGACATCAATGGCAAAGGATGATAGGATCTAGTAAATATGTGTATGCACAAAAATTTAACCAAGAATAAAGATATGAACAGAAAGAACTATATTAACCTAAAGAAGAGGAACCTTTGAGATTCTTTAGGATATCCTTCCATGAAGCTTTGCCTTCTTCCCAAACTTATTTCACATTTACAAGAGTCTTGTGAAATAGTTCAAGATTGGTCAAAGACTCTATACCATCTGCCAAGGTATTCAGACTAAGATTAATCTCTGATAGGTTACCAATATTATCAAGAGCACTAGATACAAGATTGTGCCTAAGTTTTACCATATCTCCGAGTGCCAAAAAATTCAAATCACTTCTTTTCTTTGACCCTATAGGGAAAATAATTTTTCCTGAAGCTGCACAATGGAGGACCATCTCTTATTATTTCTTTCATTTTCCAATCTGTACATATTTTCTTGCTTACTCATCTGAGTTTCACTCTTCCTTATCTCACCTCTTACATTGAGTGTACTGCCAGACCAATTCATGCATAAAGAAATTAGTTTTTGAGCCTCTTCTTTATAAACCTATACACTCTTCAATTCCATCACCACTCTGCGATGTGCATCTGCACATTTCTTCTTGATATCTTCTAAAGCTTCTTCTACAGACCTAATTCCAACATGCACTTCTAGTCCAGAGATATATACTTTCAAAGAAATAATCATGTTTTTGAAATTTTCCACAACTAATACAGATGAATCAAAGTTAGCATCGAGGATTACCTTCTACAATTCTTTTAAGGCTCCTTGAATGTTTGATCTTTCATGCTCATGCTGAGCTCTCTTTGATTCACTTCCTTCTGCAAATTCTTGTTTGAAAAGAATTTTTCTCTTCTTCCTTATTCTAGTTGCACTAACAGAGGCTTCTTCTTCATTGGGATTCTTAAGAATATTCAAAATAATTCTTGCCTAATGATCAATCTCAACCTCAGTCACTTCATAACCTAACTCAGATATCACCACCAATTTGGATTCAATTGCTTCAATATAACATAAATCTATACAAACTAGGAAATTAATACTTTGAGAGTACATTTCAGTTACACTTCTTGGAATCCTTGATCTTTTGCTCATCCTCATTTGAAATGTACCAAAAAATGCAACAAGAATAGTCTCTTGAGCATCTAAGTCACCAAGATTTATCATGAAATTCCTGATATGATGGGCAATAGGTTCTACATTTATCCATTCTATCCTTCCTATTACCAGTAACTCTTTCAAGAAGTAAAAGAGTAAGCAGACAATCAAATTTGCATACCATAAATTATTCAAAAGATGTATTCGAAGTAGCTCACATAGGCCAAAATCCATACCTCTTCTAACCATATCAATAGATGTTGGAGCAAATGGTTTTTACTATTTCCCACTTAAGCTTACTTAGGGACATTACATTTAGAATAGTTTAATTAATCTTTCACGTAGTTTTTCCCATGCTAGGAAGTTTCTCACCCACCACTTATTTGATGGCTTTAAAAATCTGTACCATATGTAAATTTAATCATCTCATATTTCATTTTCTCTCTGGTGAAGTAGCCTAATGCTCCTCTCTATCTCATGAAGGTTTATTTTGCAGTTGATTTTCTTGGGTGCTTTGCTCTAACATAGTATTAGAGCCACCCAACTGCAACTCCTTCCTAAGAGTTCTCATCAGATTATTTGGGATCATTTTTCTAGCATTTGAATATTTGTAAATTTCAAAATTGCCTCATTCATTTCTTGATTTCTTCCTCTGCTAGAGAAGATGTTTTGATTAGATCTATTGCTTGTGAAATTTCTTTGGATTTGGCGCTTTTATTCAGTGTTCAAAAGATATTGTTTGAAGACGTTGGATGGAGCATTAAATAACAATGTTTTTCGATGAAACATTTTTTTAAGAGCCACAATTTTGGTTGAAGGCATCCAAGTCTGAGAGGGCGATTTCCTTTATGAAGGTTGCATATTCCCTTTAGAGGGCTCAATCTCTATTTTTATGGCCACGATTATCTCTGCTTTGTGATGACGTGATGACTATGTTTCTGTTTAGAGCATAAATTTGTTGGAAATAATTCCAACTTCCGCCTTACTGTGCTACCTCAGCTTGCATTTTGGTCTCCCGCAGTAGCGCGGTGCTTACCTCCTTACCACTCCGTCACTTCCCTACACCTGCGGTTCTTCGGTCGACCGCTTTACTAGGGCTTACCTTCTATCCGCTCGTGGTGGCACAGTGTTCTCCGCCACACCGCGGCCTCTCTTGTCTCCCTCCTCAGTTGTGCAGCTTCCTTCATTCACCGCTGCCCCGCGGCCTCCCTCGTTCCTTCTCGTGGTTGTGTAGTGCTCGTGGCTTCATTGCAGTACCCCTGGTGTGCTCGGCATCCCTTGTGGTTGGGCAGTATCCCACGATACCGTGGACTTGTTTGGTGCCCCTTGTGGTAATGCGGTACCCGCAGCACCGCTGGCCTGTCTTGCCTCATGCGCGGTAGTGCGGTCTTTGGCTTCGTTTGTTGGCGTTTCAGTGATGTTCGAGCTGATAGTATTTAATTTAAAAGGACTGTATTTTTATTGTGATTTGGACATGTTTTTGCTGGCACAATTTATTTGCCATTAATATTGTAATTATTTTGCCTTGCCGTGGTTTTTTGTTTAATAGGGGTCTGATATGTTAAAAAGAGTGAGAAGAAGTAGAAAATCTCTTTAAGAGTAGAGAAGTGAAGAGCCAAAGCTCTGTGAAAAAGAAAATTATAGTAAAAAAGTGTGTATAATTCGAAGAAGCAGGATTGTAAGAAGTGAAGAGGAGCAGCTCAGTGAGATGAAAATATGTTTTGAAAATCAGTATAATATAAAAATTTCTGGATTAATGTTGTATGTTTTCAATTATTAATTTCAGTGTTTAAATTAGATTTGAAGCTGTTCTTATTATGTTCATGCCTCCTGTTTTCAACAAAAAATTAATTTGAAAATTGCATATTCATTCCACAGTGGAGGCATCTCTTTCTGCAGCGTGAGTTTCTGAGGAGGCGCAACCTTCTGCAAGTTTGAATTTTGAGGCTGCGAAGCATTTCACTTCCAGCCGCATTTTCAATCGCTTGAAGAGGGTGATTTTTTGTTTGGCTGGGAGCCATAACCATACGCCAGGCTGCATATTGTTTTTTGAGGATCGCTTTTGTAGTTGGAGGCATCATTCCCTGGAGGCCTATTCTTTGCCTATGGAGGACGTAATTTCCTCATCAGAGTGGCACACATGTTTTTCTCCCTGCTGGAGCCTTCTCATTTCTTTTAGAGGACGATTTCTCTATACAAAGGCACACGATCTGCAAGGAGAGACCGGTTTTTTTATGAATAGAGGGCCATTTTTTTAGGAAACGGTTTTGTAGTTTCTTAGGGTGACTTGTTTGTAAGAGGAGCGACCCCATTTCAAATTTGATACATCAGAGGCTGCGTTCTTTTTCTTAACTTGGTGTTGAAGTTCCATCGTGCCTTGGGTAGGGAGCGATTTCCTGTAGAAAGAGTGATTTTGCTTTGGTGAGGACATTCTCTGCTAGCCGTGTTTGAAAATGTAGCAATTTTTTGGTGGGCCAATTCTTTTTTAAGACTCATTTGTTTTGAGACGGCATCTTCATTGTTCATGCTTCTTTCGAAGCCCGTTTTTTCTTCTGCAAGTGTTTGATTTTTGGAGTCTTTTGTTGGAGGCTACCTGAATTTGCCTGAAGGCGTGATTTTCAGATTGGAGGCTGCAAATTTCTTCTGTTGGAGGCTACTGCAAACCATCATCTTTCAAGACTCGTTTCTTCATTGGACGTGAAGTTTTTTGAACCTATTCTCGGAAACTTTATCCCACATTGGTTGCACAGTGCGTTTTTCAGCTATTTAAATACCTTTTGTTTCGCTATATTGCTTTTAAGAAAGGCTCTCCTTCATGCAAGCAATGGTTCACACGTGTGAGAAACTAGATCTTCCGTAACATCATTCCAATCAAATCTCCTAGAATCTTTGGAGGATTTTCAGATTGGTCTATGGTGGATTACGTGTTAATGTGCTTTGGAGGATTTTCAGATTGGTCTATGGTGGATTACGAAGGTGCTTGTGTTTAATTTGCATTTTTGTTTTCGGGGTGATTTCTCTTCATGTTGATGATAACACATTGAGTTTCATTGATGACATTGAGTGTCTTCGTGCTCTATGGACCGAAATTTGGGAGTTATATGGAGATCTTGATACTCCACCCTTCTGAGATGATCTTGCTTAAGATTTTCTTGTACCTCTTGATGATTTAGATAATATACCATATCACTATGACACACTACAAGAGTTTTCTTCTTTGGAACACTTTGCACATCTTGATGATGAGGATGACAAGGATTCTTTAGAAGCTCCTTCTTCTCCATCAAGGATAGTTGATGTACCTTCGCCTTCAGTGATTCATTGTGAAAAGTCATTGATTGAGACTCCTATCATTCCTATTCAGCAGGACTATTCATCTTGTGTTGATGATTCATTGAGCATGTTTAGTGATTCATCACTAGTATCTCATTGTCTTCTTGATTGGGATTCTTATTTGTTGGACATTGGTTCATTGTTCGTGGAATCTCACATTTCTGACTTGGAAGACACATTTGAGGGTATATCCCTCCTATTTGATGATAGTTGTGGTACAACTATTGTACACCTATTGATACTCCACCCTTCTGAGATGATTCTGCTTCAAATTTTCTTGTAACTCTTGATGATTCACATTATATACGATATGACTATGATACACTACAAGAGTTTTCTTCTTTGGAACACTTTGCACATCTTGATGATGAGGATGACAAGGGTTCTTTAGAAGCTCCTTCTTTTCCATCAGGGATAGTTGATGTACCTTTGCCTTCAGTGATTCATTGTGCAGAGTCATTGATTGAGACTCCTATCATTCCTATTCAGTAGGACCATTCATCTTCTGTTGGTGATTCATTGAGCACGTCTAGTGATTCATCACTAGTATCTCATTGTCTTCTTGATTGGGATTCTTATTTGTTGGACATTGGTTCATTGTTCGTGGAATCTCGTATTTTTGACTTGGAAGACACATTTGAGGGTATATCCCTCCTATTTGATGATAGTTGTGGTAGAACTATTGTACAACTATTGATACTCCACCCTTCTAAGATGATCCCGCTTCAGATTTTCTTGTACCTCTTGATGATTCAGATAATATACCATATGACTATTATATACTACAAGAGTTTTCTTCTTTGGAACACTTTGCACATCTTGATGATGAGGATGATGAGGGTTCTTCAAAAGCTCCTTCTTTTCCATCAGGGATAGTTGATGTACCTTCACCTTCAGTGATTCATTGTGCAGAGTCGTTGATTGAGACTCCTATCATTCCTATTCAGTAGGACCATTCATCTTCTGTTGGTGATTCATTGAGCATGTCTAGTGATTCATCACCAGTATTTCATTGTCTTCTTGATTGGGATTCTTATTTGTTGGACATTGGTTCATTGTTCGTGGAATCTCATATTTCTAACTTGGAAGACACGTTTGAGGGTATATCCCTCCTATTTAATGATAGATCTAGTACAACTATTGTCACTCCATCCCAGTATCTGGAGAGTGTGTAGGATCAGTTTCCAGTGGTACCTTGTTTGTCACCTTATGTTTTGATTGTGGATGTTCCTAATTGGTTCGTGGCATCATCTTCCAAGGTCTTAGCGACATGAGAATATTTTAGAGGCACCATGATAAACTTTCATGCTTCCTTCTTTCAATTCCTATATGGAATGGGAAGCATACCTACATTTGTATTTGGTTTGTTTCTTCTGAAAGGGACAGAAGTTGTTTGTTAACATTGGATCATTTTTTGTCTTTAGGCACTTACCATTTTTGCAGGTGATTACACATTGTGGGGGGGTTATATAGTCTCTCTCTTTCCCTCTTATTGAGGGCTATTGATTATATATACATGATGTATGTAGTCCTTGGGGGGTGTGATTGAGTTCTCCATTCATGCATCATTTTTTGTCTTATTTTCTCTCTTTTCGAGAGGGGTTTTTTCCCACAGGGTTTTTCTCCTTTTCTCCGGTTGCGAGAGATTTATTTTTGCATTGTAAATGGGTACCCAACATGGTTGTGTAGCGAGGACCCATATTGCATCTTCTTTTTTTCTTTTTCATTCTCCCTAAGTTGCACTTAAGGGGGGGTGTTGGATTAAATGATTTTTACCATTTCCCGCTTAAGATTACTTAGCGACATTGCATTTAAAATAGTTTAATTAAAATATTTCAGGTAGTTTTTCCTATGCTAGGAAGTTTCTCACCCACCACCTATTTCACAACTTTAAAAGCCTGTACCATATGTAAATTTAATCATCTCATATTTCATTTTCTCTTTGGTGAAGTAACATAGTGCTCCTCTCTATCTCATAAAAGTTTATTCTATAGTTGATTTTCTTGGGTTCTTTGCTCTAACAATAGTAGTGTGAACAACAATAGTAGAAACTGTGAGGTCATTGCTAGGTAAACAAAATTTGTTTCCCAATACCCGTCGCAAAATACCTAATGATCGAATCTTTATTTTTTCTCAAAACAAGCTCTTTTCCTTCGAGGGAGGCACTAGTAATCTCAATTATCTCTATTCATTCGGAGACTTTCGTTCAGGAACTAGTCCAGAGGAACACAAACCAATTACATCTCTAATTGCTTCTTTGTTAATCAAATGTGCTTCATCAATCTATAGTGATTCATCATAAATCCTATTGAAAACCATTCGAATATACTTTCTGTTGAATTCAAACAGAGGGGCTTTCTTCAATACATCCAACTTCTTTTAAACTAAGATTTTGTAAGCATCATGATTTTCTCCAAGTCATTCTTCCATGGGATACTTAACTGAACCATTGAAATTTCCTCAATATTACTATAGACATATACAGAGATACCTTCAGAGGGAGACACTCTCGACAGAATATAAGAGAATGCACCAACTGATTCTTTTTTCAGATTTTTCAAATGTTTCCTTATTTTGACTTGCGATCTATCCAAAATATTCACAACCTTTGAATTATCCATTGCATAAAATATGAAATATTTTGTAAGAAGGATACCTTTGTAATTTCCAACAAAGAATATGATAGATGTACAACTTGTGGAGCACACTTTACATCCACTTTGATCTCTTCTTTCTACAAACCTAGAAACTCTGAATTGCTCTGGTTTCTCCAAAATTCCTTTTCATGCTTCTTCAAAAATGCATATTCCTTTTGAATATGATTTAGTTACATATAAATTTATTTATTTCATTTTGAATGCTTTTGCAATAAATGCTTCAAATTGTAGGTAGACCACCTCAAAATTCATGTACACTTCCATCCTTTCAAATTCTGCAAACTTCATTATTCACACATGCGACTAAAAAATTCCTTGAATTCATTACCACATTAAATATACTTATGTCATGATGTGACATAAGTATCGATGAGGGGGTTTATTATATTTTTTGATAATTTCTCCCGGTTAGTCATTATTGGACTTCAAAAATTGATGAACGTATCTACACCAGAAGTTGGCATAGATAAGACTAATGATTCTAATTCAAATTTCTTGAATTCTCCTTCCTTTCCCTAGATTGTTTTCATCTCTTTTCTTACTTCTTCCAAATCAATGATTGGTTCATGCTTCTTTGCTAGATAGTTATCTTTTCTCCTTATGTAGATATTAGAAAAATGTTCCAGATTGCTACAATCATAGCAAAAAACATTATTTCTTCCACATTTTCTTTTATTCAATCTATAATCGCATTGATTAACCTTGTGTCCAAACTTCTTGCACTTCAAATATTTTCCATAAAATGATTGAGTATCATTCATTCTACTTTTGCAGTTTTTTTCCTTATGACCAAATTTATTATAGGAATGAAAAGCACCATTGAAAGAAAATTATTTTTGAGCATTAGGTTGTTTGATGGGAGTTCTTTCAGTATTGCTTCTTAAGTTCTTGATTTTTTCATCTTTGCACTGAGTCTTCTTGTCAGGAATTTTCTTTGCTTTTAAACTCTGACCTTCTTCAAATCCTAAACCACTTTTGTCCATTATCGGTCTCTGAGAAATAATCAATTCGTCAAGCATTGTTGAGCTTGCCTTAAATTTATCCTTAAATATTTTTTCCTTTTCTAGATCTGATCTCAAAATTTATGTTTCTTGCTTGAGCTTGACACATTCATCCATCTTCTCTTGAATTTCAACTTGCTAACAGACTAAACACTTCTTTTGATTTCTTTGAATTGTTGTAGTAGTCTGGTGATCTCGTCATGTTCTCTTATCAGTTGATCACATGATTTTTCATATCTACTCAATAGATCCTTGATGCAATCATTCGCTTCTTTCAACATATTCTTTAGATCTTTAATTTCTTCTGAATATCCAATAGAGATATCTTTTGGAAGAAAAAATTTCTTAGATGCAAATTCCAAGACCTTTCTGAAGCTATTAGGCTCCTTCAAAGGAACCAAGCTTTGATACCAATTATTAAATATCTGGTATACTAAGAGGGGGGTGAATCAGTATTCCATAGAATCGATCAAATAAAATTCATCTAAACATTATCACAATTATGACTAAATCAAAAAGAGAGAACATGAAAATAAATCAATTCATCAACATACATGAATGTACCAAGATTTTTACGTGGAAAACCCAAAAATGGAAAAACCACAGTGAGGATTAGCTCATAATATATTATATCTGAATATAAAATATTACAAGGCTCACTGCCAAGACTCACTATCCTTGAAAGGCTCACAACATGAATACAAAAGATGGTTAACTGCCAAGATACAAAAGTTATAACTCACTGCCAAGAGTATGAATTGATAGAATACACCTTTTGTGTGTAGGGTTCAATTCTAATGAAGTTCTAAAAAATAAGTATTTCCTCTCACAATAGTCACTCAACAATTTTTTTTTGATCATCAACTGATAAAGAATTTAGGCTCACATATTCACACATCCCTTGATCCTTTTCGCACTTCACCACACCTCTTTCCTTCTCTTTCCATACTCACACCTTTACACTTCTTATCCACACACCACATACTCATCTTTCCTTCTTCAAAGAATCTTATATATATAAACAAGTATATCTCATTCATCAATTAGGTCGGCCTAATTAGATGAAAGAAAAACAATCAAAAAAATCTCGTCGTCACCATATATTATTTAAATTTTTTTAACCATGTAATGCATCATATCAAGTCAACATAGATCTATAGAAAAAATGCAAAAAGTATATATACTCTTCTTAATGTGTGCCATATGTTAGGTTGGCCAATACTAGGTCTTAACCACAAAAAATCCAAACCAACATACAATCCTCAAAGAAAACACCCTTCGGATCTGATATTACATCAATTTATCATCACACTACCATTATAGAGACTAACATTAAAACTGCAACATTAGTTCTAATGTTCTACTTAAGAAAATGTGGAGTCTCCCACACTGATATGTAGAGTAGAGAAACAATTGTAGACTATAGAGATAAAAATTTTCAATGATAACTTTCTTCTCACAACACAAAAATTCTCAAGATCCAAGACATATATGTCTAAATGAGACATGATAACATAGCTAATAGAATAGAGTTACATTTTTTCTTGTAGTGAATTCTGGACTCCAAAACCAACACTCTAGTTCATCAAAAAGGAACACTTCCGATAGATAACAAATTTCGATAAACTAAGTAAGCTTCCCTTACAGTTGTCACCATGTTGGCATCAATGACAACACAAGAACAACTAGATCAATCTATGTACAGTTAATGCTCATGTTGTAAGGCTCCATATTTCCAACATCTTTCCATCCTCATTTCATCAACATCCCTCTGTTCTTGAGCTTCTTATTGAGCTGCTTCATTCACCACTTCAATTATTATTGGTCACTCATTTCTCCTTCAACCATTCATCTTATTTTGTTAGCTTCCACTGCACCCAGTCTTGCATCCAAACTGACTCCCATCTCCCTCATTTTTCTAGCAAGGGCTTCTCCTAATTGTGTTGCTATCCTTTCTACCACCCTTTTAGCGTTTCTTGGAGGCATCTTTATTTTTCTTTCTTAACCCTTATATTAGCTTTCTTGATTCACCTACTCTGATACCAATAATGATATAGAGGGAAAAAAATTCAATTGCAGTGGACTATGAAGAACAAGAAAAATATGTTTTTTATAACAGACTACAGAAGATCTCTTGATATTTTAATGGTGATAGCAATTTATACTCTACCTACTGTCTCTATAAGCTTATTTTCCTAGACTCAACCTCAAAAAGGAATCATCACTCACTCTTTCTGGCATTCTTAGGCTTGGAAAGTCTTAATCACACTCTAGAGGCTTCTTTCAAACCCTTCTTGGTAGTGCTTAACTCCAAAACAAGGTATTTCCACAAAACCCTAAAAAAGACTAGGGTTTTAAACAATCCTAATGATAGTAAATGCAAATTGTCTACTATAAATTAGACAAAATAAGGAATTATCACTTCTCCTTTTTTGAACATGTGTACAAAGGGCTGCAAAAAAATAATACCAAATTTCATAATTTTTCAAGGGCTTGAATATGAGACATGAAATTAACAAGCTCACTGAAAACCATAGGTCTGAATAATGCAACCATCAATGTTTTTGCAATGTCTCTCTCAAAACATCATGAAATCAAATAAAACCAAAACCATTAGGCTCTAAACACAAAAGTCCATCTTTCCATACATATTCAAACCTAAGACCATGTCATATAGAGCCATAAACATCTATTCTTTTGTTGTTTGCACATAAAACTATCATAAATTTGCAAAATAACAAGGTACATTATCAAATTCTTGCTCCTCCGCTTCTTGGAGCATATATTTTCATTTACTCACCATGAAAGAACTTAAAAACTAGCTAGGTCACTTGAGCATAAGTCATTTTCCTTCAATAACCCTAATGACTATGTCATTAACCTTTACAATTATGCCCTTTTAGAAACTTTTAACCAAGACCTAAGAAATAAAACAAGTAAAAAAAAGGCCTTACATGTTTTCCATGGTCTGTCAAGACCATATTATGCTCAAAAAACCAAAATAGAGAGTTGAGAAATAGATCTCTACCTTGGAACAAGCCAAAACTCCCTAGGAACTCAATTTTTCCTTTTTGGCAAGAAACCAAAAATTTAAATTTCTAGTCTATTCAACCAATCTAAACCATTGTACATTATGATCCCAATGGACCTCCCAAACCTAAAACAACAAACACTATGACTCTTATCATCAAAACAAAGCATTAAAAACACATGTTTGAGTGATGCTCCTACATCAAGCCTTTTTTCCAACTCCTAGGTGTTAATTTATTTATTTAAACCTATTCCTTCTATTAACAACAAGCATATTTGCTGGCCTCGCTTTTTTTTTTGGGGAAAATATATAAGGCTGGCATGATTTTTTTAAATGTATAGTTTTTAATCACATTTTACCCCATCCTAGGTCCCACCACAGATTTACATGTGGTTTTGTTTTTTGTTTTTTTTACTTGAAAGGAATATTCGGGATATTCTTCTTCTTTCTATAAAAGAATGTTTATTTAATTTTATCAGTTGTTATTTATTATATTTTTATTTGTTTATTATTATTTTTTTTAAATTATAAATTTCTCATTATTAGGTAATATAAATATAAAATAATTAATCATTGTGATTTTAATTCTTTATTAAATTTTGGTCTCAAAATAAATACCCTTTATTTACTCTTCCCAACACAATATGTGACCTCAGAAGTGCACTACGTGCTCATGTGTGCTACACTCTCACAAATTGTCTCCAATTCACTAGACTCCCCTTCTCAATGATACTCTCTCTCTCTTTGGCGAGAGTGTGTAACTATCCTTTGACACTCCAAAATGAGGAATAACATTAGTCCATTACAATAATGAGACCCAAGGTTAATGATTTATCCACCATATTATCATTTCTATATAAAATTCAATCATATAACTATATATGAAATTATAGATAACACATTCATAAACAACATAATTAATCCCATTCTTGGTATCATTAAAACGGTTACCTTTTAACAACTAACTAAAACAATTATTTTATTTATTTTATTTATCCTTAATTTCCCGAAATTCAAATATCACAAGCTGACATTGAAATATAGATTTGTAAACTTTAAAATACCACCAAAAACATAATTTAAATTAGGGTCCTAGGTCTAAGTGAGGTACCATTCGCCCATGGGTGAATGGGTCCTAGGTCACTTACCTAGGACACACATTGCTCAATGATAAGTGTTATGTTGTGGCATTAATGAATGTCATGTTTCCTCTTTGGAAAATGCAATTAATTAGGCTTGGATTTGAATTAAAGGGGACAATTAAGGAAAATTAACCTCAATTAATTAAGGGATCCCTAAATTAGTGTTAATTTGTAAAGAGGTACACTCTACAACACTAAAATAAGGCACAATTAAGTACATTTTAACTAATAGGGCCCTAAATATAATGTGAATATGTAAAATACATACCAAAACACTAAATTAAGGCATAACTAAATTCATTTTATTATTAATTCCCATATTAAGTGTGAAAAAAGGATAATTTTTCCTACACTACAATGATATGCTTCATTGTTACTCAACTTGAAATCAGTAACCATAGGGGTACATACTAGTTTACAGTCTTCCATTCCAAAATTCTTCGGCATTTCCTTAACATAATTTGATTGTGAAATGAATATAACTCTCTTTCTGATTGATTTGAAGTCTAAGGAAATAATTAATCTCCTCAAACATAGACATCTCAAACTCTTTCTACATCTCTTCTGCAAATATATTGTACATATTTTCATTTCCTCCAAAAATTATATCATCAACATACACAACCACAATAAAAATTTGACCTTTCTCAACTTTAATGTAATGATTTCTATTTACGGTACCTTTATTGAGTCATTGCTGCAAAAATTACTTATCCAATCTTGCATACCTAGCTTTGGGAGCTTTCTTAAGTTCATATAATGTATTCTTCAATATATAGACCATATTAGGATCATCTTATAATTGAAAGCCTTCTAGTTGATCAATGCATACCACTTTTTCCAGCTCACCATTCAAGAATACAGACTTCACATCCATCTGATAAACCTTGAAATACTTATGTGTTGCAAAAGCCAAAAAAGCCTAATAGCCTCCATGGTTGCCACCAGAGAAAATGTCCCCTCAAATTCGATTACTTCTACTTGTGAGTAGCCTTTATACACAAGCATTTATTTGTTCTTAACAAATTCTCCATTTTAATTTAGTTTGTTCTAGAACACCCCCTTTGCTCCAATCACAATCTTGTTCATTGGTCTTGGGACTAGTTCCCAAGTCAGATTCTTCTCAATTTGCATCAATTATTCTTCCATAGCCTTCATCTAAAATTCATCTTTGCATGCCTGAATCACTATTTTAGGCTCAACATTGGAAATTAAACATAAGTTTACCTATTCTTCTATCATAGTAGCCTTTCTTCTTTTCAGTACACCTCAAATGTTTTCACCAATGATATAATCTTTAGAATGATGAACTACACATACTTAGGGGTATTAGGGATCCTTTTCAGAGCTTCGTCTTCTTTAACTTGTACTTATTTTTCCTTATGTTCATCCTTTTCTTCTTCTCTACAAGAGGAATCATCTAATCCATATCCATCTATAAACATTGAAATTTTACTTATGTCTTCATCCACTTTGACACTTGCACTCTCAACGATCCTTTTTTAGCCTCTTGGTGTAGCACCAGTAAGCCTTGACTTTTTTAGAGTATCCAATGAATATTCCTTAATCAAATCTTGCATTAAACTTTCCTAAGTTTTATTCATCTCTTTTGATATGGAATTTTCTTCCAAACACTTTTAAATACTTGATAGTAGGGGTTCTTCCATACCACAACTCATAGGGGGCATTTGAATTGTTTTTACTTGTTTGTGCTCTATTAAGTATGTATATTGTAGTATGAATTTCTTCTCTCTAGTATACATCCAATAGATTTTATTCCTTTGTCATTGTCCTTATTTCTTCCTAAATAGTCATATTCTTCTTTTCCAGAACTCCATTCTACCGAGGAGTCCTAGGAGCTGATAAATGTCTCTTTATTAAACTCTTTTCATGAAAACTGTAAAAATCGTTGGAGGTGAACTCTCCACCTCTGCCAGATATTAAGAATTTTTTTATATCCATTTCATTCTCAACCATAACTTTAAATTCCTTAAACTTATCTATATCTTTTGATTTTGTTTGATAAAATTTACTCATGCCATTCTAGAGTAATCATCAATAAAAAACATGAAATACCTGTCACCTTGAAAAAAAAATTTAGGTCCACAAAGATTTATGTGCACCAACTCCAAATGTCCTGCAGTATCTAAATATTCTTTGACATTGAATCTTTTTCTTATTTGCTTCCCAACTTGACATTCCTTACAAACTGCATTTATAATCTTTGTAATCTTTGGCAGATCTCTCATAGCTTGAGAAGAGATGATTCTAACTAGGCTATAAAAATTTATGTGACACATTCTTGTATGTCATAGCCAACTTTCATTGATTTGATTCATAAAAAACATACCATTAGCACCCTTAAGTTGATAAAAATTTCCATATGTTCTTCTTCCTACAGTAACTAAAGTACTAGAGCCTTTTTTGATCTCACAACCACCATCCTAAAACAAAAGATTATATCATTTTCTACATATTTTTCTTACAATTAGAATATTATGTTAGAGCTCCTTAACATAAATAACATCACCTGTATTATGCTTTCCATAAAAAATGATTGAACCTTTTCTACATATCTTAGAAGATGTATCATCACCAAACTTAACAAACCACTTTAAAAAAAAATCAAATTTAAAAAACTTACTTTTATTACTTGTCATATAATTTGGGCATCCGTTGTAAACAATCTAGTAGTTTTTGTCTTCTCTAACATGAAAATAAATCACCATATCTCCATTATGACCCGATTCCAGAGAAACTTACTTCATACATCTCTGAGAGTTAGTAGAATTACTTCCAAAATTTAGAGCCATAAACAAGCATTCATCATTTTCATCATCTAGGTAATCAAATTCATCATTAGATATACTAGAATTTTCTTTAACATAATAAATTCTCTTAACTGATTTACCTTTATTCCCCTTGAATCTATCATTTCAAGCTTTGACTAGACATGCTGAAGAATAATGACCTATCTTTTGACAATTGAAACATTTGAAAGGTAACTTACCTCTGTATTTTCGAGTGCCCTTTTTTAATCTTCTGTCAAGTTTTCTTCTAGCTCATCAAAATCATCCAGATCAGATTCCTCATTCTACTTTTCTTTTCTAACTTTAAAAATAGTCTCTTTTATCAAATCACTTGGACCAAACACTCTCGGCTCAAAAGTAGTTGAACCACAAAACAATTGATCTCTAGAATAATGGTCTAAATTATGATCTTATTCAATAGAAAAAACCTTATGACTATAATATTTTGGAAGAGTTATTAATACTTTGTTTATCACATCATATTGTTTAAGTTCTCCTCCAAGGCCTCTGATGGAATTGACAACTTCATCCACTCAATGTATGTAGCCTATAATATATTCATATTTTGTCATTCTTAGGGTTTCAATATTAGTCTTCAAATTATGCATCTTTGCTTACTTGACCTTATCATCTCCTTCATAGACACTTTCCAGATTCTTCCAAATCTCACTAGAATATTTGTAGCTCATAACCTTTACAAGTTCTGAATTAGAAAAAACACTCAAGAGAGCATACCTTGCTTTACCATTGTTCTCATATGCCTTGATCTCATCATAGTACTTGAATTTTTTTAGGAATTGTATATCTATTTTCAAGTTTAAAATTTGGATTAGTGTTGTTCATTTCCTTTAAAAAGTGTGACACAACTGTGCACGTTTACCCATAATTAGATCCATCAAATAGAGGAGCCTCCTAATTATGCTCCATCCAAGATCTATCTCAAGTGGTTAAGATTTCTTCCAATGAACCAAGCTTTGATACCAATTGTTGAATGTACATGACAATTGAAAGGGGGGGTGAATGAGTTGTACATTAAAAAATAAAAACTCTCAATTACCATTTATATTTGCATTAGTCCTTAAATCCTTAACAACCATTAAAACCTTATCATGCATTAGAAGAATGTAGACATCAGAAAAATTAATGAAAACACATTCATACACATGAGAACACCTGATTTACATGGAAAACCCAAGAAGGGGAAAAACATAGTGAGGATTAGCTCAGAATATAAAGTAATCGCAACATTGAATACAATAGGCTCACTACCAGAGGACTCACTACCCAAAAGAAGGAAGGGCTAACTACCATATTAGAAATAATAAGATAGAAGATTGTTACAATGAGAAATCCATCTCAGAGTAATAGAAAATATCCACCACTACTTCATGAGAACATTTTCTCTCTCTCTCTATAGAATGTTTACACCTTCTGATCATTGCTTCCAATTGTCTTATTCATTAAAGATCACACCACACTTCACACTTTCACACTTCACATTATAAGTCACATCAGATACAACTTACTCTCACATCCTTCAATAACTCAACACACATATATACCATATTCAACCTTGAAAAATATATACAAGGTTGGCTATATGAAAAGTCAAATTAGGTCAATACCAAAACATTCCCACGGTGGAGAGGAAAGAAGGAAAACCACATCACACCTTAACTCAAACCTTAATCCACATATACATGCCTCACCATAGTTCCAAAAACACTAAAGAATATTCACGATTAGTGTAAACACCCAAGGTTGGTTGAACCTATGTTAACACCATTAAAAATTTAAGTACACGGTTCCTCAAATCTAAAGATGACTCATAGACTACACACAACATTTAAGAATAATTTGGAATATTCCATCAACACCCTAAAATCCAACAAATCCTTTACAACATTATACACCTGAAGAACATAATCATTCTATACACCCAATTAACCTTTCACAAACTATAGCACACGATTCCAGCCTTGTGGAGCACAAAAATGAAAACAACTCATTTTTGAAGATAGATATGAAAAATATAGGCACACTTCCAAATCAACAAGACTAGAAATCACCACGTGGAGAAGTGGAGAAAAAACATTTCTCCCAAAAAACACTGCAACACAGTTCACACACTAGAGAACACAACTTCTTCTACCGAATGATCCAGAACTTGAAACTCTAGAAATAACACCTCTAATCAATATATATGAACCACACAATAAAATATTCAACCATGAAAAAATATGGATAAAAACACTGAACATCACTATGCCACACTGAACACTCATTACCACATTATTTCCTCTTTTATTCAATTTTTTTGAGAAGCTCTTGGCAACCAAGAGCCACAAACATCATCTCAAAATTTGCAACACCTTCTTAGCATCTCAACCACACAAGAGGTTGAACATACACAGGCATATGATCATCAAAGCAACACTAGAGGTTGACATTAGTGATATTACTAGTGACAACATAATGTAACTAAACCACCAAAAACATGCAATAGGGAAAGAGGATTCCCCAATAGGCTCCTAGGGTTTTTCACCTAGAAGCTTGGTTGAGCAATGATTCTCTTTCACACTAAGTATTCTTGGTGTTCATTCAAATATTCAGGGTTTAAGGTGTGTTATTTGTGTTAATGTGTCTAAATGCAATGATCTAAATGAAATAAGCTGAAAATAGAAACTAACTATTAATGTAAAACCATGAGAAAAACCCTTATTTATACATGTGATGCCCTAATTTCCCAAAAACAACACATCACATGCTGACCTTATGGTTTAAGAGACAAAATTTAACTTAAAATTTTGGAAGAATTTTTAGTTAAATTTGATTTTTACGCCACAAGGGACTAAGTTGCCCAAGGTGACAACTTTGTCCACCTAGGAAATTCTGAGTGGTTGTCAGGGATGAAAGTGTGATAATTGATGTTTTTTGGGATTTTCTTCTAAAACACACTAAAGTAGGACCTATAAGTGCATTAAGGGGTCATTATGCAATAAGAAAGGGTTGATTTATTGATGAAAAGCCTAGGAAAATGTGAGAGTTTGTTACAATTATTTACAACACTCTAGACTAAGGGTAGGAAAGGGGTTATTTAGATGAATTATGGTGAAATGGTTCTACAAAAGTGGGGAAGTATGTTACAACACTTCACAACAATTTTGAAAGAAACCTTACAATTCTTAGCAAAACTAGGCCAAAAACTACAACAAAGGGCCCAAATGAGTGAAAAGTGTCAAGGCTACACTTTTTGGTGACACATTTATCCCCCACTTTAGCGAGAGGATGAAATTTCTTCAAAATCGCACTAAATTAGCCAAGTGATTCCAATACAGATGGTGAAGAATGAAAAAGATGAAGGAGGCAGTCAATCCCCCAAGATATAAGATTCTAAATCAAACCAACATCAGTGCAAGATGATACATTCAAGGGTGAATGATTTGTAGAAAAACAAGATACACAGTCATACAATGATAAGAACTATAAGGAAGAGAAGAAGGAAAGGAAATGGGTTGGATCAAGCTTCAACCGTTTTTCCATCTAGTTGTGGATCAGATCTAGGTTGTTTGTCCAAAAGAAAGTGTACTCACTCTGGGGCAATGAAAATTTATGTTGTCTATCAAGTGAGAAGGCCCAAGAGGTGAGAAAAATACACATGACTGATATGTACTCACACACACAAGTGGCTATGGGGAAATCCATCCCACTTGGGCTTCCCGCTCAAACCATATCAAAGTTATACCTCTTGATAAATTTAATAAGGCACCACAAAAGAAAATGAATTTTGCAATGACCTGCAAGGAATGTTCAAAGGGATTTTGCTTAGTTCGTCCAATGTCTCATCTTAAGGAACATTATGCATAATGTCTCCAAGAGAGGAAGAGTGAAAATGGTCTCATCTTGTTTGTAAGAGAGGAAAAGTACAATGCCTCATCATGGGAAACTTTGTACCTAATGTTTCCAAGGGAGGGAATCACAAGAAAAATAAAATTGTATAATGAAATTTGAGTGTCGATGTATGCCCCCAATTGAAAGTAGTTTCTAACACCATTACTACAAGTAATTTCTTTAAAGTAGAATAATAAGACATGAGAGCTTGGTCAGAAATTCCTATGCCAAGTCATATGTTTCTGATAATCTACATCATGAAAATGGGTGGTATGTCACATGTGAGTCAACTTAAGACATGTCATCCACGTCCCAAGGTTTCTCTTATATGTTTATGAAAGGTTAATGAATAGAAAAAAGAGACAACAACAAGTTACATATGAGGGCAAGGCTACTTAACCCCTTGCCCCCACTTAGTAGAAGACAAGAGTGAGCTGAAAAGATTGATGATATGTAAGGTAGAGTTGAAATCAGTATTAATTATAGGAATCAGGTGCCAGCACAAAAGGAAGAACACCAAACTCCTTAAGATGTTGAATTTTACTACTCAAGGCCTTATATTCATTAGTATGATGACCTTGGACTTGGTGGTAGGAACAAAAGGAATGTTTGTGGTAACATTTATTTTGAGTTCTAGGAGGAAGGGAGATCATGTGATCTTGGAGGAGTCTCAGAAAGATACCCTCTTGATCAAGGGTAGAAAGTGTTCCTTTAGTTTGTATCAAAGAAGTGTCTTGCTTAGTATAGGATGGAATACTTATGCAAGGTGCTATAGATTGTGATATTTTGTATGCTCCTTTAGAGCAGTGTGTAAAATATGAATAAGTATTATTTTGTGAGATGACATTGGAATTAAGTGAAGGTTTCTTTGTTTGTTGTGATTGTTGCAAAGGAGCATTGTCTAAGGTTGGGTTGGAAGGGGTATATGGGATGGTGTTGATGTTGGATGAAGGTTTGATGATTTCGATGAAGGGACACAATCCAATACCATGATTAGTTTTCTATGTGGTAGGATCGATAGGGTTGTGGATACCTTGTTCGTTAGCACCAGATCATTTTCCACTATAGCCAATTTGTTTCATGAGATCATAACCTTTTCCATAGAGGATTTTCAACACCTTTAGATTGGGTGATGGTTCATTGTTGCCTTCTTTTTCTAAAGTAGTTGAGGTGGATTATTTCGAAGGATCGGCTGAGTCTTGTGTTGACAAGACTGTGCTTCCCTTTCTAGAGTCATTATTTGTGATCTTGGATTCTCCTAGTAAAGGAGGTGTGAAGTCTAAGGAACCCCAATCATCAGCTAAGGGTGTTTGTTGTATAGGTTCTATTTTTTTGGTCGGTCTTGAAGTGGTGAAGGGTTTGGATTTGTTTTTCTCAAGCTGTAAAACATTGTAAGATTTAGGATCGACATCAAGGGTGTACACTTTGTGGTTGTAGATGTACTTTATCTTGCGATGAAGAGTGGAATGCACGCCATTCATTGCATGAATCCATGACCTACCTAAAATTAGATTATATGAAACATCATGTGGCATATAATGGATTAGTGTGTCTAATGTGGCCATTCCAACTGTAAGAGGAGAATTGATCACACCAAGCAGCTTTTGTCTAACACTATCAAATCCACTGATAGATAAAGAGGTATGTTGAATGTTTGATCTATCTGCATGCAGCCTATCCAAGAGATTTACACTAAACACATTAACAGTGGATCCATTTTCAACACGGGTTCACTTTATCCTTATGTGTTTGTATTTATATATGATCATGGAAGCTTCAACTTTTTTTGACACTTCCAAAGGAGTGAGATGACTTTGGTGGAGAACAATGTCAGCATTCAAGCCTTGAATCATAGCTCCTATATCATTTTTTTGTGCATTAGATGGGATAGGAAGTTTTTGTAAGGAATTTTGCATCATGTTGTGATAGTGAGGAGAGGCTTCAATAAGGTACCATAATGAGATCTTAGCAAGAGTATTTCTTAGTTGATCAACAAGATCATACTCCCTAATCTATGAATTCAAGCAAAGGGCAACAAGAAATATGGGGGTTGATAAAGTTAAGGGTGTTAGAGGTTGATTGTTGTGATCGTGGGTTGTTTCTTGTATAATGTGTATGAGCAACAGTATTATGACTCGATTGTTGTGACACATTATTCTTGGGTGGGTAAAGGATGAATTCATGTTTAGGTTTGCTTGAAGGTGGGTAAAGGGTGAGTTGAGGCTGAATAATATTAACATCCCCTAGGGAAGGAGATTCTAACATGGGATTTGCAACTTCTTGTAATGCCATAATATTATTATTGTCAATGTTATTATCATCTTGCATCATGTTATCCTCCCTAGGAGGAGAGTTTTTAGGATAACTACAAACCCCATGTCTATGACATTCAAGGATTGGTTCTTCTAAAATAACTTCATCGCAAGTAGGGGAAGGATCAATGATGGGATTAGTAATAGTGGGATGATTAGGAGAGGGATATATTTGATTATCTTGTTTGGTGAAGGTCTCATTCGCTTGTTCCATACTAGTTTCATCACAGGTAGGGGTGGAATCAAGAGAAGGACCACAATGGTTTTCAAACAGGTTATCCCAAAGGGTGGGAGAATTAGGGAAGGGAGGGTCAAGAGTCTTATGAATCTTAGGAGATGTATCTTCTAACACCAACCTATCCACTTTGCATTGAGGAGGGACATTAGAAGAAAGACAAGTTTGATGGTTATGGTTAGGGAGACTAGGTAAGGTGATGTCAAGAAATGTTTATTGTTTTTTTTTTGCAAAGGGGGATGAGGAGAGGGACAATCAAGACCCTTAATGCTTGTATCTTCTTTCACCAAAGTACCTTTGTCATTAATAGGAGAGGTATAGGGAGAAGCTCAAGTATGATTGTTATGATTTTCAACACTAATATCCTCATCAAGGGGTAATGTAATGTTAAGGATTGTGTCAATGGTTTGGTGATTAACATGTTCCTTAATGAATTCATTATTGTAATATACATTAAAATCATAAGAAGGGATGTTGTATTTATGAAATCCATTTGTAACAAAATAAAATCCACATTCATGGAAAGAAAAAATGTTAAAAATTAATGAAAGTGAAATGCAATAATTTAAAATGAAATGTTGAAATGCAATTTATAAGATGGGAAACAAGGTAATTTTGATTACACTATGCAACAATCTAAAAAAGAAATGTAGCATATAAAAAATTGAAACTAAGAAATGCATCAAATGAGCTCATTTAAGCTATTTTTAATGATATGCATGTAATAGAAACATAGCCAATTGATACACATAGTTACTGGCACAAAACAAAAGCTTAAAAATGGGGTTTTCAGCTATGTAAAAGGCAGTTTTAAGGGTTTGAAGGGACTAAGTCACCTAGGGTGGCGACTTAGTCCACCTGGTAATTTTTTTGAGAATTTGCAAAATATTTTGCCGGTTCTAGGTGGTTTTTGTGTTGTATGAGGTAGACCTAAAATACAAATGCAAAATGTTAGAAATGTTTAATATTTTAAGATGCAAAAATGCAACCTATATGCACTTTTCACTAATGCAAATTTTAAAACCCTAGAATACAACTGCACTAATGCAACATGCAACACAAGATAATTCTAGGACAATTAAGGACTCTAAACTAGAAATGAAGGCTATTCGTGGGTTGGGTTCACCAAAATGAACCACCAAAAACATGCAATAGGGAAAGAGGATTCCCCAATAGGCTCCTAGGGTTTTTCACCTAGAAGATTCGTTGAGCAATGAATCTCTTTCGTGCTAAGTATTCTTGGTTTTCATTCAAATAATAGGGGTTTAAGGTGTGTGATGTGTGTGAATGTGTCTAAATGCAATAAACTAAAAATAGAAACTAACTATTAATGTAAAACTTAGAGAATGCACCTATGTTTGAAAACACATAATGATATGCAAACATGTACAAGATGGCCTAGAAACATAAACAAATTACTACAAAAATGAATAGAAATGAAGAGGTGCACTTGGGAGTGAGTTGTGGACTAGATTAGAGGCTGGAAATACTACTAATGTTGATTGGGACACTTGTGCCAATCTGGGCGACTTAGTCTCAGATCTGGAGAAACTGCCCAAAAACTTGTTTCTACCGAATGGGTATCTAGATCTACACAAATCTATAAAAAATTGGTTCAGTGGGGCTAGGTCACCATTGTTGGCGACTTAGTTCACTTCTGAAATTTTGAAGATCAGAAAGTGGAAATGGAAGCCCTCAGTCTGCACTTTTGTTCTTGATAAGCTTTCGAGTCTGAATCTACATAATTTGGTTTGTAAGTGCTCTCCAAGTCTCTTTTAGGGTTTATAAAACTTTTAAGGTCTTTAAAAAGATTTTTCAGTCTTTCCCACCTTTTTTATTTGCCAAATCTACATACAAGACATGCAAATCACACTAAGAGGGAAAACTTGTTGATTGTTAGGGCACGGGGGTTTTCCTTGGTCAAACCCCTTTATAGATAATTAAATCATATGAATAGAAAATTTAATGAAACATGAAATGATGGAGCTAATAGCTTGCCATGATGTTTGATCTTGAGTTGCAATAATGGAGGATTCAACCCCTGAATGCTTCTTGAGAGATGCTTTGATGACTTAGAATAGTCAAACCTTAGCTTGCTTGAAGGACATATGAGTGATTGAGAAGAGAGGAAAATAGAAGACTTAGATTTGTTATAATTGGGGTGAAAATA